>CM072518.1:24073536-24813536 GCA_036898135.1 Oncomelania hupensis
TTAGATTAGATTAGATTAGATTAGATTAGATTAGATTAGATTAGATTAGATTAGATTAGATTAGATTAGATTAGATTAGATTAGATTAGATTAGATTAGATTAGATTAGATTAGATTAGATTAGATTAGATTAGATTAGATTAGATTAGATTAGATTAGATTAGATTAGATTAGATTAGATTAGATTAGATTAGATTAGATTAGATAGATAGATAGATAGATAGATAGATAGATAGATAGATAGATAGATAGATAGATAGATAGATAGATAGATAGATAGATAGATAGATAGATAGATCTGTGCAGTAAAACCTCCGTTTTGAGACCCTCTCTTAAACGACTTCCTCCAACATACGACGGAAAAAAATCACCGATGCTTTGTACTATATAAACGATCTCTCTTAAACGACTACCTCTAAAACGCGACTTGCGACCTTCAAATAATTAAATTTTACGACCTAGCATCTGAAAAATTCAGATTCCAAAGCAATACTATATTTGTGCGCTTGAAGAAAACAGTTTCGTTTACATCTTTTAACAGCAGACGATGCATTACAGCAGCTTGAAATACTCTAAGGAGCTGACCAGATTTGCCCTGAACAGGGGCCTGTCAGATCTTGCCGACAGCATGTCTGGTGTTCAGAGTGACATACTAAGAGAACATGCACGGGTGGGGGGGATCATGCAAACAAACAGAAATAACCGCTTTCTTTCAAAAAACAAACAAACTATTCAATGATTGAATATAAATAATTACAACTATATTAATGGGGTTATCTTATAAATAGTTATAACTCCAAACATGCACCCCGCACTTAAATACACTTTTAAACAGCTATCATACCAACATTGATTTTTTATTTTGTAAATAATGAGGAACAGGAAGATATTGACTGTATTGGTTGTGAGACAGTTTAATCTATATTTCTGAAAGATGGTAGATGTTCCCTATGTATGTGTATATGTATATGTGTGTATGTGTACTTTTTGTACATGTATTTATTTTACTTAATTAATTTTCTAAATGTCTTTTTCGAAAATGTCCTACCTCCTTTTTAAGACTCCTCCAATTTAATACCCGGTTTTAATGGCAATTAAAAAACGGAGGTTTTACTGTATTACGTTACAATGCAAACCGATACAAGAAAGTATCATATAAAAAACTCAATGCCTATTCACGCAGCGGTGATTTTAGACATTGGTATTCGTCCTGTGAGCATACAAAGAAAATTTGCATTCGCGGAGTCCAGTTGATGCAAGTAAAGCGTACGAACAGCATAGCCGAGACTTAGAGGCAAAAGGCCTCGTCTCGTTCAGCCACGCTGTATGATGAGCCGGAGGGTGTTGGGCGGAAAGAACGCTACGTCCAAACTTGTTCCTCAAAGCCTTATCTACCTGGCGTTATCAAAGTGCCACTACCCCCACCTGTATACAGACCAACAAGCTGCAGGTAACAAACCTGGCTGCGGTGTTTACCTGACAGTAGAGAAATGCTCCGTGTTGGGAGATGTGTGTTATTGGGTTAGTGGAATTGTAGGGATTGTGTGTGGGGCGAGAGGATGGGGGTCAAACGTACAGGTGTGTCCTTTTAGGTATCTGTTTGTTCTTTATGTGGAGAGGTCCTCGATTAAAATCCCCTCCCCCACTCTAAACTCCACCTCTCTTTCTCCCTCCCTCCCTCTCTCTCTGTTCAGACACGAACACCTCGGCAGTCTACAATCTGGGAAAGACAGACAACATTTCAAAATATTTAGTTTTAAAAAAAAAACACAGCAAAAACAAAACAAAAATTGATAGACCACCAATTTTGTTTAGTTCTTGGATTGTATATGTTTCTTCTTCTTCTTCTTCTTCTTCTTCTTCTTCTTCTTCTTCTTCTTCTTCTTCTTCTTCTTCTTCTTCTTCTTCTTCTTCTTCTTCTTCAAGTGGGTCCTATCTTCTTATTAATTACTTGTACCGTGTGAGAATCTGCCAAAACAGTTGCAATAGCTGGAAAAAAATTGAGTCGTAATGCAATAATTACGATTCTGCAATTGCCCGCCAGAGGGTCGGAAACCAGACAAGGACCTTTATCTGTCAGAACGGGTCGGAATCGATCCATCATTTGTATCTTACAACAAGCAGAGAAACAACCGCGCTCTCAAGATTACTGGCACCAATGATCCCTCTTGAGAATTGGTTTTGACCTCTGAACTTTTGCACTTTTCATAATTGTGAGATGAATAAAAGCATCACCGGCTAATCCCATAATTTACCTTTTTTTCACAGAAGTTCATAATTATGGCCGATAAAACAACGTTTACTAGATCTACAGCCTATATTTTTGGTCAGATTTGAAAGTAATGATTAAAAACAGAATAGACTTTGCATTCGAAGAATTGGACAACAATCGACAAGAGTACAAAACATCAACAACAGAATCCACATTGTTGAGTATGCATGATATAATAACATGACACATAGCAAACCACAATAGTTTATTCATGAATTCATTCATGGACTAAGCAAGAAAATGCATCGTGTAATGTGCACACCATTATCGATCTTCGACCTTGATGGCTGATCGATGAGAATAATTCAAGAGATCGTTAGTACAATGGAATTGTGGCGGTACAATGAGTCAAACCCGTTGATTATAGATAAAATATGATTGCTATGTAGTTTTGCATCAAGTAGAGATTTTGTTTGGTGTTTGGCAGGGCGAAGTACGATTGAACAGTTTGTTTGAGAAACCACTCTTTGTGCAGTGTTCATGTTTCCTGTTTTGATATACATGTGTAGCAACGCAATGGAAATGGTGGTATTTGCAGCGCTGAAAAAGGATTTTGAATAGACAACATGGGACTCGTTTGAGCTTATGGGAGCCCATTGCCCTTGCTTGTACTGTTCCTAGAGTTAAGTAAGAACAGTGGTATGGACTACATGAATGTTCAGGCACAGGCGCATTAACCAAGAAGAAAGGACCCTCGGCAAGAATTGTGTGAATCTCCCGAAGAGAATGGACCCTCGGCAAGAATTGTGTGGATCCCCGATAGCGGATGAGTAGCTCAGTAGTCCGTATAATATAGCTATCGGGCGATCCATACAATTCTTGCCTAGGGTCCATTCTTCTTGGTCAATGCGCCTGTGGTTCACGTTCGTTTTGGATGTCAAAAAAAGTTGTCTCTGTTAAAATATACTCTTGAGCAACTCAGGTCTTTTTTCAACTGTATGGAATTGTTTATAATTGTTTCGGTTCCAAGGTTTTACCTGAGTTCTCAGTAATTTAAGTTGTTCTTGCATTGTCAAACAAATAACGTCTTTATGACCTGTGTGGCCAGGCGAGTAAGCCCTCGTTAATCACTATTAGGGGTACGCTCGTTCTGTACATCAAATGGATGGGTGGGTGGAGCAGATGAACTAGGTTAAACCGTTGTAACTTTAAGGAGCTGGGGTTTCTAAAGGTACGTTTCTGCGTCTAAAAAGTCCAGTTGGCTGTTGGAAGCATAGACAGTTCATTTCAGTTTAGTTGTTTTATTTAAAGGAATTTTATGTTTTCGAGTTGTACATGTAATGTTAATATTGTTTTGGTTCGTAATAAACTGCGAAAAATATCCCTCATTGTGTGTTAGGACAATAATGATTCTGTTTCAACGATGCTAGGAATTCATATTCAAGATTCAAGATAATTTATTGCCAAGTGAATAATACACAAGGAATGCATTTGGTCAATGCTGCAGCACCACACACAAAAGCATATATAAAACACAGTGAACGCGTGAACAATAGTGAACACGTGAACAAGCTGACAGCAGATTACAATAAAAGGATAAGAAGATAAAGTCATAAAACAGACGAACTGTACAAAATGGCAAATATATATTTTCTAGTCAACGCACACACACGCACACACACACGCACACACACATATTGTTCTAAAGCATGGGCATCTATAGTAAGGTTTGAAAATGTTTATGAGGGGACGAGGGAAGGGGGACAAAAGCAGTAACATATATACACAACGACGTGCTTCAAACCTGGGAGATCCTGATCCACCAGAAGTCGATTAAATCGAGATAGACTACAGGAAGCTATTTGCACCCAGGAAAATTGAGAGTTGTATTGAATCTGACTTTCCATGAAAACTGGGTTCGGTTCCACTCATTCGCAATCACTCAGACCTACTTGATGGCACTCTTGATGAAACTTCGTTGTTTTATCGTGGATCGCTCAAGTCAAAATCCAAATAGTAATGCATCATTTTGAAGCTCCGTCTGATTTTCTATTTCTCTTATCAGCTCAGTAGTTAATGGTGCAAACCTTAATGTATGAGCGTCTTTGGCGACGTGGGTTTGATTCTTCTGACTTCAGAAAGCTATTTGAGGATGCTTGAGCCGTTCGTAAGCTGCTATTAAGACTATCCATAACTATGATTCATTTTGAGACTAATTTATTTTCCGAATGGTAGACCTTTATAAATAGGTGTTAAATCCCTCTTCTCTCCTCCCCCTCACTCTTCCCCTCTCCCTCCTGCCCTCTTCCTCCTGCCCTCTCTCTCCTGCCCTCTCCCTCCTGCCCTCTCCCGTTTTCCCCATTTGTTATAAGGTTTATTAATCGTCATATTATTATTTTTTTTAAATGTCTAATGTCAACTGAATGTGTCAGTAGACTATACATGAAATAGTGATTGATTTGATATTTTCCGAAGACAAAAAATTAGTGTAAAGCAGATTTATCAGATAGTCTTGGCAAAAGAAAGGGCCTTGGAGTTAATGCAAGCATCCTGTACATAATCCTGATGTCCTTTGCTGCTCTGCTGTGATCCACCCTCTCCATGACCCACACCAAGATACTCCTCGGTTCCTTCTCTTTACTCCTGCTTAGAGGCTAATGATCGTTAAAGTGCACGTGTGAGTGGCACAAGTCAGCATTGGACCTGTGTTCCAGGCATGCCCTTCGTTCCTCTAATCTACTTGTTAACACACCGCAGCACCTGTACCCACGTTTACCCCTTGACAGAAGTGATATAGACATTGACAGGAGAAGAGCGATAACGCAACCATAAATGTGCCGATAACTGACGTACTCGCTTACCAACAAACAAGCCGCCCCCAACCAGATAGCAAGAACGCTCGTTTAACTTCGTTCTTCACGTCTTTGACTTTAAATCTAGTCTTCAGACTTTCTGTATTTCCACACTTATCTAAAAATACCTTAAAATAGTCGAGAATCAGAACTAGCCAAGGGCGGGTCGGTCGGTCCATATCTTAGGACCCTCTTAACGGATTTTGACCAAACTTCATTGGAACATTATCAAGGTTAGCGGCCTGCCTCTCGTGCCATCCTATTTGTAATACGTAAAGGTTGAGGTCACTGGAATCATTTTGCTGATTAACAAGTTTCGCTCAAAAACCGGCTATAGCGATTTTGTTGAGTTTTGGGTATACAGATCATGGGTTGGCCTTCTTCACTTTTTTGTTTCAAACAAACTGTTTGCCTTGTCTCAAGAATAACTGAACCGAAAATTCATCGTTTTTACTTTGTGGATACGTTAACTACATCTAAGCACGTTAGAGCGTTCGTAGGTGTAGTACTACTTTCTCAAAGTCCTTCACCATTTGCTATACACGGTTTGCGCTGTATCTAAAACGCATGGCTGATCCCATTTTGATAATGCTTCGTTTGCAGACAGTTCAGATCGCGGCCTTTCATTCCATGTTTTCCTTTACCCCCGTTGGGGTGATGGGGGTTTCAGTATAAATAGTATCCCCACTTTCTGGAAATTTAGTGCTTTAAATTCCCACTGTCGCTGTCTTTCTCATTTGCTCTTTCTCATTCCTGCTCTTTTCTATCAATCTGCTATACTATCGTCTTCTTCGCTAGACCAGTCTCCTACCCTTTTTTCTTGAAAACTCTTCCGGGACAAGACCCCTTGTTTGTGTATGAGGTCTGTTGCATCAGCTTGGGAATATTGGACGCTTTCTGCCAGGTGGTCACTAGGGCTTTTTATGATGTTATTGTTTGGCAATGTAGGCATTTTATATGTATGTGTTTTGTTGATAATTTATAATGATGTTTGTATTCTATTTTGTTTTTGTAAACGGGGGTTCGATAAGTTGGGGTGAAACCTCAGCCGTCCCCTGCGTGGGATGTCTTTATTGTAAAGTGACTGGCTGGTGGAGAGCTTACGGTTTTACCACTAGGGTTGTTTCAGCAGATCTTTTATGCGGATCAGGGGTTGTCCGGTCGTGATTTGGCTCGGAAGAGTCCGCTGGACCTAAAGCAATAATAATGTAATGTATTGTACTGTTTTCCTTTTGCTTTAGGATAAGGCCCAGTCGCAACACCGCCAAAACATTTAGCCCTTTGAAATTGCTTATTTTATGGGCTAGGTATGGGAGTGTCTGGAAATTCATTTGAATGGCTTGCCATCTTTCTTTTTCCTCTTTGCTACCGGCGTCGTCGCTTCCGGCGGCAGATTGAAAGTGGTTGATGTTGCTGAAAGGTTTGCCGCTGATGCGACAGTCTGATGGCTTGTTACGGGTAGGGTGATATATTGACAGAAGGTCGGTTGCGGATGGAGTTGGGATATTTGTAGTGAGGCGAATAGTTTGTTTTGACTTCAGCAAAGTTGTTTTCGTTGCGATGTGTTCGGAGTTGCAGTAGACTTGGTCTTTGTATTGTATTGTATTGTATTGTATTGTATTGTATTGTATTGTATTGTATTGTATTGTATTGTATTGTAAAGAGCAGAGAAAAAGTGGCTTAAATCGGGTTTAGAAGTCAGCAAGCAGATTTTCACCGCTGCAAAAAAACGGGTCACTAAAATAGTCCAGACTGCCAAAACCCGGTACTTTAGCGACAGAATTAGCAGCAGCGAAACTTGTAAACAGTTGTTCAACATTTGCAATCAGCTAAGGGGTAAGAGCAATGCAACATCACTCCCATCCACGCATCCACCATGTCAGCTACCAGATGTATTTTGTAATTATTTCACACAGAAAGTGGCTGACATAAGGGACGCTCTTGACAGCCATGAGATCCCACTCATTAACCCATTCTCACCTTCCCTCACTACCGCAAAAATGGAAGTTTTTCAACCAGTAACAGAGCAAGAAGTCAAGAAAGTCATCTTAAGCTCAAAACCAACATCTTGCTCTCTTGACCCCATTCCTACCCCCATGTTGATAGAGAATCTCGACCCTCTACTCCCGACCATTACCCACATTATCAACGAGAGTCTGTCCTCTGGTGTTGTTCCGTCTGTGCTCAAAACGGCTGTCATCAAACCCCTCCTTAAAAAGCCAAGTTTAGACAAAAATAATCTAAAGAACTATAGACCTGTTTCAAACCTCTCCTTCCTGTCCAAAGTCATAGAAAAATTTGTTCTCAAACAACTGTTTGCCTACCTATATGATAACGCTTTACTTTGCCCCAACCAGTCTGCCTACCGACCCTTCCACAGCACTGAGACAGCCCTCCTAAAGGTAACCAACGATCTGTTGCTGGCCTTAGATAATGGTAACGTCTCCGTTCTCACCCTACTAGACCTCTCAGCCGCTTTTGACACAGTCGACCACCACATTCTCTTTAACACTATTCAACACTACTTTGGAATCTCCGGCTCGGTCCTGGCTTGGTTCCACTCATATCTTTCCGACAGATCACAAGCAGTCACTGTCGATGGCTGTTTTTCCAGCACAGCAGACTTGGTGTGCGGCGTGCCTCAGGGTTCCGTTTTAGGGCCGGTGTTATTCACTCTGTACACCAAGCCACTGCTTCTCCTGCTTGGAAAGCATGCTGTTGAGAGTCAGTCATTTGCAGACGACACACAACTTTATAAATCCACAGCCCCCTCTCTCATTAATTCCACTGTTCAGACTGTGGAGAACTGCATCACAGACATTAAGTCATGGATGACACGCAACAAGCTTAAGCTTAATGACGATAAAACCGAAGCCCTCCTCATTCACAAGCACAACACCTACTCCTCACTCCCGCCTCTCCCAACATCGCTTACGGTAGGGACAACAAACATTAAGTTCTCATCCTCAGCAAGAAATCTCGGCTACATTCTCTCCGATGACCTGTCCCTCAACAACCACATCTCCAACATCTGTCGCTCTGCATACACGGCCATACGCCAAATCAGCTCCTTTCGCCACTATCTTACGCTCACCGCCACCAAAACCCTAGTCTGCGCTCTCGTCCTTTCTCGTCTTGACTATTGCAACTCTCTCCTCGCTGGCTCCCCAAAACACATCATTGACAAGCTACAAAAGGTTCAGAACTCAGCAGCTAGACTAGTATTCCGAGCTAAGAAACGCGATCACATCACACCTCTACTACATTCCCTTCACTGGCTTCCTGTGCAAGCACGCATAGAGTACAAACTCTCTGTTCTCTGTCACAACTTCTTCACAGATTCTTGTCCCTCCTACCTTGCTGATCTACTGTCTGTCTACTCCCCTTCACGCACTTTAAGATCTTCTGCTGACACTCGCACACTCAAGGTTCCCGTCACCCGCACTAAGACATACGGCCAACGTGCATTCGCTTACTCCGCACCTAAGCAGTGGAACTCCCTTCCCTCCCATATCCGCAACATACAATCAACACAAGCATTCAAAAAGGCCCTCAAAACCCACCTCTTCAAACTTCACTATTCAGAATGATCTGTATCCCGCTGCCATTCTCTCCTCTTTGTCTCGGTCTGATCCGTAAGTGTATACACGGCTGTACATAGTTATACTGGTTTTTTCCTCCTGGGCCTAACAGGCATATAAATAGCTGTGAATATGTTTTTGCTATCCTATTTGTCTTTTCTGTCATTTGTGTACATAGTTGTAAATGGTAATTTGTGTACATAAGTGTAAATAATTTGTACCCTTACTGTTCTGTCTTTTGGTGTATTGTAGTGAAAGCGATGTTTTATCGAGTGCATGTACTTATATGTAATGACTATGTAAAGCGTGGTGAGTCTGGTCATAGGCTGGAGTATCCGCTATATAAAAATCCGTTATTATTATTATTATTATTATTGTACTGTATTGATACATTTTTACATGTAAAATGTTCATAGGTTTGAATTCGTATTTGATTTGATCAGAGTAACTGCTATGTTGGACGTGTCATAGCTGGTTAAACGATCATCTGTGGTGCCCCAACGACCTTCGAGTTACGGGATAGGATAGGATAGGTGATAGTCTTAGTACGAGGTGTTCGTGGGGATGGGGTGGAGAGGGAGGTGGGATGAGGTAAGTAATGTTGATAAGATTTGTTTTTAAATCTGAATTTTTATGACATGTTTTGTGTGTAATGTATTCAGTAGTCATGATATTTGCGGGTGTGTGTGTTTGTGTGTGTGTATGTGTATGTGGGGAGAAGGGGGGTAGGGTACGTGACTGTTTACCAATATCGAAGCAATTTTCAATGTTTTGTTGTCATTTTGTTGAATAAATTGTGTATTCTGTATTCTGTAATCTAACTAGCCATTTCTACTAAGTGTTGAGATGTTGAGGAGGGAACTTACATGTAGAAGCGAATCGTATCCCATCCCAGAAATATTGAAAATTCTGGTAAGTTGTGCTAGAGAAGGAGGTATCAACAAATATTTTATGGATTGTGTTCCTAAGTAGCAATCTGAATGTTTGAGTGCCTGTCTGTCTGGATGCCTGAATCTGCATGTCTGAATCTGTCTGTCTGTCTTTCTCTCTGTCTCTGTCTCTGTCTCTGTCTCTGTCTCTCTCTCTCTCTCTCTCTCTCTCTCTCTCTCTCTCTCTCTCTCTCTCTCTCTCTCTCTCTCTCTCTCTCTCTCTGTCCCTACCGCTTACGCTTCTGCCGACACGGAGTAGTTAGCGGCATAAGTATAGTATAATTAAGGCGGTATATTGATTTTTTTGCCAGATGCGGGAGGAAATGTGTTGCATTAAGAAGTGCACATAGAAATCACCTCGGGTTATAGCGACTTAACTGACACACACGTGCCACATTCCTCCTTCAGAGAGAAAGTGGGGGAGGGAGGTGAAAAGAGGGAGAGGGAAAGAGGATGAGAGAGAGAGAGGGAGGGGAGGGGGGAACGTGCGGTTATTTCTGGGAAGGATATGGAGAACTCAGCATTCTTCGGTTACACTCAAATTCGCTAGGTGCGGTTTTCTTCTTCTTCTTCTTCTTCTTCTTCTTCTTCTTCTTCTTCTTCTTCTTCTTCTTCTTCTTCTTCTTCTTCTTCTTCTGCTTCTTCTTCTGCTCCTGCTTCTTCTTCTGCTGCTGCTGCTTTCTTTCTCCTTCACCTCTACACCAAAGCATTAATTCCGGAATGTTGATCTTGCCCTGTTTATCATGGCCACGTAAAGGCCATCTTCAACCAGACCAACATTGGAACTGTCTCAAGCGCAACTCTAAAACCCCTCTTGAAGGACGGGGTGGAGCGCGCATGGTCAATCCCGAACGGCCATATAGAAACTGAACTGAACTGTTTGTACATCGCTAGTATTACAACAATACGCCCAGGATATTAGAAGTGTTCGATTTTTTAAAACACCGTTTTAGATAATAATCTAGATGTAGTAAAATCATTTAAGCTGACATGTAGTGCGCAAGTACAAACGCACCTTGGAACGAAATTGACCGAGTACAAGATCACTAGATCGAAATTGACAGAGGTTGGAAAATGTCATTTGCGATATTCCTGTATGTTTCGAGTAACGTTGACGTAAAAGCTTGGATCTGTAAGCGTCCTGTAATGAAATTAACACAGTACAAGTGAACCGCAACTCCATACTAACAGTAGCAGGACACTAGATCGAAATTGACAGACGTTGGAAAATGTGATGTCCTTTAACGTCTAGAGTAATGTCATATTTAAAAGCCTAGGTCTTGTATACAAGCGCATAAAAGGCAAAGCATACAGTTACAAAATAAAAGAAGTCTTACTCTTCTTATCCTATCCTATCCCGTAACTCGAAAGTCGTTGGGGCACCACAGATGATCGTTTAACCAGCGTACTCCATCTTTCTCTGTCCTCATGGCTTCACTCAATGTCAAGTCAGTCCATTTCGAATGTTGTCTTCCCACCTCTTTTTATGTCCCCCTCTTTTTCTGCCTCCTTGCACCGTTTCTTGCAGGATGGTCTTTGCAAGGCCTGATGCTCTGGTGATGTGGCCATACCACCGGAGTTTCCGTTTCTTCACCACTGTGAGAAAATAAGTGATCGTGTTGTCCAAGGATTTTATGAAGGTCTGTCGGCTTCGTCATTGGTGATGTGCTGGGTATAGGAAATGCCCAGAATGTCTTACTCTTACTGTCTTAGAATTCCATCAATATTAGCGGGAAATAATGACAACATATGGAAATTGACAGACGTTGGAAAATGTCATGAGTGATGTTCCTGAAAATGTCAATAACTTTAGCGTGAAATCCATAGGCCTTTTCGTGCAAGCGCAAAATAACGATTTAGATAAGGTCGTACTCTTAGTACACCGAACAGGATATAAATACATCGGATGAAAATTGACCGACTTTGAAAAATGTCATGTTCGACGTTCCCGAGTTGGTTTAGTGTAACTTCAACGTTAAAAGCCTGGTTCTGTGAGCCAACAGTACGTGCTAAAACCTGTGGAGTTGCTCACGTTTTGCTGACAAGGCGAGTCTGTCTCAATATTGTCTGTTTGAAAAGAAGTGTGCTTCCATATTCAGAACGTTGTGGTAATGCATTAGTATGGAAACTCCATAGTGACTGGTTGAGCTTGTAGGCGTGTGGGTGTGTGTTTGTCTGTGTGTGTGTGTCTGTGTGTGTGTAAGCGGAGAAATTTGAGGATGTGGGTGGCTAATCGACAAATTGTGTTGAGTTCATTACAACATTGTTAATGTTAACGGTTTGAGTTGTAATAATATTATCAAAATGTGTGTGGGAGGTGGGAGCTGGGGAGGGGGAGGCGTGCGTGCTTGTGTTTGGGAGGAGGGGCATGGTGAGTATGGTTGTGTGGTCAAATAAAGTTACAAGTCATGGAATGGCTATCTTTATTTTTTTTAAACTTTTGTTTTAACGTTCTGATAGCGTAAAAAACCACTAATCACTCAGAGTTGTCAACGAAGATTTCTCATCCAAGTGTACAGTATGACCCTGCCTTATACTGTAAAGCTAAAGTCTTTGTGGAATACTTTCCTCCACTGTGTATATGAGGACCACTGTTGGTTGTGCCTTATGGCCTGTATTTATTGGAGTGGAAGGTTCGAGGAGGTTCCAAAGTCCCCCGTGGTGGTGCCGGGGGTTTCAGTATAATTAGTATCCCCATTTTCTGGAAATTTAGTGCTTTAAATTCCCGCCGTCACTGTCTTTCTCCTTTGTTCTTTCTCATTCCTATTCTGTTCTATCAATCTACTAAACTATCTTCTTCTTCGCTAGACCAGTCACTTACCTTTTTTCTTGAAAAATCTTCCGGGACAAAACTCCTCATTTGTGTGTGAGGTCTGTTGGATCAGCTTGGGAATATTGGATGCTTTCTGCCAAATGGTCACTGGGGCTTCCTATGATGTTATTATTTGGCAATGTAGGCATTTTATATGTATGTGTTTTGTTGTTATTGTATAATGATGTTTGTAGTCTATTTTGTTTTTGTAAACGGGGGTTCGATAAATTAGAGTATAGCCTCAGCGTCCCCTGCGTGGGATGTCTTTATTGTAAAGTGACCGGCTGGTAGATTGTCTTCACTGTTACCACTAGGGTTGTTTCAGCAGATCTTTTATGCGGATCGGGGGTTGTCCGGTCCTGATTTGGCTCGGAGGAGTCCGCTGGACCTAAAGCAACAATAAATCAATCAATCAATCGGCAGATATTTTATGCGGATCAGGGGTGAGTCCTCTTTCACTTCTCTGGTCCTGATTTGCTCGGAAGAGTCCGCTGGACCTAAAACAATAGCCATGTAATGTAATGTAATGTAATATAGTGTGGAGGTTCCAAAACTTTTTTTCGAGGTATTTAGATCCAGAACCTAGATTGCTGAACTTTTTGGACACAAAAAAGATTCAGGAACATAGGTTCGGGATCAGAAAACATCTTTAAAAAAAATGTTGTTGAGCCTCCCCGAACCTTTCAATTAAGACAGGCTATTATACTTTGAAGGTAGGGTGACAGTCTTTCTGGAATACTTTCCATATTGGAGGAGCAATGTTGGTTGATTTTTGTATAGACTTTATTGTACCTTTTAATCTGGAAAGTCTGGGTCGCCTCTCCTGGGAAAGGCGTAGCGCAGCATGTGGCGCGCCCAAACCCAACCTACATAATAGTAGTTGTGTTTTTGAAATTTTGCTGGGGGAGCAAACTGCAGTACCCGGAGAAAATCCCCGAGACGTGGAAAGTTCGGGGAGGTTCAAAAACATTCTTCGAGGTTCTCAGATTCCGAGCCTTGTTTTCTTAACTTTTTTTTGTGTGTTTTCAAAAGGTTCAGCAACCTAGATTCGGGATCAGAGAAACATAACGCCCAGAGGCAGGATCGATCCCACACCTGTCAGGCGCCATTAGTTTCTTGTCTGCGGACAAGGAACGTTAGTCCTGCCTTGGACCACGCGGCCACAGCGCTCGCCAACGTTTGTCATTGCATGTCAGCTTCAAACTCAGAAAAACAGACACACAGGCACCAGCAGAGTCATGCTGTCGGTAGGCTAGGTTAGAATACGAACAGCTCGTTGAGAGCAGCCAACAGTGGTCTTCCTTACATAGAGTGGAGGAAGTTATTGTAGAAAGACTGTCACCTGATCTTCAAAGCTAAAGGCAGTGTGATACTGCACACTTGGACAGGAAATATTCATTGAGACTCCCTAATATCGCTGTCACGAGAGGCGAATTTAAACCCAGCACTAAGGCTTCTCGCCTTAAACATTCATCCTGCATTGGCCTTTGTAACTTAAATTCAAGGTCTAGCAGACGACATAAGTTAGGATTGTTCTAAGCATAGGTAGGCTAAATCTTCAGTAGGTAGGCCGTAGCATAAACCAGCTGACCTATATCCAGCAGCTCCCGCGCGGGGGCGCTAGGGCTCACGGGATTTCGCGGGGTTTAGCTGACCACAGCATTAAGATACGTCAGTCTTTGTTAAAACTTCACCCGAGACGCACACGCTGAAAGATCTCCTTCAGAAGACTACGCAGGTGACGGGTGAAATTCATTCATCGCAGTATAGCCATAGCCTGACATTGTCCAAAAGTTAAATGATCAATCTTTTTTTTTCACCGCGATTTATTGATATTAGTATTGGATTATGCTTGTGAAGTCTTGCCATGTTTTATAATTGGGAATGTTAGTAAAACTTTGCTTGACCACGTGGCTGACCCACGCGACCGGTTTCGAGACCACGAGTAGCCCTCACTGACCAAATGTTGTTTCTCATATTTGTATTATTGCAGACCAGTGGCTGTACCGGAGAATGTGTATATTATTAATTACTTAACACTGTGTTTATTTTAGCCATGATGCTTATGTTGGAGATTCCAGTGGACCCCGGACTTAGAAGATTGTTCATCCCTTATCTGTGTAAGTGGAGATGATCTCGCTGAGGGCTGTTTCTGCCAACAGTGAGACGCTCTGCACACCCTTTGTAAACAATACGTTGCAGAAACTCGTCTTATGTTTTGCTTGGTCCGCGGCAGGAGATAGACCCCACAGAGAGTCATCCCAGACACGCGGCCTGCATAAGTGAGCAGAGAGCACTGAGCTCCAATAGCTCAGTAGTCAACAAACAAGACGAGGAGACAACAGCACCGCACCTCGAAGCTTAAGCTAAGTCCATAGAACAAGTGCACGAACACTGATCTATAGGGACTGTGCGATATTCCATTCCTCCTGAAAAAGAACATTAGGCAAAACAAGAACAAAGCCCAGTGATGAGACAGTAGAAAGTATCGAGAACAGTAGCAGAATAGACTTATCAAAGAGCGAACTACTCGAAGTGAATCTTGGGCTGTTAAGTTAATCCTAGGTATATGACGGTTTGGACATTTAAGTTCGTGTAGTGATTATAAAATTAGATATAGGGTAGAGGAAATAAATGTGTGATATTTACTGTTAATAAGTGGCTGGACTACCTATATTTCATAGCCGTGCGAGAGCTAGTATGTCAGTAAATCTTTTACACGTTTCTCCCTATCTCTTTAATCCCATCCTCACACAGACCGGGTGGGTAATGGCATTCCATTGTGCAGAGCCCAGCATCAATAGAACCAACCGTCACAATCGCTTTATTGGTGTTTTTTTTAGCATAAGATCTTCTCAATGCGCTGTCCAATACAGGTTTTTAACTCGAGCCGTCCAAGGCGATAAATTGCTGTCTTAGACACATCGCCTAACGCCACACACAGACAACTGAACACAATCCTGGACGACCAAGGGTAGATAGGAGTGCTTACTGGGTGTAACTGCATGAACCTCCCCCCCCCCGCCCCTCGCCCCCCTCTAGGACCTGAGCGCCAGGATCTTTGACGTCCGTGAGATGAAATGTACGCGTGCACAGACTAGACCTCGGCTTATACATACTCTCATTGGAAGGACTAGAGACGCTGCTTAGCTCCAGCACCAGAGCCAGGCTGTTGGTAAAGTAGGCTGGAATACGAACAGCTGACGACATTTCTGCCTGTTTGTCTGTCTGTCTTTCTCAATGTGGAGTTGACATGCAATGACAGTTCATTCCTATTTTTACCCGCTATCAGCGTTGTTTGCGTTGCCATGCTCACGTTGTTACCGAGGTTTTCAACTCCACGAATAACACAAAGAACGACAAATGCCAACTCAAGTGCATTATCACTTCGCTCTTTTGTCGAAATTACAGGTTAATTACGGCTTCAGCGAAGTACTAACCAAGATCAAGATCAACTGCGAATTGTTTTGGTTAAAGTGGTTCACCAACTACCCGGTGCTCATAAATACATCATTACGAAAGACACGTGAATCTGAATCTTTGTCGCATTAATCGTATCTGTGAGTTGTTCTGAGAAGCGTCGTTTGTTCGTTTGATCGTCTTTAGAAGTTGAAACCTCAATATTAGCTACAAAACAACAATGAGTTAAAGGCTTTATTTCATTCGGTTGTTCAAACAGTTCAACATGAACAAGCACTCAAATGGATACGACGTGTTTTCGGTCATCTGGTAAATTAAATTCTCCTCGAAATATCAAAGAAATTTGATTTGCAAAATGAGAACAAGTTGTTGAAAACCAACTTTTATTTAGCTAGTTAAATTAGGATGTTTTGAAAAAAGAAAAATAACAAGAATGAAAGATACGAGAAAGAACGAAAGCAAGTTATCCGCCCCTTCGGTAACTTAGAATTCCACAATACCTTTAACATCAAATAATGTTACAAATAGCTGTTATCTAGAATAACGGTAAAATAAGATTATATAATACCAAGTAACTTTAACATAAAGTAAAAATGCCAAATTACAACAAATTAATTAATAATACATGTTTGAGTGATTGTTGTAGGTGTCTGTTGGGTATGTGAAAGTGTGTGCAGCGAAGCCATCAGGGCTGCTGAGGACAGAGAAAGATGGAGTATGCTGGTTAAACGATCATCTGTGGTGCCCCTACGACCTCCGGGTTACAGGACAGGATAGGATAGGATAGGTGCAGCATTTGAAGGTGTTTGTTGGAACAGGTCGCCGCACTTTAAGGCTTTGGGGGAAAAGCGCGTTTAAAGCATCCATTATTTTTTAAATGTTATTTTTAAACGTTATTATTATTATTTATATTATTATTTAGATTATTATCACCAAACAAATATCTTTAATACTCGCAGGTAGAGGTAAAGGTGTCCCCCGTTACCATGCGGTCGTTGGGGAGGGAAGCGCTTGGGACCATCCTTTTCTCTCGTCCAGCATATTGAGGGGGATGCCCATCTCCTCTCCCTCCCCGGTTCTGAACAGATCCAGCTGGGTGGAATGGGGAATGTCGTGCGTGTTGTTTCAATGTTTGTGTGTCGTTTGGTTGTTGCCCTACAGGCATAGTCAGCCATCCAAGTACTAACCCTTCCCCACGTTGCTTAACGTCAAACATGGCTAGCGTGTGACCAAACCCCTACACTACTCCCAGACCGTGGGTAAGAAATATTAAGCTGTCGAGAGTTCGGTCCAGACCTTTTTTTGTCACCGTAAGCAATATGGCGCAAAAAGAGGGCATTTCTTGTAGGAGCGTTGGTCTGGAGTTACCAAGAGACGGAATGATGGGGAGGTGGGTTGTATCACAAAGACTTCGGAGTGTTGGTGTGCGAGTGCGGGCCTGTATGACCTTAAAGTCACTTCTGGGGTTTGTATTACCAAGTGTGTGTGTGTGGGTGTGTGTGTGTGGGTGTGTAGTGTGCGTGTTTGTATGCGTATCTATGTGCAAATGTGCGTGTGCGTGCCTGTGAGTGTGAAAGCTAGACAGATATGTCACGTATGCCAAGGTTGCCATGGATGATGTCTGGCTCTTAATACCTATGTTTAAAATGTAACGGGGAGGTAGCTCGACGCAACAGGTTTTGCCTGTCGCACCCTCTCTACTCTCCTTATATCCAACCACAACCACGTTATTCCCAGCCCCTCATCTTTTCACGTTTGCTGGTGTTTTGACAGTGCTGGCCACTAAGCGTGTTTTGAGAGAGAAGAAGAAAGAGAGAGGGGTGAGGGGGAGGAATGGAGAGAGAAAGCGAGGGAAGCAGGGAGCGAGAGAGTGAGTGTGTGAGTGAGTGGATGTAAAGAAGAGGGAGGACGTGGGCTCTTTTGACATTTTAAAAACAGACTGAAATTAATATTTTTTGTTTATCATATAAATTTCAATTTGTTGTTTTTTTAAACAGACGAAAACTGATGTTTTTTTGTTTTTTTTTAAAGATGGGACTAAGTAAAAGTACAATAATATGTTATTGTATCAAATGTGGAAATCAAATTCGATATCGTAGGCTTGCTTACATCATGAACACAAAGCCATGGGGCAATTTACGTGGAACCGATAAGCGGTTGAATGCAGAAAAAAACACATAAAAGAGAACAAAACAAAAGAAATATTGAGCGAAATGAGAGATGAAAGGAAACTTTCGAAAAGAAAAAAAGTATTTTGTGGGAGAATCAACGATCGGCAAATAGACGGCTGGGGTTGGCATAGAAGCTATTCCCCACCCCTCCCCCCTCCCCCCTCCCCCTCTCCTTCCCTTTCAGTCCTTCTCAAGATCAAGCAGAATTCAGGGCAGAGCGAAGTACCACTGAGCAGATTTTCAACCTCAGAATACTCTGTGAGAAATATCTGCAGCACCAACATCTATATCATGTGTTTGTATACTTCAAGAGAGCGTTTGACCGAATCTGGTATGCAGCTCTGTGGGCAACCGTGAGAGTGTACAAAATCAACCACAAACATTATTAAAGTCATCAAAAGCCTGTATGACAAGGCTACCAGTGCAATCTTCCATAACAGCGCCATCTGGAACTGGTTCAGATCAACCATAGGTGTGCGTCAAGGATGTCTACTCTCTCCAACACTCTTTAACATGTTTCTAGAGCGCATCATGTCGGATGCCCTTGCGGATCATAAGGACACAGTCAGCATAAGGGGTAGAGCAATCTCCAACCTCCTTTTTGCGGATGACATTGATGGATTGGCTGAAGAGGAACAAGAACATGAACAGCTGGTACAGAGGCTTCAAGTCGCCTCCAGTCTTTGAATGGAAATAAGTGCAGAAAAGACCAAAAAGATGACCCACAATACCAGTGGCATCAACACGGACATCAAAGTCCAAGGCCAATCCCCCATCAGGGTGCACAGCTTCAAGAGAAGGGACTGGCTTGACACTGAGTAAAGCCGTGAGGACTGCCGATGACTGAGAAAGATGGAGCATGCTGGTTAAACGATCATCTGTGATGCCCCAACGATTTTTGAATTACGGGATAGGATAGGATAGTTGTCCACACAAAGTTGACTGCGTGCTTACAATTACAGACTACCTGTATTATTAAAAATGAAAGATCAAAGCACACAAATATTTAAATCAGTAAATGTCGTCACAGCTTATCATAGCAAGTGGGTCATGATTCAAATTGTAAGGGTTCTTGAGTGTTCTCTTTCTAATTGTGGCTTTGTTTTTAATTACAGTACTCTTCATTAGGTTTTAACTCTTTATCTCGCCTTTCAATTCCCCTGTCTGTCGGTGTTGTTGTTATTTTTGTTGTTGTTGTTGTTGATGTTGTTGTTGTTGTTGTTGTTGTTCTTCTTCTTCTTCTTCTTCTTCTTCTTCTTCTTCTTATTATTATTATTATTATTATTATTATTATTATTATTATTATTATTATTATTATTATTATTATTATTATTATTATTATTATTATTATTATTATTGTCTTTCTTTCTTTTATTTCTCTACCATTTACCACCTCATCCTTACCCCATCTCCACTTAAAACTCTACACACATATTTACGCTCCCAAAACTCCATCATTGTATTGACATTGCAGTCTGACTTTCATACTTTCAGAAGATATTGCTATTTTTGGTCGGTTATTACTAGGCCAGCCATCGCCCACACGCTGCGGAATATAATCTATTATTCTAGTCCGCAGGCCTTTGTGTTTGCTCTGTAACAGGAGTAGGTTATAGTACTATATTATGCTAGTGAAGGTGGACTGAAGATCGTTTGTTTCAGTTCCATTTGCGAATAATAAAAACGCTCTCTGAAAACTCTGAATGGAATACTTTTATTTATTTATTTTGTTGCATTTGCTAGTAATAGAAACGCTCTGAGAAAACTCTCTAAATGGAATAATTTTATTTATTTATGGTTATTATTTATGTATTTATTTATTTTTGTATTTTATTATTTATTTATTTATTTTATTATTTATTTATTTATTTATCGTTTTCATATAGAACAGTTTGCTCGTTAAGAAAAAAAAAAATTTCGTTTATATGAAACTGTTCCGTTTGTGATAACGTTCAAACTAATCCTCTGCGACACGCGTCACCGAGGGCGGTGTTAGTTGCTGGTGGGCTTTCGACTTTGCCGGTTGATCAGTGATGTGATCACCGACAGAACGTTGAGGAAAGATTGTCAGTCCTCAGGATTCACTTAGCTGTCATTGGCTAGGGTCAATCTATGGCTCCGTCTGGTACATACGAAGGAGTATCGGAGATCTATGAGGCCTGGGCTGTCGATGTTCAGCCGTGTATGCCAAAGCCGTCTCAGATGTTCAGTGGTTACGTTTGCCTGACAGTGCATTCCGCGGGGTACAAAGAAAAAACCGATCCATTTTATGCGTCTTAGGTCCTAATCCACTGAGCATTGGCGTTCGCTTCCCTTTCTGATCGATAGACGGAGATAGGGTCGGGTTCCTTATTCTTAGGCACCCATCTTCAGCAAAATGTTACCGTCCTCACAAAGAGGAACCACCATTGTGGTATGTCTCGTTAAATTCTATATTATTGCCATTGGTCATTATAGCAGCCCGACAATTATTTGCTCACTTATAAACAATACTATGATCGTGGCGTTGATGACTCTAATCTTACCCCCACCCAACCCCACCCCCGCCTCTCCTCCCCTGACGACTATTCTTTACACGGTCTGCTACCTTCACAACAGACATCGATTGCACTCTTAACTGCCGTGTTAGGAGTACTATTGGAGAGGGACTAGAATAACTGACAGAGACTTTTCACATTAGAACGAGACTGTGTAGTGAGCGTGTTATTATACAAGTGAACTTACGGGTTAATAACTAATCCAGACAGAGATACACAATTCTTCGAATTTCGTAATTGTATGAACTTTGTGAATGCGTGACGCAATCAAATAAATGGCACCCCCTCTTTTTCATGTGCCAAATAAACTCAGAATTTTTTTGTGCTAAATAATAAAATTGTACAAAATGTTTAAAACACCTCTAGTTGTATTATTTAGTAACATGTCGTTAGGCATTCCATTTTTTCCCTGTTAGCATAATTACGTACAGCTTGTAAAAGGGACCCATCTCAGTCTATGATGTGTGTAAAATATGATCGCCTTGCTTGAACTGGACTCGTTCCTGCCGCTTTCAAGTTAGTCTTCTGGGATTCATACGCCCACGAAGTGGATTGGGTTTGCTGAATGAGAATGTGCACGTTTTGTTGTGTTTTTCTGTTGTGTTGTTGTGTTGTTGACTCTGTATTTTACCATCTTGTGTAGTTGTGGTTTTTGTCTTTTGACGGCTGCCACAAACCCTTACACAGGATTATGTTATCCTTTGTCAATCCTCACAAACACACACACACGCACATTTTATCCATATACACCCCTTCTCGAGCTCTGCGATCATCTGCTGACACACGTCTTCTTAGACAGAACGGCTTCAACAGACAATCGCATGGTTACCGCTCTCTACCTGTCTTTGGTCCTCAACTCTGGAATTCCCTTCCATACAAGATTAGACATTCTTCCTCCATTTCCTCTTTTAAATCACAGTTGAAAACATACCTTTTTAGGGAATATTTCAATTAATCATTTACAAGAGAGTGTAAGCAGGTGTGCGTGCTTGTATTTTTCATAGTTTAACTGTATTTTGTACATATGTATATTATGTATCTTTTGTCCAGTTTTGTCTGTCTTGTCTTCCCATTCCCCCAACCCCTTGCGCGCCTTGATCCTTAGGCTAAGGCGCCGTACAAATGACGAACATTATTATTATTATTACACACAACAACCACCGCCACTACCACCACTCTTTGTAGAGGGTGGGGTCTCATGTCAGTTGACAAATCATTTTCTATCTTGTGTCATCTCCCTTTGATAGCTTTGAAGGGCTTGTGTGTAATTCCGTGGAGATCAGTTGGGAAAGAGGAACTAGAAGGGAAATATTGTGTTTAGGCTTTATCTTTATTTCGATGAGGATGAGAAGAAGAAGAGGAAGAGGAAGAAGAAGAAGAAGAAGAAGAAGAAGAAGAAGAAGAAGAAGAGATGTGCTAAATGCATACATATACATATGAAATATGCTGGTTATAAGTTTGACCGACATTAAGACAAGTCTTTTGCAGGAGGCACTGTGGCCTAATGGTAGTGCTTCGGATTGCGGATCTGAAGGTCCCGGGTTCGGGCCCTGGCCGGGCCATTGTGTTGTGTCCCTGGGAAAGACACTTTACTCCATTTTTCCTACTCCTTCGGATGAGAGTATAAACCGAGGTCTAGTCTGTGTGTCGCATACATTCCACCATAACGGACTTTAAAGATCCTGACGCTCATGTCCTAGACGAGTGAGTGCCTTTACAAGAACACACCCAGCATGCACTTGGTCCTTATCCCCCAGGATTGTGATCAGTTGTCCGGGCGTCAGACCATGCTCCCAAAGGCTGCGGGTGGGCGTCTCGGGTGATTTGAGTTAGATCCTGTATCGGCCAGCGCCTTGATCCTTAGGCTAAGGCGCCTTACAAATGACGAACATTATTACATTATATTATTACGTGAATATACAATCTTTCAGCATCCACACGGCCGCATTCCAATGTTAGTCTTTTTATTTCTCCAGAATAATGCAACATAAAATGAAACACTTCGAAATCCAATTGGTCATCCACTCAATTCTTTAATTACTGCTAAATGTTAGTTTACAATAATCTTTCTCCAGGCCTGTACTGCTGCAAGATGCCTAAATTATAATTATGTATATATATAGTAGCAAATAGACGACGAAGGTATAATATAACAGGCCTACATAAACGACTCGTTCTGTAGTGTGGACAGTTCTTGTTTTTGCACATCACCTTTGTTTGTTTTAATATATTTTTCCCCGAAATGAGTAGACACACACAAACACACAAAGAAATTCAATAACTGATCATTAATTAGTTTGATCAAGCAATATCAATTATCATAAATACTGACCAATTGAAGAACCTATAAATGGTTTTGCGAAACTAAAACATGCGTCCAACTAATATTGCTGAGAGATGTAACATTGTGAGGCAGACTAGTTTGCAGTTGATTGCATTCAAATAAAATATGGTTCAAAGAAAACACTTCCTTATATATACGTTTGATGTTCTTACAATATTTAGTTCATATAGAATTTATATATATTCTATAAGCCATCGTCACAACAGTCCTGGGAATACCATTATGTTGTTCAAATAGTTGATTAAAATGAAAGTTCTTTTTAACTTCCTTTTCTGTGTTACAAGAGGCTATTTAGACCCTGCACTACGGATTCACGCCTTAAATAGTTCAGCTTGCTTTGGCCTGGGTAACGTAAAGTCGCATCCGTGCAGACGACACAAGTCAGTTGCGTGCTAAGCATATGTAAGCTAACGCTCGCTGAGGTAGGCAGTGACCTCATCCCGCTGACGTATAGCCACCACCCCCTATAGACGGCACTCAGATCTCACGAGATTTTCGCGGGCTTTGGTTGACCACAAGGCTAGGTCATTCTTTTTCTAACGCTCACCCGAGACGGACACGTGGAAAAATCTCTTTCAGAAAGACTAAAGCAGGTGACGGGTGAAAATCATTCATTGCAGTATAGCCACAGCCTGACATTGTCAAAAAGACGAGCAGGCTAGTTGGTCCGAGGCAGGGATAGACCACTAAGAGTCAACCCTGACATTCGGCCTGCAGTGGAGCATCTAGCACTGAGCTACGATAGCCCCATAGTCAACAACCAAGGAGGAGACACCCTCACCACACCTCAACACATCAGCTAAGTGCAAGAAGAATTGCACTAACACTGATCTAGAAGGACTGTGAGGTAGTCCACTCTCCTGAAAACAAACATTAGGCAAACCAGAACAAATAGCCAATGATGAGACAGTTGCAAATATCAAGAACTGTAGCAGCATAGACCCATCAAGGAGTGAACTAGTCGAAGTGAATTTGCACGTTTAAGTTAATAGAGTGTTTAGAGAATTATGTATAGAGTAGAGGAAATAAAAGTGTGATATTTACTGTTAACAAGTGGCTGGACAACCTATTTTTCACAGTTGTGTGAGAGCTAGTGTGCCAGTGAATCTTTTACCATTTTCTCCCTATGTCTATAACCCTATCCGCACACAGACTGAGCTAAACTTATAAATGTATTAAGATTAGTCATAGGGTGATTACACTAGCCGATCTCCGCAGACGATAGACGAGTGGGTAATAGCATTCCATTGTGCAGAGCCCAGCAACAATAGACCCACCGTCACATTCTGTTAAAAAAGCATATCTTTAACTGACAGTGGTACATTGAACTTTACTGCATTATTATTTTCGCCACAATTTATTTTGCACCTCGGTCAGCTGTCATTAACGAGAACTTTATTCTGTTTTGTTCAACCTCCTCGGCCGTCCAACTGTCTACGACCCCCAAGCTCTCCCTGAACTATTCTCAGCATTCTTCATCAACAAAATTGACCGCATCCGCTCTGACCTTGATCAAACGTCCTTCACTCCATCACCCCCTCCCTTACTTTTCTCTGGATCTCCACTAACAATGTTCCAACCTGTCTCCGTTGAGCACATCAAGAAAACTATCCAAAATATGACCCTGAAAACCTGTGAACTTGACCCTCTACCCGCGTGTCTCCTCTCAAAAATCATTGACAAAATCCTTCCTCACATCGCTGCAGTCATCAACTCTTCTTTGGCTTACGGCATCATTCCTCATACATACAAGTCAGCTATTGACCGCCCCCTTCTCAAAAAGCCCAATCTTGATCATAACGACCTCAAAAACTT
Organism: Oncomelania hupensis; assembly: GCA_036898135.1. Taxonomy (NCBI): domain Eukaryota; kingdom Metazoa; phylum Mollusca; class Gastropoda; order Littorinimorpha; family Pomatiopsidae; genus Oncomelania; species Oncomelania hupensis. Next base: position 24,098,210 of record CM072518.1, read on the forward strand.
CAGGCTTGTATCAAACCTCAGCTTCCTCTCAAAACTCCTTGAACGCCTTGTCCTCGAACAGCTTAACCAACATCTCTCCCTCCATTCTCTTCTACCTCCCAATCAGTCTGCGTACCGCCCATTACATAGTACCGAAACTGCCCTTCTGCGCCTGACGTCAGATCTTCGCAATGCAACAGACAATGGTGAAATATCGGCCCTTGTCTTGCTAGACCTATCGGCTGCGTTCGATACGATCGACCACCAAATTCTGCTACGTCGCCTCCATGACATCTTTGGCATCCAAGACACCGCGTTGGCCTTGTTGGAATCATATTTAACTGACAGGACTCAAACCGTTGTTACAAACTCCACTTCTTCTCAGCCAGCAACCGTCTCCTGTGGAGTACCCCAGGGCTCAGTCCTTGGTCCAGTGCTCTTCACCCTCTACACTCAGCCCATTTCACAAATAATTAACCGCCGCAACCTCCAGCATCAGTCATTTGCTGACAACACCCAACTTCATTCCAGCTTAAAACCAAACGGTGTTGACAATATGCTGTCCTCCATCTCCACCTGCATCTCCGATCTTAATAACTGGATGACAGAAAACAAGTTAAAACTAAACAGCGACAAAACAGAAGCACTTCTGACTGGTACTCAACACAAACTCTCTACCATTGCCACATCCTCCCTTGACCTTGAAGACACTTCAATACCCTTCTCTGACCAAGTAAAAAGTTTGGGAGTAATCCTCGATTCGAACCTTTCCATGAAACCTCAGATCTCATCTTTGACCAAAACCTGCTACTTCCACCTCCGGCAAATTTCTTCAGTCCGCCACTTCCTGACCCATGAAACCTGCACCAAACTCATCGTTTCTTTGATCTTTTCCAGACTTGACTACTGCAACTTCCTTCTTGCCAATTTTCCGTCTAAGCACATCCACCCTCTTCAACGGGTCCAAAACAACGCTGCCCGCCTGATCCTCAACAAAAGAAAGACTGACCACGTAGCTCCTCTTCTCCATTCTCTTCACTGGTTACCCATTGAAGAGCGAATCAACTACAAACTGTGCTGCCTCTGTCATAAATGCCTTTCAAACTCTGCCCCTGCCTATCTCAGCCAATGTCTTCACCTCTACACCCCGTCTCGCTCCCTCCGATCTGCTGCCGACACACGGTGGTGCAGAATTCCTCGAACCAAACTTACCACCGCTGGCGAAAGAGCCTTCACGTACACCGGCCCTTCGGCATGGAACAATCTTCCCCTCGAGCTCCGATCGCTCTCATCTCACCCCGCCTTCAAGACCCAGCTTAAGACACACATTTTTCGCAAATGTTACTCCCTACTAAACTAGTCAATTTCAAGAGCGCTCTGTAGACTATTAACGTGTGTCCCAGTTGATGTACTGTCGTTTGTTCTGTGTGTGCTCTTTTAGAGCTGTGTGTGCTCTTTTAGCTCTTTTTCTTCGCGCCACGAACTTTGTTGGAAATGTGCGCAATATAAATCCCATTGTTATTATTATTATTATTATTATTATTATTATTATTATTATTATTATTAATATTATTATTATTATTATTATTATTATTATTATTATTATTATTATTATTATTATTATTATTATTATTATTATTATTATTATTAATCCACAATGGGAAGGAACTAAACAAAAGTTAACTTGTGTTCCATTAATTATAATATTATGAATCAAGTTGTTTATTTTAAAAAAAATATTTTTTCTTCCTTTACTATAGTTAGAATTTAGTGCCTCTAAAACACATTACATATGTGAACTAAAATACACTCTGTGCCTTTATTTCGCAGTCTGCAGTTTTACACTGGTATCCTCTCACTCTGTAAGAAGTTGGGATATGATGCTTCATGTAAGCAAACACAATATAGGATCGATGTCTTTTGTGTAGTTCTGTTTAAATGGGCCGCGCTTCTAATTTGCGGATACTATTTGTCAAAAAAGAAGCTATTATCGCGCTGGGCCCGTATGCACGTTGGGCATTTAAAAGTAATGGTCATTAGTACTAACCCATCGGTTATTAAACTGACCAGTTTTGAGCGAAATCTAATTGGTATGCACGTTGCAAAAAAAGCGCGCCGTTAGCTAACAACAACTTATTTTTAGATTGGAGGGAGTCCTTTCCGCTTTTACGATTATGGGCATGCGCAATGCGTAGTTGTGGTTAAAGATTGCAGCAAAGATGGCGGCAGAAAAAAAACATGCTCGAAAAATAAATTTCTCAGCAGAGGAATGTAGCGTTCTGTACGAGGAGTACAGAATGCATAAGGAATTGTTGACGGCAAGTAATGCATTGGTGACCCGACGTATGGCTCTGGAGGCTGTCGACTGATGAACGCCAATTAATTCGGCACAAACGTCTTGAAACGTGCCAGTGGCGAAAAATCTTAAAGCAAGACAAACTTGCAACACTGGCGGTAAAGTTCCTTGTCGATTCGATACTTCAAGTACATCCCTAATTTCATCCGTCAAAGACAGAATATCTTCACGTCTAAACCTGAATTTATCGTATAGTTCTACGTCATCGTAGCGATCTAAAGGATTATTGCGATCGCGGAAAATTCTGTTTCGGCGCAAAATATTACGTCTTTGGTTAGCAAGCCAAACATTCACCGCCATCTTGAAACCGCACGGTTGTTGGCCAGTTAGGCTCGCTAATGGAGGGGTACCGCAGAATTAAATTTAATTTACGATTAGGCAGCTAATGTAGGTCATGCATACCGCTAACATCCAAATAATGTTCTAGTTAGCCAAACTGACCCTTTACCACAGATAATGGCGCGACATGCATACGGGCCCTGGTGGTATTCGGGTTCTTGAGGTTGGCCGCAGGCGCATTATCCAAGAAGAATGGACCCTCAGCAAGAATTGTGTGGATTAGCGGACGGGTAGCGCAGTAGTACGTATCATATGCGCCTGTGGCGTGGCTTGAAGAGGAAATACAGCCTTCTGTTTGTTGTCTTTGTCCTATTATTGATTGCACTGAAAGGACGCCGTGTGAAGCTATATAGCTCAAGATTCGGAATAATGACACCTAGATGAAGGAATTGGTGTGTTCAGCGCCGTGTTCAGTGTTCTTATCTTGCGCTTTACTGGCAAAGAACTGCTTACATAGCGGGCCTAAATACCTATCTATAAATTGTATAATAATCAAGACCCTTAAGGCGCCAACGTGCTGCCTGATGAGCACCATCTAGTGCTTCAGGCAACTGAGCGATTCGCACGATCGATGAGAAATATGACAACTGCTTTTTGGGTGCCTTTATGTTTCGAGCACTCTATATGGTGTGAGCGTCATGAACTTTGAAGTCCGTGCGTTGAAATGCATACGGGCACAGACTAGACCTCGGTTTACACTCTCGCATTTAGAAATGTGCTTGTTCAACATTCGCCATGTAGACTATCGATCTGTGTTTGATTTTGATTTCAAGGGTAGATTGCTTGATTGTCAGCTTCTGAAAGTCACGGTTGGAATAGTGCCACACAGCTTAACGAGTTGATATTGAAAGGTATTACATGTCACTACGGAAACATACATTACTGCTTAACGTTTAACGTTCGCCTTGTTCGCAATGATAAAAGCTACATACATTAACAAATCCGTGTTTTCAATATCCATGTAGATGTTTGAAAATGCTAACATTTCTTTTGTGTAAGTTTTTTTATGGGGCCACTTAAGTACTCTGCTAGTCTGTATATTTATATCGCCATTAATATAATCAATACACAGCACTCGGGAAAACTATTACAACCAATGTTAGTGTTATGGGATAAACATCATAATATCAGGAAGTTGCGTTCATCGTCTATGGGAATTCCCGGCTGAAGTCTTCCCGTTCTCAGATAAACCACTAGAATGTCGTGAGATGAGCCTGATGGTGACATAGCCCTTGGGAACTCCCTGCCGAAGACCTGTTTGGAATGCAATGGTTTGTAGTATGTATATATTCATGATAGAAAGATGTAATAAGAAAGACGATAGGGTTGGGTAAAACAATGGGAATAAGTATGTAATATTGACTGGAAATGAGACTACAATATTACTAGGACCTAGTGCAAAAAACTTTAACTCAGGAACCTGTTTAGCATTGAATTCCATTGAGTCAGCAGCGAGCATTTTACATTTTACTTCAAATTTCTTTACGATATTTCCAAAGTTAAACTGAAAACAAACAACAAATAATGTTGAAGATAATGTGTTTTAAACATGCCAATATAATACTATTTCATTAAAGTAGACCAAACGGCATTAAAAATTAAATGTTCTTACTGGAAAGGGACGAGACTTGAATATTATTAGATCGGTTCCTTGGCTTTGTAAAGCAGAGATATGACATAGAAAAATATAATTCTCGTGTAAAGATGTGTTCACATATTTTTGAATAACAATGAGGTATGTATAAACCCTTAATGCTTGACGACTGAGTCAATATAAATTACTTAATACGCTTGCTCTTTTTCTTTGTTTTCGTTAGTTGGCTAGATAGTTTAGGATTTATTTCCTTTGTTTTGTCATTGGATTACAGCTGTATTCGATGTTAAGAATATAATTAAACTAGAGTCTTGAATTTTTAGCGAAACGAATGCTCATCATAATTATTCGCTCTTCTTCATGTTCAGGTGCGGGATCAGTGATTTAATTATTTATTTAAATCAAATAACTTCTTTCTTTTTATTTGCAAGGTGGCGGCTTAAGTATCAGCTGGAGACGTGAGCAAATGGTGAGCTGAAAAAGCACTATATAAGAACGATAAAATAAAATGAAATAAAATAAAATACATTTTGCAAAACACGACATTGGCCGGCATTTCTGGCGCGCCACAAACGTTTTGCATTGGTTGTGTAAAGAGAGACATCTGTGGGTTTAGAATGACAGTGCATTATCTTCTGACTCATGCTTGCTCGCAGCCAGAGTTACGGATTATGGATTTTACTGTGAGGAAACGTGAGCCATCAATTTGCTGAGACGGTTTCGAAAGATAACGACCCAGATGCTCCGATATTTAGGCATATGAACTGGCCATACCTGATGACTTGGCTGGTTTACTGACCGGCTGCATATTTGTACTGGATGCTTTATACGAGAATTAAGAACTCGTTTTACTCTTAAACGAGGCTAAATCACAATAAAATCGCGGCGATCTGTACCTATCATCCGCTGCTTACATGTGTCTCTCTTCATTCACAAGTACATATTCTTTACTCAAACATGTTGGAAATACACACTATACGATTTTAGAATTTTAAAATCGTTGTTCCGATAAATTAGCGATTTTTTAAAATTTGGTATGAAGACACTAGGGGTTTTCATGCCTACTTCTTAATAAAATGCACTAGAAAATGTATTAATCCTTATTTGCAATCTCCAAAATCCACTGTATCCTTTGCAGCCTCTACCCCTAGTATTATGTTTATGTTGTCGTTTTATTTTTATGTTATTGAGACTTTGATCCTTGAATGATGTTTCCTGATATTTATTGGGTGAATGTTATGTCCAATTATTGTTGCACACTGCGAGAAAATTACCCTTAGTGTTTATTTGGACAATAACGATTCTTATTCTGATTCTAAATTGGTTGTCCGTGTCATTATTTTTTGGTATTTCAGAACAGAATTCCGTCGGTGTCGATCTGTAACTGGGCGGTACATGTATGTAAAATCATCCATAAATCATTAAAGGATTTTTATGATGGTTAAGTTGTTAACAGCTCGATAATAATTAAACATTATACGTTACTAATGGCTATTATTAGCTAATTAAATGCATGGTTAGTAACTGGTCTTTTGAAAGCATCTATGGGTCAATAGCTGACTTCAGCGTTATCAAAGTAGACTTATTTATAAACCGGCAATTGACCTGTTCACCGCGTATTTAATACTGCTGAGTCGGTGGCATTCTTAAATGCTAACACAAAATGCGTTTTGAGTAATAGTAGCAGCAGCAGTAGTAGTCGTCGTCGTCATTATCATCATCATCTTCCATCATCTTGAAAAATTGTACGTACACAGTTAATGCAAGCAATCTCCCTATCGAAGCCGTGAATCAACCTCTTTCTGTTCAATTTGCTCTAACACTCCACAGTTAATAAAACATTTTAAGGAGAAGAAGATATGGAGGACGAGCAGGAGGAAGAGGAAGAGGAGGAAGAAGAAGAAGAAGAAGAAGAAGAAGAAGAAGAAGAAGAAGAAGAAGAAGAAGAAGAAGAAGAAGAAGAAGAAGAAGAAGAAGAAGAAGAAGAATCAACCAAGATACTATAGACATAATATAAAATAAAGAACAGAAAAATACAAGTGAAAAAAATAGAAGTGAAAAGAACGACCAGTTCGATGTTAACGAAGCTAGACCAGTTAGTGGTTGGTATCGTCTTTTTTTGTCTACCTACGCGCACATCCACGCAAGTACAAACACACGCAAGCACAAACACACGCAAGCACACAAATGCTCGTGTACACAAACACGCAAACGCGTGCACGCAAGCACGCACACACACACACGCACACACACACCCCCACACACACACCAGGGTAACACCTCCAGCGATATTAAAGTAGACATTGTTTGCATGATGTCGGAGATTTCATTATGACATGGTGTGAGCAAAATCACAACAATCAGCATTCACCGTCGGCTCAAACTAGTATCTTGACATCAATGCAGTTGTTGTTGTTGTTGCAATTGCTGCTGCTTCTGTTGATGATGGTAATGGTAGTGGAGGTGGTGGTGGTGGAGCCGGAGGTGATTGATCATAGTAATCACATCCTACAAGCTCGGTCCGCGTTTTTGAACCTCAGCGCATGAGATCCGCGTTTATGAGCCTTAGCCAATTCAGTGTCGAAGGTAGGCCTCTCAAAGAAAAACAACAGCAGCAGCATCACCACTACCACTAACAACAACCGCAACAACAGCAGCAGCAGCAACAACAACAACCCCTAGCGCAATGTTCATACACTGTAAAGTAAGAGATAGCAGAGGAAAGATTTTTGAGAGCAGCGGAAAAAGACAGTGAAGGTAACGCAATGGAGTCGATCATAGTAGAGTCGAGATAGGTTGTTAAGAGAAAACAATGGCTGAATATTGAAGTGGGGTGTGCAATACTGTGGCGAGCAGAGCGATCTACCGCAGCCTTTGAACTCGCTGCTGGCCACTGACCAAGCGTAGCGGTAGCGGCAAACCTGTCAGGTAAGGTACGTAGGAAAAGGCACGTGCGTCAGCAAGCTCCTTACTGCCATAGCGCCACGCAGACTTTGCCCTGAGATGTGAGTTTCAAACACCGCGCCTCTAGCTCTCTAGCATTGGCCGCTGTTGCATCTTGTTCTGCTTCGTGCTTAGTTTGCGCTGTCGCCTCTATCTGTAGACGTAATGCGCGCGTGACTGCGCTCTCTGCTCTTCGCCCTCGTCCGTCATGTCCACCCTTAACAGTGTTCAGCATTTAACGGTGCTCGTGTCGAGAGGGTTTTCTCCATCGATTTTTAACGCGATTTAAGGTTTTGCCGTCACATTCATCACAGCTTGGCCTCGCTAGTCATGAAGAGAACGCTTTCACCGCCCAGACTTCGTGCGCTGTTGATTTTTATTTCCATTTTTATGGCGCTTACTGCGTGTTTACACTCGCTGTTCGATTATTCTCTGATGAAACTGTTATAGTGCCTGACTGCCTCTCTGATGGATATTTCAAGAAAAGAGATTTTATTCGTCTTTTGTTGACAGTTAATTTTACTTCACCAATTCATTTTAAGGTTGATTTATTGCCATTTCCACGGTCTCTTCTCACGACTGATCATTGTTACGGACTTCACACTTGTCTTGGTAATACTTTTTGTACTGATGGATTTACTGTTTTTGTCCAAAAAAAGGTTGTATCTTGAACTTAATTTGGTGACTGGTTCTCTGCGAACTTGTCTAGAAGAAGAATGGACATGGTGCAATAAGCCTACGTGTGTTTAAACACCACTTTTGCGGACTTTTCCATGAAAGATTGCGGTTTATAGTCTTTTTCCATTGAAACAAAGTTTGTCTTCAACGCGGACTTTTCTAGTGGACTGCATCTCCGGAAGATGTACATTTATGTTCAGGAATGTTGTGATTGTTCGTCTTGTGACGAATACTGAGACTTGATTGGATTTGTTTTTTCCCTGTTCCTCGCTGAATTTCTCTTGTGACTGGAAGGTAAGAGAAATGTCTATGACGAATTATATTGAATGGGCATTAAGAGAGCGTTGTTTGTTGTTTTTAAAGATTATTTTATATTATGTGTCTATTCTCTCTTTCTCCCTCTCTCTCTCTCCCTCTCTATTTCTCCATGTTGTGGAAAATCTTTGTCTTTCTCACTTTAACGCATGTTTTTCTTGTGTTTATTTTACCCCCCGCACCTTGTAATAAATTGATTGTACTCTCTGTCTCTCTATGTCTCTCTGCCTTTGAATATTCATCTCTGTTTCTCTCTGTTTCTCTCTCTCTCTTTCTCTCTCTCTCACTCACTTCTCTCATTTTCTCCCTCTCTCCCTTCCCCCTACCTAACGTTGATTGAAGTGTTACATGCTCTATAATGAAAGAGGGTGAGTGGACATGATGGTGGCGGGGAGAATGATGTTTTGTATTAAACATATTGCAAAGGGAAGGAAACGGATTTTTTTAACAATACAACAGGTTGGGAGAGGGGGAATGAGCAAGTATGTGGATATATAAAAACAGATTTCACTGGGGGATGGAGGATAGGGCAAACGAAGAAGGTATGTTTACATAATAACAGATTTCACTGGGGAGGGAAGGGGCTGGAAATGAACAAGGTATGTTGTTTATATAACAGATTTCATTGTGGGAGGGGGGAGAGAGGTGAGCGAAGGTACTGGAGGTTGGTGGGAAAGGAGGGAGAGGTTGGGGAGGAAACTATTTGATTATCAGGCGGACAATAAAAAAAAACACAGAACATAATAACCAGCAGGTGGCTGTTTATAAAGCTCTGTCGGGGCACTCTGGCCAAGCCTTTGGATGGTGTACCATGAGAGTCGGATGAAGCGATCGAAAATTGTTTTTAGACACTTGGAAATGAAATGCGGGCGGTCAGCTTGTGTACCAGTATAGCAGCCTACAGAAAAATGGAGAAAAGTTGTTGTTGTTGTTGTTGTTGTTGTTGTTGTTGTTGTTGTTGTTGTTGTTGTTGTTCTTCTTCTTCTTCTTCTTCTTCTTCTTCTTCTTCTTCTTCTTCTTCTTCAGTTTATTCAAGACAGTTGTTGATGCGCCACAGTGGCTGATATGAAAAATATATTGAAAAAGATTCAAACGAAATCTATATTTCGTAAATCAGCATACAACGTATCCCCCTCCCTCACCTTCTTACATAGAGAGAGATAGACAGACAGGGAGACAGAGACTTGACTTTGACATTTCATTTTATTGAATAAACACAACGGTTCATTTCAAATTGGTAGGTGGGGGTGGGGGGAGGCGAATAAGGAAAGGGGGGGGGGGGAGGAATGAATAAAACAAACATATTCCAAGCGATCGCGAAAGTCAATTTAGATTTTCACACACGGCATATATAAAAAAAGCTTCGACATTTGTCAGTTTGTCCCAACGTCATGCAACAAAGACACAAATCAGTTAGTCTGCTGCTGATCTGGATACCAGTGGTCTTTTGCTTTTTTTATGTTCGCTGTCGGATAAAGTAGGTTAGGGTCAACGTTCTTTGGCCTGTCTGACGTAAGGGTTGTGGCTACTTGGTTAGCTTGGCCAGTTTCAAACTTCAGATCCGCAAATGCTTTCTGCAGAACATTATTGAAGTCCATCAGTTATTCTTAAATTGAAGTCTGCGATGTTTCTTTTCTGGACTGGTCTGACTGCAGCGTAGGCCCACTGACAGCAACACGAGTAGTGGTTTCTTTTGAAAGTGCACCATCGTTCATAGTAGGCCTCCTACCGTTGACTTGTGAAACACTGTAGCGAGTTGCTTTGCAGCAAGTGGCTTTTTTTAAAAAAAACCCGTTGTTTTGTATGCAAGTACTCACAAAGCAACGTTGGGGTAAAATAGGACGTTCTTCGCCAGCGCATTAAGAGGTCCTTGGCTAAAATCGAAAGGAGGACAAGTCCACAATGTTGGCAGTCATGACGTAATCGCAGAAAAGTATATATTTCTCCAACTCGGCAAGGTCACATGACGGATTGCTTGTTTTCGACTTGTGCAACGGAACTTATCACCAGTTTTCGCGTGCACCTGCGTGTACTCGCGAGTACTCGCTTCAAAGCAACTCGCTACTGGTTGTCGGGTGCAACATGGCTTGCAGTGCTCACACTGTTAGGCCTGCTGACTAGAGGCCTGCGTTTTGGTTATTTAGCTTAACATTAGTACAGGTAGACAGGCTCAACCGGACGGTGAAAACTGAGTTTTAAAGTAAATTGTAACTTGCCTCTTCATCTTCAGACTTTCTGTACGCTGCAGATCGCTGGTTATCCCTAAACAACTGCGACGGACTTTTTTTGATGATATTCAGTGACGCTGCTTTTGTTGTTGTCCGCCATTGTTGCTTGATCTGTTCTCGTACTCCTGGATTCAATACGGAATGATGATAACGCGTTTTCTTTCAGCAGCACAGTCAGGATGTTTTCTAGTGCACGAGGAAGGCCTTGTAGTGGCATGGTGTTGTCTAAATCCTTTTATTCCAGGTACATTGTCGTGAGCTCTCGAAATCACCTTTTGCTGGGGGCTAGGCAAGGGAGAGCACAGAGAGAGAGAGAGAGAGAGAGAGAGAGAGAGAGAGAGAGAGAGAGAGAGAAAGAAAGAAATAAGAGCGTTAGCTAATAAATAAAAGAACCAAAGCAGTAAACGATTTTTATGATTACTTTCTAATGGCCGCCACAGTGCTTCTCTTGCATAATTCAAGTTATTTGATGCATTTTGGCAATGCGAAGCTCGTTATTTTATGTTTTGTATTAATTTGTCGACAGGTTTGCTTGGCATGGTGTGTATGTGATGTTTTTCGTATTTATTTTTAAGTAATCCTATTTGTTTTACTTAAGGTTGATTTTTTTCCCTTGGTCTGTTTGTTTGATGCTCTTGTAGCCTACTATGACGATGACAGCATAGATTTTCCTGCTACATGTAGTATAATATCCATCAGGAGCTATCACAAGTATATCAACTAACAAGTTAGTATCTCCCTTCTATGTCTCTGTCGACGTGCGCGTACAACCGGTTGCTTCCCTTTACATGCTTTGCGCTCCATAGAGCGTCGTCGGCCTGAAATAACTTTTTTTAGAAACTTCAAAACCCAGGGGAATTATGGGTAGGGAAATCATTTTCTGAAATGACGCCGGCCAAATCTTTCTTTAGTTTCTTTGCTCGAGCAAAGGCAACCTCATTGGTATGGAGCACTTCGTTCATTAAAACTCCATCGCTGATAATACTGCTGACAAGTTTCTGCCTTTGATCACTACCAGAAATATGCAGTTCCTCTCCCAACTTTCGTTTCATTTCAGCCAGCACATCTTCGCGAGAAATGGCGACCATGACTGCAACCGTAGCTAGTTATCAGATTTCCCAGAATTCTCTATTCTATTTTTAGGTTTGGGATATCCCCGTCGCAGCTTGTGGCTAAAACCAATGGCAACGGGACCACCGCACGTCGACTGGGGGCATTAGGAGATACTAACTTGTTAGTTGATATACTTGTGGAGCTATTCATATATTTATTTTGTGTTTTGCAGCTAGCAGCCTCATGCTTAAGGTAGTTGGGTACGTTAAAATCAAAGTGGATAGAATTTCCTCAAATGAAGTTTATTTTTAGGCAAACAGGCTGAGAATACATAAAAATTTAAAAAAATACAAGTGTTTCACGCCATGCTACTTGTCAAGTTAGAGCATAATTTCTTCATTGAGAGAAAAGTAGTGTAATAGTAAAGATGGCACAGATGGAAAGAAAATTAAGATTTGAGCATGACAACCATCAGAAAGGTAGGAGTGTGCCTTGTAAGTCAATTTCGAACATTTTTGTGTTTGTAAATTAAATTTCAGTGAGACAGTAACACTTTTTAAGACTTAGGAAATTGCCATTTTGATTCCCATCGGAGACAGAAATTACAATAAATCATGAAATAATAGAAAGAATTGCCCGAAATTTTACAGGCACATTATTATTTTATTGTTATTCACACAAAAAATGAATATAGGTCGACGAGCTAAATTCTGTCCCCTTAGTCAAAATTAGCGTGTTTTTTTTTTTGTTGTTGGGGGTGGGGGGGTGGGGGGCAACACCACTGTTTACATGAAAAGGGTAATCAGAATGTTTTGAAACTTTGCAGATATTATGTGCATTATCATCGTGTTACACTCCCTCTTTAAAGGTTAAAGTGCATTATGTCTGTCTGCCTGCCTGCCTGCCTGCTTGAATGTCTTTTCTCAGTGTGTCGGTGTGCTTAATAATAATAATAATAATACAGGATGCTATGTACGCGCCTTTCCCCAAGGCTCAAAGCTCGGCGATCTATACCAACATACACGCTCACCTGTCTCATTTACCCTCACACACACCAATACACATACGTCACTCAAACAGGTGGTGTAAAGGCAGGGAGATCGCTATTAAAAGACGGAAGAAAATCAAATTTTATTTTTTAATTTTTATATTGACTGCATCCTGTACCATTATTGAATGGAGGGAGGAAACCGGAGTGCCCGGGGAAAACCCTCGGTGACCTCAATAGTCTCGTACCTAAGTCACATACGTTCGCCCCTTGCGGGAATCGAACCCGCGACCTTCGGCATAGAAAACCGGCGACTTATCCACTGCGCCACGAGGCCACCCCATGCTTGCCTGTTTGTTGATCTCCGATGTTAACGGTCCAATTGAGCTAAAACTTGGTATACACCTTTTATTCAATGCTAGGTAGAAGATGCTCACTCAAAAGAGAATTCATGTTTTCCCTTCACAGGTCGCGGCCGCAATGCAACGCCACATTCAAGGTCGGATATCTGCGGTGTTTATTGTCCGATGGAACCGGAGGTTAAGGAACAGATTTGTAGGGTACTAGATCAATGACCACCGAAAATGGGAGTGACAGACTCAAAACGTGGCGATCTGTATCAACACCACGATTACATGCACATGTTATTGTTGATACTTTCAGAGGACACGTGTTTTCCTTCTTGCTATTTCTGCTTTGTAAGCGTAAGCGAGCACTTACCTTGCTTTGGAACTATAGACTTTTGTATCCTTCATGTTCTTTCCATCGTGATAATATTTGGGAAGTATATATGTAATTCACATACCTAATTATGAAAATATTTATATCCACCGAGAGAATTAGAATACAGAGCTGGAAAAAAAAAACACGGCATTTTGATATATTGTGAGCGTATATATTTATTTTGGCACGTCGTAATCGCGAGCTTTCGTGTTAACATTTATATACAAATGCTGATAAACACCTCCCGAAATAATGTTTTGTGCACTAATTCGGCGCGTTCAAAATGATTTCACTGTAATTTGTTTGGAATTAGACAGACACGATGAATAATAATAACTGCGACATGATGAACACTTGGATATAATATAAATGCGCAAAACGATACGCAAATCGACGTGCCCGGCTACTTTAGTTCTTTTGATTTATATGTTGTTGGCCTTGGGAGCTTATCACTTCTGATTTTGAGGCTAAATGTTTAAAATACAAGCTTTTTTACGCTGTCCATCATCATCATCACCATCGTCACCATCGTCATCATCATCATCATCATCATCATCATCATCATCATCATCATCATCATCACCACCACCATCATCTCTTTATTATAATGCTGTCCGAGGTCAATTGTTCGAACCCTTAGGCCTCTATCTTATCTTATATTATCTTATCTTATCTACTCTACTCTAATCTGATCTAATCTAATCTATCTTCTTCGCGTTGTCGTCATCGTCTTCGTAGTCGTCGTCGTCAGGTCTTCTTCTCATCGTTTTCATTATAATGACACATAGTAACAGGGTGGTTAAATTCACCATTTCATGGCTATTCATAAATGTATACAATTTTGAATCCTAACCATGTTGCCTGGAGTATTAATGTTTTTTCTAATACTTTATGCTAATGTTATAATGTTTCCAATTAGAAATATTGTTCTTAAAATTTAAAACCTCCTGAAAAATAATACTCAGCAGGTAGAAACCCCAAGCTGAAAAAATCATAAGCTAAAGAACAAGCAGGAATCAGGGCAGGGCGAAGAGATTTTCAACGTCAGAATAATCTGCGAGAAATACCTACAGCACCAACAACATCTATGTCATGTGTTTGTTTACTTCAAGAAAGCGTTTGACCGAATATGGCACGCAGCTCTGTGGGCAACCATGAGAGTGTACTGCATCAACCCTAACATTATTAAAGTCATCAAAAGCCTGTATAACAAGGCTACCAGATCTGTCTTCCACAACAGCGCCATCGGGATCTGGTTCAGAACAACAATCGGAGTGCGTCAAGGATGCCTACTCTCTCCAACAATCTTCAACATCTTCCTAGAGCGCATCATGTCAGATGCCCTTGCAGATCTCCAAGGCACAGTCAGCATAGGGGATAGAGCAATCTCCAACCTCCGTTTTGCGATGACATTGATGGATTGGCTGGAGAGGAACAAGAACTTGAACAGCTGGTAGAGGCTTGACACCACCTCCAGTGCTTTTGGAATGGAAATAAGTGCAGTTAAGACCAAAATGATGACCAACAACAGCAATGACATCAACATGGACATCAAATTCCAAGGCCAATCCCTCAACACAGTGCATATCTTCAAATATTTAGGAGCCTCTGTATCAGACAATGAGCCTGTCACGAACTGGCTAGCTTTAACTCTGCCTATCGACTATTTAGCCATGTGTAGTCTTTGTAACAGTAGAGAAGTTAGACTATTACACAGCAGCAATTAAATTACACAGTAAACCACACACCGCGAGCCCGACCCACGCTAGCGCAGTGAGTCAGCACTTGAGCTTTGAATCGGACCGTTTTAACCAATCAGAGCAGGCTCAGTGGGTAGAGCAGTTCTGACTGTGTCAGATCTTAACACAGTTTGAATCAGTCGTGTGTGAGACGAGGAAGAAGTAACATCTACTTAGCTAGCAGAGAACTATCTTCATAGACCAGGAAGCAGGACTTTAGAATCTTAGAATTCTATCAAGTCACTACGGGCCTGAACTTGTCAAACAGGTAAATGAACACCCTTCTGTTTCATCGTGATATATTTATATTATTGTTGAAATTATGTTTGTGGAATTTGCTATGCATAAATGTGAATTGTTAATCCGAATTTGCCGTACCACGTGGAAGAGCCGAGCACGAGGCGAAACACGACCGGTTGCGCCGCCATGTTGTATGCCGTACGGAACCACTGTTGTTTAACTTATATGTATGTTTGCAGACCAGTGGCTGTACCACTGAATGTTTATATTATTATTAATTCTGGATGTGTATAGTTAGACACGATTGATATTTATGTATGTATAGGAATTTAGAGTGAGATTCCAGTGGAACCCGGAAGTAGCAGAATGTTCGTCGCTTATGTATAGAGATGTGGAGCTATCACTGAGGGCTACTTGGCTTTCAGTGAGACGCTCTGCACAAACCGATTATTCAGGGTTGTGCAGAATTTCGTCTCTTATATTACAGACGAGCAGGCGAGCTATCCCGAGCTATCCCGAGCTATCCTGTGTGCCCCACTCCACAGAAACGACTAGTTGGTCGAGGAGACTCTACCGCACAAGACGGAAAGAGATACCCGAAGAAACACCCTGTCAGACCCCACAGCGTGGCAAGGGAACCCAACTACACAACTACAAAGGTGTACCAGAAGCTACCTCACAGAAGGACTTCGAACACCCCACACATGAGTTAAGTGCATAAGGCGAAGGTGCACTTAAACTGATCATAGCAGGACCACAGTAGTCCAACTCTTCAGAAACTGTAAAACGGACCACAGTAGTCCAAATCTACATGAAATATTATAGCAAGTGCCCGAGGAAGATATAACAGCTGCCTAGACTATCAGCGATCGAACTATTAGCAGTGAAAGAGACTTTTTAAGTTAGATTAGTACTTAGAGAATCTTGTATAGAGTAGAAGAAATAAATGTGTGATTTTAACTGTTATCAAGTGGCTGGACTACATATGATTCATAGCCGTGTGAAAGCTAGTGTGACAGTAATCTTTTACCATTTTTCTATCTATTTCTGTACCCCAACCTTAACACAGAACGAGCTAAACAAATAAATTTATTAAAGTAATTCATAGGGTGACTTACTAGCAGTTCCCACCGAATAAACGTGAGGGTCCATAATTCCATTGTGCAGAGCCCATAAACCCCACATGACACTTTAATTGGCGAGCCTAGCTAGGATCTGTGGATAATAGGAATTGGGTATAACCGGATCTAAGTACAATAAAATTAGATAACAGTAGAAGTAGAATAACTTAGAATAGTGTAAGGGTATAACACTGATCAGTTGTGGTGCACTATTCTTTAGTTAAAAACTTTTTTGCTTCAAATATTTTTGTGTCTGTATGTTGCATTGTTCTTTTGCAGGTTTTGCTTAAGTAACTGTTGTATGCCATTTGACTCTTGTTTTATTCTATTATTGATTGCGAATTTTATGGTCTTTGCATTGTTCTTATTGAATTGCAATATTGCTAGTGTTTTGGTATTCCACGTGATTCAGAGGTTGTTCATAGACACGTTTGGCAATGTCGGACCCAGTGGCCTTGAGATTGCGTTTCAAGGAATTGGGGGAAGCTTTACACTTAGCAGGGGGAGACCTAATTGCGTATATCAATGCAGAGGTAGAGAAACAGGAGGCTAAGGCAGAGAGAGCAGCAGAGAGAGAGGCGAAGAAACTCGAAGCGGCAGAGAGAGCCGCAGAGAGAGAACAGAAAAAAGCAGAACTAGAAGCAGAGCAGAAGAAATTAGAGGCAGAGAGAGAAACGAGGAAATTAGAATTAGAAGCAGAGCAGAAGAAATTAGAAGCAGAGCACAAGAAACTAGAATTAGAAGGAGAACAGAAGAAGGCAGCCTTAGCAGCAGAGAGAGAAGCAGAAGTTAGGAAATGGGAGTATGAGAGGGCAGAAAAGGAAAAAGACAGACAGCATGAGTTAGAGCTAAGAAGATTGGGATCAGGAGCTTCAAGTTCTTCCTCAACCCCTTCCCACTCAGATCAGCTAGAGGTAGCATCCAACCCTGTACAAGGAATATCATTTCCACTGGGAACATTCAATGAGAGAGAAGAAGGTCTAGATCTCTATCTGACTAGGTTTGAGCGTCTAGCAACAGAGTACAAACTAGATCCCACTCATTGGTCCTTTAGGCTTAGTCAAGGGCTTAGAGGAAAGGCTTATGACATCTACAGTAAGCTACCGACTGACAGAGTGACTGACTATCACAAAGTAAAAGAGGCACTCCTAACGGGATTCGAACTGACAGGAGAATGCTACCGGCAAAAATTCCGCACCAACCGGAGAGTGAAAGGAGAGAGCTATGCGCAGTTCGCGGATCGGTTGTCTACAATGCTGGATAAGTGGATTAGCCAGTCAGCCACGGAAAAGACGTATGATGGACTGACAGAACTGTTAGTATGGGAACAGCTACGGGAAACCATGACCCCCGAGCTGAGAACATTCTCAGTAGAGCAGGGCGCGGAAAGACTAGAAGATCTGGTCAAGGTCGCAGATATGTACGTGGCCGCACACGGAGAAGCCAAGAGCTTCAGGCGAGACCTAAAGACTAACGGGAAAGAGGCACAGAAACGAAGCCCTACCCGGGAAGAGCGCACCGCGAATAAGCCGAATAACCCCAGACCTGGGCAAAATAAAGGACCCAACACGGAATTCGGGAAAAGAGGTCCCGCAGAACAGAGACGGTATTGTTCGTTCTGCAACAGAAACAATCACTCCACCGCAGAATGTTTCAAGTTGGCCGCACAACGTAGGGAAGAGCGCGAAAGCCGGCCAGCGCACAGAGTTCTAACTCAAAGCAGCGGTAACAAGCCACACACGATCGGAGATCACCCCTCGGTGACAGACACGGTCAAGGTCAACGGAAAAGAAGCGAACTGTCTGTATGACACAGGTCTATCATACGACGCGATAGTTAGCGAATCCCTTGTATCGCGCGCGGACTTGACAGACAAGACAGTCGACTTACAAGGAGCAGACTTGACGAAACCGACGACTACTTGCCCAATAGCTTGGATCGAAGTAGAGAGTAGGTACGTCACAGGAAGAATCCAAGCAGCTGTTCTACAGAAACCCCTGTATGATCTAGTGCTAGGTTGTAGGTATGTGTTCTTAGGCACGCCCCCTAAAACTGTAGAGATAGCTGCAGTGCAAACCAGGGCCCAAGCTAAAACCCAACCACCCCAGCCCGAGTTCGCTCCGAATCCAGGACTCGAAGAGATCAAAACAGCACAGAAAGAAGACACCTCGATAGCGAAGTGCTTCCAGAAGCTACCCAAGGCGCACACACCCCCGCACAAGGGAGACTTCTACATGGAAGAGGGAATTCTACATCGACAAGGAGATGGAGATCACACCCAACTAGTACTACCAGCCACCCTTCGAGCCCAAGTACTAGAATTAGGCCACAGCATGCCACTCAGCGGACACATGGGAATTGGAGCCACAGTGCAGAGAATCAGCGCACACTACTATTGGCCAGGAATCACGGAGGATGTCAAGCGCTACGTGAAATCTTGCCACCAATGTCAACGATATTCCCCGCGACATCACACCGTACCAGTTACCTTAGGACCATCAGTAGTAGTCGGCGTGCCATTCCAGCAAGTCTCAGTAGACATAGTAGGACCACTGCCCATGACCAAGAAGCGGAACAGATTTCTACTCACACTCGTCGACGCATGTACGATGTGGTGCGAAGCAGTCCCGTTGCCAGCGATCGACACCAAGAAGATTGCAGATGCACTCATCGCCATCTTTACCAGAGTCGGATTCCCGGACAGCATTAGAACGGACAACGGATCTCAGTTCACCGGCCGCCTGATGCAAGACGTGTTCGAGTTGATACAAGTTCATCACATTCGCACACCACCATATCACCCCGCCAGCAACGGACAAGTAGAAAGACTGAATGGAACCCTTCTCACCATACTCAGGAAAGTCGCCGACGACAATCCAGAAGCGTGGGACACCTACGTGAATGCGGCACTGTTCGCATACCGAGAAACGCCCCATGCAGCCACAGGCTACACCCCGTCAACATTGCTATTCGGCAGACCTCTAGCAGGACCGCTAGAAGCCCTACGAAGAAGTTGGACAGAAGCCAAGATAGACGACACACCAAGAGGTGCCACCAAGTACGTCGCAGACCTGCAGGAAACCCTCAAAGCAACGTGGAAGAAAGCTGGTGAAGCACTGAAGAAGGCAAGAGCCCGTCAGGCGAAGTACTACAACCGCCACGCGAAGGACAGAGAACTGCAAGTCGGCGATCAAGTGCTACTCTTACTTCCAAGTGGAACCAACAAGCTGGACATCGCTTGGAGAGGACCGTACCGGGTGACTGCCAAGAAATCCAAGACAGTCTACCAAGTAGAGGTGAACGGGAGAGCCCGATACCACCACATCAATCTCCTCAAGAAGTATACGGACAGACCAGCGACCCCCAGCACTCACAACTTGTTAGCCATCGCCATCGCGGAAGAAGGAGAAAGCATGGAGACCAATGCAGTAGAGTATCCCCTGCACTCCAAAGAAACCTACAAAGACGTGATACTCAACGGAGACCTAGCCGCTAAACAGCAACAGCAAGTACTACAGGTCATTCGACAACAGCAGACTGTGCTAACAGACCGACCAGGGAGGACAGACCTCGTCGAAGTAACCTTAACGGTGACCGACCCAACACCCGTCCGCCAGAAGCTCTACCCGATGCCACTGTCGCAGCAGCGAGCCATCAAGGAAGAGATAGACACTTTACTGGCAGCCGGAATCATCTCAGAGTCTACTTCACCCTACAGCGCAGGCACGGTATTGTTGCGAAAACCCAACGGAGAGCATCGACTGTGCATCGACTTCAGACTCCTGAATGCGGTAACGCAGTTCCAGCCAGAGCCACTCCCGGACCAGACAGACCTATTTGCCAAGCTACAGCGAGCGAAGTACTTCTCACGCATCGACCTCAGCAAAGGATACTACCAGATACCAGTACAACCACAAGTCCGAAAGTACCTAGCGTTTAGCACTATGGAAGGACACTTCGAGTTCAACGTACTTCCATTCGGACTCCACAACGCACCCAGCATCTTCAGCGCCATGATGCGAAAACTCCTGGCACCCCTGAGCAGCGAGCACCTACATTCGTTTATGGACGACATCCTCATCGCAACACCTACGTGGGAGGAACATGTCACGCTCCTACAACAACTACTCGCCCGCCTCAGAGACACGGATTGACGGCCAGACCCACCAAATGTCAGATTGGATTCACAGAACTAGAATTTCTGGGACACACCATCAGTCAAGGAAGCCTGCGACCGGTAGAAAAGACAGTGAAACGCCTACTCGACGCTCCTAGGCCCAAGACCAAGAAGGAAGTGCAGTCGTTTCTAGGACTGCGGCTTCTACCAGAAGTTCATCCCCAACTACAACAGCATCGCCGTACCACTGACAAATGGAACCCGGAAAATCGCCCCGGACAAAGTCGTATGGACAGCGGAATGCGAGACAGCATTCCAAACACTCAAGGACAGAATGACATCGGCGCCAGTACTCCACCTACCCGATTTGACTCAGCCATTCGTTCTTCGCACCGACGCAAGCGACTTAGGCCTCGGAGCAGTACTGCTACAGCGCGACCCCAAGAATGCAGAGACGCTATTCCCTGTCGCCTACGCCAGCAGAAAATTGAGACCCGCCGAGACCCACTACGCCACGTCGGAGAAAGAATGTCTTGGACTAGTCTGGGCCATACAGAAGTTTCAACTCTACCTGTATGGGACCCACTTCACAGTTCAGGTGGACCACCAACCACTATCGTTCCTGGCAGCCTCCAAGTCTTTGAACTCTCGCCTGATGCGATGGGCACTCACCCTTCAGGCATACTCATTCCAAATCGAGTACATCCCCGGCAAGGAAAACCACGGAGCCGACTACCTCAGTCGCCATCTCGTGGAGGACACAGCAGCTGTCGCCCACCCAACACAACTAAGGGCCACAGCACCAGAATTCGTCCCCGCCCAGTAATACCCTGTCACTAGTGTCCATAGCTACCTGGCACAGCATTGCAGCTCAGGTAGAGCAACTTAACTAGTGTGTAAATAGGACCCTAGGATAGCGCAGTGTTAAACTAGGCTCTGTAGTAGAAAAAGGTCGAATCCAGTAGTCATCGCCTTTTTTCAGTTGAGGGAGCCTGTCACGAACTGGCTAGCTTTAACTCTGCCTATCGACTATTTAGCCATGTGTAGTCTTTGTAACAGTAGAGAAGTTAGACTATTACACAGCAGCAATTAAATTACACAGTAAACCACACACCGCGAGCCCGACCCACGCTAGCGCAGTGAGTCAGCACTTGAGCTTTGAATCGGACCGTTTTAACCAATCAGAGCAGGCTCAGTGGGTAGAGCAGTTCTGACTGTGTCAGATCTTAACACAGTTTGAATCAGTCGTTTGTGAGACGAGGAAGAAGTAACATCTACTTAGCTAGCAGAGAACTATCTTCACTCATAGACCAGGAAGCAGGACTTTAGAATCTTAGAATTCTATCAAGTCACTACGGGCCTGAACTTGTCAAACAGGTAAATGAACACCCTTCTGTTTCATCGTGATATATTTATATTATTGTTGAAATTATGTTTGTGGAATTTGCTATGCATAAATGTGAATTGTTAATCCGAATTTGCCGTACCACGTGGAAGAGCCGAGCACGAGGCGAAACACGACCGGTTGCGCCGCCATGTTGTATGCCGTACGGAACCACTGTTGTTTAACTTATATGTATGTTTGCAGACCAGTGGCTGTACCACTGAATGTTTATATTATTATTAATTCTGGATGTGTATAGTTAGACACGATTGATATTTATGTATGTATAGGAATTTAGAGTGAGATTCCAGTGGAACCCGGAAGTAGCAGAATGTTCGTCGCTTATGTATAGAGATGTGGAGCTATCACTGAGGGCTACTTGGCTTTCAGTGAGACGCTCTGCACAAACCGATTATTCAGGGTTGTGCAGAATTTCGTCTCTTATATTACAGACGAGCAGGCGAGCTATCCCGAGCTATCCTGTGTGCCCCACTCCACAGAAACGACTAGTTGGTCGAGGAGACTCTACCGCACAAGACGGAAAGAGATACCCGAAGAAACACCCTGTCAGACCCCACAGCGTGGCAAGGGAACCCAACTACACAACTACAAAGGTGTACCAGAAGCTACCTCACAGAAGGACTTCGAACACCCCACACATGAGTTAAGTGCATAAGGCGAAGGTGCACTTAAACTGATCATAGCAGGACCACAGTAGTCCAACTCTTCAGAAACTGTAAAACGGACCACAGTAGTCCAAATCTACATGAAATATTATAGCAAGTGCCCGAGGAAGATATAACAGCTGCCTAGACTATCAGCGATCGAACTATTAGCAGTGAAAGAGACTTTTTAAGTTAGATTAGTACTTAGAGAATCTTGTATAGAGTAGAAGAAATAAATGTGTGATTTTAACTGTTATCAAGTGGCTGGACTACATATGATTCATAGCCGTGTGAAAGCTAGTGTGACAGTAATCTTTTACCATTTTTCTATCTATTTCTGTACCCCAACCTTAACACAGAACGAGCTAAACAAATAAATTTATTAAAGTAATTCATAGGGTGACTTACTAGCAGTTCCCACCGAATAAACGTGAGGGTCCATAATTCCATTGTGCAGAGCCCATAAACCCCACATGACAGAGCCCGACAGGAAGTTCTCTCCAGGATCGCACAAACAACTGCTGCCCTGACAAGGTTGAAGTCAATTTGGAAAGACATGACAATCAGTCTACACTCCAAGGTAAGGCTGCTGTGCTACCTTGTCATCTCCATCTTCCTATACGCTTGCGAAACATGGACACTCACAGCAGACCTACAACGAAGAATACAAATTTAGCATGAAGATGAGGTGTTACAGAATACTTCTGAGTATTTCGTATACCCAGCACATCACAAACGACGAAGTCCTACAGACCATCACACAAGCCATTGGACAACACGATGACGTGCTCACAATGATGAAGAAATTAAAACTCTGATGGTATGGCCAAGTCACCAGAACATCAGGCCTTGCAAAGACCATCATGCAAGGCATAATGCAAGGAGGCAGAAGAGGAGGGAGACCAAAAAAGAGGTGGGAGGACAACATTCGAGAATGGACTGGCTTGACACTGAGCGAATCCATGAGGCTTACTGAGGACAAAGAAAGATGGAGTACGATGGTTAAACGATCATCTGTGGTGCCACAGCGACTTTCGAGTTACGGGATAGGATAGGATAGAAGTTAAATTACATTGATGTATTCGATCCTCGACTTAAATTCGCTTTACGTTGCTATGTTGAAAACGTTAGTTTTGGGGCAAAATATATATTCAGTGTTTACAAACTATGCTGCCTTATATTTTAGTGCATAAGCGCATATCAGTAATACAGGCAATTGATAGTATAATACATCTTACTTGCGTCTATCTTCTTTTATCTGGATTTTGCCTACCTTTCATTATTTACAGAATCATCCTTTAAAAAAATCTCAATGACTTATAATCCTAACCCTGCCTTTTTATGTGCTTCAATGTAATATTTTTATTGAATCTTTTTAACATTATGTTGTACATTTTTAGTGAATTTATTCAGACTTTATATACCTACTGTTTGTTGTTGTGTAGTATAAATGGTGTATGAATGTGTCAAGCGCGGAGAGCACAGCCACTTGTGGCCGTGATGCGGCGCTATATAAATCTACATTTATTATTATTATTATAACTTTCCATACAATTTGTGCTCGATCGTGTCAAGTTGATGTAAGAGCACCAGCTGCTGCAACGGGCATAGCAAGTTATCACGTGCTATGATCTCATCACAAATATACGCCGGATGTGATTGCCAGATTGTGTTCGCAAGTCCCTGTTTATTATATTGACCTCGGACAGGTTCTGTGACTGCAGCCAATCAACGCGGTCCGACCGGTCCCCTACGATTACCCACACATTGTAAGTTTTTCTGCATGAATAGATGCAGCGATCTTGCAACGAGCTCCGATGAGCTCGGTACGATGAGGCTTGCGCCTCAGTATTTGTTCTACTGACCGTGCAACCAGTCAGTTGGCTGAGACACATCTTCGTGAAAGGCAATTAGCCTGTTGTCATTAGACAAAGGTTTTAGCGTTTGTCTTCTCTCTCTGTTTTTACCACTCTCTCTCTTCAAGCATTAACACATATACACGCACACACACACACACACACACACACACACACACACACACAGAGTCTAATACCTACGTGTTAGCGTTTGTCTTTGGGCGAAACTTTCACGTCAACACGATTCGATAGGAAGCGCGACCACGCACTCATGTGACTTTATACAGGTTTGAAGAGATCCGTATGTATTAGACTGTGTGTGGAGAGGGAAGGGGGGAGTGGTGCGTGCGTGTGTTTATGCTTGAAGAGACATATGGAAAAAGAGAGAGAGAGAGAAGAAGGCGATAAAAATGCAGGGGGAGAAGAGGTGGGATGGGGATAAATAATGGCCAGTCAAGAAAGAAATAGGAAAGAACACAGTGAGGTAGTCCTAATCAAGGAAGGTCATCTTTGGCTTCACATTGGACTAGGCGGTTTTTCTCAACATCGCGGAAGATTGTATCTTGACGTGCTCGCACCCACCATTGGCGAACTGCAACAATATTATATCTTTTTCTTCCCCTGATATACTTTTTTTTTCTATGAGTTCGCTTAATACTTAAAAAAAATATGTTTCCTTTTCTTTTTCAGTTCGCCTTAATATTTCATATTCTTACTCTGCCTCTTGCACGTACTTCATTTTGCTCATCCGCCACCCTTTTCGACTTTTCGTGTCCTCCTCTTCCATCTTTTCTGTCTGTCTGTCTTTCTTTCTTTCTCTCTTCTTTTCTCTCTTCTTCTTCTTCTTCTTTCCACCGCTATATAGCTCAGTGGTAGAGCGTTCGCCTGGCACCTCTAATGACCCAGATTAAATTCCCGTGGTGGGCAAAATAAAATGTAGACAATTTCAATGTCCGTAGACCCCTTGGGGTCATGAGCAATCTTGCCACTGTAGATTGTTCTAACCTATAAAGGGAAAAGTGAAAGCCCCAGTTGAAAACCTGTCTTTCCTTTATAGGCATGACAGATTCACTGCGGCAACAGTACCCCCGTTGGAGTGCCGGGGGTTTCAGTATAAATAGTATCCCCACTTTCTGGAAATTTAGTGCTTTAAATTCCCACTGTCGCTGTCTTCCTCATTTGCTCTTTCCCATTCCTGCTCTGTCCTATCACTCTGCTATACTATCTTCTTCTTCGCTAGATCAATGACCTACCTTTTTTCTTGAAAACTCTTCTTGGACAAGACTCCTTGTTTGTTTATGAGGTCTGTTGGATCAGCTTGGGAGTGTTGGACGCTTTCTGCCGGGTGGTCACTAGGGCTTCCTATGGTGTTATTAATTAGCAATATAGGCATTTTATATGTATGTGTTTTGTTGATAATTTATAATGATGTTTGTATTCTATTTTGTTTTTGTAACCGGGGGTTCGAGTAGTTGGGGTAAAGCCTCAGCCGTCCCCTGCGTGGGATGTCTTTATTGTAAAGTGACTGGCCGGTGGAGGGCATTCAATTTTGCCACTAGGGTTGTTTCAGCAGATCTTTTATGCGGATCGGGGGTTGTCCGGTCCTGATTTGGCTCGGAAGAGTCCGCTGGACCTCAAGCAACAATCAATCAATCAATCAATTTCAATGTCCGTATTTGCAGTAGGATTGCTCTTGTGGTTCAGTGTTGATTTAGGTCCTTTCCCCTTTTACCTGGGATGGTTATCCTCGTCTACCATATCACCAATGGTGAGTGCAGGCGTTAAACTTCAATGGTCATTCATTATTCTTCTTAACTATAATGCTGTCTGAGGTCAAAAGCAATTCGACCCACATCTTGTTAGAAGGATATTTGAAAGCATGCAAGAAGCTGCGTTTGAAAAACACGCTATTGATAATATTAATCATTGTATAGTTATATACATTAAGATAATGCTATTTGATGCAACTTAATGTCAGTTTCGATTACTGAATTTCGGTGCACTTCAGGTGTTGAATTGTTTGGGTTTTTTTTGCAATTCTTGCAGTGATTAACCTTATGGCCCTTGAATTGCATTACATTTTAGGTTCTTGCGTGCATTTGCCTGCAGGAGGCTTCATTTCATGATTATGGATGATATTGATGATGATGTTGATGAAGATGATGGTGATGATGATGATGATGATGATGATGACGATGACGAGGAGGAATTGATAATGATTATGATGTGTTATTGTTACTTGATGATTATTGTTATTGTTATTGTTGCTGTTGTTATTATATTATTATTGTGTTTATTGTTCTTCTCCTCCTTCTCCTCCTCCTCCTCCTCCTCCTTCTCCTCCTCCTTCTCCTCCTCCTTCTCCTCCTCCTCCTCCTCCTCCTCCTCCTCATTCTTCTTCTTCTCGGAATTAGTATGGTGTGCAAATTGTGTTCATTTATGCAGAAGCGTTGTTTTGGGGGGCCAGATCTGTTTTCTTTAAAAGCTTTTTGAGATGACATGGTGTCAAATGCAAATTATTGGGCTTATATGGTAGCGAGCCTACATAATTATTAAATTGTTATTTTCATGACGGGAGAATAAAAGTAATGCAAATGGTAACACTCGGGGAGAGAGAGAGAGAGAGAGAGAGAGAGAGAGAGAGAGAGAGGGAGAGAGAGAGAGAGAGAGAGAGGACAGTTTGAAACCCTAGAGTTTTTTTGTTTTTTTTTTTTAAAGAAGGAATTTTAACAGTTGAACACGTTGGGAGTTAAACTTGAGAAACACTTCCACTTTTATCAAAGCTCAAGAATATGTCACCTACTTTTTTTTTTAAAGAGAGACAGAAATTGTCATAATTAAAGTGCTCACTTGTCAGTTCTTCCAGGGTTTAGATTTTGTTTCTTTCTGAATTTGAGGTCAGGTGAGGAGAACGTCGAACTGCAAATGCAGTAGGAGGAATTACCGGAAGCTTTCAGTGTTAGAGGTGAGAGACAGCAAGATCGTGGCCATCCAAATGGTATATCAATAATCCCAAGCTATGCGATGAAGTGCTGTTTTACAACATATCTGGAGCACCGACGTTCGGACGTTCAGTAGATACTGAAAAGGAATTGGCAGTATGGGAAGGCCGTAAGGGAACTGGGCAGTTGTCTTTACACTCACTATCAAAATTAGAGTAATAGGAATGGTTAGAAGCATTATTGTGAAAAACAATTAGTAGTATGGTAGTGATTTGAGGCTAGACGGTTTGTTCAGCGTTAACATTAAGGCTTACGTCCACTGGTACTTCATAAGCTATGTGGTATAATGAGCAACTATTCTAGTATGAGTATAAGAAATCTATCGGAGACTGTAACAGAGAATGGGGCAACAAGCTCCAGTAACCGCGGGCGCGTATGTTGTGCTCGAGTATTGGGTATTAAGAAGGGGGGATGTGAATGATAGTGGTAAAGGTCAAAATTAGCAGCTGTTGTTTCACCACAGAAACTACATTTATGTACAGTAACTATTCCACCACCTTCGGTCTCGCGCTCGTCCTGACGTTGCTAACAGATGGTGCAAGCAGCTGCTAAACGTCTAGACTATTATTTTTATTTCGGACAAACAACTGAGACTGACACTGACTGAGACTGAGACTTTATTCGTCTATGAAATTTACATAAAAATTGGCCTTTTGGGTATACAAACGTAGTAAAATTTGCCTTTTGGGTATACAAACATAGTAAATGTAAAATGTAGAATCTCTTTAAAAGAATGACACGTACAAACAAAACTATAAATAGTACAACACATAAAATATAATAAAACAGCTGCCATCCCACACCCCAAACATACTTGCTCTGTACACTCCCGCATACATTCCCACACACCATCACAAACCAACACCATCACGCACAAACACCAACCACAGTTATTGTACAAGCGTGCAACACGCAACCCATGCACAGACATAATAATCACATGGTAAACCAAATCACAAAACAGGACTGTTTGAAAAAATTAGCACGCTCACACACGCACGCACCCATCTCCAGACACATAAAGACCCACAATACACAATTTTCACAACAACAGCAAAATACTGTATTAGCCATATATACTGTGTGCTGGAT
Organism: Oncomelania hupensis; assembly: GCA_036898135.1. Taxonomy (NCBI): domain Eukaryota; kingdom Metazoa; phylum Mollusca; class Gastropoda; order Littorinimorpha; family Pomatiopsidae; genus Oncomelania; species Oncomelania hupensis. The sequence continues at coordinate 24,126,622 of CM072518.1, forward strand.
CGTACACACACACACAGTACACCCACACCGACACGGCATTTCACACTCACAATAATCACGCACATACACACACACACACACACGCACCCACACACACACCCATACACACACACACACACACTCTCTCTCTCTCTCTGTCTCTCCCACTTTCTCTCTCTCTCTCTCTCTCTCTCTCACTCAAACGCTGGCAGGCAACAATTCAGGCCGACTAGCTAAATTCATCAGACTGACTGACTGACTGACTGATCAGATTTCATAAAGTCAGGGAATAATAATAATAATAATAATAATAATAATAATAATAATAATAATAATAATAATAATAATAATAATAACGGATTTTTATATAGCGGGTACTCCAGCCTATGACTAGACTCACCACGCTTTACATAGTCATTACATATAAATACATGCACTCGATAAAACATCACTATTGCTACAATATACCAAAGACGGAACAATAAAGGTACAGACTATTTACTACGGAACAGTAAAGGTACAGACTATTTACATAAATAGCGTTTGTGAGTCGAATGCCCTGGTAATACTTGTCAAGGATTAGCTTTGCTTGAAGAGGGCTGCTTTTGCTTCCGTATGTTGGTTTTTTTCTGGGGTGGATGGGAGTTGTGGTTGTTTCGTGTTGGAAGCTTGGGTTGTGAGTGTCGGGAGGAGAGAGCGGAAGACGATGGCGTTGGTTATGGCTTGTACCGACGGAAGAAGAAGAAGAAGAAGAAGAAGAAGAAGAAATGTCCCATCGCCGTAGCTCAAGTGGTAGAGCGTTCGCATGGCACAGCGAAGACCCAAGTTCGAATCCCGTGATGGGCAAGATAAAAGTGGCCATTTTTCACTGTCCATTGTAGCAGTCCGATTGTTCTGGCGGTTCAGAGTTGATTTAGGTCCCTACACCTTGTTCTGTTATGTCACCTATAGTTTCCTTTTAAAAGGAGAAGAACCACCGCGGAGGTTTGTATGCGACAAATCCTCTTCCGTCCGCCATTTTGTCTGAATGTGTTGATCTGGTCGATGAAAAAGAAAGATGTTTTGGTTCGATACCTTTTAATGAGATTTTTAAAGTATGCCATAGTCATACCTGTTTTGAATTTTTACATGATGTTGGTTTGTTTTATCGCATATAGGTCATATCGTCTTGTTTATATTCTTGGTTAAATTTTATTAGTAAGACTGGTTTTATTTACATCTTTTAAATGTTAGCAGTTCAGTCTGATTTTGCTTAGTTTTGTGTGGTTCTGATTCGGCTCTTGGAGTCCGCTGGACCCTATACACACTGAATATCTATCTATCTATCTATCTATCTATCTATCTATCTATCTATCTATCTATCTATCTATCTATCTATCTATCTATCTATCTATCTATCTATCTATCTATCTATCTATCTATCTATCTATCTATTTTATCTATTTTATCTATATATCTATATCTATATCTAATCTATCTATCTGTCTGTCTGTCTATCTATCTATCTATCTATCTATCTATCTATCTATCTATCTATCTATCTATCTATCTATCTATCTATCTATCTATCTATCTATCTATCTATCTATCTATCTATCTATCTATCTGTCTATCTGTCTGTCTGTCTGTCTGTATGTCTGTCTGTCTGTCTATCTATCTATCTGTCTGTCTATCTATCTATCTATCTATCTATCTACCCTTGTTCCATGGGATGGTTATTCCTTTCTGCCATGTCGCAGATTGTGTGTAGACGTTAAACTTCAATGTTCATCCAAGAAGAAGAAAAAGAAGAAGAAGGAGGATGAAGAGGAGGCAGATGACGGAAATATAATTGATACTTACAAATAACCAACTAGTATTTTGTGTTGTGTCATTTCCGTTGGCGTAACATATTGTCACTATCACTTTTAGAATTTCTACTCAGTCAGGGCTTCTTTTAACAAAGTCGGTGGAGCAGGTTAGAAACAAGGGCAAAACCAAAGTACAGTCGCCTTACGTAAACTAATCTTATGTGTTCCTGTTTCTTTCAACGAAATCTGTTGATCTTGTTAGAGAACAAACTAGAAAACAAGACTAATCGCCGTATATAAGTAAGCAAAACTTATTGGTCACTGTGGGTTTAGTACCTTTGGGAGGAATATGTTCAATGTCAGTACTTTCAAGACTAATTGGGATACTGAACCGAACCAGACGTTCTCTGAAATTTTATTTCTCTCGGGATGTTGCTTCCAGCAAGAAGCAGTTAAGTCCAAGGCAAACAGGCAGTAATCCGCTGTTGGCTGAAGTTAATTGTCCCTGTTTGTATTTGTTAGTGTCTGCAACCACGGTGGAGTTCTTACGCTATATTTCCTTTGAGCTGCAATCCCCCCCCCTCACCCTACCCTATCTTATCTCTCTTTACCTCTCTCTCTCTTCCTCTCTGACATCAGAAGATAAACAAAATAAATATAAAAAATAGCGCCAAAATATAAAATGATGTTGATGTGGTATGCTGTATTATATAGAAAAAGAAACCCGACTACTGCAGAACTTGCTTACAATCTGGCAACAGATGGCCCAGGACCTTAGTAATGATTGTGTCAATATTTATATTACATCAGCTTAATCATTATTTTGTACAATCCACGTCTGGGGACAGACTTAGTCGATGACTGCCAAGCCCAAGTGGTCAATAATACATGTTTAATAAAAGACAAAGTTCCAAAGTTAAACTACAGAGAACCGATTGATAGGGAATGGAGAGTCATTTGACGCAGAACAGACAGTTGAACACGACAGTTTGGCGTTTGGATGAAGTCAGAATTTAACCAAAGGTCGTCTCAAAGACGCACAGTTGCTTTTAGCTCGCGCGCCCTGTTTAACGCATTGAGCACTGAGACACCCTGGGACGGTTGAATCCAACAAGAAATAAAAGACTTGTACGTATGAAAACGTGCCAAAGGCTTATAGCGTTTGTCAGTTTTTAGTCCTACTAAGTCACATCAGTAGATCAAGGGAAGTAACATTCTATTATAACAACTGACGTATTAAAGTTTGCGTCATGTATGCAGGCAAATTGTTGAGAAAGCTCTTTTTCAGCCTTGTTAATGTGTAGGCTTCGTGCCATTGTCCTGTCAGTCTCCTCCATCTACGGTACGGCATTTAGGATCCGAAATATACGCAGCTCGCTTTCACTTCTCATTTATTAGTAACCGGAGGCGCGTGGTACGGTCCGAAATAAGAAATTGTTCTCTTTTCGAACACCCTTGTCAACAACGTTGCCCTTAGTTACGAAAATGGTTTAGTTTCTCAGGAACACAAGATTGATGAACGATATGCAGATCAGTTAAGTCAAGCTTTCTTATTTGTTAAAAAAAATTAACACAGATAAAGCGGTAAAATGGAAGAGAGCGGACCATATCGGAATCACGCGTTCACGAAATTCAGCGATCCAGACTAAACAGTCTGGAAGAAATTGTAGAATTGGCCAGACAGTACATTATTGCTAAATGACTTCATGCGTCGATAGTCTCATTTCTATAAGCTGTAACGACTGATTTTACATAGTTGTACAGGGTGGAATGACAGAGACTGATTGCCGTATAAGTTAAATTACTATTATTATGCGTTATCTAATGGATGGTTATTATTCTAAAGTCTGTTCTGTTCTAGAGCGCGATTTGCAAGCTCAGAGAGATGCTCATTCGGCTGGCAGAGAGAGAGAGAGAGGGAGGGAGAGAGGGGGTGGAGTGCGGAAGATGGGAGTGGGGGTTAAAGAAAGTAACGGACGGAGAGAAAAGTAAACGTGAACCAATTTGTTGTGTAGTCCGATTGTGCTTGTACGCTCTTTTTTGAAAATGCAATGTCCATGAGCGTTGTCATTGTAAGTTTGTGTATATAGCTCTATTTTTGGTATACAATCGCTTGTGTGTATACAGGGCCAATTGTGTACTAAATTGTACCGTTTTGCTGTTGTTGTTTCTTTCTTGACATTTTTATTCACACGTTTATATCGCTCTCTCGAGTGACCTTTTGTTTTAGTACACGTTAATAAAATATACTACTACTACCGCTGTCAGAATTGGAATCCATAATTTAATCGAGTACTCTAAACTTGCAGCGAGCAAAATAAATTATTCTGGTATTGACAGCACATAATTAATTAGCTGTAAGATCGCTGCAGCATTGCGCTGACCCAAATTAAGATCAAACTAGGTTTAGACTGAATTAATTCCAACGCTATGTACCATTGGACCATTCGTGTCCTGCCAATCTGACATAGACCATGAGGTGATATTGACAACCAGCCTATACCATTGACCTTATAATGTTCTATGGACACTATGGTATCGCCGCTCAAATGTATGAAACTGCCGAGGCTCTGGCCGGCATCAAGATAGATGCTCCTACACTCAGAATACGAATCGCCTCATAAAGTTCCAAAGACCTCTTTGATTCCATCCCGAGTATCAGTCACTGCTGAGAAGGGGAAAAAATACCATTATCAAGCCCTCAGTGTATCATGGATCCTCCCTCACACAGGACCTATGGCGGCCAGGACAAAACTACTGTTGCTTTACGACATCGTTAGTGTCCCACAAACCGTGGAAGCCAACCAGGGGATAGCAGTGTGCGGTAAGAGTTTATGACAACTATTTGGGGAATCAGGGAATAACAATCTGATGTCAGAGTTTATTATAACTATTTTGGGGAAGTATGTTCAATAGGCCAATGATGCCAGACTCCCTGTCGTTCATAAGCTGGTCTGGCGCTCGTAAAATCCAGTCAGCAGACAATTCATAATTTTACCAGATGTAATATGCCTGTCTCCTTCTGGAGTGAAGTCTAACCTCCCTGTTGTAATACCCGCAGTATCGAAAGTCAGATGTCCGTTTCCTGTTTCAAATAAGGCGTACGCTCCATTCTACGCTGACCTCATTCTGAAGTTTTGACGAACTGTGATCTCTATTAAGTTTAAAGAAAATCTGTCGGAGAGCAGCTTTACCTTTTAGCCCAGGGAGATCGTTTACCTCCTTCCTTTTATTTAGGAATTTGAGTGGCAGATCCAAAGACCAATGCATCATGTAGAATTTTATCAAATCAGAGAATGTTTATGTTCCACAATTAGCTCTCCTCTTTCTCAACCTGCACCTTCTGTTGTGGAAAGGTATTCATATTCTGTCTCCCCCATACTTTCTTCCTACATTTCTGCCTCTTCTTTTCCTTCTTCTATTTTCCTTCTCCTTCTACTTTCTTTATAAAGGTGCGAGCGCCATTGTTTCCAAGAGATTGCATATGCTGCTGCATTGTGCATGAATTTGTTCAGTTCACGTTAAGTTAGGGACGAACTTAGCGGTTTAAATACGAGAGTGAAATAAGGTTTTCTTCGGGTACTCTGGTTTATTCCCTTCCTTCAATAATGGTATTGAATGCAGCTAGTCTAAATTTCAAAATTAGAAAATGATTTCTTTTCCGCCCTAAATAACAACGATCTCTTCAGATCACCGCGCTTTAAGTTCGATTGAAGGAAACGAGCGTGCCAGAAACCTGAATTATTATTATTATTATTATTATTATTATTATTATTATTATTATTATTATTATTATTATTGTTGTTGTTGTTGTTGTTATTAAGTGTAATTAGTTTTATGAACCCAGGCAGTAAATCTTTCCACAATGACCTTTTTGACTTACATGAATAGCAATGTGAGTCTATATACACCCACCCAACAAAGAAAAAATCTTGATTTTTCAAATCTGTTATGAAATAAGTCCTAAATAATCCCAAAATGACGTTAAACAATTTTTTTTTTTGTCTGTCTGCCCGCCGTCCGCCCTCAGAAAGTGCAAAACTTGCAAGTGGATTAATGTCTCAGAACCTATTTCAACTATCACAACCAAACTTGGTAATATGGTGTATATCCATGAGACCTCATACATGATAAGTGAATGAATGACTTCAAGGTGAAAGTTACAAGATCATCAATTGATAGTCAAAAAATAACAAATTTTCACTTTTTTCTAAGTTATTAATAATCAGCTTACAATTTTTTTTATGCATGATAGATATCAGTGAGACACACATCCTATGCACATTTGGTAAACCTCACCCCAAGGTCAAGGTCACTGGAGCTGTCCAAAGTCAATTAGTATAGGTACTTTGAAGTTACCTTGACTCTAAACTATGAGAGATTCAAATTTCAAGTTCAAACTTATTGCATTTAGAGATGATAGACTGATCTTTTATATATGTTCCGTTTTTTCGTTGATCTTAAAGATCAAGGTTATTTTAGACCTTGCAAAAACATTAAAAAAATAGATAATTGTACAGTGGAATACCTCTGTTTAATCCAAATTATGCAACAAAATTGGGTTATTTGATCATACACGGGCATTATAGGTCGCGTGAAGGTCAAGGTCATTCCAAGGTCACTGTTTCTTTTGGCATAATATAACTTTTGCTGTAGTTTATTTGATCCTATCCTATCCTATCCAGTCGGCGGTCGTTGGGGCACCACAGACGATCGTTTAACCAGCGTACTCCATCTTTCTCTGTCCTCAGCTATTCTCATGGCTTCGCTCAGTGTCAAGCCCGTCCTTTCTCGAATGTTGTCATCCCATCTCTTTTTCTGTCTCCTGCCTCCTTGCACCGTGCCTTGCAGGATGGTTGATGATTCGGTGACGTGGCCATATGTTCGGAGTTTCTGTTTCTTCACCACTTTTAGCAGGTCATCGTGTTGTCCAATCATGGCTTGTGTGATGGTCTGTCGGACTTCGTCGTTGGTGATGTGCTGTGTATAGGAAATGCCCAGAAGTCTTCTGTAGCACCTCATCTCCATGCTTTGTATTCTTCGTTGTAGATCTGCTGTGAGGGTCCATGTTTCGCAAGCGTATAGGATGACAAGGTGACAAATTTAAGATAACAAGGGAGCGCAACAACCTTACCTTGGAATGTAGACTGATAGTCCTGTCTTTCCAAATGGGCTTCAACCTTGTCATGGCGGCAGTCGTTTGTGCGATCCTGGAGGGGACTTCCTGTCGGGACCCATTGTTATTTGATATTACATGTGTGTATTTGGAGCCGGAAGTCAAGGTCATCTCAATGTTAAGAGCATAGAAAATTGAAGTCGGTATTACTTTGCATTTTAATGCCACTGTTTCTTTTTTTTTCCTTTTCTGGGCAGTCTTTTTCATTTTAAATATTGGAAGTTCCATAAGGAGTATGTGAGTCAAATGAGCTTTGCCCTTCTAGTTCTTCGTTTGATTATGCTTCTTTCTTCTAACGTCCTCCGAGATTAATTGTTTCAGAACGAACATTTGACCTGTGATATCGGAAAAAATGGAAGAGCTGAGAGGGTATTTGTTTTCTGTAATACACGTCTCAAATCAATTGGAATTGCCAAATGACTCCTCTCTCTACATTCAAAAGCAACGATTTTTTTATGCCTTTTTGTTTTTAAAAATGCCAAGCCGACGTCATCGCAAACCTCGTCTAAATATAAAATTAATTATGATGCCTCTTGGATCTAATTAGAATGCCATTATGGTTTGCAATTTCTAACCTTTTGTGTTTTTGAATTTTGCGATGTAACAAAATGTCGCACTAATGTGCGGGAAAGCGGAGGAAGATTTTTTTTTTTTTTTACATAAATCGATTACGTAAACCATTCCAGAAAACGAGGACGAATTATATTTTGTCAAAACAGAAATTAATGAAATAAACCAATGTTGAAAGGTAGGAATATTTTTTCCCTTACATTAGGCTTATATTAATCACATAAATCCATGCCTTCTGATGATTCGTGTTTTATTTTGTTTTTTTTCACGTTGAGGAAAGCTTTTTGATGCCTCGTGAAAGCGTCTTTAGAAAACGACGTGCATCTCTCGTATTAAGTCGATGTGAATCCATACTATGCATCTCAATGCAGCAGTTGCATGAGAGCAGTAATGTGTAATGTTTATTTACGAGCACGTCGCTTTAGGCCTCGCTAATTTTTATGCCGTAGATCTCGGGAGAATCAGTGTTTCGTTCCAAGACAGACGATGATAGGTCTATAGTTCGGTGCGCGCTAGTTGTATGATTGTTTATGGGAGTTTAAGCGATGTAGCTGAAAGATATAGAGGCTTTTTAAGTGCGAGTTGTATTGCACGTTATGAGGCCTTGAACTAATTGTCGAATTATGTACATTCAGTTAGCGTGTGTCAGTGTTGCTATTAAAAGCCGATGCAGGTGAAGAGAAATAAAAGGTTCTTAAGTGCACATGATATGATTGGTTATGATACAGGGTGTTTCAATTTATTTTCAATCATTCAGTTTCGTGTGCTGTTTTATCATTTTACACAATCGCAAGATCTAAAGTGTTTTTAGTGTCAGCTGTTGGATACTTTGAACTACGTTGAACTGTCTTTCTAATTTATAATATTCATTCAGTTGTTATTTCTAATTATGCATGCTTAATTTAAGCTTACCAGTTTGGTTATCTTTTATAACTGTTTCATGTTTCTTATATCTTCATTTTGAAATGTTAGGCTGACAGGTGGAGTTTGGCTTGTTCATTAAATGTGGTATCTATTGAACACTTAATTTACAGCACAGCATGGCGCCAGATATTACCATGTAGATGGCTTCTTGCAGTGACGAAATTATTTTGACCCTAATGTTTTTTACCTATTATCTCTTGTAATTTCCTCGTGCTGAAAGTTGTGTAACATTTTAATCTTGTTATAATTTAGGTGAAACACGGCAGGGGGAGGGTGCGGCCCGCCATCCGTCTCTCTGTCCGCCGTCCGATCAAAGTCGGGATTACTATGCATTGGTCCTGATTTGGGTCGGAAGAGTCCGCTGGACCTAAAGCAATAATCATGTAATGTAATTACTTTGCATTTTAATGCCACTGTTTAATTGGTTTGTGTGGTGTTTTTTTTTCTGGACAGTTATTTTCATGTTAAATATTTCAAGTTCCACAAAGAGCATAGGATTCATGTGGGCTTTCTAGTTTTAGTAATTTGACTTGGTTTCACATACCTCTGGATAAAAACGGAAGCTTAAATTGCTTTTTGCCCTTTTTTCCTTTTTTTCTTAAGGACGCTTTTTTTTTTTACATCATTATTGCCTTTCTTTTTCTTAATTTTGGTTTTCTTATTTTCTCCATCATCCACAAACGCAGCGATGGTCAGTACCTTTAGACCTGCTTTCGGCTTCCTATGTAATAACGGCAACCGCATTCGAATACGCACGCACGCACTCACGCACGCTAGCACGCACCCACCCACCCACAAAACATCTTCTTGACCCTTGCCCCTCCCCCCAACCTCACCTTAGTCCACTCCCCCAACACTCTTCTTACCTCTCCCTTTCTCCCGCCCCCCCTTTTTTGTGTGGTTGTGTAATTTGCTGAACGGAAGGGCGGAAAGGCGATGCCGAAATGAAAAGGAAACACGAATGGAGGCTTGCCATCTTGCTCTTCCCGTCTCCCTTCGGGGCATAAATAATTGTGGCCACAAAAAGCCAACACACTGTAGCACTGTCAACATCCGATGACGTCCAATATATTTTATGGCCTACATACACGTAACCTGATTTTTTTTTTTTTTTTTACATTCGTTGATCATCTCGCATGCGTGCTTCGATGCCCATAAACGGACTGGTGTATCAATGGACGTTCATGAACTTCTTTTTATCAGCATTCAACAGGCTTTACTTACCTTCGAGGCTCGCACTCTTCCGTGGTATAGAGTAGTTTTCAACGCCCATTCGTTGACTCGTGTCCGGCTGCCCTTAGCGAAGCAGAAGCATCGCAAGAGTTGTGCAAGAGTTGTAGGCCAATGAGACAGAAGGCACTCGTAACGGAAAATAGATAAAATATAAGCGTGCTTGGTATGGAATTCCCTTTGTAAAATATTTCTTTGCGATTTTTGTCGGTGATTTTTTTAAACCAATTTCAGCTAAATAATCTTTATTTCGAAGCATATTTTCTAAATAGCTATTTGTTTACAAATAATGTTAGATTTCTCTAAATAATTTATTTTCTCCGTAACTTATTATTTACCTAAGCAATACATTGTTTACGTAAATAAATTGTGATATAGGTAAATAAAGCATTGTTGCTAAATAAGGAATTATTTACCTATACAATGCATTATTTAGCAGTGTGTGCTAAATAATGTATTATTTAGAAATGTTTCCGAATAATGATTTGTTTACCTATGTAATGCATTATTTCGCACAATTTGTTAAATAAAGGATCATTTAGAAGACCTTGCTAAATACTGCATTATTTATGTAACCGTTTCATTGTTTAGGGACTGCTGTTTTCATTATTTAGTGGATTCCAGGATTCACATGAAAATTTGGTTTTTATAATTTTACTTCTTTCTATAATATTAAATCCAAGGTCTTTCCAAGGATTGTGTATCCAAGATGTGTTTTGAAAATTTATTTTTCAACATAAGACTGCACAAGTTGGAAGATAAAACGTCGGTAACCTCCCTTACATAAATGAAAGGTCAAGGTCAGTTGTGTGCGGGAATGTTAAATTTTTTAAAGTATCTCCGTTAGAAAAGAAAAAGCTGTCTTTTTTATTTATTTACCCAAAACTGTGCTGAGATTTTGTTTCCGTTTGTTCTTTTGAGTTAAATTATGTTTTAATTTCAAACGGAAAGTTAAAGCTTATTCGAAACTACCATGTACCAGGGATTTGCAGGTCGGGCTGACAAAAAACATAGCTGAAGTACTCTGGTGGCAATACCGCCAATGCTAAAATAATGATGGATTCCTCTTTTCGGGAGCCGTTACCGTTGTAGTTTCGTATAGTAATAGTAATAATGTTGCATATAGAGCGAAATAAAGAAGTTGCCTCATTTTAAATCGCAAAACAACGTAAAATCACGATTTTGCAATTATCTTTATCACTACCACATAAACTCACAGTAATACGACATGTATCTGCAAATTCCATAAATAATGAAAATAGCAGTTCCTAAACAATGGATTGTTTAACCAAATAATGCCTTATTTAGCAACATCTTCTAAATAATACAATGTTTAGCGAATTCTGCTAAATAATGCATTATATACAGTAGGTAAGCAAATCATTATTTAGAAACATTTCTAACTAATACAATATTAATACAATCTGCTACATGACGCAATATATAAGTAAAGGATTCCTTATTTGGCAACAGTGCCTTTTTAGTCGAGCGGAGCATTTGGCGCCTCTCGGCCACCACCTTTAGGACACGGCCCGACCCGAACTGTTATTTCCATTTATCCCTCGTTAGAGGGACCTACAAATATGTTCCTGCAAAACGGGGAAGCCTGTTGATAGTAAACCGGATTGCCGGCCACTAGTGCCACGACACTCTCTACAAGGCACTGCCACTGACTTGCATAAAATGCCTGCCGACATTATAGTCCTGCTCACCACCAAAAATAAAAGACGAATCTTCAGGAGTGGAGAAGATATGTCTTGTCGCCTTGTACTTCATAACCCAATGACCACACCAAAGGATTCTGCACAGCCGGAGCCAACCAAGGCTAGACTAACCAACAAATGGAAGGTAGACAATCTCTCCCAAACCGTGAACACTCGGCTTCCTTTCTGCCACAGCTCAAATCGAACCATCTCCTCATCCCAGTTCGAAACAGGTATGTCTGGAACCGCCACTGACTACGCCCAGTCAGTCTCCCTTCACTGATTTAACAGTTTAAAAAAACTGCCTTCAACAGTTGCCACGGTCCAGCATCATCCTGTTCCCGGTCGTTGGGCACCACTTGTAGCCGAGCGAAGTATTTGACTCCCGCCTCTCGGCCACCACCTTTAGGACACGGCCCGACCCGAACTGTTATTTCCATAAGAGGGACCTAAAAATATGTGCCTGCAAAACGGGGAAGCCTGTTGATAGTAAACCGGATTGCCGGCCACTAGTGCCACGACACTCTCTATAAGTCACTGCCACTGACTTGCATAAAATGCCTGCCGACATTGTAGTCCTGCTCACCACCAAAAGCAGAAGACGAATGGTCAGGCGGGGAGAAGATATGTCGTGTCGCCTTGTACTGCATAACCTAACGGCCACGCCAAAGGATTCTCCACAGCAGGAGCCGCCCAAGGCTAGATTAAGCAACAAATGTAAGGTAGACAATCTCTCCCAAGCCGTGAACAGTCGCTCATTCCGCCACACCTTGTTTACCTATATCATGATTAACTTACCTAAACAATATATTGTTAGTAAACAAATGAATATTTAGAAAATATGCTTCTAAATAAAGATTATTTAGCTGAAAGTGGTGAAAATAAATATTTTAGAAAAGTGCATTCTATAGTGGGTATAATGTGATAACAGCTATAGATATTTCTCCGACGGACAGATGCAGAATCAATAATTACTTTATTGAACGCAGGGTACCTTTAATGCATGTGAAGCCTGGCTAGGCTGAATAGTTGTAATGGATTAACAGCAATAGTTACAATAATCGTGGCTCTTTACAGTGCAGGAAATCAAATCTCACAGTGCAGGAAATCATACATACCTCATTGATCAGCTCAAGGACCTTTGCCCAAATCAAGGTAAAACTTAAACCAGCTTTAAGGGACCAAAGTGTTCTTCATATGAAAAGAGATTCAAAGATCAATTCATCAAATTTATAATCAATTGTTGCATGAATGAATGGATTTAATAGGATTAAATTTTCCATGCAGACGCGTAAAACATATAGGTCGCCTGGAGACTTTTGCTTTGTTAATATACTATTGGCATCCTTGATTTTTTTTACGAGTATGGGGAAAACAGACAGCAAAATATAAGGCTTGCACCAGAAGCTAACATTATTGGATCCGGAAGGAAAATTTTGTTTTTAGATTTTGTTTTTGCGAATATTTTCTATGCAGGGACGTAGGCTATTTAAGGCTGCAGAAGATTTTTGTGCTGTCAACTCGGCATGGCATCCAATATCTCTTTTACGCGATCGTAAACATCGGCAAAAGCTGTGGGCGTGGTGACGAGAGGAGAAACGTTGCTTTATGCTTTACCGTGTTGACACGCAACAGTTCCCGGGTAAAGCGTGCATGTTTGTGGGTGGTGTAGGTTGGGAGTGGGGTTATGTGAGTGAGTGCAAGTGATTGGTTATGGACATGTTCACATTTATAAGCCATGCTTTTGTCCGTTGCTATTTGCGTATGGTGCATAACATTGGGATTTGTTCAGAAATATTGGGAATAGGAGATGGGGAAGAAAATTAATAGAGATGACAAAACGCAAGAATGTTGAATGATTGTGTCCGGTGAGCTTTACTTGGTAACAAAGCTTTTGCTCGTAGGAATCAGTTTTATTGTCATACGGTTAGAAATGCAGTGTGTGCAGTGCGCACTTTTAGTCGAATGCCTGCTCGTCGCGTCGGATTCGGCACCTCGGATATTTCGGAAGAAGAATAAAAAGGCTGAAGATGAAGATGAGGAGAAAAGGTTAAAAAAATTGTAGAAGAAGGAGAAGATGAGGAGGAGGATTCTGTGCAGCTCTCTGCATATTGGCTAGCACTGCACAATTTCAAGAAGAGACGGTGTGTCCAATAATTTTGTCTTATGCAAACATTGGGGTCGGTAACACTGAAGTAGTCAACAGGAATATTGTTAACAGGTATCGCGGTTATACAAGGGTTCCTCATTATGTAGTTTAAAGAGATGCTCAAGGCGCTGGCCATGGAGATCCAGTAGACCTAAAATAGTGTATTGAAACCAGGATCGAACCCGCGACTCATAGTTTGTGCACACTTGCGTAGCTTTGTAATAGCCTCGCACAGCCAAGTCTTCCCAGTCTGTGGATTTACATTAGGCCAAGGTACGTTTTTCGTGTCTAAGTGTGTCGAAAATTATGAATTAGGAAATCGAGGTCTTGTAATCCCGTTTTCGTCTCGAAATGTGTCAAAAATGATGACTTAGGAAATCGAGGACTTGTAATTCCTTCTTTTGAAGTAACGTGGTATCTTGTGAAACCTATGAATCCAACCAGAAATTCTAATCAATACGCCTGCGCAATAGGAATGTACTGCGTCAACCTAAACGGAAATGAAAATATGCCACCACACTTTTGACAAAAGGAATGGATTGTTTTGTTCTGTGTGCAGAATGAGCTAATCAATACAATAAATACAGTAAAGCAATGTACCTAAATTCCAAAGCAAAGCAATTCCATGTATGTTTTCCGGCATTGTTGGCTTAGCCGCGATTTCGTTGGCTTGTTTGAGGAATTCTTGTCTAAATATATTAACATCTGTTTGCTTTGTAGAAGAGTGACGTGACGAGTTTCCCGGGCGTAATAATAATAATAATAATACAGGATGCTATACGCGCCTTTCCCCAAATCATTCAGGCTCAAAGCGCGGCGATCTATGCCAACATACACGCTCACCTGTCTCATCCATCCTCACACACACCAAACACACATCCATCAATCAAACAGGTGGTGTAAAGGCAGGGAGATCGCTATTAGAAGACGGAAAGAAAATCGAATTTTTATTTTTGAAATGTTTATATTGACTGCATCCTGTACCATTATTGAAGGGAGGAAGGAAACCGGAGTGCCCGGAGAAAACCCTCGGTGACCTCAATAGTCTCGTATCTAAGTCACATACGTTCGCCCTTTGCGGGAATCGAACCCGCGACCTTTGGCATAGGAAACCGGCGACTTATCCACTGCGCCACGAGGCCACCCCAGGCGTAACCTTTCAGTCGTAGGCCTAAGTGATGTAGGCAGTTAAGGACTGTTTTCAGGGTCAGCTCTGTGAAGGATGTTTCCATCTCCTCAATGCATCACTGCTTTACGGTCCTAGATTCTGTGGAGAACCAAATATGCTTACAGAATCACCGTTGGAGTCAGAGGTTGGTATGCGATGTTTGGTTTCTCTGTAACCAGGCTTGTTGTTTCCGCAGATTTGGGAAGCCTATGCGTAAGCACTAAGCACTACTCTGTCGGGCTTCTAAAACGTGTAATGTATTTCGATGAAAGACATCAAAAGAATGCAGAAAGAGAGAAGACAAGAGAATGAACCTGTAAGCTCCCATGACGAACAAACATCAGCAAGATCCTTTCTGTGATGTTTACGATGGCGATTGGTCTTGTAAACAGTGGTTTAGAAGAGTGGGTAAAGGTCTATGGTGAACACAGACTTCAGAAAGGAGGTCTTATTATAGGTGTGCGCTGGAGAATGGTACAGTGAGCCAGGTACGTATTGAGGGTCACGCCTTTGTTAGTGGCTAATTAGGGAGGGCTCACGTAAACCAGACTGTATGTACATTTTGTCCGACGGCACAGTCGGCAATGGTCCGAGTGTCGCGCAGACTATCCGAGGTAGTTAAGGTTTACAGTGAGCAACAAGAAACCCGAAAATCGTTTTCAATGACTGGCTAACGATAATATATTAGGGATTGATTGGAACTCTGAGTCACCTGTGGATATCTAGAAGAAACGATCTATGGCCTCTTTGTTAATCGAAGGTAGTCTGTTTTATAAAGCCAGTTCGATCTAGAGTCCACTCCGTGCCATAAAATAGAGACAAGTTAATAAAAAAAAAACTGCTAATTTGCTTTACAAATCATGGCGCACACTCACACGCACGCACAGACAGGGGGAAAAGAGAGAGAGAGAGAGAGAGAGAGAGAGAGAGAGAGAGAGAGAGAGAGTGAGAGAGAGAGAGAGAGAGAGAGAGAGAGAGAGACGCAGATATCGTAAGCTTCAGAAACTCTGCAGCACGATTTGTTCAACGGAACAGAGGCGCGTGCGGTAAACAATGTCTCGGCCCACTTCTCGCGGAAGTTTCGTTGTTTAACGTTCGGGATCACCGCACCGTCCTTGGACTGTTGATCACTTTGCGCTTTGAACAGGTTTTCTTATGAAAAGGCGCTATATAAATAATTATGATTTATTATTAATCTCGGATCAGTTCCTTCGGGAGTCTCGATCTTGTCTCTCCATTCTGAGGACTTTGACGTTTGTTTAGACGCCGTAGAAAAGGTTCGTTGCCCTGTATTATCTATCAGGACCACAGTAATGCAGAGGAAGCATTTTTTAACCATAAAGTCAAGGCTTTACCCTTATCATGATGATGAGGAGGAGGAGAGAGAGAGGTGGTGTAAGTGGGGGTGGTTCAGCAATGCAAAGGCCACGATCAAGTTGATGTTTAGGTTTGAGACTGATAACGATGATAATGAGGTGAGGATGCTCTTTAAGTATAGTTATGCACAAGATACTTAGTCGTACTGACCTTTTTCCTTACGTTGGATGTAGGAGAAGGTCAGAGAAGTAAGTGGTGGTTCAACTTTCATCTCGGCTCTAGAGCTAATTCACGAGAATATGACAGCATAGCTGAGTCTGAAGAGACCTAACTATTCCCTCTTTCAAAACAATATGCTTCAAATGGCTCCGCTATGCTTTATGCTCGCGCTCTATGGTCTTGATTCTGAAAGCAACAGCTCGTTTTGTAATTACCTTTGCAGTGCTGAAAGGTCTCAGTCGAGACTTGTTGCTGTATCTTTGCACCTTCTGTTATCTTTTCTTTCAAGGCTGTTGCTGACTCGCACGGCATTCACTGGTTGATCACTTGGTGGTGGTGGCAGATCTGTTCTGCGATATCAGATGATCACTTTTACAGCCAAGCTTAACATTCCCTTTGAAACGATCATCTGTCAGATTTGTTCCTAAATAACATGGACGCTTAAGCTTTTCCAGACGCACCTACAGTGCTTAATGTTCGTGCACTGTTTTGACAGAAGTGATTTGTGCCAGCTCGTGTGTTTGTAGTTTGTATTATGATGTCAATCCTTTGGAGGGCATTCACATTTACGCATGCATGCACGCATGTTTGCTCGGCTGTTGGCTATATGTTTCTTATCCAGTGTGTTTGCCGATTTGGGGGCATACTTTTACGCAAATATAAAGATTTCTTTGTTGACCTTATTACTATAGTTTTCACTTCACATAATATTAAGATAAGCTGTTTTTCGTGCTCCAAAACTTTTTTCTACGTGGAATCTCTCATAAATTAATACAGAATACAAATTTAAACGTACACGTGTCCTTCGATCCTATTTATCTACCTGTCTGTCTGTCTGTCTCTCTTCCCTCCCCCTTCCTTATGTGCAAGACAATCTATATACCACCAACCTCAAGGAATTTCTTCTCTGAACTTGGTGAATGCAATCACGCCTGTCGAGGTGAATCCAGTGAGCGTTACATAATGTGCAAAGTTGCAGCCAGTTCTTTGGCGCGATGGGTTTGATCCTGCAGTGTATGCACCCTATTTTATGATTTCGGTGGTCAACACCTTGACCAGCTCTTTGCTCCTTATCCAGTGCCTTGAGCAGCATATTAAGGTTTTTAAAAAGTGCACTATGCAAGAAAGAACAGCAATTATTTTAAACGATATACTAAAGTTAAGTTAAGAATGAATGATAACGAGTCAATGATTGGAATGGGTCTCTCACGATACCG
Source organism: Oncomelania hupensis (assembly GCA_036898135.1). Lineage (NCBI taxonomy): Eukaryota > Metazoa > Mollusca > Gastropoda > Littorinimorpha > Pomatiopsidae > Oncomelania > Oncomelania hupensis. Next base: position 24,144,064 of record CM072518.1, read on the forward strand.
TTAAAATTCACGCTGCTGTAGTTTGCTAAGTGCTTTTTTTTTTTTTAACCAGCCTCCGTATTTTCTTATCTTTACGTTGAAGACATGTACACTCTCTTTTATCAGTAGCTCCTTTTCTAGGTATATAAATAAGGACTTGCGTTTCTCTTTCCCAGTTTCTCTCTTAAGCTTTTCTCACCAGCAGTGTCTACAGATCCAGACTCTCTGCCCAGTGAACATCGACCTGTAGTTTATATTGAGTGGTATAGCCCATCTTCCGGGACGCACCGAAAAAGTCGACATTTTCAAAGACTGTTCGAGGCTGGCACTCTAGAAATTAATGTGCATGGATTACTAAAGGCGAATAATATTCAATGTGCACTCTCGTCAACATTCAATACTGCTGTTGAGAGAGAGAGAGAGAGAGGGAGGGAGAGGGAGGGAGATGGAGAGGGGGATGGAGGGAGGGAGGAAGGGAAGGAGGAAGTGAAGGATGGAGGGAGGGGGGAGAGGAAGGAGGATGGATACATCGACAGCATGAGGTAGAAGGGGTTGGCGGGATGGTGAAAGTCGGACACACATTAGGCCGAAATCGTGGGTTTTTTTGCTGGACGAAATTAAGTGGTTTGGACGGGAGCAGTGAATTTTATTATGCAGCTGTTAGCCATTAAACTCTTTCTTGTCAGTCATTGTGGCCAGTTTTTGTAGCGTGTGCAGGTTCAATCCTGAGTTTCTACCTGCCAAAGTTGTACATGTCAACGTCTTAGCGCGTTAAAAGGGTTTCTTCCGAATGCCAAGTGTTAACTGTAAATATTTTTCACGGTCGTTTTCCCTATCTCTGCAGGCGTTTTTTCAATAAATACATTTTTATGCCCATCAGACCAAAAGGCCTGCAGTAGTTTCTCGCAAGTCGGCGTGGGAATTTAATTTCACGATGGAGAACTGAGAAAACTCAGTACCTTAATATAAGTGTTTAGTATTCAGCGCAGCCTGTTCTTCTGATGATAGCTGAGTATTACATGCTATCATTGTCGTCATCATCATCATCATCATCATCATCATCATCATCATCATCATCATCATCATCATCATCATCATCATCTTCTTCTTCTTCTTCTTCTTCTTCTTCATCATCATCATCATCATCATCATCATCATCATCATCATCATCATCATCATCATCATCATCATCATCATCATCATCTTCTTCTTCTTCTTCTTCTTCTTCTTCTTCTTCTTCTTCTTCTTCTTCTTCTTCTTCTTCTTCATCATCATCATCATCATCATCATCATCATCCTCATCCTCATCATCTTCTTCTTCTTCTTCTTCTTCTTCTTCTTCTTCTTCTTCTTCTTCTTCTTCTTCTTCTTCTTCTTCTTCTTCTTCTTCTTCTTGTCCTTGTTTGCTACGTTCTGACACTTTCTGGCGTCCGGCTTATCGATTTATCAACTGACAGACCTAATCCACCGTAAGACTTCGTGTTGTCAAAGATCAATTGTGACGCACTGCTCTCGGCGACGGGAAAGATGGGAATGTCAGTTCTTTTGTTCAATGAAATCGAAAGATCGATCCAAGATGTCGCGACAATCCTTGGCCATGGGTTCTTCAGTAGCTTCCAGATCTTGCTGATACACATTACTCAAATGTCAATGTAGTTTATAGTTGTGTCATTATGTCTTTCGCAACCCTTACAATGGTGTTGCGAACAGGTAGCTATTTATTTATAAGAAGACTCATTGCGTGTTAATCCTCTACAACTATTTGTGTGTTACGTCTCTGTAGAAAAGCTTGGACATTAATATCTTTGTTACTGTTGAATCGGAAGGTAATAAGCTAAACTAAACTGCATTGGGTGCTGATCCTTTTATTTTGCGGGTGTTTAGTGATTGGAACGTATTCATTGTAGCACATACTAACAACGCATTATAAATTTGAAACTCTCTCTCCGTTTAGTAGTTACGTGATCCCAGTTTCTTTTTAATGATCAGCTGCTAATATCGATTACTCATTAAAAGCACTAATAATCAAACTTCAAAGTTAATTTTGAGAACGTAATGTATGTGAAATGTTCATTTGGCAACTGCTAAACCGTGTTACCTCGCTATCCTTCGGATGAGAGTATAAACCGAGATCTAGTCTGTGCACGCACACATTCCATCGCACGGGCATTAAAGACCCTGACGCTTGTGTGCCCTAGACGGGAGAGTGCCGGTTACACAAATATACAAAGCAAACTCTAGGTTGCAAGCGGGCCGGGCGCTTCGACGGTTTGAATTAGATCCTGTATCGGCCAGCGCCTTGCGCAGCTCGTTAGCTAGAAAATCGCTGTAGAAGAACTATTAAATAAACAAATAAAATAACTCATACATTTTACAGATGGTGACACAGAAGTAACTGAGACATTTAATAATAATAATAATAATAATAATAATAATAATAATAATAATAATAATAATAATAATAATAATAATAATAATAATACAGGATGCTATGTACGCGCCTGTCCCCAAGGCTCAAAGCGCGGCGATCTATACCAACATACACGCTCACCTGTCTCATTTACCCTCACACACACCAAATACACATACATCACTCAAACAGGTGGTGTAAAGGCAGGGAGATCGCTATAAGAAGACGGAAGAAAATCGAATTTTTAGTTTTCAAATTTTTATATTGACTGCATCCTGTACCATTATTGAAGGGAGGGAGGAAACCGGAGTGCCCGGAGAAAACCCTCGGTGACCTCAATAGTCTCGTACCTAAGTCACATACGTTCGCCCCTTGCGGGAATCGAACCCGCGACCTTCGGCATAGGAAACCGGCGACTTATCCACTGCGCCACGAGGCCACCCCTTTGGGTTTCGTGAGGTTTTGTTTCCTTTTTTTCTTCTTTCCGGTGGCTCTTCATCGGAGTTTATTAGGGACTAATGTCTACAAGTGAGACGAAGTCATGTTATGTGGTTCGTGGAGGGGAGTGGAGAGATGAGGTTAGGGGGTATTGGATGAGTGGGGAGGACTGAGGGAACCATACAATAATTCTATATACATGCTTATCCATTTGTTAAAGTTGTGATCGGCCACCTGTTGTCAGTGCCACTCCTTGAACGCTATGCCGCCTTTGCCACCTTTGGTCATTATTATTATTTTGTATAATTAAGGTAGTTGTATCGTAACAGTATTGTAATATTCAAACATCCGTGACGTTAGATTGTATTTGTCACATCCACTGTCTCAACAGTGGGTACAGCAGTATGTGCTAACCACACGAGAAACAACCACCCCAAATAATCTAACACATAGAACACTAAAGGGAACAATTACAACAATTTTATTCACACAAAGCAATCTAATCTGTATATTTATATAACTAATTAACCCACCCGTACCCACAATCACACTTAACTATAATGAAAAACAAAACTAGTAAACAACAATAATAAAAAATGAAATACTGATTTACTTTAGTCTTTCTTGCCACAGCCTATACGAGATCACGAGAGAATAATAGTAAATTATATATTTAACTAATCTGTACAAAGTATTAATTATACTCAACGGTTTAATAATATTTTAAACGGTAGTAATATTTTTTGGTGGCTACAAACTGTACAGGATACTTGACTATAGAAAATGCCACTCCAACTAAGCAGATATAATTTCTTGGAATATATAATAAAGTTGTCTTATTTTATCTTATCTATCATTCTGTACATGTGGCTTTATACAACTGGCAACTGAAATTCTTTACAGTTCATTTTCTTGAGCGAGTTTATGAGGGAATAATAAACCACTTTTACTTTACAGACTTTCTAAGTTAGTCTCGCTGGATGGCAGTCAGAGACCAACGTGGTTCCCTCATATGCTCTGGTCAGTTGAGACACGCGGTTGTTCACACAGGCTCCCGGTGGTTCCGGTCAAAGCCCAGCCACGTCACACTCCAAGGTGGAGATGCCAATACCAGTACACTAAGACATACACAATAGTAGATTCTTGCATTATTAATCAATCAACATAGGGAAAATACCCACATACTCTTTTGCATCCCAGGGCACGTTATTACCCTTCTCCGTTCTATCCATTATCACGTTCATTCATACATTACCTCGCTTTATCATAATTAAAAAGTAGAATTTCTCAAATTATTTCTCTTTATTGGAAACAATGTAATTGTTATTTATGAATTACCTCCCTTTTACCCTTTTACCACACAATTGAAAACAATTGATCAAATTCCATTTATAAATTATATATCTTTTGTTAATTATTAACAAAATCGTTTTCTTTACCTTTTACTTCTCTTTATGCCATCAAAGAATCCAACCTTGTCATGCATAATTTACTTTTTTACATGACTATTGACAAATATCAAATATAAATTATTTCCTTGCATACGAAAGCATATTTACTTCTCTATTTCCCTTCATTCAAAAATATAAAATATATACATGTTTATAGCAAAAAGTGTTACGTAATACCCTGTAACTAACTATAAGTCTTTCGTCACCCTTAAATTTTTTTTAAAGCGCGTGACACGAATTTACCACAAATGACGTAGTTCCTCTTTTTTTTTTTTCTTTTTCGTTCTTATACTTAGTTTTATTATTGCACATGAGGTTGCAAATTATTGTTCTTGTATGCTGCACTTTACAGTTTAAGAGCGGCGTGACTACTGCATGCTACCAAAGAATATGGGTATACAAAGAAAAATCATCCGAGGCTTTCCCTGTATAAAAAGTGAAGACGTTTTAAGGGCAGCGCCGTCAAGCGGCTGCGTTGCGGAGCAGGTCAAGGGAGGTAAACAGACCACATAGTAACATGTAAATACCGACGATATTGCTCGACTGTATCGGCGTGTTTCTGATGAATCCCGAACATATTTGTCAACAAAATTACTGTGTAATGTGTAGGAAAATGACTCCCTGAAATAATGCTGGTATTTGTGCACATTTGTGTTTTCGTCAACAATTTAAATGGAAATGGTGAATAAAAACAGTTCGAATTCTACTTCTTTTTTTTTCTTTTCTTTTTTTTAAATCCATACAAACATGAGGCTTTTTTATGATATTAAAGTTTGTGCTGTTGGTGACTGAATCATAAAACAAAACTATTGCAGCATGCCAGAGTGGTAAATTGTATTCATAAAAAAGGAACCCACAATCAATAAAAGCATGAAACAGTTATGTATATATAGTCAAACCGTACAGTTGAGCCTTGAGCCTATCAAAGATAATAATAATAATAATAATAATAATAATAATAATAATAATAATAATAATAATAATAATAATAATAATAATAATACCGGATGCTAATGCGCGCTCTACTTCGATTGATTTCGAATTCAATGCGCGGCGAACACGCTCACGTGCAATAAACATTATTACAGACACACATTGACACAACAAGGACAACAGTATAGAAGACATACACGTGGTGTAAAGGCAGGGAGATGGCTATTAGGAAATGGAAAGGAAAATAGTTTTGTATTTTTAAAATTAAATTGGCTGCATTCAATATTATTTTGACAAGTATTACCAAGATCGATCTTTTATTTACTCTTTGGGTCTGTGGCGTGGAGCAAGCAACAACTACAAGTTGGATCAATCATTATACTTGCCAATTCAATTTTTAAGCATCAATTAATGTACCCACCTTTCTTCTTCCTTTTGAAATCTGAAGTATGAAAGGTCAGGGCGCTTTAGGCTGTTGTTGGTGCAGTTTATGGCACTGCAATGATGGCCCGAGCTACTTTTCTCTTTGTATTTTGGCTTCGAAGACCGACTGCTTTCTGCCATGTTTGTTTGCTAACGCAACGCAACCGCTTGGTGTCGCCGTGGTGTCGCTGACGTCACTCGTTTCGCATAGAATCGTGTTATGATTCTTCTTTGTATACCCATATTCTTTGATGCTACTCACAATGTATTGCTGTACCGCACCCGAAAAACCAGGATCATACGTACATTAGTGCAAGCCAGCGGCAATAAACCAGAACGAAGCTCATCAATTTCCCATCCATTCCGTTTCATGCCACGTTGAACAATTGAACATTTCATTTTTCTGTGTTCTCCAAGGGCCAAGTGGTAATGTTCTCCAAGGGCCAAGTGGTAAACACAGATTTAAACATGTAGCATTTGTGTGTGTGAGTATGTGTGTGTGAGAGAGAGAGAGGGAGAGATAGGAGACAGACAGACAGACAGACCAAAAAGACAGACAGGCAAGACCAGACAGACGGAGAGAGAGACAGGCAGACAGAGACCCGCCCATACAATTTCCTTCATGCAATTTTCTATAAACGGCAGTGGTCAGGTGGTTTTCTCAACAGCATCTCGATGACGTTTTGAGGAGCTCAAAGTGTAGTGAAGTACAATATAATAGGAATGGTATCAACGATAGACTAAGCACAAATCAAGCAAACATACCACCCCGCCCATTCTTGTCAATACAGCTTTGGAATTGTGTATACAGTGTTTAGCTATGGAGGGACTGCAGTGGGACCGCGCCCAGTTTAATCACCCAAGTGTTTTTGCTGTTTTCCTAATGCCGTCCGCACACTTATCCACGATTGTGCCTTTCAATGGGTATGAAATGAGATGATCAACGTTACATGGTGCTCTCAACACAGTGGGAGAGTGTAGTACTAATAGAATTCTCATCAGTGGGACACAGAAGGAACATTGAATTTTGACGTCTACACCCACCATTGGCGATATGGCAACGAGGATAGCCATTCCAGTGAAGAGGAGGTTGGGATCTAAATGAACACTGAACCATCAGAGCAAACATACTGCCAACACGGACAGTAACAGTGGCCACTTTTAACTTGCCCGCCACGAATCTGGGTAATCGATGTGCCAGGCGAACGCTCTAGCACTGAGTTACCGCAGTGGGACCGGAACACAATCAGTGTTGAAGAGTGTGTTGATTATTGCTCCTTGCACGATGGTTGATACGGGTACAAGGAATAAGACAAGTGGAAAAGGTTAAGGAGATAAAACAGATCATAATAACAGATTCTCTGTGCCTGTATTCCCCTAAAACCTTTGGTCAGGAATCACGACACATACTAACAGATTCTCTGTGCCTGTATTCCCCTAAAACCTTTGGTCAGGAGTTACCACACATAATAACAGATTCTCTGTGCCTGTATTTCCCTAAAATCTTTGATCAGGAGTTACCACACATAATATCAGATTCTCTGTGCCTGTATTTCCCTAAATCCTTTGGTCAGGAGTTACCACACATAATAACAGATTCTCTGTGCCTGTGTTTCCCTAAAGCCTTTGGTCAGGAGTCACGACACATAATAACAGATTCTCTGTGCCTGTGTTTCCCTAAAACCTTAAGTTACAACACATAATAACAGATTCTCTGTACCTGTATTTCCCTAAAACATTTGGTCAGGAGTTACATACAATACAATTGAGGCATAAAATCCATTTCCCGTCCATTGCGGTCTTCAAGGCAATAAGGCCTCTCGCTGACGTTTATGTTTTCTGGTGATGGGTTCTGTTCACTTCCGGGCCCGAGATCTGTTATTGCGTCGGAACGGTGTTTTAATAGCGGTGTTCGAATAAAGAGCGCTCGTCTGTTATACTGCCTCCGGAGCAAAAATCAGATTTTCAGCAGATGGTGAGCACGGTCGACAATATTGAAATTCAGTGTTGGAATGGATTTATTGTGTGGGCACCAAAGCGGGATTCCGCCTCGCTTAAATCTTGAGGGATGGGGGGGGGAGGGGGAGTCTGTTGTATTAATCGGATTAGCGTTAAGTTGTACTGAAATGACAAAAATCGATTGCAGATATAAAAAGCGCATATTTTTTAACTTACCCCATTGGGGTCCAGCAATGTAAAGACCATCCCTCTGCATCAGTTCTGCACTGTGGGACCCTGAGATAATGGCAGTGAAGGCTTATCGCAGAGGTCTGGTTAGTGTCAAATCCTTTACAGTGGTTCATACTCGCTGTCATGGATACTGCTTATACACTCCTTTGCACTGTTTCCTCCCATGACCTTTTCATAAATACAAGATCGCTGACTGCCACTTAATGCAATGCAATGCAATGCAATACAATACAATACAATACAATACAATACAATACAATACAATACAATACAATACAATTCAGTCAAACTGTATACGTCCAAATATCACTTTGAAATACAACACAACACGACACGACACAACACTACGCGACACAACACAGCACGAAGCAACAAGTCACAACAATTAAAGATAAAGGTGTTCTCCTGATCCTTTCTGTCGTCGAGGTGTTTGGGACCTCCCTATTCTCTGGGTCAGCTTAATAAGGGCGGTGCCCAGCTCCTCTTCCTCGCTGCTTTACCTTCCTTGGTTCTAAAGAGATCCAGATACTCATGCACAGCTAGATGTGTTGAGGTGTAATTATGCAATTGTTTTATTCTTTGTGTCGGTTAGCGGTCGAGCTTCAAGTATAGATGCACTAAATATCCTTGTGCAAATGGGGACAATAAAGATTCGTTATTCGTTATTATTCGTAAAGTTCGATAGCATCGATTTCTTGTATATTCCCCCCCCCCCCCTTCCGATGACCAAAATTCCTTACTGCCTCCACCAATTTTGTCTGCAGAGTTTTTCTCTCTTAGTAAAACAAAGCAGATAAAAGCAGGTGGGTTAGGTTTTTCCTACGCGTTTTTACATCTTACATTTTGAAAGCGGCATAGATCCCCATGTAGGAAATGAATGCGTGTAATTTGGTCTTTTGTAGAACTGCATCACGGAACGTCATGCGTTATATGTGAGGGTCGATAACTGCTTATTACTTTTTTCCCCAGACCTAGATATTCTCTTCCCAGAATAAACATTGAAATGTCAGTAATAATAGTACAAGCTATTGTCTTTCTTTCTTACTTTCTTTCTTTGTTTTAAATCACTTTCTTTTTTTTCTTTTTTTGTTGATGGTTTAATTTTTTTAATAACGTTTTTTTTGGGTTTGTTAACTTAATGTTATATTAGTTATTTCCGTCGATCATCGCGCTTTGATGAAATGGTGCGCGCATAGCTTCCTTTATTATTATTAACGTCGATTTTGTATTTCTGTGGGGGAGGAAAATTTTTCCAGCAGAAAATTCGAATTTCCCCTTTTGTGGGACTCCTCTTTTTTTTTTTCTTCGGAATGTGTAAATAGCAAATTCACATGTTGGCTTTGTATAAGTAAACGGGTCAACTCTGGCATTTTGCGTGTCTTTTGTTAATGTGCGGGCAGAATGTTATAAAGATTAAACGTAAATGCATTTCCTACTCATTTTTGTTAGCGTCTTAAGTACATCTATATCTATGTTTACTATGTTTATGTACATCTACGTAGCATGTTATTTATTTTACGTTCCTATTACTAGATTTTCAACCTTACATTTTCTTTCTTTCTACCTGTCTGATATTTTATTTTTTCACTTTCCTGCTGATAGATTTCGCCCTTTTAAATTATTTTGTTTTTTGATCTCTTTATGTTCTTTATCAATTTAAATTGATTTCTTTCTGGTTTTTTCTTCTTCTTGTCCTGCTTATATTGCTTTCTTTATTTCTGTCCTTTTCCATTTTATCCACGTAATCTTTTTTTAAATCACATATACATCAATGTCTTTCCATGTCAACCTGCCAAGCAAGATGGCTGTTGTGTATTTTATCGTGTTTACAGTATGGGATAGTTAGGGTTAGGTATGAGGGTTAAGTGGCCTGGTGGCTCAGTTGATAAAGAGCCGGCTTCCTATGCCGAAGGCGGCGGGTTCGAACCTCGCAGTGGAACTTATGTGATTTTGGTACGAGACTTTTCAGTTTCAGGTCACCGAGGGTTTTCTCCGGGTACCCCGGTACGCGGTTTCCTTCATCCCTTTAATAATGGTATTGATTGCAGTCTGTCTTTTTATTTAAAAAAAATCAAATATCAAAATTCGATTTTTCCCCCCGTCTTCTAATAGGGACTTGCCTTTACGCAACATATTTGAGTGATGAATGTGTGTGTAGGAGAGTCTGTAACACGTAAGCGTGTATGCTGGTTACAAATCGCCGCACTTCCAGTCTTATTTAGGAGTAAGGCGGGTATAGCATTCTTTATTATTATTATTATTATTATTATTATTATTATTATTATTATTATTATTATTATTATTATTATTATTATTATTATTATTAAGTGTGTGCGTGGCGTGCTATCTCTCTCTCTTTCTCTCTCCACCCCCCTTTTGGGGAGAAGGGCGGAATTTTTGCGTTTTTCCCTATGCAACTGAGACATCATTCTTCATCCATCCTTGCCTCCAACTCCCCCCTCGCTCTCCCGTCTGCGGCTTAATGCATCACCCGCCCTCCCCCCCCCCCCCCCCGCCCCCCATCATCCGCCTGCTCTACGGAGAATTCATCTGCATAGCAAAATAATTGTGTGGGAAAACAAAGGGCTGTGTGTGCAATGGCATGCCCATCACAGATTATGCGGCGCAGTCAACCGGCTTTACACTGGACATTGTTGCATGGATTGTGTAATGGCTCTGGCGTTAGTGCCATCGATCTCGATTCCGGGCCAGAGGCAGAAATGGGAGCCGACCTTCTTGAAAAAGTGTTCTACTTCCTTGTATCGCCTCATCTACACGCTAAAGAACCCGGCCAGTTTTGTTAAGCTAATAAAATAACATGAATATCCAGAACACGCACGCAATTGGACATAGTGCATTACACGGAGCGCAGACCTGCAGCAAATCTGCGTCTTAGGGGACTGGAGAAGACAAGGTTTGTCACGACTAATCTGTCGTAATTATATGTATGTTCGAATGCGTGCGGGCGTGTGTGCAAGTAAGCTGCGCAAGAGATAATATTAAGTGTAGCCTCGAGAGGTAAAATGCGCGATTTCATGATGACTTCAAAGCAGTTGCTATTACCCTCTCGTTGTCCTTTCTGGGCGATCTGTAGAACATGAAAAAGCCATTCCGTCTATTTGGCGTTGGCTCAAGTCGTACGGTGCTTGTGATTCATATCTTGACAGTTCCAGCAGATGGTTTTTTTAAATAAAGTTTAATTAAGTTGGTTTTTTTTTTCAGTTTGACGATACCCTTTCACAACATTTCAACTAATCTTAATTTCCCGTCATCATGTCCACTAATTGTTGTTGGTGCTTTTTTCTTTCTTTCTTTCTTTCTTTCTTTCTTTCTTTCTTTCTTTCTTTCTTTCTTTCTTTCGTTCTAGTTGACAAGCAAAACGTGATTTCCAACAGACCTGTCAAGCGCTCGAATTTATTTGATCTTTATGCGTGCTATAATTATCGACACCTCTGGGTATTGGTCGTTCTTAAAATCCACGGTGTCCGTGTACTACTGAAATCTTTTCTAGTACTGGAGGAATTGATGGCTTACTTGGTCCCTAGCGCTAGTCTGACGTAGACTACATGTTTATTTGTCATATTCTATCCTGTCCTATCCCGTAACTCGAAAGTCGTTGGGGTACCACAGATGATCCGTTTAACCAACGTACTCCATCTTTATCTGTCCTCAGTAACCCTCATGGCTTCGCTCAGTGTCAAGCCAGTCCATTCTGGAATGTTGTCCTCCTACCTCTTTTTATGTCTCCCTCTTCTTCTGCCTCCTTGCACAGTGCCTTGCAGGATGGTCTTTGCAAGGCCTGATGCTCTGGTGACGTGGCCATGTCATCGGAGTTTCAGTTTTTTCACCACTGTGAGCATGTCATCGTGTTGTCTTTGTTCTTACTTATAAATAATATTATTTTGTATGTGCTGGACATCCGTGGGCATCATCTTGAGCAACTGTTTGAGACAAACATAAAATATGAAAAGTCCTATTTTTACTACGGAAGTGACATGCTTTAAATTTATTTATTTTTAAAAATTATTTATTCATTCCTATATAGCTCTTTATCCGCTCAATAGCTGCTCAAGGCGCTGACCGATACAGGATCTAACTCGAGGCGCCCACCTGCAACCTTTGGGCGCATAGTCTGACGCCCAGACGACTTAGCACAATCATGGGCGACCGGTGGCCCTAATGCGTGCTGGGTGTATTTGTGTAGGCGGCACTCACCCGTTAGGAAATGAGCTTCAGGATCTTTAAAGTCCTTGCGATAGAATGCGGGCGTGAACAGGCTAGACCTCGGAATATACTTGTATTATCATCAGAAGGAGTAGGCACGCAATCTCTCGGGGTAACTTTGATTTTTTTACTTTGTATCATTATTATTATTATATATTTTTAAAATTATTATTATTTTTTTTTACACTTAAAGCTGTCAGCGGGCGATGCACCACTGCTTGTGCAGGCTGCAGTATTATCGCCTGACATTCGAAAACACTGCGTACAGCACTGAACCAAATGCGTTCCCCGATTTACTGGTGACTTGATGATGACCAGATTTACTGATGACTTCATGATGACCTGCAACTTTATTGATGACTTCATGATGACCTGCAGCTTTATTGATGACTTGATGATGACCTGCAGCTTTATTGATGACTTGATGATGACCTGCAGCTTTATTGATGACTTCATGATGACCTGCAGCTTTATTGATGACTTCAAAACAATTTCTAGTACCCTCTCGTTCACAGGTCTTAACAATCTGTATAACACGAAAAAGCCATTCCGTCTATTTGTCCTCCGGTCAAGTCGTTCAGTGCTTGTGATTCTGTCTTGTCAGTTCCAGCAGGTGGGGTTTTAAATGAAGTTTAATTAGATTTTCCGGTTTGACAATGCCATTTCACATTAACACTCTTCATTAAATCTTAATTACATGTCATCCTGTCCACTATTTGTTGTTGTTGCTCTTCTTCTTCTTCTTCTTCTTCTTCTTCTTCTTCTTCTTCTTCTTCTTCTTCTTCTTCTTGTCGTCTTCGTCGTTCACATCTTCATTTCCAGCTTATAAGTTGACAAGTAAAACGTGGTTTCCCAACAGATCTGTAAGCACTTGGATTTATTTGATCTTTACGCATTCAGCTTCAAATATTTAGGGAAAATGGGTTTTTCACAGGAAATCCTCTCCAGGATAGCACACACAACTGCTGACCTGACAAGGGTTGAAGCTCATTTGGAAAGACAGGATCATCAAAGGTAATATTGCTGCGCTCCCTTGTCACCTCCATCTTCCTATACTCTTGCGAAACAAACAACAAACCCACAACGATTAATACAAAGCATGGAGATGGGGTGCTACAGAAGACTTCTGTGTTTTTCCTATACCCAGCACATCACCAACGACGAAGTCCGACAGACCATCACACACGATGACTTGCTCACACTGGTGAAGAAACAGAAACTCCGATGGTATGGCCACATCATCAGAGCACCAGACCTTGCAAAGACCAACCTGTAAGTCACGGTGCAAAGAAGCTGAAGAAGAGTAAGACAGAAAAAGAGGTGGGAATACAACATTCGAGAGTGAAGCCTTGAGGACTGCTGATGACATTTGGTGCCTCAATGACTTTTGATTTACGGGATAAGATAGGATAAGATTTGTATGTGCTGACATTGTCTTGAGCAACTCATTGAGAGATTTTTTTAAAATGAAAGCAGTCAGTTTTACTACGTGATTGTCGGGTTCTTGACGCAAGTCTGTGAAGATTATTTGAATTTCTCCCAATCAGCGGCATTATTTGAAAATGTCCTAAAACAGGAAGCTTTCTGTATTTGGAATATTCACTGGGTTTTTCTTGAATGCCTTTCGCGAACGACCCAAAAGCCAAAGAACGCATGAACTACTAACACTGGGAGATGTTCAAATGACAGCTATGTAATTCCACACTTCAAAGGCCTTCTGTGCTGCGTTGAAGGTCCTGACAGTGTGAAAGGAATTACATTGGCCTTCAATGAAAAGCTGCTAAGCTTCTGTTCTCGTTTCAGATTGATTAGGAAAGAGAATGGGAGCCAACTAGCAATTCGAGAAAGAATGGGGTAAATGGGTTGGGTGAGGGTGTGAGGGGGGGGGGTGTTACACGTTAGTATCAATAGTTGATTCTTGATATGTGTAACTCGAATTCGTTTATCCATACAGCCTGTTCACTCAGCAACAAGGCATAAGTCGTCGTATAAAGTTTTCCAACTTTATTCAGCAAACATCAACAACTGCATACAAAATCGCTTTTCCGAAAATCACTACAAAAATCATCTAAAATCACTTTTTAAATAGGCAGTGCATTACTTACATAGCCTCTCTCCAGTCGAGAAAAACTTCGAACATTTCAGCAATAACACCCAATCAAACGTCACCGGCACTATGCCTTGTCTTACGTCTCATAATGTTTACGAATCTACATGTTTCGACCAGCTTTTACCCGTAAGATCTGAAAAATTCGATCGATAATAAGCAAGTAGTTCCAGAAAATTCTCAACAATATCGACCGACGAAAATTATCAACATACAAAGCTTCTTATAGCAACAGCGCAACATCATATCAAAGGTAAATACACGCTATTAGTGCATGCTTGGCAACAGAAAACGATCGGAACTATCGTGCGTGTCTCAACCGTATCAGGGGGGGGGGAGTGGGGGGGGAGTTCAAAGAGTGATAATTAAAAAGCATTCACAGATGCGCGAAAGGGTTAAAAAAATTTAAGCAACGAAAATAAAAGCATTATCGTCGATCACATAATAGTACATATCAACAGATCCCACAGATACGCTTACAATAAGTGTACTGACTTATCTCCTTTAACAAAACATTAAAACATATATTTTTCTGGTATAAATGTGGTTTTGATTCGTGTGGTTTGTCATCTTCTTCATATCCTTACCCTCCTCTTGCATCTTCTTCTTTTTCTTCTTCACTTTGTTTTACAGGAAAATGCAGCATTTTAAAGCAATTCTTAAAGGCTTTATATGTGTGACATTCCACGTTTTCCTACATTTATTTGATTTTGTATATTTATACACAAAATGGGTATCTTTCACTTTTAACGGACTTGTTTTTAATTGAAAAGTGTCGCTGTTGACTTTAAGAGAATCCCTTAAGGTGCTATCTCTAGTTTCAGGAGTAAACTGCCACCTGTGGACGTAATTTTGTATCTTTTACTTGTATGTGTTTTTAAGTTGAAATCTTTTTCTCTATTTAAGGCAGTTATGTTAAGGTATTAAGCTTACATGTTGTTTGTTTCAGGATTAGCCGTCAGCCATGGACAAGGTGTATCGCATGTACAAGGAGTCTCTCCTGAACCCTGCGCGGTTGATGGAAGATCTTGGTGTCGGGGAGGATACTATCGACGCTCTCGGCATGGGGATCATTCGCAAAGAAATCGACCTTACCAATGAGGAAAAACAGTACCTATTGGCCGTGGAGAGGGGTGACATCCCTTCCACGCGTCAGATGTTGGCACAGGTGAGTTGGATATTAAGGTGCATGTGCAAGGCAGCAAGACATTGTAGAACATAGAATAGATTCATGCTCGATAATTTATGTGGGCCCCGCTGTAACTTAGTGTGTACGCATACGTCTCATCGCACGGCCTTTTAAAGATCGTGACGTTCATGTCCTAGATGGGCGGATACCGGAAACACGCCTGCAAACGAAATGCTCGAAGTAGCATGAGGCGATGGAATGAAAAACGGTCATGTACGCCAAATTTTCACCTACGTGGCGATGCCCCAGAAGTGTAACTGGAAACAACGGGAGACAAAAAGAATCGTCGAGTTGCACTGATTAAATCAAATCAGTGAATTAAATGTCAACATTCACCGTTCATAGCTGAATTTCGTAGTATTAGTATCGGCGGTTAGCGATTTGACTCGATGCACTCCATTGATTCAAAACAGATTTCAGACATGAGAAATACTGAAATTGAATGTAATGCCTATTATATTTGTATATTAAGAGATATAGATACGGTACTTGAATTAGTACCAGGACTCAAGATCTGTTGGGACCTTATTCTAATCCTTAGAGGATGTTTCATTCCTGGCATTTCTAATTATGCTCTCACACTTTATCGTGCTCTACCCTCCCCAACCTCCTCATCTTCCTCCATCCCCGGCATTGGTAAGAGGTGCCTGACCTTAACGACTCTATTCCTGTTTATCTTGGTCACTCAAAGTGCGTCGCTCTCAGGCTGCGTGACTATTACAATCACCTCTGGTGTCCCAACAGGTACAAGTCAGCAACATCAACCTCAACTGTGTGGACCCTTTGGGTCGAACGGCGCTACTCATCGCCATCGAAAATGAGAACATTGAGATGATAGAGATGCTGCTCAGGAGCCACGTGGAAATAGGCGACGCTCTCCTGCACGCCATCAACGAGGAAAACGTGGAAGCGGTGGAGTTGTTACTGAACTACCAAGTCAGCACTAAAGGAGAGGAGGTACGTTTCACGTTCTGATCGTGTTTTTTTTTCTCCTTTTTCGTAGTTCTCTTTTTTTTTTAACGTTGTTGTTGTTGCTGTTGTTGTTGTTGCTGTTCTTTCTTTCTTCTTCTTCTTCTTCTTCTTCTTCTTCTTCTTCTTCTTCTTCTTCTTCTTCTTCTTCTTCTTCTTCTACTTCTACGTCTTCTTCTTCTGTATTGATGCTGAGATCAACCATGTCACCCGGTACACATTGGTCGAAGGCTGCCAGAAGCATGTTTTACTAGTCGCCTCAACATGCAATAAAGCATGCTCTCGTGCTTCAGAGCACTGCTTCCTATACGCTTCAAGCTCTATAGTGACGGAAAAAGCGCAATTTCACTGTAAATATATACAGAATGTTGCTCTACAATATTCCGCTCTTTTCGTCTCAAAAACCCATTTGCCTTGTTGGATCCTCAAATTGTATGAAACCAAGTGAGGACACTATCCGGCGTCAACAAAGGGTTCAAAAACATTCTCAAACGTTTCGTAAAAGACAGTTGACCTAGAAACAAATACAGTTTGACCTAATTCGTCCCCTAGAGCAAACGAAACTTACATTTTCTATTTTCATGAGTTCATTGGTCAATGCTCCTAGGGCTTGAAGCGTATAGGAAGCAGTGCTCTGAAGCATGAGAGCATGCTTTATCGCCTGTTGAGGCGACTACTACAGCATTTCTTCTAGTAGCCTTCGACCAATGTGTATCGGGTGACCCATGTTGTGGTTTACTTTTATTTTAATGCTTTTTTTATTGGTGGGTTGACGATTTTGCTTTGTTTGAGTGTGTGGATGGCGGATGACGATGACATGCTTTGAACTTTAGAGGAAATGGCGCGAGAAAAGGGGGTTTAGGGTGGGGAGGCAGGTGATAGGCGGAAAGGGACATAACATATACGAATGATATGCATTTACAAGATAGTGGCACTCTAAAATGACTTTTACGTAAGCTTAACCACATTCCACTCGTTATTGTTGAATGTGATAATTTCCTTGACAGGGTTAAATTCGCCACTCCCTTCCACAGTTGCGTGTGGGATTTGTCATTATAGGCCTCATGTTGAGACACATACGTCGGTCACAGCGGTTAAGGAGATTTCATGTTGTTAGTGTACGTCATCGATACAGATCGGCTAGGAACTCTTATAATTAATCGTAAAGTGCAACAAACTGTACGCCGTTGTACAACGGTGTGCGCCGTTAACTTTAAAATTAATATTTCCACGTCTGTGTGGTATTTTGCTCTCTCTCTCACTCTCTCTCTCTATCTCCTCTCTCTTTCTTTCTTTCTTTCTCTCTTTTTTCTCTCTCTTTCTCTCCCTCTCTTTCGCGCGCGCGCAACCACACACACACACACACACACACACACACACACACACACACACACACACACATACAAACCGCACGCGACACACAAACACAGCACTCGATAACCGTAGGCACTGTAAGACCTCACAGTGCCGAAAGCAGTGAGGTGCAACATAAACATTGGTCGATCATAAAACAGTGTGAAATTATTTACTTAATTTATTAATTTTTACACAGTTCGACCTAAAAGACTGTTTTTCCTCACTTCGACGGGTCTTCTCTCTCTCTCTCTCTCTCTCTCTCTCTCTCTCTCTCTCTCTCTCTCTCTCTCTCTCTCTCTCTCTCTCTCTCTCTCTCTCTCTCTCTCTCTCTCACACACACACATTGTGAAAAAGTTCATCTATTTGCACTGAAAAGTTCCTAGGTGTTGATATCCGTACTCCAAATGATATAGTGTATGGTGATTTAAATCGTTACCCCATTCAGATTAATGCTATTGTTAATTGTATACGGTACTGGCTAACGTTGACACGTATGGACGCTCACAGACTTCCTAGAAAGTCATATGTAATGTTACGTCATTTAGATGATAGGGGAAAAACTACGTGGGCATCAAATGTACGGAAGTGTCTTTTTCAGTATGGATATGGATTTGTGTGGCTGAATCAAGGTGTGCAAAATATAAACAGATTTTTGAGAGATTTTAAACAAAGACTTGTAGATTGTAGATGGCAAGACTGGAGTTATCATGTACAAAACAGTGATAGATATAAGATGTATTGTTTAACTGGTGGTATTAATCACTGTATAAGAACTCACCTGACCATGGGAATGGACAGGCATTTAAGATTTATAATGACACAGTTCCGTTTTGGTGTTTCGAATATTTCTGTCCATTTCAATAGATATAGAAATGTTAAACCAGCTGATAAATTGTACCCACTTTGTAAAACAAATGAAGAAGATGAATTGCACTTTGTATTATGTTGTCCAGTGCTGCATAATTTAAGAACGCAGTTCATTGCTGCCAAATATTATAGAAACCCATGTATTTTTAAATTGAGAATTTTGATGTCATCATGTCACCGGGTCACAATAAAAAATTTATGTATCTTTTTATATAGAGCATTTAGGTTAAGAGAAATTGTACTATCATGATATTGCTTATATGCATATGTAACAGACTGATAGCTGATATGGTAAATTATGAATATATGTAATTATGTCCTTACTTTGTAAATGCATGAAGACATTGTATATACCCTTCATAAAGGGGTCGATGCCTTAATGAATAAATTACAAATTCAATTCTCTCTCTCTCTCTCTCTCTCTCTCTCTCTCTCTCTCTCTTGCTAGATGCTTTTGAGTTGTTCATTCTTTTGTAGGCAGATGATGTTGTTCTTGTCTCAGAAACTGTTGTTGGTTTGCAGTCACAGTTAAATAGTCTGCAAAGAGCCTCTTCGGCACTTGGTCTGAAAGTTAACTTGTCTAAGAGTTATATTGTTGTGTTTAGAAAAGGAGGATATTTGGGTATTAGAGAGAGGTGGACTTTTGATGGAAGGGATATGCCTGTGGTAAACGCTTATAAGTATTTGGGTGTTTGTTTTTCTACTAGACTAAGTTATGTTGCAACATGCAGAGATCTTGCAAGTAGGGCTAAAAAAAGCTCTTCTTTGTATTATGCAAATACTGCGTATGTTTAATAATTACTCTGTTGACGTTTTTCTAAAGCTTTTTGATGCACAAGTGCAGCCTGTTATGAGTTATGGTTGTGAGATATGGGGCTTGGACAAAGCAGTACAACATTGTGAAAAAGTTCATTTGTTTGCTCTTAAGAAATTCTTACATGTGGAAATGCGCACACCTAACGATTTGGTATACAGAGAAATGAATAGATACCCAATCACCATTAATTTTGCTGTGAAATGTATTCGTTAATGGTGGAAAATTTTGCAGATGGATGAAGAGAGATTACCTAAGAAATCATATTTAATGTTGCATAATTTGGATTGTAGGGGTAAAATAAATTGGGTGTCAAATGTTCGCATATACTTGTATCGTTATGGATTTGGTTTTGTTTGGTTAAACCAAGGAGTTGGTAGAGTGAATGAATTTTTGCGAGCGTTCAAGACTCGGTTGATTGATTGTAGATGGCAAGAGTGGAATGATCATATTGAGAATATTGACAGATTTAGTGTTTATAGAAGGTTTTGTGGCCCTACTGCGATACGATGCATACCTACTTATTTACGAATGAATATGGATAACCATTTGAGATATCTGATGACTAAATTTCGTTTTGGAATTTCTTATTTGTTTCTACATTTCTATAGATATAGGAATTATGAACCTCGCAATTTGTTATGTACATTGTGTAAAGATTCTGTAGAAAACGAAATTCATTTTTTGCTGTGTTGTCCTTTCTTTGAAGATCTACGAAACCAATTTATTCCGCAGAAATATTGTAGAACACCCAACATGTCTCGTTTTTCCGTGTTGATGGCGTCGGGTAATGAAGAGTGCGTTAGAAAAGTATGTATATTTCTGTATAAAGCATTCAAGGCGCGAGAAACTGCAATGGAATGAAAATTGTGTCTTTATTTATGTTTTGTTCTCTGGCATTACGTTGAACTTTTGCATGATATGTACCTTTGTACACTCCCCTTCAATCAGGGGCATAGGCCTTATATTTGAATAAATTCTTGAAGTCTCTCTCTCTCTCTCTCTCTCTCTCTCTCTCTCTCTCTCTCTCTCTTTCTCTTTCTCTCTTTGGGGTCGGTCCTGATGCGAAATGAATGTTTTCACCTCCCGCTGCCTTTCACATCCAAATTATGCGTCGCCATTATGGTGTGGTGCAGAAGAAGTGCATAGCAATAAACTTAACTCCTTGCACCGTAGAGCAGGGAAGATTATCATTGATGACCCCAGGCATTCATCATCGGAAAAACGTAAAGCAGCAAACCTAATGTCCTTATACCGTCAGTCTTCATCCAACATTTTGACCCTCTTGTTTACAGTGCAATTTGGCTTGGCACACCTTATTTAAGCAACAAATACATCCTGCCTCGATAGTTTTGCTTTCTCAGGACCTCTAATCTGACACTCTTTTCCTTTAAACATTAGATGTTGTATCACTCTTCCTTCATTCAAACGTAGGCCATTTAAGGCAACAGTACCTGCATATGACGCAACCACTGATTTTGTCAACCGTTTAGCAATATGATTCTTGACTATTTCATCTTCAATTGATGCGTCTAAGAATATGATTATTTGAGATACATTGTGTACACTGTGTGGCGGCTCTGCATGTGTGTAGCGACAGACATGATTATATATGCAACACGTACCTTCTGGTTCTTGTCCTGCGACCCTTTCTCTCCATTACTCCATTAGTACGTTTTTTCTTCAAATAATCCTTTCTATTTTCAATTTCACAGTTTCTTAAAGTCTATACCTCGCACAGAACAAATTCTTATTTTTTACATCGAACTACGCCGTTACACGTGTGTTTGTGTGTACTGCTAGCCATGGACAGAGCAACCTTTGGCCTTGACCCCTCGACCTCAACCTCTGCATACGGTTTTCGCGGTGGCTCATGGGTGTGGTTCTGTCTGTCGTGCTTGCATGCAGTATGTAGGCTCGTGTGTGCGAACTCTCTGTGTGTGTGCGTGCGTGTGTGCGCGAAAGCTTTTGGGTTCTGACCTATTATAGATGTGCGTTTTAAGGAAAAGCTCGTATAATTTCTGAAACGTTGTATAGTAACAGAGACACTTGAACTGTATTTTTGAGCCCACTGCCTGTCTTCGCATGCCACATGTGTGTGTGTGTGTGTGTGTGTGTGTGTGTGTGGGTGTGTGGGTGTGTGGGTGTGTGTGGGTGTGGGTGTATGTATGGGTGTGTGTGTGTGTGCACGTGAATAAACGCACAAATGGGTAGCAGACCTTGTCTTTCTTAGTAACAAATGGGTTTATTTCCTTGGAATCCACATTTTTTTCCCAGGACCCCACTTTTTCTAAGTGCGCGGGAGTGCTCTTTTAGTGCATGGGAGTGCAGTTGTAGTGCATGAGAGTGTTTTAAGTACACAGGAGTGCTCTATCCGGGACGGAGAAATTTTGAAGAAAATTCGACCTATTTCGTCGCCTACGCCTATGGGAGATGAGCTAGGTCAACTTTTTAGACAAGGGTTCGGGTAAGGGTTAGTTGTAGTTCTATCCCTAGCCCTTGCCCTAACCATTTTCTCTACAAAAATCACTTTCCGATTCCAACATTCTTAAATAAACCCAGTTGTGATGTATTATATGTATTGTGTGTGTTGTGTGTATGTGTGTGTGTGCGTGGTCTGCGTGTGTGTGTGTGTGCGTATGTTATGTGTTTCTTCTTGTCATATCTTGTGTTTTATCTTGGCAATAAAATTATTTTTGACTTGACTTGTATGTGTATGTGTAATTGCAGCACCCTATAGATGCAGTCCTTTTTTTTTTGCCTGCTTCATAATAGTTTTTATTTTAGTTATTTTATTTTTTTATTATTGTAGTGGTAGAGAGAAAAAAAGATGAAGTAGATGATGGTGGCTTGGGTGAAGAAGAATTTTCATTCATTCATTCATTCTCTCTCTCTCTCTCTCTATCTCTCTCTCTCTCTCTCTCTCTCTCTCTCTCTCTCTCTCTCTCTCCAACGCCTGTTCGTTGATGACCGTTGAAAGTTTTATTCTCGAAGTGCATCATATATGTAGTTAAGGCAAATGCTCTGACTCGTTCCCCTCCGTGTCTGCCGTGTGAATCCCCCCTCTCCGAGTCTGTGTCTGAGACTGTTCGAGTGTCCGTACATACTGTACATGTAGATTATAGTCACACGACACCGAAGTGTATAGGTGACTACTGGACCGATTTATACTGACACCAGCGGGCCAGTTGTTGGTAAAGGGGAAAATAATATGATCACACGTTGACCAATCCGGGATTCGAACCATCGACCTTTCGGTTACTAGCAAGACGCTCTTACCAACTGAGCTACCCGGCCCCTCCAGAGTGTCCGAGTGTGTGTCTCGCTTTTATTGGTTGGCACCAGCCGTACCGACAGTGCTGCTTAGCTTACCGCGCGCGTCACGAAAATCTAGGCTCGCCCGGTAATTTGTGTTAGTTGTTAAACTTTATTTTTCATATAATGGCTTGAAACGCCAACTAATACTATACAACTTATATATGGGCGGAAACGCGGAAATACGACCTTTCTACTGATATAAGAATCTCGGACCTATCTGCTACGAAATAAAAATAATACGCAATTTAAGAGTGATGATGATGATGATGATGATGATGATGATGATGATGATGATGATGATGATGATGATGATGATGATGATGATGATGATGATGATACTAGCGCATTTGATGACGGTTATTCTTCTATTTCTTATTTTCTTCCTCATTTTGCGATAATGGTTTTAATTTGAACGTAAGTACATGTAAGCGAACACTATGACGTCGGGTATGCGTATTAAAAACTGTAGGTAAGCCTATAACTGGGATTATTGCAGTATGTTCAGCCTACGTCACAAGACTGTTCAGCTGTGTGGGGACATCATATTTCAGGCCTTTTCTTACGAGTTTGCCACTGAGAATAAAACGTACGTTGGACAGAGTTGTGATGAGACGAAAGGGCTGGAAGATTGTTTGGATTAAAACATGCTATTCCGAGAAAAGCCCTTCAATGGGCGAAGTTGTTTGCCGGAAAGTTTAATAGCGAACAAATTAATATCCAACCGCGTTTGGGTTTCTATTTTGGAGTTGAGAGCTTTCTGTCGTTGAGCAGTTTGAGATAAAAGTAAAAATAAAGATTTATGACTTTTCAGTCTACTTTGCAAAAAGTTTTAGGCTGTAGGGATAAAGATTACATTTCACAACTTTTCGAACGATTAATATTCTGGTTTTATTATTCGATGCTGTGTTGCACCTAAGTGCATTCTGTTATTTCGATTTTGAAAACAGGGTTAATGGTAGACATGTTGTCTAGGTCAGACAGACTTTCATACTCTTGGAAAAAGATCACATTTCACAAATCTCCAAATAAATATCACTTCTGTATTGTATTTTGTGGCTAAATAAAGAGGAATATAACATTGAGCCTTTCCTTATCCCCTTCGTCGTCGTCCTCCTCCTCCTCCTCCTTCTCCTCCTCCTCCTCCTCCTCCTCCTCCTCCCCCCCTTATTTTTATTCTTCTTCTACTTCTTCCCCATTATCTGTCGATACGGTGCTGTTATGTGCATCATGTGGTATGGCATCATGTAATTAACATTTGTTTTATGACACCAGGATGCGTGAGTTTGGTACAAAAAAAATCTGAAATACAGCACCTTTACTGCACAATATTCAAACTAAATCTGCGAGTAATCGCGTAAGATTGTAGTTTCTGGCTGGCATCTTTCATCGTCATCACCACCGTCAGCAACAACATTTCACAACTTTCCAGAAGATTAATGAAGTATCTGCTTAATTAGCTCTACGAGTTATCCCCACTTTCTGGAAATTAAGTACTTTAAATTCCCACTGTCGCTGTCTTTCTCATTTGCTCTTTCTCATTCCTGCTCTGTTCTATCAATCTGCTATACTATCTTCTTCTTCGCTAGACCAGTCACCTACCTTTTTTCTTTGAAAACTCTTCCGGGACAAGACTCCTTATTTGTGTGTGAGGTCTGTTGGATCAGCTTGGGAATATTGGACGCTTTCTGCCAGGTGGTCACTAGGGCTTCCTATTATATTATTATTTAGCAATGTAGGCATTTTATATGTATGTGTTTTGTTGATAATTTATAATGATGTTTGTATTCTATTTTGTTTTTGTAAACGGGGGTTTGATAAGTTGAGGGTGAAGCCTCAGCCGTCCCCTGCGTGGGATGTCTTTATTGTAAAGTGACTGGCTGGTGGAGGGCATTCAGTTTTCCCACTAGGGTTGTTTCAGCAGATCTTTTATGCGGATTGGGGGTTGTCCGGTCCTGATTTGGCTCGGAAGAGTCCGCTGGACCTAAAGCAACAATTATATAATGTAATGTAATGTAATGTAATGTAATGCCGAAACAGCCCTAGTGGTAACACTGAAGGCAATCCGCCTGCCGGTCACTTTACAATAAAGACATCCCACGCAGGGGACATACTCTAATTTATCGAACCCCTGTTTACAAAAACAAAATAAAATACAAACATCATTATAAAATATTAACCACCGAGAGATAAAGTGAATAGTAAGGGCTAAGTCGTTTCTGTTAGACTATACCTTGCAGACCTTCCCAACGGTTAGGCCTATACTTTAGAAAGTAAGCTGTATGAATGAATGAATTAACATTTAAATTTAACGTTTACATCTACCTTTGACGTACGGCAGACGGGGATAACCATCCCAGGGAAAAGGGTAGGGACCTAAATCGTCATTGAACCACAAGAGCAATCATAGGCAGTGAAAAATGTCCACTTTTTTAAAAATCTTGCCCGCCAAGGGTCTTGAAGCAAGCAGTACATAACACCAGAACTCATGACCGCCGGTTGGAAGGCAGGTAACGATGACTGTACCGCAAAGGTGATAATCTGTCGTCACGAGCGGACTACATCCTACTTGATAAAACCACCTTTATGCTTCTGCGCGGTGTTCCAGCATGAATGCTGTCTGTCGTTAATATGGCAGCTTGCGTCAGTCTGTCACCCTTTATTGGCTCATTCGTGTGAGAGGGCGGGCTTGCTACATAAAGTCTTGTTGTGCAGCGGGTCCCTTGTTCTTGTCGTGTTGTTTTATGGATGCTGTTGGCCGGTATAAAAGCCAGAAGCGCATATTATTTTCCCCTTTACCAACAACTGGCCCGCTGGTGTCAGTATAAATCGGTCCAGTAGTCACCCATATATGCGAAAGTGTCGTGTGACTATAATCTACAAACAAACAAACTGAAGGGTGAGGGGCCGGGTAGCTCAGTTGGTAAGAGCGTCTTGCTAGTAACCGAAAGGTCGCTGGTTCGAATCCCGGATTGGTCAACGTGTGATCATATTATTTTCCCCTTTACCAACAACTGGTCCGCTGGTGTCAGTATAAATCGGTCCAGTAGTCACCTATATGCAAAAGTGTCGTGCGACTATAATCTACAAACAAACAAACAAACAAACTGAAGGGTATGGGGCCGGGTAGCTCAGTTGGTAAGAGCGTCTTGCTAGTAACCAAAAGGTCGCTGGTTCGAATCCCGGATTGGTCAACGTGTGATCATATTATTTTCCCCTTTAGCAACAACTTGCGCGCTGGTGTCAGTATAAATCGGTCCAGTAGTCACCTATATGCGAAAGTGTCGTGTGACTATAATCTACAAACAACGACTGAAGGGTATCGTCTTCTATACGCTTATGTGTCCGGGGACGTTAATCTATTTCACTAACTAACTGAAGGGTATAGAGGGGCCGGGTAGCTCAGTTGGTAGAGCGTCTTACTAGTAACCGAAAGGTACCTGGTTCGAATCTCGGATTGGCCAATGTGTGACCATATTATTTTCCCCTTACCATCAACTGGTTCGCTGGTGTCAGAATAATGTGACCAGTAGTCGCCTATACGCTTCGGTGTCGTGTGACTATAATCTACATTTACAGTGAAGGGTAATGGAGGCTGAGTGGAGGATTTGCATTTGCACGGATCCGCTATTCCACCACCACATTTGGTTTAAGAATACCTTTTTAAAAAAATTATTTGGTAAAACAATGTTTAGCCAAATCACACATTTTTCCTAAGTTAACTTAGTGTATAAATGTTCACTCATTCCATTGAAGTGCTATATTAACGCTGTAACCATTCATTGGGGTGTCGGATAGCGCAGTGGTTGGAGCACTCGCTACTGTGTCGCAAGTTAAGCACCATCCAGTGCGGTTAGCACTTGAATGGGTGACCGCAAAACGTAAAGGGACAAATAACAACGCCCCCAGTTGACTCAACTGTGACTGAGTACCTACTCTCTTAAGGGTGGGGAAGGTAAAGCAGCGGAGGAGAGAGATGGGCATCACCCTCATTACGCTGGCCCAAGATAAGTGTGATCTCCAACATCACGCTCCCCTACGGCCACAAGGCTATGAGACTACCTTTACCTTTACAATTCATTGATAGATTTTTTTATCTTATCTTATCTTATCTTATCTTATCTTATCTTATCTTATCTTATCTTATCTTATCTTATCTTATCTTATCTTATCTTATCTTATCTTTAAAATACAATTATCGGCAAGTGTTTATTATTTGTTAAATTGCCGCTGTACACACAAACACACACATACACACACACGCACACACAAACCCGCACACGCAGAAACACACACACACACTCACACTCAGGAACACACATATACACATCTCTTAACGGCAAAATCCACCAGTGAATGCTTGTGTTTGTGCGTCTGCGTGCGCGCGTTTAATAATTTATGTATGTGTGTATTTACTTGTTTGTGTGTGTGCGTGTGCGTAAAGGAGAGAGAGAGTCACGTTCAATTACTTGGCCATTTATTTTTAATTCATTACAAACACACACACACACACACCACACACACACACACACACACACACACACACACACACACACACACATCCTATAACAATCATTCTTGTTGAAGACGCTTTGGATAAAACATCGACACTTGTTCTTTTTCCAAGACTTTTTTTTTAAATTTAAACAATGATTTTAAAAAATCAGACCTGGTTAAGGGCAACGATCGCCGAAACACGAACTCCGTGCAAAATGTTGTCAGGCGAGCGTAAAATTGATTGGTTGGAATGTGTCCAATCAAAGGAGAACTTGCAGGGGAAGCTTGCCCCCGGAAATGAGATCCTCGCGTTGGGCCAAGATTGTGCGAGATTTTGCAAGACAGTAAAACAGATTATCCGGCACGGTCCACGATAATTAATTCTCACTGGGGGACAAATGCTAGTGCAAGAAACACGCAAAAAGTAAACAGCTTTCCGGCTGGGCTGTGTATTCCTGATCATTAACATTGCAATTCAGCGATATTTATTAGTTGCCAGTTTTTTTACTATGATCAAATATTAAAATAAAGTGTGAAACGAGAACAGCTGTAGATCTGTGTGTCAGCACTTACATACACTTCGAACGTTCAAGTAGAGATACAATCAATCGAATCTTTATTGGTTTATCATAAAATCTTCGTAGTAATGCCAAAACCAGAGAGATTGAGGGGGGGGAGAGAGAGAGAGAGAGAGAGAGAGAGAGAGAGAGAGAGAGAGAGAGAGAGAGAGAGAGAGAGAGAGAGAGAGAGAGAGAGAGAGAGAGAGAGAGAGAGAGAGAGAGAGAGAGAGAGAGAGAGAGAGAGAGAGAGAGAGAGAGAGAGAGAGAGAGAGAGAGAGAGAGAGAGAAAGAAAGAAAGAAAGAAAGAGAGAAAGAGAGAGAGAGAACCACAACAACGGCAACAACAACTGCAACAGCAAAAACAACAGCAACAGAAACAACAATGTGCGTTTAAAAATAAAAAATCTTAAAACGTGCAGGATTTTGAAAAACAAGACGAAGAGAGAAAAGGAGGAAGGAGGATGAGTTTCTTGCAAACTGTAGCTTGGCAATGGTAGTTCAATTGCATTCAATCAAAAACAACGAAGAGAAAATCGGAGCTTGAATGGTGGCCTGTGCTGCTGGAAAGCTGAAGAGGAGAAGCAGGGCTAATTGCGTTGTTGTGAGCAGAACATGTTTGGAAAATAATTATGGAGTAGCATTTTTCACAGCTGGGCGCTTGTTTGTTTGGAAAGCTAGGGAGGGAGGAAAAGGGGAGGGAGGAGGAAATGAAAATGTCAACGAGGTAGAGAGAGAGAGGGGGAAATCGAGAGAAAGAGAGAAAGACAGATAGAGACAGACGGGCAGCCAGAGAAAGAGAGACGCACATGCACGCGCGCCCATTCTCACACACATACGCGCACGCGCTTCCTCCGCTCCCCCCCCCCCCCCCCCCCATTCCCTCCAAGCGCACGCAGGCTCAAGTTATACACTGTAGTATCGTTGGTGGAAAATCAAATGTGTTATATTTACAGACCTGTCTGTATGGTTTTAATCATGTCAGTCTTTTACAAAGCTGGTCCATATCATGTGTATATATATAGCCGAAAATGATCTTTATGAGGACATTGATGCAAAATTGCTTAAAATAGCATTAATTAGTGACGGGAAAGAGCGCAATTTAACTGTATTTATATACAGAATGGGAGTTGGTCAAGAAACACTTATGACTTACTCCCCGCGTTAGGGAGACGCGGTGGCCGAGTGGTTAGAGCGTTAACTTGCGGATCTGAAGGTCCCGAGTTCGAGCCTAGGCCGGGCCCTTTGTTGTATCCTTGGGAAAGACACTTTACTCCCGTTTCCTACTCCTTCGGATGAGAGTATAAACCGAGGTCTAGTCTGTGTCGCATGCATTCCATCATAACGGGCTTTAAAGATCCTGACCCTCATGTCCTAGACGGCGGGTGAGTGCCGGTGACAAGAACACACCCAATGTACCTTGGGTAAAGCGCTTCACTTGGGGCCGCTGTACTTTCAAATATGAATAAGCCCGAAGTTCACCTCGGTGATAATAAAGTTGTTAAAATGTCAAATGTAAAAATGTAACTCTTCACTTCCCTTAAGGCGGAGATACACCAATCAACGATCATGCGTGAACCAGACTGAACAACCAAGGACACATCCGGCCCTGCTGTCAACGTATAAATGAGTGTTCTACATATTAACCAAGCAGGCCTTGCTCAACAGCGTTTAAAAGTCTGATCGTTGTGGTTCACTCCGTTTTTATCTTTGTATATATTCATTTATATATTTTTTATATATTTTTTATATATTTTTATTTTGAAAAACCTTCAACGATGGGTGGTTTGTAAACGTGTATTACGTCTTCGTCTCTATCCTCCTAGATTCAATGTTAGTCCCAGACTGGAAAAGGTCCTTTTTGTTCAAGGAATTGGAAGAAGTCTTACTTTCCCCCGGGCTGGGGTGGAACTCCGTTGACATTTCACTGGCCAGACTAACGCGGGAGCAATCAACGCAAATAGACTTGCTCGATCAGTTTCTTCGTGGTGGTTAACGGTGCCGATACAGGACACCTTTCCGGGAATGGGGGTGCGGAAGGTGAGGTTTGAGGGTAGCTTACTGATAAGACGTTGGGTGTTCGTTGATTAGCATAGGGCAAACAGCTCAAAAAGTCGAGCCTGATTGGACTAAAAGTGAGGAATGTGACACTCCTGGAAGTGTTTTGAAGAGTAGTTTTGAAAACTCGAAACTCTTAACACACGTGTTTGTTGTTTTTAATCTCTTCATATTAGTATTTTGAAGAGTGTTATAAAAATGTTAAAAATCTCTTTGAAATTGGAGTAATTTGTTTGAGATTGTTATTATGTTATGATTGAGACGCGCAGGATAGATCCGGTCATTTTTGTTGCAAAGCATGCAATAATGCTGGGTATTTACCTTTGACTTGATTTTGCGTTTTTGCTAGAGGAAGCTTTGTATAATGTTGATAATTTTCGTCGGTAAATATTGTTGAGAATTTTTTTGAATTGTTTTTTTTAATCCACTGAAGCTTCCGGAAAGGTCTTGTAATAATAGCTAAGCAATTCTTCTAAACCAAAGTACGTTCTATGACGTAAGACAGTGCCTAGTTCATGTGACGAGTTTGATTGGGTGTTATTGCGTCATGCTGGAATGTTAGAACTTTTTCTCGACTGCAGAGAGGCTGTAAGAAAAGCACTGTCTGCTTGTAAGGGTTGATGATTTTTGATGATCTTTGAAGTGAATTTTGGAAAGCGTTCTTGTATGCAGTTGCTGATGTTTGCTGACTTCTGCCTTGTTGCTGAGTGAACAGGCTGTGTGGATAAACGAAGTCGAGTTACACTTATCAAGATTCAATCATCGGGGTTGAATCAGCTATTGATAAACAACCGTGTAACAGATTAAAAGATCGTTGGGGGCTCAGTGGGTTGAGGAATGGTTAACATGGCACAGCTGCGGTAGGAGCTAACTTTCCTGAGCCATAGGTAATGGAGGCGTGCTGTCGTGCCACTTATTCTCTATCTTAACACAAAAGTAGTACTTCTTCTTCTTCTTCTTCTTCTTCTTCTTCTTCTTCTTCTTCTTCTTCTTCTTCTTTTTCTTCTTTTTCTCCCTCTTCCTCCTCCTCCTCCTCCTCCTCCTTTGTAAACTCTTCCTATCCACTTAAAAAAAAATATTATTTGTCATTTTCTATCATTTGACTTCTCTTTCTCTTCATAACTTCTCCTCCTTCTATACATCTCTCTGCTTCACTTCTTTCCTCCTCCCCCTCCTTGCTCGTCCTCCTCCTCCTTTTATTCGTGAATTTTAGGGCCACCTCTACAGCTAACTACAAAGGCGTAATGTAATGATGGCGATCTTGCTGTTCTCCACACCCTTCGTCGCTTTTCTTCTTCATCACTCCTCCTCTTCCTCTTCTTCCTATTTTCTAGACTTGTTGAAGCTCCGCTTCTATAGCTAACAACAATGGCGTGATGATGGCGCTCTGGGACGCTCGGAAGTGCAGGAAACAGGCCAAAGAATTTGACAGCGGATTTCCGCCCTTGATTTGTAGATTGGAAGGAAGAGGGTAGAAAGGGGGTCCTGGTTAGGAGGCAATGGGGGAGGGAGTGTTTGTTTGTTTGTTTGTGAGTAAGTGAGAGAGAGAGGAGGGATGGGGTGTGTGTGCGTCTCTTCTGTGTACGAGTGTTAAAAGGTGAACTAGAGAGAGAATAAGGGTGGGGGGTGTTTGTGAACATCTCTCGTTCTCTTTCCACACAATATTATGTTTACAAGAACTTTCTCCAGTTTGATGTGGACGTAGTTTGAATTTCTATTTTGAATTTGTTTATTTTGAGAAAATACCGTTGCTCGAGAGTTTGGTGAAGGAATGACCTCCCTTCCACTCTGTTCCTTGGTATGCATATGGGCCCAAGGCCGTGAAATGCATTAAAATATGAAAATCTAAAATCTGAAAATCTATCTGTCCGTCTCTCTCTCTCTCTCTCTCTCTCTCTCTCTCTCTCTGTCTGTCTTGTCTCTCTCTCTCACACACAACACACACAAAAACACACATATTTGCAAAACATCAGAACTGGGTTTATTTAAGAATGTAGGATCGGAATCGTAAAGTGTTGTGGGCTTTTTTTTACGGAAAGAGCACAAAATAAATTCATGTAAAAATGTCCCGGATAGAGCACTCCTTTGTACTTAAAACACTCTCATACACTACAACTGCACTCCCAGGCACTACAACTGCACTCCCGTGTACTTAGAAAAAGGTAGGGTCATGGAAAAAGTGGGTTCCTAGCAAATGGACCCAGTTGTAGCTAAGAAAGGCAAGGTCTGGTACCCAGTTGTACGTTTATGCAAGTTGGCACATACACACACGCACACACACACATACATGCTCTATCTGCGACTTAAGCCGAGAAATGCCAAACATTTTTAGGTTAGTCAACGTGTAGTACTATCGGTGAATGGTTTGTTAACGAGAGAGGGCCTGGTCATCAAAGCTCTGGACTGTAGATTTTCGATGTAGGACAGTTGTATTTCTGTGTAAGGAATATCTATCGGTGAATGGTTTGTTAACGAGAGAGGGCCTGGTCATCAAAGCTCTGGACTGTAGATTTTCGATGTAGGACAGTTGTATTTCTGTGTAAGGAATATCTTTTAGGGGCTTGGGAAAGAATACATTTTTAGGACAAACTTTAGGACTTTAATTTATATTTTTATGTGTTTTTTTTAATTTATTATAATTGTAATATGTTATTAATATTTCGTTAACGCCTCTGGCTTTCAAGTTACTACATACAAGCTTAGAGCCGTGCATTTGGTTTCTCTTGATGAAAGACGAAGAACGGGAAAGAGGCTTACGAATACAACTACGAATAGGAACACTTTATTATCTCAACAGATAAATTCCATTGTAGTGCTAATAATAATAATAATAATAATAATAATAATAATAATAATAATAATAATAATAATAATAATAAAAATAATAATCATAATAATCATATTCATAATCATCATAATCATAATAAGCGGACCAGGCTCAACGCGTTCATTCACACGGCACGCAGCACTTTTCTGTCAATACACTCTTACCCCTCACTTTGAAAGCACACGTCTTAATTTAGTACTAATGGCATTGTCTCATACACAAACTTATCCCACATACTTTTATGTTTATATCTTACTTCTCTTTGTCTGTTGGCACGTCTGGTACGTATATACTGGACATTCGAAACTTAATGTATATACCGTGCATTTATCGTTCTCTTTGTTTTTCGCACGACTATGGTGCTTACACTGGAGTATGAGAGCTCACTTAAAGGGCCAGGGTATCAAAAAATTTTATTTATTTATTTATTTTTGTTTATTTTTATGGCAATGAGGTTTGTTGGGCAATTGCACTGTTGTCGTCACAATAAAAGAATACATGAAGAGTAATCGTTGCTCAAACCGACCGCTAAACTTTGAAATTTAGAGGCCTATTCCTTGGTTTATTAACAACTGTGCCTACTGTTGATACTTTTGCAGAGGTGCTATTTTTAGAATCCATTGTGATGCTATTAATAAGCACATGAAATTTTAAAAAAAAAATCTATTTGTAACAAGACCGTACTTTTAAAAAGAGGTTGTTTGTATGCGTTACTTTTGTTTTTGCCGGTAGGACAGCACTCATTGTGAAATTGAAAAGGATCAGAATTCTGTGACGCTGGGGCCTTTTAATCGACGCCCAATGCTATGTCGAGCTGTATGCGGGCTTAATGTGGCCTGGCTGCCTTCGTTTGTTTGACTTTGCTCCGGCTGGAACAAGACGATCGCAACTTACATGGATTGTAGGTATGACCATTCTAGATTTAGTGACCACCGCTTCCGATGGCTCAGACACTCTGTATTTTCCAGAGTGTATTGGTCTACGCCCTGAACAGTAACAAGGATAGGCCTGACACTCAGTGTGACTTCACTAGATTGCGATGGCAGCGGGCACGAGTGAAGCTGTATTATACACTGACCACTCTAAGGGGCAGATGTGCGGTCAATTTCAGCCTGGGAATGACCGAACGTGTTGTTGTCACAAAGGACTGGGATTTAAGGTATCAATGAGTCACGGCAGTATCGTTTCCAGGCGGGGTGAGGTAGATATCTGTGTCTCGAGTAAGAGGTTGATCTCATGAAATGCTGCATTTTGTCTTTCGCAAGACTGTCTAGGCGAGACAACTGCTTCCTTTTAAAAACTGTGTTGGTCTCCCTTGTCTACATTTACATCCCATAGTGCAGAGTTATCAATTGCGGAGATATTTCTCTGGTTGGAGTTCGGAGATATTTTCAATATTTATGGAGTTATATTTATGGAGTTATAGGATTATACTGAACGACGTGTCTAGTTCCTGGGCATTTTCGACACTTGAGGGCCGTGGTCTACTGAATGTTCTAGTGAGTGCACTAGAAGCATCGGGATTTATACAGTAGACTAGTGGTTTTTGTACCCTGGCAAGCCAGGGTACACATGATGCTGTTTAAAATGTAGACAGAGAGAACTTTTGTCTGCGAGTTTCATTTGGACGATGATACCTCCCCATATCCCCCTTGATACCTCACCATACCCGCCCCCCATCTGAAATCTCACCCCCCATGATGCCTCATCATACCCCCTTGATACCTCCCCGAAACCACTTGATACCTCCCCATACCCCCTTGATACCTTCCATACCCCCTTGGTTCCTAACTGTACCCTCCTTGATACTTTCCCGTTGATCGTTTCGCAGGTATGGATGAAAGGAATCGACCATCACCATACCCCCTTATATATACCGTATCCCCGTTATGCCTACCCATGCCCCTTTAAACCTACCCGTAGCCCCCTTTTACCTACACGTACCACCCCATCCCGATCCTTGGTAGTAGTAGTAGTAGTAGTAGTAATAATAATAATAATAATAATAATAATAATAATAATAATAATAATTATTATTATTATTATTATTATTATTATTATTATTATTATTATTATTATTATTATTATTATTATTATTATTATTATATTGAATATAGAATAATAAAAAAATAGAAATCAGAAAAAACACCAAGGTTTTAAAATAAAATTTGATATAAGATATTATAATTGTTATTATAATAATAATTATTATTATTAGTTTATAAACAATAATAATAATAATAATAATAATAATAATAATAATAATAATAATAATAATAATATTGAATATAACAAATAGAAATAATAAAAAACCCACCAAGGTTTTAAAAGAAAATTTGATATAAGATATAATAATAATTTATTATTATTAGTTTATAAATAATAATAATAATAATAATAATAATAATAATAATAATAATAATAATAATAATAATAATAATAATAATAATAATAAAAATAATAATAAATTAAAGGTAAAAAGCCTAAATTCAAAAGAAAAATATCCTTATTGTAGTGTAAAAAGAAATAGCCCGCGTGAGATTTGAACTTGGGTCGTCCTGGACGGTAGGCGAATGTTTTACCCATTAAGCTACCAAGGCTTCCTAGAAAGGCCATCAATTTTTTGGTCTATATGGGAAAACATGCTGAAACCTCAATTTGATTTTTAATGGAAGCGCGCGGAATGAGGCTATTGCAGTTTGTGGACATTTTGTTTATTTATTTATCTCAGAAACGGTTAAACGTTCGGTAAGGAAATGTCGGCTATAACGATTTCGCTGGTTTTGAGCACACAGCAGGCCAATCCGTAGCGCCCAGCACCTGCCCAGATCAGCGTCCATACCGGACAAACTTTATAGTAGAGGCGAAGAAGGACTTCCGGCTAAGCAATTTATATATATATATAGATGTGAGAAGATGATCGCTGATTTTCATGTAATGACAAGAGCAGAAGTTCTTCTTTAATGTTGTTCAACGAACGGACGTTCGAAAGTACGATTGTAGGCATGGGTGGGCAAGCACAGCGACGGCTAAACCTAACAACGGCGCTGCTCCATCTACCTTTGGGAACTTTGGAACTTTGTTCTTTAATTAGCAAAATCACGTATAATTCCAAACGTGAAACAAGGCTCATAGCCCAGGGGGCATTTTAGCCAAAAGTAGGGGGAAAAAAGGGGGGGGGGAATTATAGACTTTAAAAAACAATGAACGGCACAAAAAAGACTGCTCCAAAGGAATCACAAGACAAAACTCTGAAATGTCAAACACCCGTTTTAAGGTTTACATTGGTTCAATATGGAAAGAAAAGTGTACAGCATGGCATGGTTCACAAAAGAAGACAAAAAGGAATGCACAATACATAACTCCAACAAAGCTGCTTAAATTTAGCAATCTGCTCTTTGATTCAGTATTCATCAGGTGGTTAAATTTAAAGACATTTGCACAAGTATTTTAAAAAAAAATATTTTCTAAAAATGTTTTCTATCAGCAAGGAATTGTTACACGTAAATAAATAATGAAACTCGACACCAATTTCATCTAAGTCACACATAGTATTAGTACACAACAGTTCTTCTCTAGGTACATTTTTTAATCTTTGAAACTTTGGAACTTTATAACTTTGTCCTTTAATTTCAAACATCATCATCAAACAATATTAAATAAGGCTACCAGCCCAGGGGGGGCCGTGAACCCAAAAAGGGGTGGGGTGAGATGAGGGTGATGGGGATACAACAAACATGCAGAAATCAACAAGTACGGTATAACCGTGTACAGGAACATTGCACCCACACAAAAATGACATACTAACATTAAGTTGTTAATATACCAGCACCAGAAGGAGAAAAAAATAGGTAAATAAACAAATCGATAATATTTAAGGAAAAGGTAAAAGACACGTTGAAAAAATAACCCCCTAAAAATATTCAAGTTGGTTTCAGCCAAGAAAATAGAAGTTTGAAATAAAATTAAAAGAGAACTGTGCGTCACTATTGGAAAAGTGAAAAATAATCCCTATAAATCGGCTTAAATCATACAACCTGTGTTTAGATTTAGAGTTCATTAACTGGTTTAACTTATAGGCATTCGGGTGATTCCTGAAGTATTGTTTGCGAGTTGAGCGTGACAAGCAGGATTGCGCCGAACTGCTAATATCGTGACGGTCTGAGAAACATCAGGAAGTCCCAGGAGACTCCGCAGCACTTCACGTTCATACTTCAAGATGTGTTCACTAGATCCACACACAAGAACAACGACGATTAACAACAGAAATAGCCGCCAGCATACCTTGTCGCCATAGTTCGGTGCAATCTTTCAATCTTGATATAGGTAGATAAGGCATTGTTGCTAAATAATAATATTATTTAGCAACTTGTGTGAAATAACGTAATATTTTAAAATGTTTCTAAATAATAATTTGTTTACCAATATAATGCATACATTAATTATTTAATCGATTTGCTAAATAATATATTATTTAAAAGATGTTGCTAAATAATGCATTATTTGCGTAAACAATAAAGTGTTTAGGGACTGCAATTTTTCATTATTTAGGGGATTCCAGGATTCGCTTGAAAACTTGGTTTTTATAATGTGACTGCTTTATGTAATTAAATGCAAGGTCTTTCCAAAAATGGTGTATACAAAATTTGTGTTAATTATTTACTTTTCGAGATATATCACTCCACAAATTCGAAGATAAAACGTATGTAACGTACTGAACACAAACGAAAGGTCAAGGTCAGTTTTGTGCGGGAGTGTTCAGTATTTTAAGTTTCTCCGTCAGAAGAAAAAAAGTATGCTCTCTTTCTGTATTTATTGACTCCAAAACGCAGAGATAGGTGCAGAAGAAGTGGCAGTAGCAGGAGTGTTGAATTGTTGAACAACTGGAATCAACGCTCCTGCTATTTTTTCACAAGATTGTCGTTAACTTGCGAGTTCTCCATGTTTATTACTCTGAAGGCAATCCCGCCATTACAGAAATAATGATAGATCCCTCTCTTCGGGAGCCGTTACCGTTGCAGTTTCGTATAATGTTTTTAATAATGTTGCGAACATATAAAAAATAGAGTGAAATAAAGCACTTGCCTCATTTTAAATAGCAAATTTTCCAATCAACCCCAGAGTAATACGACTTGTATATGCGAATCCCCTAACTAATGAAAATTGCAGTCCCTAAACAATGAATTGTTTACGAAAATAATACATTATTTAGCAACATCTTCTAAATAATACATTATTTAGCAAATTCTGCTAAATAATGCATTATATAGGTTTTAAAAATAATTATTTAAGGCATGTTTAGTGTTTACGTCATCATCACTGACCTCATGTTTTATTTATTTTTCATCACTGAAGAAGGGCGTAGCCCGAAAGTCTTTGCTTTTATATTTTTCTTGGTGTTTTTTGTGTATTTTGTTTCTGATTTCTAAAAATAATTATTTAGAAACATACCCTCGTTGGGGTGCCGGGGGTTTCATTATAAATTGTATCCCCACTTTCTGGAAATTTAGTGCTTTAAATTCCCACTGTCGCTGACTTTCTCATTTTCTCTTTCTTATTCCTGCTCTGTTCTATCAATCTGCTATACTATCGTCTTCTTCGCTAGCCCAGTCTCCTACCTTTTTTCTTGAAAACTCTTCCGGGATAAGACTCCTTATTTGTGTATGAGGTCTGTTGGATCAGCTTGAGAATATTGGACGCTTTCTGCCAGGTGGTCACTAGGGCTTCCTATGATGTTATTATTTAGCAATGTAGGCATTTTATATGTACGTGTTTTGTTGATAATGTATAATGATGTTTGTATTATATTTTGTTTTTGTAAACGGGGGTTCGATAAGTTGGGGTGAAGCCTCAGCCGTCCCCTGCGTGGGATGTCTTTATTGTAAAGTGACTGGCTGGTGAAGAGCTTTCGGTTTTACCGCTAGAGTTGTTTCAGCAGATCTTTTATGCGGATCGGGGTTTGTCCGGTCCTGATTTGGCTCGGAAGAGTCCGCTGGACCTAAAGCAATAATAATGTAATGTAATGTAATTTAGAAACAATTTTAAATAATACATTATGTCATACAATCTGCTAAATAATGCATTATATAGGTAAATAATTCGTTATTTAAAAACAATGCCTTATTTACCTATTGTTACGTTGAAACGCGAAGGATAGTATGTCTGAAACGCGCACGACAGATCTAATCGTTTCGTTTTGCAAAGTATTCTATAATAGAGTTTATTTACCTTTGATTTGAGTTTGCGTTGTGGTTAGAGGAAGCTTTGTATAACGTTGATAATTTTAGTTGGTCGATATTATTGGAGAATTCTCTAGATTTGCCTGTTTACTGTCAATAGAAGCTTCGCGAGAAGGCGTAGAAATTTTGAGAACATGCTTGGACAGAAAGGAAAGATGTATGACGTAAGACAGTGATGACGAAGTTAGAAGCAATTGGTTAAATTGCGTCATACTCGATTGATCCAGGGTGTTCGGGAGAAGAGAGAGGCTATATATGTGCCGCACTGTTTTGAGAGGTTGTGTTGTGTTGTGTTGTGTTGTTGTAAAAGTGAAAAGGCGATTGTATGCAGATGTTGATGTGTGCTGAATAAAAGTGGAAAACTTCATACGAAGACTCAGTGACTTGTATGCTGATTGAACGGGTTGCGTGGATAATCGAATCCGAACTTACACTCATCAGGAGAATTGACGCATTGGGGCTGAATCTACTACTGATAGAAAACACCACCATCAAACGGAGTGTAACACCTATATTATGATAAATTTAAAACATTGTTTAGGTAAATATTAAGTTATTTACCGACAAAATATATTTTTTAAATGAAATCTTGCATTGTTTGTAAACAAATTATTATTTATAAAATATGCTTCTACATAACCATTCTTTAGCTGAAAGTGGCGAAAAGAAATATTTTACAAAAGGAATTCCATAGTGAAGGACAGCAGTCAAGCCCATGCCACACGAGCGTCAAATCTACT
The DNA here is from genome assembly GCA_036898135.1 of Oncomelania hupensis. NCBI lineage: Eukaryota > Metazoa > Mollusca > Gastropoda > Littorinimorpha > Pomatiopsidae > Oncomelania > Oncomelania hupensis. Next base: position 24,183,647 of record CM072518.1, read on the forward strand.
GGACTTGACGCGAATCGGAGCAATTTTCGACTTCGAAGTCGGAATTTTATTTTGACTTGAATCGCGCAGTGCCACACGAAAGTCGCACATCGAGTCAAACTTGAGGGTTATTGGTCTTGAAGTTTTGCTGTACGTGTGTTGGGATCACGTGATTCGTATTCTGCTTCTCATTGGCCAAAAGGTCCGAATCACACAATCGAGACTCGCGGAATTAGAACATGTTGAAAGTCGGCAATCGGAGCCAATTCAAAGAATCTGGATTAGCGATGCACAGGGTGCCACACGATAATCAAGGGATTTTGTCGTGATTTCCTGAATTGGATTCAAGATTTGACGCTCGTGTGGCATGACCATAAGCGCTATGGCGTCTCCATATTTGTCTATCGTCTTTCGTTACTTGAATTTCGTTTATTTTTTTAGTTGCTGTATGCAAGCCAACTGCAAAATTGACGCCATTTACACCTACTTTCTTTACTCTTTTTTTTTAAAACCTTTTTTATCTCTTTTCCTTTGTTTTTTCTTTACTTTTTTCCTTTGCTTTTTTCTTTCTTTTTTTCTTTTTTTCTTTCTTTCTTTGTTTCTTTCTTATTTCGTTCCACATGTCCAGCATATTTTAAAATTTAAGCCCTATCTTGCCCTATTTGGTTTTCTTCATTCCTTTAAAAAAAGAAGTTATTTTATTTTTTAAGAGTATTTTATTTATTTATTTTTAAACTTGAATAACTTGTTGAAGCATTTTCCTCCATCTTTTCTTTTCTTCTTCCCTTCTTAATGTTGATTTCTCTCTTCTTCTCCTCCTCTGCCACTTCCATACACCCTCCCTCTCTCTCTCTCTTCATTTCTCGTGTTCGCATTCTTTTAATTTTCTTCTTTCTTTCTTTTTTTTCTTCTTCGGGATTTGTTTTTTCTTTCTTGTCCTAATCAATTTTTTTTTCATACTATGTTTTTTTTTTGCGTTTTTAAAGTGCATTTACACATGACCTTTGGAAGCATCGGTTAAAGCTCGTTATGTGCCCTAGTAAATGAACCATATACGAAATAACACGAGTTTGAGCATTTTGGAAAAAAAGAGAACTAAATAAAACCCAAAGCTTTAAAAAAAGAGAGGGAGAGAGAGAAAGAGATAGTGAGAGTGGTGGGTGGGGGAGGAGGGCGTAGGTAGGTAGGTAAAGAAAGGCTGGGAGTGGAAAGGTGGGGATGCAAAAGAAAACGAAAAATTTGAATCGGAGAATTAGAGCTCGCACAAAAAATGTCCAAAGCAAAAAAATTCGATAATATTGCAACAAGGAAGTTTTGACATAACCACAGAGGAAAAAAAACAGTAAAGGAGCTGCCATCTAAAACTTAAGAACTTTTAACATGTTAATAAAGGAGAAAAATTTATCCTACAAAAAACGGTCTTCAGAACGACGTTTGAGAAATTAAAAAAAAATCTTTCCCAATATTGGGACATAAAAAAACGAGACTGGCTGAAAAGCACATCGCTTCTTGCTTGACATTAGCGTGAATCCGATCTTTTCAATGGACACAAACGGCTAACATAAGGATTTTTTCTTGCAGCTTTATTACGTACCCTTCTCGCCACCCCTTCTTTAACTTCACCAACATACGTGCACAGAACGTATGTAGAGTTTGGATTTAATTATTCCTCTTAACCATCCTCGTAACACGGCTTTTGTTACGCGTCGTGATCATTTAAAGTTTGTCTGTAAGTTTTCTTTTGGAATTCTTTTACAATTGTGCGTTGTAAGGTTTAATTTTAATACGCAAACTGCCCGTTTTATATATTTGTGTCCAGCATTCTCATTTAAAGTGAGTCATAAAGTGTTCTTGTTATGCAATGCAATAATCTGCCCCGCATTACAAGCATGAAGCTACTAGATTTAAGGTGTCCAAGGGAATACAATTTTAAAAAAAATCGTTAACAGTAAACAAATCGAAGCACGAGAGCAAAGTTACACTGCCAATGCGAAGAGTGCTAGAGACAAAGCAAACAACAACGCAAGAAGAAAAATAAACTTGTTGACAGCACTAGAACATACGAGAGGAGTAGTGAGTATCAGAGACTGCTTAATACAGAGTAAAAGTAATTGTTCTTAGGATTATTCAGAGCTCTTGTCGGCTCATACAGCTATCAGGTTCGAATTCAGTGCACTCGAAAAATTCGCGCATTCCACACACTGATAAACGCTTCAGACACCTGCGGTCCCCAGATCGCCATGTAGTAATCAGAATAATAACAACAACAACAACAACAACAACAACAACAATAATAATAATAATAATAATAATAATAATAATAATAATAATAATAATAATAATAATAATAAACATTTGTACAGCGTTCTTCCTCACTAGAGCTCATAGCGCTTTACAGAAGGAAAATAAATATATAAATAATAAATACATACATACACTGTATACAAAAATCACCCCTTAACGTCGAGATTCGAACCCAAAACGCTTAATTAGGCGCGCACTCTACCGATCCAACGCTCCTGTCGCCCCAGGCCTCGTCCTGCAAGATCTCTGACACTAGAGTGTGCAAGAGAACGATGCTGAGTAGACGACAGCTTTTAAGGAAGGGGCTTGTAGAGGCTTTAATGTGCTGCTAAAGGGCATGTGTAAATAAATATGTGGGTAAAAATGACGGCAACTTTCAAGTGGAGTTTGCCTGAAGAGGTGAAGATCGCATGAGGAAAAAGACAGATAGAAGATGCAAACATGCGAAGTGGCCCCAAATGACGACACATTTCGAAATGACATTTGCTTGCTGATGTGAAGAGCAGAAAAATATTATTTAAATAAAGAAAGACAGAGATAATTTAATCTGAGAGAGAGAGAGAGAGAGAGAGAGAGAGAGAGAGAGAGAGAGAGAGAGAGAGAGAGAGAGAGAGAGAGAGAGAGAGAGAGAGAGAGAGAGAGAGAGTACCATTTAAAATAATACAAGACCGAACACAAAAATGATAACAGATTGAAAGAAAGCTTTACATATGCGTAAATATGATGACAAACACGTAAATACGACACGTAAATATGATGACAGCGTTTGTCAGAAGAGGTAAAGGTCGAGGGGAAATACAGAAGAAAAAAAAGTAAAGAAAGAAAGACGAAGGGACGAAACAAAAGGGAAAAGAAAGAAACGTAAAGACGGAAAGAAAAATGATTAAACATGCGGAGTAGATAATTACGACACATTCGAAATGGGGTTTGCCTGGGGAGATGTAAGTTGTAGGGAAATTGTATAATGGAAAAAACAAAAGGTAAAACCAAACGGAAAAAGAAACATACAGACGGACAAAGAAGTAAACATAGGGAGTAGAGAAGAACAACAACTTTAAAATGGGTTTTGTCTAAAAATCTAAAAAGATGAAGATTGCTTGGCTAAGAAAGACAAAAAGGCGGGTAAAGAAAATTAGAAACAAGGAAGAAAGTCCAGGTTTGAACAAAGTTAGTTATTACACAATTTATTTAATCGTTCTTATATAGCGCTTTTCCAGCTCAAGAGCTGCTCAAGGCGCTGGCCGATACAGGATCTAACTCAAGCCGCCCGAGACGCCCACCCGCAACCTTTGGGCGCATGGTCTGACGCCCGGACAACTGAGCACAATCCTGGGCAACCAGGGATGGGGGAGAAGGACCTAGGTGCATGCTGGGTGTTTTCTTGTCACCGGCACTCACCCGTCTAGGACATGAGCGTCAGGATCTTTAAAGTCCGTTATGATGGAATGTATGTGACACAGACTAGACCTCGGTTTATACTCTCATCCGAAGGAGTAGGAAAACAGGAGTAAAGTGTCTTTCCCAGGGACACAACACAATGGCCCGGCCAGGGATCATACTCATAATAAAGTCACCCCCCCCCCCTCCCCCCAAAACAAATTTGGCTTATTATTTTTTGGGGGAAGCGGTAAAGATTGTATGGCACAAAAGACAAAAGAAATGTCAAAAGGAAAAAAAAGCTTGGACTGAAATTAAGTTACTTAGCGCACAAGAGAGCATGCATGCTCTTCGTTCTTAAAGCACATTTAAAATACGTTTACTTTAAAGAGGCGATGAACGAAGTGAAAGATCAGGGGAGAGGAGGGAAAGAAGGAAATAAAGTTAGTTATTGCCCAACAGTCCGTGTGGACTTCATTTTCGATAAGGGAAACAAGGAGATGGCAGAAAGAACCAACGACATAACCTCTCCGTGACTGTCTCTGTCTGTCTCTTTCTCTCTCTCTTTCTCTCTGTGTCTCTCTCTCCCTCTCCCTCATCCCTTACTCCTCCTCTTCCTTCTCCTTCTTCTCTATCTTTCTTCTTCTTCTTCTGGCAAATATTGAAAATCTTGAAAAAGAGAAAGCAACAAAAAAAAAATTAATTACAATAATTCCCATTGCATGTATTTTCTTGGCAAACAACTGTAAAATGATAAAGTTTATACAACAAAGGATTCCACGGGTAACAATACCTTTAATCCAAACAGTTTCTGGTTGCGAGAAAGGGCATACATCAATGATCTTAAGAAACCGTCGCGAGTGTCCTTGAGGATAGAAATTGGGCGTGGAACACGTCAAGAAATCATGATACAGTAAATGGAACTTGTATTGAGTATAAAATTCTAAGGAGTGCAATCCATTGTTTATAAAAGGTCTTTTGAAAAAAACTTCAAAGAAAAGCTGTTGTATCCTTCATGCAAAATATGTCGACTTTTAGTCTTCTGCAAACAATTCAAGAACCATTTTAAAAAAGTTTTTGTTAACTGCGACTTTTGGTATTCTGAAGACAATTCAAAGTGAAAGCGTGTAATCCTTTGTCTACAATATGGCGGCGTTTTGTCTCCTGAAGTCAACAATTCTTTGGTGATTGTCTTTTTATATCATAAATACAGTTTAAATGATACGTTTAGATTTGTGTTTAAAAAAATGACGGTGTTTGTTCTCTTAAAGACAATCAAAAGGGTGTGGAGTTTCTTTGACTGCATGTTAGTATTCTAAAGACAATTAAAAAAGGCCGGTCGAGATGGCTAAAATTGCAAGTTTTTTGTGTGTTTTGTTGGTATTTCCAAGACATTTATGAAAGCCGTTTAAAGATACTTGTTATGTAAGACTGACGACTTCAATGTAATGACTGGGAAAAGACGTTTAACCTAAATAAAGAAACGAAGAAAGACAAAATAAGAAAATAGTTATATTGGTTTTTTTGGTGGCAAATTCTGTTGTAACAATTACGATGGCACATTACTTTTTCTTGTTAGCGCTTTAGGCTTTGAACTGCTTATAGCCGAATTGTGGTGATGATAGGAGTAGGATGAGGATGAGGAGGGGGAGCAGTAACAGTGGCGGCAATATTAAATAAAGTAACCACACAACAAAATGCATATTGGGTGGTTCATTTGAAAGGGTGGGGCCATTTGAAAGTGATGGGCTTAGAGTAAATGGAATTATATGAGAAATAATAACAGAGCAAAAAGCCTTGTTGGTGGTTAGGTGAAGATTTGCTTCGCCAAGAAAGAGCAAGTCGGTGTTTGATTTTAATACAGTGGACGTGTCTGAGTAGTGAGTAAATAGAATGGAAATAAGAATGGCATTCACAAAGGAAACGATTTGCCCCATAACCAATGCCCTGCTCTGTCTTGAGACTGTCAGTACTTGTAGACTGGCAGGAACTGTCTGGAATTAAGTGGCACGGAGATGAATGGAGAGGAACCTTAAGTTGAATGGGCTCATTTAAAAGCTATGGAAGAAATGGTTCACGATGGCTTTCTCTCCACCACCTCCGCCTTTACCACCACCTTCTGAACTCCTCTCCTCTTATGTTTCACGTCAGTGAACTGGTTTTAAATCGTGGATAAAAATATCGATAATAAACTTGAGTTTCTTTGCTTTTGGATTAAAAAAAAGAAATCATGATGGCAGGCATACAGGTGGCAGTTTGTTCAGTCTTATGAGATCGTGATTTAGATTTAGATGTTACGGCTTCCAATCCATTTTTGAAACTGATTTTGACTACTGGCCTTCTTAAAACGTTCATGAGTTTGACGCTTATTTTTAGTGCTAAGTGGTTGGAGTTGGGAAGTGGAGTCGAATCAGGAGGCCCCGGGTTTAGGTCCTCATTCTCATGTATACCCTGTTAGTATTTGCGTTGCGATTGCTGTACTTTCCTTCGTAGAAAGCAATCCCAATTTCACCCGTATGGATGGCGCAAATAAAAGTGAGAACGTATGAAGAATAATTTTAAACAAAAGTAAATAATCTTAGACTTTCTTTTACACGTGTGTTTGTTTGTGCGCGTGCGTGTGTATGTGAGTGTGCGTGCGTGCGTGCGTGTGTTGTGCGTGTGTGTGTGGGTGTGCATGCGTGCGTGTATGTGGGTGTGGGTGTGTGTGTGTAAGGGCAAGACGTCTGGTGGAAGGCGGTGAAGAAGTATGCAGGGAGGGATATGGGGGGGAGGGAGAAGGTATGGAGGTGGAGTAGTTTAGGAGGGGGAGGGGGGGTGGCAGGGCGAGGTGTAGGCTAAGAGGTGGCGGACTGGCCAGTTGGATGACACGATCTGAAAGCACTTAAGTGAAAGACAAGGATAGGCAATGGCGACTCATTACCGAAATGTAGGAGAAAAATGGCGACGGGGAAGAAGCAGGTAAAATGGAATTGGCAAAGCCGGAAGAGAGAGGGAGAGAGAGAGAGAGATAGAGAGAGAGAGAGAGAGAGAGAGAGAGAGAGAGAGAGAGAGAGAGTTTTTTTTTTTGAAACTTTTTTTTATTAGGGATAAAGATTTTAGACTAATAAGAAGTCTAATCTTCCAATCTGTCCCTTAACAAATTAACATAATAAATAACCTTTAACATTAACTTGGAAATCATAGAAATCACAAATCACACACACATGCACTCACACACATGCACACACAATCACAACATCTTCGTCATCATTATCTTTAAACAATGTTAGGCAACCACCACCCTTCCTATCCCTCACCCTCATAATAATAATACAAATAACAATAATCATAACAACAATGACAATAACAATAATAATAACAACAATAATAATAATAATTATAATTAATATTATTATTATCATCATCATTACTATTACTATCATACTACAATGTCATGAAAAACTGTGTTATCATATAAAAAATATCAGTTTTATAATTAATTTTGCAGATGTTTGCATAGGTTATTTTTGAAAGAAAATATTGTGGTGCAATGTTTACACTCCAGAGGAAGAGAGTTCCATACAGCAGCTCCATTAAATGATAGGCTATTTTTGTATAAATCAATGCGAGGGAGGGGTAGAGAGAGAGAGAGAGAGAGAGAGAGAGAGAGAGAGAGAGAGAGAGAGAAAGAGAGAAAGAGAGAGAGAAACTTTTTTTTTTGAAACTTTTTTTTATTAGGGATAAAGATTTTAGACTAATGATACAGTCTAATCTTCCAATCTGTCCCTTAAGAAATTAACATAATAATAATTAACCTTTAACTTTAACTTGGAAATCACATCACTCACACACACACACATGCACACACAATCACACCAACATCTTCATCATTATCTTTAAACAATTTTAGGCAACCACCCCTCCTCCCCATATCCTTCACCCTTATAATAATAATAATAATAATAATAATAATAATAATAATAATAATAATAATAATAATAATAATAAAGTGAATAAATAAATAAATAAGTTAATAATTACATGAATGACTGTGTTGTCATATATGTTATTATACATCTTCTAACAATTAGTTTAGTAATTGTCTGTTTATTCTTTGTACCAAATTTATTTAATTAAGCATTATTAGTTTCAATAAATATATGTTATTTATTTATTTATTTATTTTTGGATGGAAGGGAGGGAGGGTGGGGGGAATTATTATGAATTTGAATTTGTTTTAGTTTTGATTGATTATTTTATCATTGTTTATGGGGTGTGCGGAGGGGGGGGTGAAGGTTAGGGGGGGGATGGAAGGGGGAGGGGGGGTGGGGGGGGGGGTGGGTAAGGGCCTGGAGGCCTAATTTTAACTTTCTGTAAGACGCAAAATAACATTTATAAGTACTTCGTTCTTCACAGGTGAAGTTGAAAAGTGTTTTTTTTTTTGTTTTGTTTTGTTTTTCCTTTGTGTATTTCTTAATCAATGAATTGTTACAAGGGAATGAAATGTATGTTGTTAAAAGTGTATGTGTATGTTAGTAGTATCATGATTTCTATAGTTTGATTAATTAATTACTTAATTTGGAAAATATCTATGATGTGCGCATGTTAGATGTTGTAAATTTTTTATGTTACATCAGTACAACTTATGTTAATCTGATGAATAAAAAATTGATGCAACAACAACAAATATTATACATCACTTTTATAATTAATTTCGCAGATGCCTACATATTTTACATTTGAAAGAAAACAGTGTGTCGCAATGTTTACACTCCAGAGGGAGAGAGTTCCATACACTAGCTCCATTAAAGGATAGGCTATTTTGTATAAATCAATGCGAGGGAGGGGTAGTTTATAATTATACAGTCTATGCCCATCAACTGGCTTAATAAAAAAATGTATCAAGATATGCAGGTGTTTCTCCGTGTGTGATTTTGAACATAAGGATAGCGGTATTAAATATAAATTGTTTTTGAAGTGGTAATATTCGGAGTTCTTGATATTTCTCAGTAGTTGTAACATCTGTATTTATATTATAAGATTTATAAAGTATCTTGATTGCTCTTTTATGAAGACTATTTAGATGTTTAATTTGAGCGTCACTGGCATTACACCAAATAATCGATGCATAATTAAAATGAGACATACAGTGGGCATAGAAAAAAGATTTTAATGCATCAGCCGTAACAAAATGTCTAAGGTTATTTAGGAGGAAAAGGTTTTTAGAATTTTTTTTTACAGATATGGTTAACGTGTGACCGCCAGCTAAAATCATCATCGATGATTATGCCTAGCACCTTATGTTCATGAACTTGCTCAATACTGTACGACCCTAAGTTTAGATTAAGGGGAAAAGATCCATTTTGGCGTTTTTGTCGAGTAGTGAAAAGCATACTTTTGCTTTTATTAGGATTTAATTTCATTCTATTGATGCAACACCAGTTATCAATTTCATTTATGCTTATTTGAAGACTTTGCTCCACCTCCTGTAAATTTGTATTATGAGTATGGAGGGATGAATCATCAGCAAATAGTTCAAGATTAACATTTTGTGTGAGAAAAAAGGGCATGTCATTGATAAAGATACAGAATAAAATACGACCTCGGATCGATCCTTGAGGAACTCCACAAGTTACATCACCAGAAGACGAAAAGGAACCATTAGAGTATACTGATTGGTGCCTGTTTGATAAATATGATTTAAAAAATAATACAGATGCAGAATTTTGGAAATAGAATTTTAACTTATTTATTAAGATGTTATGGTTAACTAGGTCAAATGCCTTTTTAAGGTCAAGAAAAACTGCCCCTACAATGTCTTGCTTGTTTATAGCATCAAGCCAAACATCACAAATATGGGCGAGTGCTGTTTGACAAGAGTGTTTAGGTCTAAAGCCAGACTGAAAAGGATTAAAACGAGCGTTATTTTCTAAATATTTAATATTAAAGAGAGAGAGAGAGAGAGAGAGAGAGAGAGGGGGGGAGTTAAGAGGCTGAAGGAGGAAGGAAACTGAATGAGGCGGAAGCATGCTGAGCGTATAAACCTGTTAGGTTCTCAGATCCTGAACATAGGTTCCTCAACCTATGTTCCTCAACATAGGTTCCTCAACCTTGTTTTTCCCAAAGCTTCAGAAATCTAGATTTGGGACCGGAGAACCTCAAGAAAAAAAAAGGTTCGTGAACATCCACGAACCTTTGAATTGAGACAGGCCTTAAGAGATTTATCAACTCTGCCACCCTTGAAACACACCGAGCAGGACTGCTTGCTGTAAGAGCAGATTTGTTCATTATTTGCAAGTAAAACTCTTTATTCTGAGTATAAGGAGACTGATGAGAGATATTCCTGAAAAATTATAATAATAATCCTATCCTATCCTATCCTGTCCTGTAACCCTGAGGTCGTAGGGGCACCACAGATTATCGTTTAACCAGCATACTCCATCTTTCTCTGTCCTCAGCAGCCCTGATGGCTTCGCTCAGTGTCACCAGTCCATTCTCGAATGTTGTCCTCCCACCTCTTTTTCGGTCTCCCTCTTTTTCTACCTCCTTGCACTGTACCTTGCAGAATAGTCTTTGCAAGGCCTGATGATCTGGTGACGTGGCCATACCATCGGAGTTTCCGTTTCTTCACCATTGTGAGCAGGTCGTCGTGTTGTCCAATGGCTTGTGTGATGGTCTGTCGGACTTCGTCGTTGGTGATGTGTTGGGTGTAGGAAATGCCCAGAAGTCTTCTGTAGCACCTCATCTCCATGCTTTGTATTCTTCGTTGGAAATTTGCTGTGAGGGTCCATGCTTCGCAAGCATATAGGAAGATGGAGATGACAAGGGAGCGCAGCAGTCTTACTTTGGAATGTAGACTGATGGTCCTGTCTTTCCAAATGGGCTTCAACCTTGTCAGGGCAGCAGTTGTTTGTGCGATCCTGAAGAGGACTTCCTGTCGGGACCCATTGTCTGATACAATGGCTCCTAAATATTTGAAGCTATGCACTGTGTTGAGTGATTGGCCTTGGACTTTGATGTCCGTGTTGATGCCATTGGTGTTGTTGGTCATCATTTTGGTCTTCTCTGCACTTATTTCCATTCCATAAGCTCTGGAGGTGGTGTCAAGCCTCTGTACCAGTTGTTCAAGTTCTTGTTCCTCTCCAGCCAATCCATTAATGTCATCCCCAAAACGAAGATTTTAAATTGCTCTACCCCCTATGCTGACTGTGCCTTCATGATCTGCAAGAGCATCTGACGTGATGCGCTCTAGGAAGATTTTGAAGAGTGTTGGAGAGAGTAGGCATCCTTGACGCACACCGATTGTTGTTCTGAACCAGTTCCCGATGGCGCTGTTGTGGAGGACTGCACTGGTAGCCTTGTCATACATGCTTTTGATGACTTCAATAATTTTAGGGCTAATGTTGTACACTTTCATTGTTGCCCATAGAGCTGCATGCCAGACTCGGTCAAACGCCTTCTTGAAATCTATAAACACATGATATAGATGTTGTTGGCGCTGTAGGTATTTCTCACAGATTATTCTGAGGTTGAAAATCTGTTCAGTGGTACTTCGCCCTGCCCTGAATCCTGCTTGTTCTTCAGCTATGATTTGTTCAGCTTGGAGTTTCAACCTGTTGAGTATTATTTTCAGGGATGGCTGATGAGGCTGATGGTGCGGTAATTTTCACACTCCTGAAGGTTACCTTTTTTGGGAAGAGTGATGACAAGCGACTGGGTCCATGGTATAGGCCACTCCCCATTTGCCCTGTGGGTTCGGGCACTGAATAGAATAGACCCAACGTTTCCCGGCGTGCCGTAAGAGGCGACTAACAGGGGTAATGTTAGCACGGCATCACTGGGCGAAAGTCTTGTACACAGAAGTCACCGGCAATAATAATAATAATAATAATAATAATAATAATAATAATAATAATAATAATAATAATAATAATAATGATGATGATGATGATGATAATAATATTAATATTAATATTAATATTAATAACACTATGTAACAAATTTTCACTTTTGTTCTGTTCCTGGGTTCAAAGTGTGTTTTCCTAACCCGTTAGGTCTAGAACAGAAAGGAAATCGCTGTTATTCCAGAAAAACTTTGCTTCTGTGACCGGGACAATGAAATTTGGAAAATCGCGTGTGTTCGAGAAAATTATCGATTTGCTTTCAATGCCGAGCTTCCTCCCTGAACTGCTAGAGTTGTCCACATGTTTCTACAATTCTCCTGAACACTCTAGAACATTCAAGAAACTTCCAGAACTTTTGAGAAATTCTCAGAACTTTCTAGAACGTTCTTGAACGTTCCAAAAGTAGCTGTACAAATATAAAAGCACATGACCACTGTGTCCTTGAGTGTCTGGCCCTGGAGCCTGACTTTTTCGCGGTTAGGATTGCCTGCCGCGACGTGCATCTGGACTCCATGGCCGACCTGGTAGCCTACTCCTTGTCGACTAACTTTGGACTGCTGTTCATGAACGCGGTGTGCACCTACCGCTCACGAGTGTCTGTACACCTTTAGACCCAACCGCCTGGCCGGTTCTCTCCCCGGAACTCATCTTGGGTTCCTTTGTCTTACAACTACTAATGATGACTATCCCCACTCAGTTACCTGTTTGTAACCTATTCCCCCACCTTTCCCATGGGTTCGACTCTACCTTCTCGGGTCCTGGGTATGTTCTACTTAAGTGACATGTTCCCACTCAGCTACTACTACACGGATTGTACCCTCAGCTGACCCATTGGGTCCTGGGTATTACTACCACGTACTGACTTATACCGCTCAACTACCTTGCTCTCATACCACATGGCTCATACCTCCAGTCGACCCCATGGGTCCTGGGTATCTGTTTCCATGACTGACCACCCCCCTCACATGACTCATACCTTCAGTTGATCCTTGTGTCCTGGGTATTAGATACCACTACTGACATTTCACACCACATGACTTATACCTCAGTTGATCCCTTGGATCCTGGGGATTCGTTTTCATGATTGACACCCCATACCACATGGCTCATACCTTCAGTCGACCCCACGGGGCCTGGGTATCCGTTTCCATGACTGACTATCCCCTCCACATGACTCATACCTTCAGTCGACCCCACGGGGCCTGGGTATCCGTTTCCATGACTGACCATCCCCTCCACATGACTCATACCTTCAGTTGACCCCTGTGTCCTGGGTATCCGTTTTCATGAATGACTTTCCCTACCTCACTTTACCATTTTTTTCCCTTCCTTGTTTTATGGGTCCATTCTTGATTGTTTATAGCTTTTACCCGGCCCTCCTCGACTTTTAATGTGGTCCTGAAGGATTTTTATATAATTAGGTACGTTCCCCTCCCCCCGCCCTCCTGGTCACTGCTTGGCCCTCCACCCTTCCCCCTCTGTGCTTGTCCTCTCTTGGCCTTGGCGGCCTCCCTGGCACCCCGGTCCTACCCCTGCCGCCGTTCGTTCGTACTCCTTCCTCTCATGCCTGCCATCGATCCATCTCCATCTTCTTCCGGACGTCGTAGCAGCGTCCCGTGCTCCCTCTTCATATGACCTCTTACTGCAGCATGACCTCTTATATCAAAGGACATCATAATACCAAAGTCTCCTATACGCATAATGTGTTGGGGACTATAAATTTATAAACTGAACTGAAAGAGTGATTCACAGTACAATCGTAAATCTAAAAAATCTACACATTTCTGAACCTTGTTGAGTGGTTTCCGAATGTGTTTGTCTATTCCTTGTGCAATTTTTGGTTTTACCTGATAAAAATGACGAAAATAAAAAAAAGTCGTTCTATTTTCACAAAAAACGAGTTTTCTTCGTGCTGTTGTCGTGTAAGCAAAGTTTGTGCTTAATGAAGTCATTTTTTCACGTACTTTAGACATAAGTAATTGAAATATAACACTTAGAAGCCAGGAACAAAAATTGTGTTACATAGTGAGGTTGCTATCATGCACCTTTTCTTCAATCAAACTCAAAGTGCGGCGATCTAAAGAAATCGCTATTAGAGAAGTCGGAATAGAAATCAATTTTTATTTGTGAAATTTTAGATTGATTGCGGAGATGAGGTGTTACAAAAGACGTCTGGGCATTTACTATACCTAGCACAGCACCAACGACGAAGTCCGACAGACAAGCCATTGGACAACATGATGACATGATCACAGTAGTGAAGAAACGGAAACTCCGATGGTATGGCCACGTCATCCGAGCATCAGGCCTTGCAGAGACCCTCCTGCAGGGCACGGTGCATGGAGACAGGGGAGGAGGGAGACAAAGAGGGAGGTGGGAGGACAACATTCGAGGGTGGACTAGCTTGACACTGAGCGAGGCCGTGGTGGTTGTTGGGAACTTAGAGGGATGGGGTTCGCTAAACGATCATCTGTGATGCCCCAACGACCTTCGAGTTACGGGATAGGGTAGGATAGGATAGGATAGAATAGATTGTTTGCATCTACTAATTATTAAAGGAGAAGAATCTAAGCCTAAAGCTTATGAATCCGATGAAGTGTAAGCCTTAACATTAACAGATTACTGACACTCTCTCTGCTCTGAAATCAGTCCTCTGCATGCTCTGATACTCCGTGTGAGTAGAGGGGAAGCTGAAGAAGAAGGAAGATGAAGATTGAATGAAGAGATGGAGGATCAATGGAGAGTTGGGTGATTTGAGTGCCCTGATCAATGGCAATGGCGTTCGCCGAACACGAAAAACGGCCTCAGCCTTTCACAGAGAAAGAAGAAGAGAAAATCCATTGGCATTGCATATCGCCGAACAAGAAAAACTGTCCCATCTCTTCCGAGAAGAAGAAGAAGGAGGAGGAGGAGAAGAAGAAGAAGAAGAAGAAGAAGAAGAAGAAGAAGAAGAAGAAGAAGAAGAAGAAGAAGAAGAAGAATAAGAAGAAGAAGAAGAAGATTCACTGGCATTGGAGATCACCGAACACGAAAAGCTTGCCAATCTCTCCCGAGAAGAAGGAGGAGGAGGAGGAGAAGAAGAAGAAGAAGAAGAAGAAGAAGAAGAAGAAGAAGAAGAAGAAATAGAACGCGTGGTAGATAAAGGTATGTAAGGGGTAGAAGGGGTATTGAGAGGACATGAGGGGGGACAAGGGGATAGGAGTTGGTGGAAATTGATGAAGGTATGAGGAGAAAGTAATTAGCGGAGGGGTGGGGAGGGGATAGATATAGAGAAAGAGAGAGAGAAAAAAAAAGAAAGAAGAAGAACGAGCGAGGAAAAAATGGGGAAGTTCAGGCTGAGGAGGAATAAGGAAACGACGAGCATAAACGTAATGTACAAGTACAGGTGAGCGTAGGGAGGTAGGGGGGGAGGGTCGGAAGAAAGACACGAATGGATACAAAGAAAAAGGGCAATAAGCAAAAGGAGTGTGAATGGTGGAAAAATAGATAAAACTGCCCCTGACCCAATGAGCAGTGAAGAGGTGACATACATCCACACCATTCTATGTTTGCGGTATTCTTGAAGAGAAGGATCCAGCTTGTATGCGTATTCTCCTTTCACGTCAGTGGTCCGAACGGGAGGCAGACTTTAATCCAGGGTTAGAGGAGATTTTGAGCAATCTTCGAGTGGTCTCATTGGGAGTCTTAATGTTTCTTCCTCTCATGCGTTCTCTTCTGGTAATCTTTTTTTCCCCCCGTCTATTCCTTGTTTGTTCATTGTGCTGTTGAAAAGGGGGAGCTATAAGAAGTTGGAGTTCTTATAAGGTTTCCGACTGCAATGTCAATAACCTTACTTTTCCTTCCATAGATATTTCATTTGCTTGGATGAAATGTAAAATGCAGGAGTATCTTGTAACGTTTACGACTGCAATATCAGTAACTTTACGTTCCCTTTTTATATACATTAGCATGCATGAAGGGCAGAGAAGAGGTAGAAGTTTGAATCAAGTGGCCAATAACTTTACTCTTCCCTTCCACTCGTTTCACATTTGCATTCATGAGAAGGAAATGCAACTCCAGAAATCCACAAGTATCTTCTCTGTTCCACAAAGCTTCACTTTTTCATTCAGGCACATAATTATGACACACGCATGCACAATCTGTCTCTGCCTTTCTCTTTCTCTGTCCGTCTCTGTCTCTGTCCGTCTCTCTCTCTGTCTGTCTGTCTCTGTCTCTCTATGCCTGTCTGTCCCTCTCTCTGTCTTTTTCTCTCTGTTCTCCTCTCTCTCTCTCTCTCTCTCTCTCTCTCTCTCTCTCTCTCTCTCTCACACACACACACACACACACACACATTCAGGCAATTTTCTGAATGTAGGGCTCTCTTTATTTCACTTTCACTTTCCTTTCTCCTTTCTCTCTCTTTCCCTCTTTCTTTCTCTGTCTCTGTCTTTCTCTCCCTCCCTCTCCCCTCCTCCACCTTCTCCGCCTACTCGACTCGCTCTGACCTCCATCCACCTCTCGTGTTTGTTTATTCACAAAGGCAAAACCAGACTCAATAATAATGTGCAGTTACACTATTTGGGGCATGTGCACAATTGTCTTACAGGAAGAAGGCAAGCACTAAATGCATTGACGTAAGAGTTTCTTGTAGTTTGGGGGTTGGTGTCTTAATGTAGATTACTACACAAGCATGGATTGTAGACAGATACAGGGTGAAGAAGTTGATACCCTTGCCCGAACTATAAAGAACGCTGCCAGTTCTGCCGCAAGCTTGCAAGCTTGTATCACATGCCACTGCATTGAGCCGTACTAGTTTGCATTGTGGTGTATTAATTATGACCCCGATCATCACCATCATCATCACATCATCATCATCATCGTCGTCAACGTCATCATCATCATCATCATCATCTAAGACCACATACAGACCAACGGTTGTGATCTATGCAGATTGACCCGAACCTCGCATAATCTTACTGTCAGGTAGTGCGGTTATGTTATTATCCAAACAGAGAAACTCCATTCCAATTCAACGCAGTTGGTTTTGGAATCCTTAATATGGTAAATGCGGCTTCCCAATGGAAAAAGGGCGAAGAAAATAAATAAGGACCCCTGTTCTAGAGTCTATTTGTTTATTGCAATGAGTTGAGACGTTCGCGCGCGCACACACACACACACACGCCACTTATACACACAGACACATACACAAACACACGCACGTACATATTTATGTACGTAGTGATCAACGCATTGATAGTTGTTATACCTAATAGCATACTTTGCAGATATAGGCAGTCTCTAGTATTGCCTGTGTGGTCTTCCTAGAAGGATATTAGGTTTATGTCTTCTCTCGTTTAACTGAAGGAATGCAGACCTAATTGATGGTGGTGGTGGTGGTGGTGCGTCCATTAGAAGAGGATGCTATAGTTATACCATTTTTCCCAGTGGACGATTTTACAGTGCACCATGGACCGATCACACTTGTCGATAGAACCACCAAGATCGCTTACGGTAGGGACAACAAACATTAAGTTCTCATCCTCAGCAAGAAATCTCGGCTACATTCTCTCCGATGACCTGTCCCTCAACAACCACATCTCCAACATCTGTCGCTCTGCATACACGGCCATACGCCAAATCAGCTCCTTTCGCCACTATCTTACGCTCACTGCCACCAAAACCCTAGTCTGCGCTCTCGTCCTTTCTCGTCTTGACTATTGCAACTCTCTCCTCGCTGGGTCCCCAAAACACATCATTGACAAGCTACAAAAGGTTCAGAACTCAGCAGCTAGACTAGTATTCCGAGCCAAGAAACGCGATCACATCACACCTCTACTACATTCCCTTCACTGGCTTCCTGTCAAGCACGCATAGAGTACAAACTCTCTGTTCTCTGTCACAACTTCTTCACAGATTCTTGTCCCTCCTACCTTGCTGATCTACTGTCTGTCTACTCCCCTTCACGCACTTTAAGATCTTCTGCTGACACTCGCACACTCAAGGTTCCCGTCACCCGCACTAAGACATACGGCCAACGTGCATTCGCTTACTCCGCACCTAAGCAGTGGAACTCCCTTCCCTCCCATATCCGCAACATACAATCAACACAAGCATTCAAAAAGGCCCTCAAAACCCACCTCTTCAAACTTCACTACTCAGAATGATCTGTATCCTGCTGCCATTCTCTCCTCTGTGTCTCTGTCTGATCCGTAAGTGTATACACGGCTGTACATATTTATACTGTTTTTCCTCCTGGGCCTAACCGGGCATATAAATAGCTGTGAATATGTTTTTGCTATTCTATTTGTCGTTTCTGTCAATTGTGTACATAGTTGTAAATTGTAATTTGTGTACATAAGTGTAAATAATTTGTACCCTTACTGTTCTGTCTTTTGGTGTATTGTAGCGAAAGCGATGTTTTATCGAGTGCATGTACTTATATGTAATGACTATGTAAAGCGTGGTGAGTCTGGTCATAGGCTGGAGTATCCGCTATACAAAAATCCGTTATTATTATTATTATTATTAGAGATTCCAAGGTCTATCGGCGATATATCGCTTTGCGTGGAAGTTGTATAGACATTTCCATAAAGTCCATGTTTACTGTAGGGATAGTTTCTATCCGATCTTCTTTGATGGCAATAGGGATTAAACTCTGTCAAATATACCTACTCTCTTTTGCATGTTTCTTCTTGAGCAGCTCCATGAGCTTGAAAGTTTTCTGTGACTGTTGTAGAACAGTGCTGGCTGCGTGGTCAGTGTATTCAATGTGTTTCTTCGGCTCCAACTTTGTGCAAAACAAATTGTGAAAGTTTGTTTTTGAGAAATTGAAGTTGTACACAGTTTGGAAAGGAAAGGAACACAAACCGGACGGACTCCGTTGCCACTTGGAGAAAGCAAAGATGATTGTGTGGAATGTTGTACATGCGAAACATGAAGTATTGTAAATGAGAAACGTTGTACATGAGAACCAGTCATAAATCCCGAAAAGAATTTTCGTTTTATATATATATATATATATATATATATATATATATATATATATATATATATATATATATATATATATATATATATATATATATATATATATATATATATATATATATATATATATATATATATATATATATATATATATATATATATATTGAGCGAGCGTTGTGTCCAAGTGGGCTAAGGCGGGACTAACGTGCCTTGTCCACAAGCCAGAAACCAAAGGCGCTTGACAGGTGTGGGTTCGAGCCAGCATGTGGGCGTTATGTTTCTCCGAAAATTATTTACTTTCCACTCGGGCAACGTCTCGGGGGTTTTCTCCGGGTACTCCGGTTTGCTCCCTCAGCAAAAATTTCAAAAATTCACAAATAATGTTAGGTAGGTAGGGTTTGGGCGCGCCACTGGCTGTGACTACGCCTTCCCTGGGGGAGGCGGCCCAGAGTTTCCCGATAAAAAAACCTCTGGGGTTTTATTGCTTTGCTTAAATGCAAAACTTTTAGCAACTATCCAGCAATCTTTTAATGCCAACGAGATATGTCCGAAAAAAATAAGATGCTAAGGTGCACATTTTAACAAGAATACTTACACGTCCTTCTTAATTACAGGCAATGAATGATTCGTTCGTAGTCACTTCCGTTGGTTATTAGGACTGATAAAAGTCGTAGCATAAATAGACTGCCTAATGATGAGTACCCCTTCTTTTTTCTTCCGACTGGATCAAGATGTTGCTGTTAGCAGCACGAAGTCATATCGCAAATCAACCGCATAATTATAATTTACCCTCTTTCGGTAGATAGGAAGCGCTGTGTTGAGCAGCACACGTGGAAACTGCAGCATCAATCAGAATGATTAGATGAGTTGCATTCCCTGGCTGTGTCTTGTCAATGTTGATCATGGGAGATAATCGAATTAAAGGAGCCTGTGCCTGTGATCCCTGCTTGTTAGCACGCCACTGGAATGTTCCTTTTTCTTTTTTTCTGTATGTAAGCTCCTTTTTTCGTCATATTTCAAGTTCTTTTTAACCTCGCTATTCCATATAGTTATTTTCTTCCCGTGTTGTCGCGATGCCTCCTATTTCATGATTATCCCTTTTTGTTGGAATTATGCTACGATTGTTGTTTGGGAGCAGTTTAACCATGATCGTTCCTTCATTTGCTTCTCTTTGACACGCGCGCGCACACACATTATTTCTTTCCCCTCTCTCCCTCACTCTCTCTCTCTCTCTCTCTCTCTCTCTCTCTCTCTCTCTCTCTCTCTCTCTCTCTCTCTCTCTCTTATTCACTCTTTCTTTCTTTCTTTCTTCCTCCTTCTGATTTTGTTCTGCATGTTCAGCAAGTTTTCCTCATTTTCTTCTTCATCGGGCAGTTTTTTTCTCCTTCTTTTCTTAATAAAGCAAGCACGTCTGTTGTGTTTTCACACGAACTCTATGGAGTTGATGCGCACTCTTGTTGGGTGAAGTGTAAATCAAGACGAACACGCACAACTGAGTGCATTGTGGAACACAAAATTTCTGTGTCCTGTCTTTGCCAGTAATTGGCTTGGTTTGTTTGCTTTCCATTCTTCCTTCTTCGACATCTTCAGCCTTCGATCTCTCTCTATTTCTGTGTGTCTGTCTGTTTTTGTGTCTGTTTTTATGTCTGTCTGTCTCTTTCTCTTTCTCTCTGTGTCTGTCTTTCTGCTTGTCTGTATCTTTCTCTCTGTGCCTCTCTCTCTCCCCCCCCCCCCCTCTCTCTCTCTCTCTCCCTCTCTCTCTTTCTTTCTTTCTTTTAAAATTGCATGTGCTTGCTTCAACGTGCTTTCAAACAATGCTCCTCAGTACCTTTCTAATCTCCTCTATCTTTAAACATCGTCCAGGCAACTATGTTCAGCCAAAGATACAAAAATCTTCAGAACTCTTTCTGTCCGAACGGTCCTTCTGCTATCGAGCTCCTTGTGTCTGAAATGGCCTTCCTTTCGATGTCTGTCACTCTTCCCTGTTCCACCTCTCGGAAGACTTATCTTTGCCAAAAAATACTTACATTGATCCCCGCTATCTTGTCTTTTAACCAACATTAGATTTTAGTCTGTTTTGCGGGATTTGTTTTGGCTCTCAGTGTGTGTGTGTGTGTGTGTGTGTGTGTGTGTGAATGTGTGAGTGAGTGTGTGTGTGTGTGTGTGTGTTTATAAGAGGATGGGAATTACTGGGTGCGCTGTGTCAATCGTTCTGCGTGAGTCATGCGCCTAGAGCTTATGAAATTAGAGGTTGGGCGTCAAATAAATCCACTAATAATAATAATAATAATAATAATAATAATAATAATAATAATAATAATAATAATAATAATAATAATAAGTATAATAAGTATAATAAGTATAATAATAAAAATATAATAATAATAATAATATTATTATTATTATTATTATTATTATTATTATTATTATTATTATTATTATTATCTTTGTCTTTCTCTCTTTCTTTCTTTTTCTCTTTCTTTCTTTCTTTCGTTCTTCCTTCCTTCTTTCCTTTCTTTTTTTCTGTCTTTCTTTCTCCCTCCCTATCTTTCTCTCGCTCTTTTCTATCGCTCCTGTTTCTCTGTCTATCTCTTTTTCTCTTTCTCCCATTCTCTCACTCTACTAACTCTCTCTCTCTCTCTCTCTCTCTCTCTCTCTCTCTCTCTCTCTCTCGCAGATAAGTCCATACATATTAACAGGTTGTTGTTGTGCTATATGGAACATGTCGTGAACTACATCCAACATTTCATTGGTGTAATTTACCGAACATAGGATTACAATGAAATAGTGGAGGGAAAAACTAGGTGTTTTTTTTTTATACTGTATCACTATCAATGTAGGTAAGAATTTGTTCTCACAGACACGTACTCATGCACACACTGACTTTTGCTATCATGAATTATTATAAAACTCGTACAGCCAATTTCTTCCCCCCCTCCCCCCCCCACACACTTTATCAGGAACGGAGGAGGCTGCATAAGGAAATCTTATTATAAGTGCAATGAGGAGACTTCTCTTGCGTGGGAATTGATTGATTGACCATTTTGACGTCTAAACGGACCGCCGTCTTTTCCTCTTCTCCCCCCCCCCCCCCCCCCCATCTCTCTCTCTCTTCCTCCCTCCCTCTCTCTTTCACTGTCTATCCTCTCTCCCTCTCACTATCTCTCTCTCCCTCTCTCTCTCTCTCTCTCTCTCTCGCAGATAAGCTCATGAATATTAATAGGTTGTTGTTACGCTATATGGAACATGTCATTAAAAGCTACAACCAACATTTTATTAGTATAATTAACTGAACATAAGATGAAAAAGAAATAGTAGAGGGGAAAAAAGAGGTTTTTCTTACATTGTATCACTATCAGAGTAGGTAAGAATTTATTCTGATATTATACACAGGAAATGTAGCATCTATATTCCTGACTCTTTAGTAGTTTATTTGTATTGCTGCTTTCGCATATATATTTTTCACTTTTCATAAAGAAGAGATGTGCAGGAGAACAAGGGAGCTAAATCGAAAGTAGTCGGTCTGCTAATTTTATTAGTTAGTAAGTAGGGTGTACAAAAATGGTGATATGCTGAAAAATAAATTGTTTTCATAACTTTTTTTTATGCTGTCTCAGTTTCACCGGGACGAGGAAATGGCAAACGTTAGTAAAAAGTAGGAAATATCTTGTCTGTTAGTTTGTAAAACCCTTAACTGCTATGCAGACATCATCCTGTCTGCCTCTTAAGGCCGCTGGCAAGATTCTGACGACGCTGTCACCGAGGTACGTCCTCCAGGGGTTCTTCGGGAGTCTCAACGATGATTGTCAGGAAGTTGCCTCTCTATTGACATCTCATTTCTTCACTGTTACGTACATGATGGGTGGGGGGGTGGGGTGTCTGAGACTTTGAACCTAGGTAGGTGTGGTTGAGGATGTTAATAACATGGGAGGGGTGGGGAGGGGGTGTGATGACGAAGGAAGACTTAATGTAGAGAGGTTGAGTTCTTTTACTTAAACCTTCGTTTCCACTGGGTTCCATCTCTTTCCGAAAGTATTCAGTACATTGACATCCCATTTCTATAGACTAATTCTTCGTAAAGTTGGTGGCGGAGTAGAAATGTCGGAGATTTTATCTAAGAGCAGTGTGGCTGGGGATTATAATAGATGGAGCAAACGGCTACTTTATATATCGATGCCTTGGTTATATTACTTATGCCACTGACGCTCAGGTCAAAATACTGTTTGCAGTTTCGGTCAACTGTCAGGAGGTATTGTTGTACTTTGAAATGCTGCTGAAAAGTGGGATTTGGGTGGGATTGTCAGAGACATCTATCTAGCAGCGTTGTGGTTAGAATGTTAGAAGTTACGGTACAGTGTGGAGATAGGACAGAATGTTTTTGCCCATTTATCACTGCCCGTCATTTTTGAATGTCACACTCGACTCACACAGTCCTCCTTAAACTTCTTTCCTATCGTCACTTCAGTGTTGTTTTCTTCTTTCGTCATCTTTCAAAAAGCAGCAAATACACTGACATTCCACTTCTGTATTGTTACTGAACGTGGCAGTGGTACACGGCAATAGCCGATTCCGCCCCGATGCTTGAATCTTGTGTAACTCGATATCATTATGCACGCAACCCGTTCACTCAGCAACAAAGCGAGGGTCGTCTTTATGAGGTTTTCCAACTTGAATCAGCAGACAGCATCAACAACTGCATACAAGCTCTTTCCAAACTACACTACTATAACAAGCAGATAGCGTGCTACTTAAATAGTTAATCTAAAAGCTAAAAAAACGCGGAGCGTTCCAGAATGATTTATATAATCAGCCAGTCAAACTAAAACACGTCACCGGATTAACGGCATTGTCTTACGTCGCAGTACTACCTATTTTTATCTCGAAGATTCTAACAACTAATGACAATATTTTGACCGTCGGAAACAAATAAACAATAGATAAGGCCTCCAGCAACGGCATAGTTCAAAGAAAAGTAAACGGCATTCGTGTATGAACATAATAGACACTTAAAATCAAAGAGTACGAGTGCGTCTCATTTGTAACAGGGAGTAGGTGGTCTTGTCTTAAGGGCGGTGTTGGGGTTAAGCAGAAGGGAGGTGTATCGGGAGATTATCTATATATATATATATATATATATATATATATATATATATATATATATATATATATATATATATATATATATATATATATATATATATATATATAATTTAGTCAATGTTTATAAGGTCCAGTGACCATTTGGCAGAAAGCGTCCAATAGCCCCAAGCTACACAAATCGGGAGTTTTGGAAGAGTTTTTAAGAAAAAAGGTAGGTGACTGATCTAGCGAAAAAAACCATTAGATTGATAGAACAGAGTAGGAACGAGAAAGAATGAATGAGAAACAGAAACAGTGGTTATATATATATATATATATATATATATATATATATATATATATATATATATATATATATATATATATATATATATATATATATCCGGAAGTCCTTCTTCGCCTCTACTGTAAAGTTTGTCCGGTATGGACGCTGATCTCGGCAGGTGCTGGGCGCTGCGGATCGGCCTGCTATGCGCTCAAAACCAGCGAAATCGTTATAGCCGACATTTCCTTACCGAACGTTTAACCGTTTCTGAGATAAATAAATAAACAAAATATCCACAAACTGCAATAGCCTCATTCCGCGCGCTTCCTTTAAAAATCAAATTGAGGTTTCAGCATGTTTTCCCATATAGACCAAAAAATTGCTGGTATTTATTCGAAGCCTTGGTAGCTTACGTAGTAAAACATTCGCCTACCGTGCAGGCGACCCAAGTTCAAATCTCACGCGGGCCATATATTATATATATATATATTTTTTTTTTTTGGGGGGTACACTACAATATGGAAATTTTTCTTTTTAATTTAGGCTTTTTACATTTAACTTATTTATTATTATTATTAGTAGTAGTATTATTAGTATTATTATTAGTAGTATTAGTAGTAGTATTATTAGTAGTAGTATTATTAGTAGTAGTAGTATTATTAGTATTATTATTATTAGTATTTATAAACTAATAATAATAATTATTATTATTATTATTATTATTATTATTATTATTATTACCAAGGATCGGGATGGGGTGGTACGTGTAAGTAAAAGGGGGCTACGGGTAGGTTTAAAGGGGCATGGGTAGGCATAACGGGGATACGGGTATATATAAGGGGGTATGGTGATGGTCGATTCCTTTCATCCATACCTGCGAAACGATCAACGGGGAAGTATCAAGGAGGGTACAGGTAGGTTACAAGAGGGGTACGGAAGGTATCAAGAGGGTATGGGGAGGTATCAAGTGGGTTCGGGGAGGTATCAAAGGGGTATGATGAGGCATCATGGGGGGGACGGGAAAATATCAGGGGGGGGGGGTATGGTGAGGTATCAAGGGGGATATGGAGAGGTATCATCGTCCAAATGAAACTCGCAGACAACAGTTGTCTCTCTGTCTACATTTTAAACAGCAACCTGTGTACCCTGGCTTGCCAGGGTACAAAACCACTAGTATATATATATAGTGTATATCCCCACTTTGTTGAAATTTAGTGCTTTAAAAAAATGAAGAAAAAAAGCACTGTGGACCACTAGTGTTGCTTTTTTTCTTCCTTTTTTCATTTTGTTTTCATTCACATTCTTTTTCAGGAAACAGCCACTGTTTTGATGTGACATTCCTTTTTATGTACTGCTACCTCAAAAATGGGGTTGCGGGACTGTTTCCCAAGATCAGTTTAAAAATGGGTGGATGAGCCGGGGGTGGGCGGGAGGAGTGAGAGAGAGAGAGAGAGAGAGAGAGAGAGAGAGAGAGAGAGAGAGAGAGAGAGAGAGAGATTGATTGATTTGTTTTTTGTCCTTTTGCCTTTGTCACACATACCATCTTGCTGACCCCAGTTTGTTTTTTCAAGTGGCCAGTTCATTGACGCCTAATCACATCTCTTTACTACTACCCGAAGTGGTCGGTGGACGTTTGACAATATAAATACTAGATGTATATGCAGTAGATGCACGTACGTCTCTACCCTGCGCTTCCTGGCCACCCAAATTCCTTTGTTTCGTGCCTATGGCATTCTTCACCTTTTCAGGAAATGGATATCATTCTCATGTCTTTGCTTCTACCCCAAAGTGGGGGGTGGAAGACATCTACCCAAGGGCGGTAATACGAGGATGTTGGTATCGGAAGAGTAGAATTTGAAGATTCTTGTTCTATATATAGCCCCTACCTCAACCCACTCACTGTTCTTCATTTCCACTCCCCCTCATTATATGACCATAAGAAAGAGAAACAGTTAACTTTTGTTGGGTTTCTTCTCGCTGTTGGTTTCTCTCTAATGACTGGACTGACAGAGCTGCAAGAAATGGTGCCGAAAACTATAATGCAGTAAAGTTAAATATACCACTGTCAGTTAAAGAGATGCATGCTTTAACTAAAAACCAAGTTAAAAAGAAATGTAATGGAATTCCCAGGACTGTAGTGACCATGGCTTATAGAGATCTAAATTCCATAAGAACTAAATATTGTAAAAATATCAAATGTATATGTAATGAAATGTTTTCTTTGAAACATGTTTTATTTGAATACAATCACCTGCGTAATAATCAGTCTAACAATGTTACATCTCTGGGCAATATTATTTTTAATGTTTGCATTAGTTTAGCGAAAACGTGTATTGGTTCTTCATTTGGTCAGTATCTATGAGAATTGATGTTGTTTGATCATAATTATGTATGACCAGCTTTTAAAAAAAAATAATGTATTTATTTATTGTCTTAACATTTCGGTGAAAAAGACTTTAAAACTAACAACCAAACAAACAAAGACAATGAACATAGAACATTTACCTCTACACCCACCATTATCACCATTACAGACGTGGAGAACATCCCCAGCAAAGATAGGTACGGGCCTATATCAGCACTGACCCACCAGAGTCATCATACTGCTAAGATGGACAGTGTTCATCGGTGTGCTAGGCTAACGTTCTGCCAATGAGCTAGGGCCGTGGATCACGGTAAAAAAATGGAGGATGTTTGATTTTTTTTTCCTCTAAACATTTTGTACTCACTGTGGTTGAAATGTGTGTGTGTGTGTTTGTTTGTTTGTGTGCGTGTGTTTGTTTGTGTGTGTATTCACATCTGCGACCAGTAAGTAGCCAGTGCATTGGCATCTCTTGTCTGTACTACTACTACTACTACTACTACTACTACTACTACTACTACTACTACTACTACTACTACTACTACTACTACTACTACTAACAAGTTAAGATGGGAGACTCCTACGCTTAAGGGAGGTGAGAAAGTTCGTACGAGCACAAGATTATTTTCCATAACTCTCCCCCTTTCTCTCTTCAGAAACATCCTGCCTTCATTTTCCAACACCCTCCGAACCCTATCATATTCTCCGCTCTATATACTCACCACGGCTCCAGTGTTTCTTTTTTCTCTCCGCCTCTGCTGTCTGGAAGTAGCCAGTACATTGACACCCCGTGTCGACTCTGAAACCCAAAGGTGCTAATAGAAAAGCTATCACTAAAAGGCTGCGAAGATGGCAACACAAGGAATGGATTTTTAATGGAACCAGAAATATAATACTTTCTAGTGCGCGAGATTGTATATAGAGGAAGAATGATCTTGCCCTAATACTGTCTCACAGTAATTGTCAAGCTTCTCGCTCTGTTTTCATGTCCTTACTCGAACAAGTTGTATATTTCCCCTAGTTCCGTTTAGGAAGTTGTGAATACTATTTCTCTTCGACATTTCACAGTGGAAAGGCAGAAACTATTACCCAAGCCGTTTCTCGCTACTTTGCAAGCTTCCTTCCCTTTCATAGATATTTACTTGGCCTTGCTTTGAAATTTCTCCTCCGCGCCTCCTTCCTTCCTTCATAGAAGACCTCCCAGTTACCCTGTCGTGTTTGTCCCTCATGGTATTAGTACTAAAGAGGCTGAGGTCTTTGGTGTAACCGAAGCAGCTAAAGCGAAGAACAGGCGCTCTCAAGAATCCGCTAGTGCTATGAAAGACTCGCGCGGAAACCGTAGAAAGCCAGTTCCAACGAGGACCATCTTCGCCATGGACAGAGCGTTTGTAGAAGAGTAATTCAATATTTCCTCTTGTATGGGGACTATGGATCCGCGGGGTCTGGCAAAATCTATCATATAAAAGCTTACTATACACAGAATAATCCGGATCTGCTAGTTTAGTGCAGAAATCTTGTTTGCGGTTGTAATGGCTTTAGGGTGTACAGTATGCATGCTGCCTTTAGCGTTTCTGACTGGTGTGCTTTTTAGCAATGCGAGTCTAGACTAGGTATTCACTCCATACTCTTTTTTTTTCTTCTCCTATTAGTCCAATCCAACAGGCTTTTTGAAAGTAAGTAAATCCTATAAAAATGATTTATATTGTAATTTACTCTTTAAAGTTGTGTTTACAACTGAAGAAAAGTCCCACGGAATCGAAGGGGTATGAATATGTTTATTTTAACTTTTTAAAGCGAACTATTTTTTTATGCGAATGCACTGGGGAACCCCCATTTTTACCGCCCAGATTGTTCCGCATGGTGTTAGGAATGTGCGTACTTGACAATGTCAATGGCAGTGTTGATAAACAGGCTGGGAAGTCTCGTCTCTCGTAGGCCTCAGTTACATACTATACATACTATACTGTACTACGTACGTATGTAGGAGGGGAAAGAAAAGACTTCAGAGCCTGTGGTTGATAGATGCATATAGTATTGGTCATCTTATGGCTGGTTCAGGCTTGCAGGAGTCAATATAGACAGTTTATGCAGCAAATTCTGCAGTTCATATCATTGCTGTAAAGGCTTATTCTATAGGGCAATTAGAGCACATTTAGAAGCAGCATTGAGTGCAATATTTGTAAGCACTGCCTTCAACATTATTATTATTATTATTATTATTATTATTATTATTATTATTATTATTATTATTATTATTATTATTATTTAATCGTTCTTATATAGCACGTTTCCAGCTCAAGAGCTGCTCAAGGCGCTGATCGATATAGGATGTAACTCAAGCAGCCCGAGGCGCCAACTTGCAGCCTTTTGGCGCATCGTAATAACGCTCCAGACAACTGAGCACAATCCTGGGCAGCCAGGGATGGGGGAGAACGACCTAGGTGCATGCTGGGTGTGTTCTTGTCCCCGGCACTCACCCGTCTATGAAATGAGCGTCAGGATCTTTAAAGTCCGTTATGATGGAATGTATGCGACACAGACTAGACCCCGGTTTATACTCTCATCCGAAAGAGTAGGAAACGTGAGTAAAGTGTCTCTCCAAGGACACAACACAATGCCCCGGCCTGGGATCGAACCCGGGACCTTCAGATGCGCAAGCCAAAACTCTACCATAAGGCCACCGTGCCCCCCTGTAATTGCTGTTGCTCCATCCTGACTCTTTGTACAATGATTACAATCCTAGGAACGAAAACAGTGATTGTCAAGAAGAAGAGTCACTTCTACATAATCCTGCATATCTTGACATAACAGAGTCTGTTGGCAATGATGACTTGGATGAGGCTGCTGCTCTTTTTGAATCACTGATGCAGGGCAAAACAACAGCAAGAGATGCTACAATACATCAGGACGCATCAAAGCAAAGTTGGAAGATTTCAAACGACAATGTTCAAGTAGAACGAGCAAGCTATGGATTCAATATCAAGAAATGGTACACCTCCTTCGCACAGCAATATAGGCTGAGAGAACTGGAGACTTCAAGCTCCATCTATCTGCTATTGCCAAAACGTTGCCCTATTTTGCTGCTTCAGGGCACAACCTCTACACCCAGTCGGCCAGGCTGTACATACAGCAAATGATGGAGTTGAACAAAATCCAACCAGAAGTCTATCACGATTTCATGGTAGGCCATCACGTGATGAGGAGAAGCGATCGCTATTGGGCTGGTCTGTCGTGTGATCTGGTGATTGAGCAAACTTTGATGAGGACGCTGAAGTCAAATGGTGGCCTAATTAGAGGACGCGGAATGGGCTAACGACAAAGGTTTGTTTGGCTTCTCTCTATGCTTGCTTGTGCAACAGCAAACCAGTGGATGCAATCCTTGACGCAAACAGAGTTCACAACAAGTGAACAGCACAAAGATTCTTCTAAAACAAGGCAGAGAAAGACCACAAAGACACTTTGACAGTCATCAACTATGTTTCATCAAGAAATCCGTTTTGCGCTGACATGAGCCTTAGGTCCATTGCTACTGGCCAAGCAGCTGACTCATCTGTCAATGCTGACCAAGCTGTTGAAATTGGTCAGCGCATTCTCCAAGGGATGACGGGTCAATCTGCAGCTGACGTGACGTTCAAGAAAAGCAATCAAGCAGTCACAATGGCGACAAAAACTGGAGTGACTATTGGCCAGGAAATGGTGCAAGTGGATCCGCAGTTATTGTTTCAAAGGTTGGTGAAAGTCGCTGGGAATGATACCAACAGGCTCGAGGAAATGTTTTACTATGAACTGGCCAATGTACCTGCCTCCTTGTTTGATTCGACAGGATTCCCCAGAGAAGCCAACAAACATAATTATTCTTGCAGGATTTCTCTGGTCTGCTGTCAATGAGACTGCATCCTTGCCAAGAGAAAATGTGAAATACATTCTCGATGGTGGATCCCTTTTGCATCGCCTTCCATGGCCCAGAGGGTTGTCCTACAAAGATCTAGCAGAGATGTATGTCAGCTTTGTTGCTAGGAAACATACACTAGCTACAATCATTTTCGATGGCTATGTTGATGGCCCAAGTACCAAAAATGTTACCCATCTATGAAGAAGCAAAGGCATGGTTGGGATACATGTAGCCTTTGATCCTGACATGATCCTCTGCGAGACAAAGAAAATGTTCTTGGCCAACTGCGGAAACAAACAGCAGTTTATTCATCTTTTGGCTGAAGCATTCGAGGCAAACAAATTTGTTACATTCCATGCAAAGGGAGATGCAGACTGTATAATTGT
The DNA here is from genome assembly GCA_036898135.1 of Oncomelania hupensis. NCBI lineage: Eukaryota > Metazoa > Mollusca > Gastropoda > Littorinimorpha > Pomatiopsidae > Oncomelania > Oncomelania hupensis. The sequence continues at coordinate 24,214,164 of CM072518.1, forward strand.
CGCCAAAGCTCTAGTATCTGCAAAAGAATCGGCCACTGTTGTTGTCGGAGAAGACACTGACTTGCTAGTTCTACTTCTGCACCATGGGGAACCAGCAATGCATGATGTGTTCTTTACATCAGGTTCCTACAAGAAGACCAAGTTGTGGGACATAAAGGCAAATCAAAAGCGCCTTGGAGCAACAGTCTGTAATAACACTTTTTGCCTATGCATTCTGTGGATGCGACACGACATCTCATCCCTTCAACATCTCAAAATCACTCACAGTCAAGAAGTTTGATTCAGGAGAGCTCCTGGATGAGGCTAGAGTATTCAATGATAAGATGTCAAGTCATGATGCTGTTGCAGCGGATGGTGAGAGGGTATTTGTTCACATGTACAGTGGAAAACGTTCTGATACCTTGACCAAACTGCGGGTTGTCAAATATCAGCAAAAAGTGTCAGCAAGCCATACACAAATCCAAGCTAAAGTGCTCCCCCCAACAGCAGCAGCAGCAGCTGTATTCCATGCCTACAGATAATTCTACCAAGTCTTGGAGTGGGTCTAGACAGAGACCATGGTCTATCACCAGTGGATTGGGGTTGGAAGTTACAGTAGGGCCGGCTACTTCCAATAACAACTAATAAGCCAGCTGCTCCCGATGATATTTTGAATGTTATCCGCTGCTGCTGCAAGAAAGACTGCTCCATTGGCAGAGGCAGCTGCAGAAAGCACGGACTTATGTGCACCACAGCTTGTGGAGAATGCCGTGGAGTCAGCTGCACAAATTCTGTGGTTCAGCTGGATGATGAGTCTGATTCTGAGAGCAACTAAGGCAGACCACTTTTATATTCTACTGGAAAACTAATCAATGGCATGGTTATTTTTGTTTTTCTTTATTTCGTGTTAACTAATCCTTTTTCTCTTGTGAATTAGATAGAAGTCGAGTTTTACAATCGAGATCAAGATTTTCACGATCATCAGAATTTCGCATTTATACCGCTATGTTAATCAAATTTTAATCTCCAGTCAGAACTAAAACTGACACAGAAAAGGTTGAAACAGATTTTCGGACTGTATATGTCAAGAGCTTTCATTTGGCATGCAACATGATATGGTTTTGAATTAAATGTTTATTTCAAGTAATCTCCCTTTGACGTTTTGAAGTGTGAAAAAACATAAGCACCAAAAATCATGTCTCAGACCCATTTTTTTAACTGGGACTTTTTATAGGTATTTCCGCATTGCTTAATGAATATTTTTTTCTGCATAGCATTTTTATAGGAATTAGTTGCTTATTTGGCTATTTATTTCATTACCGGGACTGGACTATATTTACCTTTGTAGTGGTCCTACTTTTCCTCCTCTTCCTCATCATCACCATCGGCATCATCACCGTCATCAACTTCAGCAACAGCAATTGAATTTAGACTACTTGTTGCTATCAAATGTGTAAATCATCCATTTAATGTTTTAAAACCCTTGATGTATTAGACTTTGGGTCACGGCATTATGGCACCATGTTGTGAGGCAATGGAGTTTGTTTTGCCCAGACAGTTTATTGCCATTTTTCCCTAAGGGAAGAGAGATGGAATTGTGATCTAACCGGCTTTTGATTGACCATTGTTGGCATTGTGAGTCTAACGCAAAGGAAATTTGATACGATTACTGCCTCGGTCTTTGGTGACAAAGGGTGGGACCTCTATAGTAAATTGCTTTGGGAAGACAATGGTTCATACGCGAAATTGCTTGTGTCCGATTATAAGCAGATAATTTTGTGGAACTTGTTTTTTGCTTTCATTTCATTTTAGTTTAAATGTGTGGAATAAGTTTTTCAAAAATTTATTTTGCCTCTAGTCAAACTGTGAAGAAAAGGTCGCCCGGATTGCTGCGTTGTTTGGGCGCCAGACGATGCTCCCACAGGCTGCAAGTGGACGTCTCGGGCGACTTCAGTTAGATCCTATTCTTGGACAGCGCCTTGAGCAGCTCTTGAGTTTGAAAAGCGCTATTGAAGAACAAGTAAATAAATAAGAATAGAATAAATAAATAAATAAAAGATATTATCTGTATTTTCCTATTTCTTCTGTTCTATTATTTGCCTCCGATTTCCATATTGTTTCTTTATCTTTCTTGTTTATATATTACATCTGCCAGTGCAATATTTCATGGGCCGGAATCAGAGAAGCACATTATGCGGCTGTCATACAAAAGGGGTGCACGTTCACGTCAACTGTCATTGTTAAGCTATGCTCTTGTCAGGCAGGGGCTGCAGACAATATTTTAAGAGTGGTTTCGTAAACTTATTTTTGTATAGAGCACAGTCTTCCTTTTCCCTTTATCCTCTTCCTCTCCCGTTTCTCTTCCCCTCCCCCTTCATGCGCGCACTCGTCCACTCCCTCATCCTGCCCCCTTCTAATCCTCACTCCTCCTCCTTCTTCTTCTTCTTCTTCTTCTTCTTCTTCTTCTTCTCAAAATTCGTTGCGTATGTATACAGATGGATCAGTTTTAGAAAACGGAAATATTGGAGCAGCATTTTATATTCCCGATTTTAAAATATCCCGACAATATTTTTGACAGAAAGGTAGTACGATTTTTTACAACTGAAATAATTGCAATATTAATGAGTCTATCTTTCATAACTGATTTGACTAATATGCCTTTAAAAACAACAATCTGTTCTTATTGAAAATCAGCATTATCGGCTTTATCATCTTGGGTTAGTACAGAGAGACAGGAATAAAGATTTTATGTCATCAAATCATTACCATGGGTTCGGATATTTCATTACTTTGAATACCTAGTTATTTAAATATATTAGGAAATGTAATTGTTGACCACATAGCATCTTCATACGAATCAATTAAATTATTTTTCAACTTGACAACAATCAAATAAAACGATGTGCTTAGAATCATTGGAATGAGAAATACAAACAAAAGGTCATTGAAAAACACTATTTGGATAATTCACCAGTATAAAAGTGTTATATCTTTCAAAATGTTCTCATATTAACAGTTTATTTCACAGAATAAATCTAAATGCTTCGCGTGCTCGTTTCATAAATCCTCCAGTACCTTGTAATTGTGGTAGCATTTTAAATGTAAATCACTTAATATTTGAATATGAACAAAATTATAACCATTTTCAGCCTTACTCATTAGATTAAATAAATTAAAGCTACCTATGTCAAACTCAAGTATTGTATATCCAGAAGAACATTCTGATTGGTCATTGAGCTTAATGCTCATAGATTTAGTTATAAGTCATGAATTATTCAATTTATTCTTTTCTTCTTTTTCGTTGTTGTTTTAACTTATAACAATTAGTCTAGCAATTTGTTTTTTTTTTAATTCTTTGCACCTAATTTATTTAATTAAGTATTATTAGTTTCAATACATATTTCTTATTTATTTATTTCTTTATTTTGGAATGAGAGAGTGGAGGGTGGGGGGATTATTTATTAATTTGTTTTTAATTTTGATTGATTATCTTATCATTTTACTTTAAATTTTTCATGGGGAGTAAGGAAGGGGGTAGGGGGGTAGGGACATGGGGAAGGGTGTAGGGGGTTAGGGATATGGGGAAGGGTGGAGGGGGTAGGGACATCGGGAAGGGTGTAGAGGGTTAGGGATATGGGAAAGGGTGGAGGGGTAGGAACATGAGGAAGGGGGTAGGGGGTTAGGGATATGGGGAAGGGTGGAGGGGGTAGGGACATGGGGAAGGGTGGAGGGGGTAGGGACATGGGGAAGGGGGTAGCGGCCTGGAGGCCCAACTTCAACTTCTGTAAGACGTAAAATGACATTTAAAAGTACTTCGTTCTTCACAGATGAAGTTTAAAGGTTCAATTTATTTTCTTTTGTTTGTTACTTAATGTGAACGAATTGTTACAAGGGAATGTATGTTGTTAAAAGGGTATGTGTATGTCAGTAGTATGATGATTTATATGGTTAGATTAATTGATTGATTAATTAATTAATTAATTTCGAAAATATTTATGATGTACGCATGGTAGATTTTGGAAATGTTTATGTTACATCAGTACAACTTATGTTAATCTGATGAATAAAAATTGATACAACAGTTCTTCTTCTTCTTCTTCTTCTTCTTCTTCTTCTTCTTCTTTTGTTGCGTAAAATTCTGTTTCTAATGCCCATGTTGTTTCCTTTCTGCTCCTCCACCTCCTCTCTCTCTCTCTCTCTCTCTCTCTCTCTTTCTCTCTCTCTTTCTCTCTCTCTCTTTAACTTTCTCTCTCTCTTTCTCTCTCTCTCTTTCTCTCTCTCTCTTTCTCTCTCTCTCTCTCTCTCTCTCTCTCTCTCTCTCTCAGTTCGTTTTTTTTTTTTTTGCAAGATTTTGTTTTGAAGTTTCGCTAAAAGTACATAGTTGGGTAAAATAAGAAGAGATTTTAAAAATGCAGAAATTTAACGGAAACGAAAATTTCAATAAAAAATGTAAGTAACGATTGAACTACAACATAGTGAAGTGTATTTTCCTACGAGTTTTCCAATATTTTTCTTTCGTTTTTGTTTTGTTCCATTCAGCACAAAGTTAACGTTTTTAGAAGCTGTGTATAAATTTGCATAATTTTGTCCTCTCCACAATCCAGTGTGTTGTAACTAGAATGGGAACTAGCGGTCAGACACTGGGAGAACTTTCGAACTTTAATTTTGCATGGATCATTCCAGATCGGGCTCCCGAAATAGTCAATGGCCGTCTGTATTTTATCCGTAATTACGTCTGTTACTAAAGGTAGAACCACGCTGGTTTCTAAGCTTTAAAAAAACACTAACAAGAAATACGTTCTCTTGCCATATCTAAAAGAAGGAGAAATCCATATTTAGGTCGAATAAATGGGTCTTGAGCTCCTTGGAAACAACACAATATTATGGGGTTGAGAAAGTTGTTTTTCTCAGCATTTCAGTGTATTTTTCTTATCATAATTGGTTACCAGGTTGGCTCCAAACTTGTTTCCCATCCAGGAGTATGGATATAGCCAGTTGCAGGAAATTGAGAGAAATGATTTGAGATGATTGAGGTTGTATGCGGATGAATTAATGAGGTCGAAATTGGAAGCAAGAATTGTTTTAGGGTTTGTCGACAGACGTGATGTAGAATTATACAGAATAAATCTTCTTCTTCTTCTTCTTCTTCTTCTTCTTCTTCTTCTTCTTCTTCTTCTTCTTCTTCTTCTTCTTCTTCTCCTCCTTCTTCGTCTTCTTCTTCTTCTTTGACTGCTGATGCCGCTGCTGTTTCTCTTTCTGTTCCTCATCCTCTTCCGTCTTCTCTTTCTTTGTGATCATCTTACTTTTTCTCCATTTCTTCTTGTAAGGAAAGATGTTGTAATTTGATTTATATTTGTGTTTTTTTCTTACCACCTTACTTCTTCTCTTTTATTTCCCCTTCTCCTCCTCTTTCTTTCTTCTTCTTCTTCTTCTTCTTCTTCTTCTTCTTCTTCTTCTTCTTCTTCTTCTTCTTCTTCTTCTTCTTCTTCTTCTTCTTCGTCGTCGTCGTCGTCTTCTTCTTCTTCGAGCAAGACCTAGATTTTAAATATATTCTTCTGCTGCTCCATTTTCATTTTCTTATTGAGTTTCTTTTTTTTTCTTTCATGTTCTCCTTCTCCTCCTTTAATTCCGCTCTTCTTTATTCCGTTTTAAGTCCAAAAGGAAGCACAACAACAATGAGCATTATTTTGTAGATTCATGAAAAAAAAAACAATCAGACAACGAGCGAGAATTGGAAGTCTCTTGGATACTCGCCCGTTATCAGTCAAAATCACAGACTCCCAGGCGTGAGCGTTCGTGTACAGACTTTTTACCACACACGTCCGTGGCATTTCAGTTCCTTGCGGCCTGGTAGTTGGTAGAAAGCGAAAAACAAACCACGGCTATTGATCACCCTGGAGGTTGAAGATTTAATCCAAACAGTAACGCACAGGGACCCGTAACTACAGCAACAGGCAGGAAATCCATCGATGTAATACGTCGCCAGATAATGCATTTGTGGAGTTTGGGTTCCAGCTGACGCAGATTGCAAAGATAACGTCATTACATGTGGAACGGGCCATTCAGATACCATGTTTTCAAAACGTAATTAGTGTTACATTTTACTGTTGGTGTATATTTCAATTTTGATAACAGCAATACAACGACCGTCCAGAGTTGTTTGTTCTTCGCCTTTGCTTATATGAGCGGGTGGATGTAGGCATAAGTATACGTATCAAGGTGATGCATTTTGGTTTGGCCTTCAGGCACACCTCAAAGATAACATCTGTGTCTGTCCATTGAAATTTCATGTTTTAACCTGTATGTAAACAAATTGTAATGTTCGTTGGTTCGTTTAAATTTGAACTGCAGTAAAACACATAACATCTGCCTGGCTGCCAGTCAGTCTGTCTCTGTTTGCCTGTCTGTCTATCTGCCTGTCTCTCTCTCTCTCTCTCTCTCTCTCTCTCTCTCTCTCTCTCTCTCTCTTTCTCTCTCTCTCTTCTCTCTTGCGCGCACAGTTCACTCGGTGGTGTATGCAGTGTATTGGAATGTCGGATGTAAACATTGCAACTTGTACAGGCTGTGGAGCAAAGCCCGTGGACGGCCTAACCTAAATTACCCTGATACACTGCGGATGAGAGTATACACCGAGGTCTAGTCGGTGCACGCACTCATTCCATTGTATGGACTTTAAAGATCATAGCGCTAATGTCCTAGACGGGTGAGTGCCGGTTACACACATACACCCAACATGCACTTGGTCCTTCTCCCCTTTGTGCTCAGATGTTTGGGCGTCAGACTATGCACTCCCAAGGACGCAAGTGAGCGCCTAGGGCCAGGGGCTGCTTGACCCTTATCGGCCAGCGCCTTGAGCAGCTGTTGAGCTGGAAAAGCGCTATTTAAGAACGATTAAATAAATAACATAAATGTCTCTTTCTCTCGCCCATTGCCGTTAAGGTTTCTTGCTGCCTCCTTTAGTTATTCGTCATTCAGACTACTGTAAGGACAAGGTACACTACACTCGGCGACCAGAAAATGCCCGGCGGAAATGATTCTGCATTGAATGGAAATCCTTATTGATTCTGGACTCGTGGGTATATTTGCATGACCTTTTTGGAATTCATACCTTTCGGGTATTAGAAGTGTGTGGTTGTGCGTGTGAGTGCGCCACCGCCCGCGAGAGTGTGCGCGAGTATGTGTGCGCGCGTGCGTGTTGTTGCACTTACGCCTATTTTGTGTGGGTGTTACGCGGGGCGTAATTAATCACATTTGCATATCCGTCCTGGATCGATAGGCTTTGCTTGAAAAAGTGTTTGACGACAGCTACAGGATTAAAAAACAGATGGTTTGACGATTGGAGAAAGATTTTGCATTGGCCGCGTGTTTCTTCAAACGGAAGAGTCGAATTTCTCCAGTCCAAGGTCAAGGTGTGTAATGTTCCAGTATTAAATTATTTTGGATCTTGACATTGGGTTTATTTATATTGTACTGTATTTTGTTTGGGACCAATTTGTTGTAAAGTTGTAGTTTTGAATGAAAAGATGTGCGCCAAGAAAGCGTTCCTATTTTTCGTTAACGCGATCTGTTTCTGCAAATCTGAACGCCATCATCCACTAAGCCATTTGATTGGTTTGCGTTTTCTCACTTTGTACTTTCTTTATGGACAGAGCATGGTCAAAAGATTCTTCTGCAGAATGATCGAATGAGATGGTTGAAGAAGAAGAATGGAGAAAACTAATACAAATAATATAGACGAAAATGAAGAAAAAGAAGAAACAACATCGTCATCATCAACAACAAGAGCAACAGCTACTACAACAAAGAAGGCGACAACGATCACTATAATTATGAAAGTGATGAAGATGGTGATGAGAAGTAGAAGAATGAAGAGGAAGAGGAGAAGGAGGAGGAGGAAGTTTTTCTGTCCATTAGTTCTTCTGACATTAGTACTTCAGACTCGCCAGTTGTTTGTTCAGAGAACCCTTATTTGCGTGTTGATCCCTATATACAACTGACTGTATTCTCTCTTTTTCTCTTTCTCTTTTCCCTCTCTCTTTCCCTCTTTCTCTTCCGCGCTCTCTCTCTTTCTCTCTCTCTCTCTCTCTCTCTCTCTCTCTCTCTCTCTCTCTCTCTCTCTCTCTCTCTCTCTCTCTCTCTCTCTCTCTCTCTCTCTTGAGGGTTTTTGGACAACTTTAAATGAGTTAGACATGGAGTCCTTCGTACGTAAATATGATGTCGCCTTATTGGTAGAAACATTCGTTGAAAATATTCCACAGTCTGTGTTCCCTGACTACGACGTTTTTGTCAGTCCTGCATTAAAACTAACAGACAGTATACAGGGACGCCTTAGTGGGGGATTATTACTTCTTGTTAAGAAACTCTATAGCAATCATTTTGAACAAATCTTAATAGAGTTTGACAATATTATTGCAATGAAAATTTCTCATAATCTGCTGGGTTTAGAAAGGGACTGTATTCTTGTATGTGTGTATCTACCACCAGAAAACGCCAAATATTACCAGGAGACGGATATTTATAATGGCGTTATGATGCTAGAAGACTGCTTATTAGATCTTGGTAATCGTTTTGATGATCTGCCCCTAGTTATTTGTGGTGACATGAACGCCAGGACGGCTTCTAGGAACTCAAGCGTAACACGTGATCCTATTGACAATATTGATGATTTCGTTAATGATGAAGAATATGAAACTGCAAATGACGATGTGAACGATCGTGTTTCTAAAGACACAACCATTAACACTTTTGGAAAATATTTACTGAACGTTTGTGATGAATTTTGTTTGTCTATTGTAAACGGCCTTAAATGCCGTAATTTTTCTAGAGACTATACGTACGTCTCCCAGACTGGGTGTAGCGTGATTGACCTTTTTATTGTTTCTAATGGCATTCTTAACAAGTGTATACACTTTAAGGTTTTACCAATGGTGGAGTCGAAACATGCAGCGGTAGAATTGTTTTTCCGCTGTGGCGAAACAGTAGTGGTAAAGAAAAGTAATACTCCCGGCTTTTCATTTTCAAAGTATACATGGGATTGTGAACAGCGTTCTACTTTTTGTGAGGTTATGAATTCAGACAGAGTTAAATCTGCTATTGAAGAGGCATGTAACATTATTGATTTCAACATCGATCTTGCCTTAGAAAAGTTTAACGATTGTTTTAATATTTCTGGCAAATGTATGCTAAAGAATATATACGTGGGATCTGAGAAAAGGAGAGTGTGGTTTGATTTAGAATGCAAGCAAAGTAGAAAGGTTTTGAGACAGCACTTGAGAAAATTTTACATACACAACAGAGACGAAGATAGACTGGGTTACACACAAAAAAGACGAGAGTACAAAGAATTACTTCGACGTAAGAAATTTGATTTTAAAGCAACTTTTATTCAATCGTTACACGACAACATGAATAATTCTGCGAAGTTCTGGGATTCGATTCGCTCAGTACGCCCACGCTCTTCTTGTCAGTCCAACATTTCAAAAGAGCAATGGTTAGAGCATTTTAAGAATGTGTTTATGTCTGATTCTATTGATGGGGAGGGTGTTGGTGGTGATGGTGATGGTGTGACGTTTGTTGAACCTAGTGTTTCTAATTTAAATGTGCATCCAGACGACATGTTAAACTGTCGCATTTCCGAACCCGAAATAACGTCTGCTATTAATGCGTTGAAGAATAAGAAAGCCGCAGGTCCTGATGGTATGATTGGAGAGTTCTATAAGAACAGTGTTGATTGTATCATTCCCTTCTTGTTCAAATACTTTAATTATATTTTTGACAAAGGTTTATTCCCGAGTGACTGGACGTTAGCTAGTCTACAACCTATCCACAAAAAAGGTGATTTGAGTAATCCTGATAATTTCAGAGGCATTTCACTGTTAAATATTTGTAGACCCCTTGGGGTCATGAGCAATCTTGCCACTGTAGATTGTTCTAACCTATAAAGGGTACAGTGAAAGCCCCAGTTGAAAACCTGTCTTGCCTTTGTAGGCATGACAAATTAACTGCGGCAACAGTTCCCCCCGTTGGAGTGCCGGGGGTTTCAGTATAAATAGTATCCCCACTTTCTGGAAATTTAGTGCTTTAAATTCCCACTGTCGCTGTCTTCCTCATTTGCTCTTTCCCATTCCCGATCTGTCCTACCACTCTGCTATACTATCTTCTTCTTCGCTAGATCAATGACCTACCTTTTTTCTTGAAAACTCTTCCTGGACAAGACTCCTTGTTTGTGTATGAGGTCTGTTGGATCAGCTTGGGAATGTTGGACGCTTTCTGCCGGGTGGTCACTAGGGCTTCCTATGAATGTACTATTTGGCACTATAGGCATTTTATATGTATGTTTTTTGTTGATGATTTATAATGATGTTTGTATTCTATTTTGTTTTTGTAATCGGGGAGTTCGCGTAGTTGAGGTCAACCCTCAGCCGTCCCTCGCGTGGGATGTCTTTATTGTAAAGTGACTGGCCGGTGGAGGGCATTCAATTTTCCCACTGGGGTTGTTTCAACAGATCTTTTATGCGGATCGGGGGTTGTCCGGTCCTGATTTGGCTCGGAAGAGTCCGCTGGACCTAAAGCAATAATAAATCAATCAATCAATCAAATATTTGTAGTAAAATTTACAGCTTTGTTTTAAATCAGCGAATAAACAAGTGGATTGAAGAACATGATCTAATCGGCGAAGAACAAGCGGGATTTAGAAAAGAGCATAGTACAGCTGATCATGTTTTTACTTTGTATGCTATGATTCAGAAACAACTTGTCAGACACAGAAAACTTTATGTAGCGTTCATTGATTTCAGGAAGGCCTTTGACAATATTTCTAGAGATAAGCTATGGAAGGTCCTTAAAAAGAATGGCTTGAATGGTAAGATTTTAAAGGCATTGAAAAGTATGTATGCAATTGTTAAGGCGAAGATACGGGTTGGGGGTGACTTCACTGATACTTTTATGTGCCCTCGCGGCCTGAAGCAGGGGGAAATATGTTCACCGATAATTTTTTCGCTCTTTGTAAATGAATTGACGAAGGACATACTGGCAGATGGAAAACACGGGATCCAGTTATCACCAGATTTTATTCAGCTATTGATTTTGCTGTTTGCTGATGACGTGGCTCTTATTTCAGATACTATAACTGGTCTTCAAACACAACTAAACATTTTGTACAACACTGCAAGGAACCTAGATCTAGTTGTTAATTTAGACAAGTCTAATGTTGTTGTCTTTAGAAATGGTGGCCATCTTGCTTCAAGTGAACGATGGTGTTATGGTGATGAACCTTTGAAGATTATAAACTCTTACAAGTACTTAGGAATATGTTTGACTCCGCGTCTTAGTTTCACTCGTACTATGGACGATCTTGCTTGTCGTGCCAGGAAAGGAGTAATGGCTATTATAAGAACGCTTTGGACTGTTGGTGAACATTCTCCGAATCTATTTTTTAAATTGTTTGACTGTCAAATTCAACCTATTTTGACATACGGTTCAGAAATATGGGGACTGACAAAAAATCAATAAATTATTGAACGTGTCCATCTTTTTGCTTTAAAGAAGTTCTTGGGGGTACATCCCAAGGCTCCTAGACATCTTGTGTACGGAGAAACAGGCAGACATCCTTTGTTTGTGACGACTCATGTAAGATGTATTAAGTTTTGGCTACGCCTGTTGTTTCTGGGTGATGACCGCTATTCTAAAAAAGCACCCCTTGGGGTCATGAGCAATCTTGCCACTGTAGATTGTTCTAACCTATAAAGGGTACAGTGAAAGCCCCAGTTGAAACCTGTCTTGCCTTTGTAGGCATGACAAATTAACTGCGGCAACAGTTCCCCCCGTTGGAGTGCCGGGGGTATCAGTATAAATAGTATCCCCACTTTCTGGAAATTTAGTGCTTTAAATTCCCACTGTCGCTGTCTTCCTCATTTGCTCTTTCTCATTCCCGATCTGTCCTAACACTCTGCTATACTATCTTCTTCTTCGCTAGATCAATGACCTACCTTTTTTCTTGAAAACTCTTCCTGGACAAGACTCCTTGTTTGTGTATGAGGTCTGTTGGATCAGCTTGGGAGTGTTGGACGCTTTCTGCCGGGTGGTCACTAGGGCTTCCTATGAATGTACTATTTCGCACTATAGGCATTTTATATGTATGTTTTTTGTTGATGATTTATAATGATGTTTGTATTCTATTTTGTTTTTGTAATCGGGGAGTTCGCGTAGTTGAGGTCAACCCTCAGCCGTCCCTCGCGTGGGATGTCTTTATTGTAAAGTGACTGGCCGGTGGAGGGCATTCAATTTTCCCACTGGGGTTGTTCAACAGATCTTTTATGCGGATCGGGGGTTGTCCGGTCCTGATTTGGCTCGGAAGAGTCCGCTGGACCTAAAGCAACAATAAATCAATCAATCAATCAATTCTAAAAAAGCGTACAACATGCTCTTGTTTTTTCAAAGACAAAACTACGTTACCTGGGCTTGTGCCGTGAGGAATATTTTGTAAATGTATGGTGTTGGCGTCGTTTGGGAAGCACAGGGTGTGGGTGACGTACCCTCTTTCGTTCGCTGTTTTAAGGAAAGGCTAATTGATTGTGCAAGACAAAACTGGCACTCATCATTGATGTCACATCATTTGTACAGTGTGTACACTAACTATAATCAATCACTTTCTCTGTGTCAGTATGTACTTTCAGTAAAGAACATTTTTGTACGAAGACAGTACACTCGCTTTAGAATTGGTATGTCTAAATTAAATTGTCATTTCCTTCAGTATAAACCTATTGGAGATGATAGGAAAGCTTGTCCATTTTGTCAGACAGTCGATGAAACTGAGGTTCATTTTTTATCAGCATGTCCACTGTACAATGAAATTAGAAATGAATTAATTCCTGTAAAATACTGCAGACATCCGTGTTTGGCCAAGTTTCGACTGTTGGTATCATGTCCAGTTTCAGCTGTTGTTAATAATCTGGCTGTATTTATATATAAAGCTCTTTGCTTGCGTGAAAGAATGATGAAGCAAAATGGTTGAATGTAATATAGTGCTTGCGATGATATGTATCATATAAATATGCCTTCTTGCATTGTTTATTTTTTTGTATATTTTATTTATTAGTTATTTTGGCCCACTCATTGTAACGGGCCGGTGGTCTATACAATAAACCATTCTGATTCTGATTCTGATTCTGAATCTCTCTCTCTCTCTCTCTCTCTCTCTCTCTCTCTCTCTCTCTCTCTCTCTCTCTCTCTGTGCATGTCCAGTATCGATTTGGCTTGAGGTCTTAGGGGTGTTTGTTCGGTCAACAAGATGACCCTCAGTGAGTTATTGTCTCAGAGTATCGGCGATCAAGACAAGCACCACTTTTACTAGCAATAATCAAAACCTCCTACTCTACCTCCAGTAATCCTTAATACGCTGTCTGTCCTGCACAGTCACGTGTAGTGCTTTTGTCGGAATATTCAAGAACTACAGAATTCTTTAAAGATGATGGCGGTAATATGTGGCAAGAAGAAGAAGAAGAAGAAGAAGCACAACCTCATCAATCTCGGGTGCTGTGTTAATATGCAGCCCGTACATTATACATTTTTCTCACAGTAACTTTTTTTAACGCTAGCTATAACATCAGTATCATATACACTGTGCAACCAACAACGCACGTCTAGATCATTGTTGATACATTCCAGATACTCTGTACAATATCTCTCTGCAGGTCCTCTATGGATGACCCACTCCAGGCACCGTCATTGTCCAGTTAGTGATCGCTCATAAATTCATTTTGTGTCCACTAACGAGGAACAATCCAAGGCACTGAGGCTTGAATTTGACAGCTGTGCTCATCCCATGATGTGCACACGATAATTTCAGAATGAGGAGAGGAAGTCGTAAAGCGGACAAAAATGTGTACGGAAGAAGAAGAATAACAAGTAGGAAGAAGAGGAAAGGAAGAAGGTAGGAAGAAAAGAAAATGAAAGATGGGGACGAGAGAGAGAGAAGATAAGATAAGCTAACAATGTTATTTTGCTAGGGTAAAAGAGTAAGCGCTGGATGCGCTTTCTTACATCTTGACCCCGGGGCTTGTAACTACAACTATTAAGTAAACAAATTAAAGTTAAAACATTAATTTTATGGACCAATAACAAGGTCATGATTAGATAAAATCATTTTCAATAAATTGAAATCAAATTATTGTTGCTAATATCAATCAACAACAATTAATGTTTATTTTAAATTGTGTATGTGTTTTAAGAGACATTTTCTAAATGATGTAAATTTAGATGCTGGGCCATGAGGATAATATCAATCAACAACAACAGTTAATGTTTAATTTTTGATGTGTTTTAAGAGACATGTTCTAATTGATGTAAATTTAGATGCTGGAGTGTTAATATCAATCAACAACAACAGTTATTGTGTTCTTTGTGTGATTTAAATGAAATAGGTGATGAATTCCATTATTTGTTTAATCCCCTTCTAAAAGACAACAGATTTTCCCTATTGCCACGGTATTTTAGGAATCACCCAAATGTCTTCAAATTAAATCAGCTAATGAACTCGAAATCAAAAAGCACACTGATAAATTTAAGTCGTCTTATTGGAATAATACTTTCACCTTTTAAGTAGTACAGCATTGGTTATTTATTTATTTATGTTATTTTTTTCCTCCAATATTTGAATACTGTTTGGTGGTCATGCATGTTTGCTTCACTGTTCTGGCATTTTTACCCTTTTTCTTTCACTTCTCTGATGACTGTTGTTTTTGTTTTATATTGTATCTTTATGCGATTGTTCTTTTGAGTGCATATCAATTATTTATTATATATTTATTTATTAATTTATTTATTTATTTTATTTTATTTCATTATTTTTCTTTTTTTAAGAGGTGTCAGAAATGTTTGACCATTATTGTTGCTTTTTCATTTAGTGCATATGTTATTGTTTGTAGTTAGAGGCTGCTGTGTCTTGTAATATATAGTGCCGTTCTTGTAATCACTATGTATATATTGTGTATCCCTATCCCCCCATCTTCCGCCCCCCCCCCCCCCTTGTCTGGCTATACGGCCCCCCTGGGCTAGGAGCCTAACTTGATATTTGCTGTTTGATCATTTGTTTGTTTAATAAAAGGACAAAGTTCCAAAGTTAATGTTTAATTTTTGATGTGTTTTAAGAGACGTGTTCTGAATGATGTAAATTTAGATGCTGGAGTGCTAAAATCAATCAACAACAACAGTTAATGTTTAATTTTTGATGTGTTTTAAGAGGTGCATTGTAAATGATGCAAATGTAGATGGTGGAGGGCTGAAATCTTCCAGAACTAAATATGAAAGGATGGTGAGAAGTAGAGTGGGGAAAAAGAGGGAGCTCAGAAAGAGGACTGTGGACAGACTACAACAACACAAGGAAAGAAGGACTAAAAGGGCAACAACCTTACGGAGATCAACGTTAGTGCTCCTGATACTAAGGGCAATACTCCTATCAATCATTCAATGTTCGCCTTCTTTCCATTGACAAGCAGGTTACCAACCGGTTGCTGGTGGAGATGAAGGGATTTGCAGATGGTCAATCAAGGAGGCTTTAGGAGAAAGATTCACAACTTGAATGAAGGAGTAAGGAGCATCAGCCATTTTTGTTGCAACGTTGTTTTTAAAACGGGGACACATTTTTGATGTAGCTTTGACTTTCCAACTTCGCAAAAGAGGACAAAGATTGTAGATGCAAAAGAAGAAGAAGAAGAAGATGATGATGATGATGATGATGATGATGATGATGATGATGATGATGATGATGATGATGATGATGATGATGATGATGATGATGATGATGAAGAAATAAGAAGACGAAATAAGAAGAGTAATACAGAATACAGAATTTATTAAGCCAAATTACAGCACAACATATATCATCCTTGTGTCAATTCAGGCTCTTGGCAAATTTCAGCTTAGATGTTAAATATAAGTTAGACGGAATGCAGACTATTGAATCTTCACGCAGCATTTCATTAAATTTCATGTTATTAATTTGAGAGAGAGTGAGAGAGAGACAGACAGACAGAGAGAGAGAGCGAGTTTGTTGGTTTTATCCTTGCGTCGTGCTATTCATGCTTGAAGTGATAGTTCTACTTAGGCATAGGGATATAGACGGGAACACTAATGACAGTGCATATAGAAACTGCTCATGCTTGTAAGTTGTGGACGCATTTAGAAAGTTCAGAATCGATTTACCATTCTTCTTTTACGATAGACATGAATGAATTGGGACATGGTTTTGCCTGGATCCGTATGCATGCAACGTTATGTCCAATATCAGAATGTATTCTTACCACTTCATCCCTGCAGCGCAGGCATGTTCGATGTTGACTTTAGATTTAATAGGTTTTCTTAATGCCAACTACAGAAGGTGCACGGGTTGAAAAATACAGTCGCCCGTATTGTCTCAGAAGACGCGGAAGCATAATCTCAGGACGTCTGCGTTCCAGGATCCTGTTCCCAGTACAGAAGAGTTTTGAACACAAAATACTGCCACTTAGATCAGTGCAAAGGATGGAACAATATTTGAGTATGCTAGCACCTACTCTTCCTACCTCGGACTGAACTTCTCCTCTTCAAACCCTTGTCATGAATCATCCTCTTGGTGTTACACGTTTATTTATCAATAGCTGATTCAGCCCTGACGCTTGAATCTTGATAAGTGTAACTGGAATTCGTGTATCCACGCAGCCTGTTCACTCGGCAACAAGGCAGGATTCGTCGTGCAAAGTTTTCCAACTTTATCCAGCAAACATCAACAACTGCATACAAGATCGCTTTCCGAAAATCACTTCAATCATCATCATCATCATCATCAAAAATAATCATAAATCACTCATGCAAGCAGACATTGCGTTACTTATACTGTATAACCTCTCCTCAATCTAGAAAAAGTTCGAACATTCCAGCATGACGCAATAACACCCAAACTATGCATTCTCTTACGTCATTAGGTTAGGAGAATCGCTTAGCCACCACCAGATCTATCTCTTCGGTCGATAATAAACAAGTCATTCTAGAAAATTATCAACAATATCTACCGACGACAATTATCAACATCAACATTATACAAAGCTTCTTCTAGCAACAATGCAAAATCAAATCAAATGTAAATACACTCTGTTATTGCATGCTTTGCAAAACAAAATGATATTATGAGCTATCGTGCGCGTCTCAATCGTAACATAATGTTAGTCCACTTCAAGCATTAACCAGTGACTCCTTTGTACTTGTTATGTGCATGTTATTATTTCTATTGCTGTCTCACGAAGCTGGAGCTTCCTAAGCAATACTCTCAAGTGTACTCTTGGGACATTATTATCGTGAGTGATGAACTTTGTATCATGCGCTGATTGCTAGTTAGTTAGTTAGTTATTCATTGCTTACGGGGTCAAGCGGACTCTGATTGCTAGTGAAAAGCTGTAGCGTTTGTCAAGCACACTAGCCCAGGGGTCGAATTCATGGCCCGTTAAATTATAGGCGATGGTTAACGTTACCAACATTGGTTTTGTAACCAACAATGGTATCGTTAACCATCGTTTAGCAGATCGCTATTCATGAGGGAGTGTCCACCCATTGGTACTTAACCAAGGCTATTTTTGGGCTGTGCGGGAATATCCGTAAGGGGGCATAATTCAAGCAGCTGTTTTCCTTCTTTCGTCAACAAAATATAAAAATGGCTGTGGCAATGGCAAAGAGAAAAGCAATTTTTTCGTACACTGAAACTAATGTTCTCCTTGAGAACGTTATAGAATTTAAACATATACTGATGGCAAGTTTATCAACTGATGTCACGAACCGCCTAAAAAACGACTGCTGGAAAAAAATCGCCGAAAGAGTGACTGCAGTTGGTGGTGCGAACCGAACAGCCGAAGACGTGAGGGAGAAGTTTTATAACCTTAAAAAAGACCATCGCATGATTAAAGTCTGGCAATGGTGGCGTGATTAGCAAGCCTACCGACAGCATGCTGGATATCATAGTGAGCAAGGAGAGCGAGCTTTTTTGTTGGGGTGAAAGGAGAGAAATCACTTTTGATCACTTTGTAGTTTGTAATGTTACATTTTGTTTTTAGACTGAGGTGTCAATTTTTGCCGTTTTTGGGTAGTTTGGAACTTGAAATGCTGTCTTTATTTCGTAGGGTTGCATTACCCTACGAGTATAAACTATACAGATACACAATAAGCCTACACATCACCAGTCAAAATCCAACAACAATATTTTAATAATAATAATAATAATAATAATAATAATAATAATAATAATAATAATAATAATAATAATAATATTAACCCGTTTTATTAATATGACAGATTATTAAAGGTGCCAGAGGCATAAAAACAAAGAGTGAGACACACATGTAAAAGTGGTGACAAAACGCCTTGCCGATCACACAGTTTCAGTCTGTCTACCGCGTTCGTTAACGTGATGATATCATGCCGACGAAAACGAAAGTTTGATACCAGTTCCACATCATCAAATTTGTCAAGTGGATTACTTCTGTCGCGAAATACTCTCTCTCTCTCCTCGGAACTCGTCTCTGTCGAAGTTGCCACCAAACGATGGCCGCCATTTTTAACCAGTGTTCCATTGGTTATCGGGTGGTCCCCCCTCCGTTAAAATAACCATGGTTAGCAACCGTCGTTAACTCTGCTAAGGCCTCGTGAATGTAAAATTTCCAGCTTAACCAACGTCGTTAATTTTACCAACATTGGTTAAGCCTTAACCAACGGTCATGAATACCACCCCTGAAGAGGAAATGTGATGTCGCTTGTGCCAAATAGGATGATTGGATCAAGCAGTTTGATGCGCTGTTTATTTCTGCACCAGGCAGGGTCCTGAATTGTTACATCCTACCTTTAATGCTCTCCACGCTTTCTGGATCCATCTCTGCCTGTGTCTTTGTGTCGGTCGGTCTCCCACCCTCGTTTTTTCCAGCAGCCATCTGAGCTTGCATGTCTCTCTTTGGTGGGGATCGGGGTTGGGGTGTGGAAGGCGGGAGAATGGGCTTTGGTCCTGAATTATTCTTTTACGATGAAACGATCCGTTCTCTCTCTCCCTCTCTCCCTCTCTCTCTCTCTCTCTCTCTCTCTCTCTCTCTCTCTCTCTCTCTCTTTCTCTCATGGGGGTGGGAAGTGTGGGTTGTGGTGTGCGTCAGCCACGGGATGTGGGAATTAGACATTGAAGATTTATAATTTATATTGAAGATTTATCTGTTATATTTCAAGATGTATCCAGTCCCTTACACCTGGAGATTTGTTTAGCAATGAACGGAGTCGTAGGTGTGGGGACTAGGTCCCTAATGTAAATTATACAAAGGAGAAAAAGCACGAATTTCTAAGTCCATGTATTTTAGTTATTGACGATGATGAATGATGATGATGATGATGATGATGATGATGATGATGATGATGATGATGATGATGATTGATGATGATGATGATGATGTGATGATGATGATGATGATGATGATGATGATGATGATGATGATGATGATGATGATGATGATGATGATGGTGATGATGATAATGATGATGGCAATTATTAATTTAACGGCGACAGTGATGATGATGAAAACTAACATTGCACCGACATCCGCTGACGTTTATGTTCATGGCACACGTTATAACAGTCAGTGCAATAGTCACTACTAAGCTTGGTCTAGTTCACTTTCCGAGCTTGATCTTTACAGCTTTATCTCCTGGATTCACTGGACACCGGGCAGATGGTAATGCTAACCAGAGACTGGACATGATCTGCATACAAACTGGCCACTAGAATGCCCACGCCGAAGTCCCGAGAGAGCGAGAGAGAGAGAGAGAGAGAGAGAGAGAGAGAGTAGTTTTATGCTGGTAACAAATCAAGGCAACCAACCAAGAGAGACTAGGGGTGGTATTCATGACCGTTGGTTAAGGCTTAACCAATGTTGGTAAAATTAACGACGTTGGTTAAGCTAGAAATTTTAAATTCATGAGGCCTTAGCAGAGTTAACGACGGTTGCTAACCATGGTTATTTTAACGGAGGGGGCACCACCCGATAACTAATGGAACACTGGTTAAAAATGGCGGCCATCGTTTGGTGGCAACTTCGACAGAGACGAGCTCCGAGGAGAGAGAGAGTATTTCGCGACAGAAGTAATCCACTTGACAAATTTGATGATGTGGAACTGGTATCAAAATTTCGTTTTCGTCGGCATGATATCATCACGTTAACGAACGCGGTAGACAGACTGAAATTGTGTGATCGGCAAGGCGTTTTGTCACCACTTTTACATGTGTGTCTCACTCTTTGTTTTTATGCCTCTGGCACCTTTAATAATCTGTCATATTAATAAAACGGGTTAATATTATTATTATTAAAATATTGTTGTTGGATTTTGACTGGTGATGTGTAGGCTTATTGTGTATCTGTATAGTTTATACTCGTAGGGTAATGCAACCCTACGAAATAAAGACAACATTTCAAGTTCCAAACTACCCAGAAACGGCAGAAATTGACACCTCAGTCTAAAAACAAAATGTAGGCCTAACATTACAAACTACAAAGTGATCAAAAGTGATTTCTCTCCTTTCACCCCAACAAAAAGCTCGCTCTCCTTGCTCACTATGATATCCAGCATGCTGTCGGTAGGCTTGCTAATCACGCCACAATTGCCAGACTTTAATCGTGCGGCTGCACGATTCCGATGAGTTATAGGCCTATTTTGTTGACGAAAGAAGGAAAACAGCTGCTTGAATTATGCCCCCTTACGGATATTCCCGCACAGCCCAAAAATAGCCTTGGTTAAGTAACAATGCGTGGACACTCGCTCATGAATAGCGATCTGCTAAACGATGGTTAACGATACCATTGTTGGTTACAAAACCAATGTTGGTAACGTTAACCATCGCCTATAATTTAACTGGCCATGAATTCCACCCCGGAACTATGGCAGGCTTTTTAGTTTGAATATTTTATTCGACTGGCTGACTTGACCAGTGTTTTGTTTAAACTGAGTTGAAGAGTAATGGTTGTTAGACTGACTGATATATTGATTAATAGATTAGTGTCAAATGGTGTAGCAATGGTTTTTGTTGTTGTTGTTGTTTGTTTGTTTTGTTGTTGTTTACTTCACTTGGTTTCAAATACCACCATCGCAAATAGACGCTACTGATAAAATATAACTTATTGTATTTTTGTTGCCTGCTGCTATGGTTGGCTGGTTGTTTGAGGGGTTGAATAGCTGATTGAAAGAAGTGAAACAAATATTGCTTGCAAAGTGTGAAATTGTTCGTGTAACGTTTGGTTGACTGATATTTCAGTCGGCATATTTCATAGTGTTTATGTATGTGTGAGTGTGTGAGGCCTATTGGGGTGAGTGTTGTGTGCTTTGCGAGTTCGTTTTTTTCATGCGCCTGCGGGTTTCAATGTGTACATCTCATAATGATCAGAAGGCGAGGTGTTGTTTGAAAATGCTTTGTCGAAACTTCTGAATAAATTGTCAATATGTGTGTGTGTGTGTGTGTGTGTGTTTATGTATTTGTTTGTTTGTGTGTTTAAATTATCATACATTTAATCAGGACTACGTTCTCGACTCTTTCTTTTAAGCGTTAATATATAACTCTAATGTGAACCATATTAGCCTGATAAGATGTGGTGGATTTATCTGTCAACCCTTTTGTCTCCCCAACTCCTCCTCTTCCAATGATTCTTCTTCCTTAATTCGCTCTTCTAATTCTCCGTAATTAAACACAATTCTCCATCCATCTTTCTTGGCATAATCCAATTCTAAATAGCGGTCATATACCTTGACATTTGGGGCAACTGTATATACCGCGGATTTTTTACGTAGTGGCGAAGCATTTTCTATTCCGCGAGGGACAAGGGTGCACCCTCTAGTGTGATAACTTCGCGCGAACTCTCGGCCACGGGACATGTTGACGTGGCGGTTGAGGCTAAATCTCGTGCAATCTCGCGTCACTTTGACAGAGTGGCTGCCTCACCCGGAGTCACAATGACGCAGCTTGTGATTTTTATAAGGGATTGTTTCGAGAGTTTTCAGCCGTTTGTAATTCCGCCGCTATAAACGCCCCTAGAGATTTCAACTTTTAATTTATTGTTTTGGATTTTTTTTCTTCCTCTGTCTGTCTGTTTGTCTCTCTGTCTCTGTCTCTGTCTCTCTGTCTGTCTGTCTGTCTGTCTGTCTGTCTGTCTGTCTCTCTCTCTGTCTCTCTCTCTCTCTCTCTCTCTCTCTCTCTCTCTCTCTCTCTCTTCGCAGCCTGTTTATTTCATTGTGGATTGCTTGGTCTTGCTGCTGCCTCATCAGGTCTGGCGTTCCTGAAGCCCCAGAAATTTTAACTTTTAATTTCAAGCTTCAGATATCTTTCTCTCTCCTTCTCTAACTCTCTCACTCCTTTCTCGCCTTCTCTCTCTCTCTCTCTCTCTCTCTCTCTCACGTAAAACATGTATTTTTCTTCCTTTCTCCTTATCACCATCGGCAGCGGACACCATCACTTCCATGACCAGCATCACATTAATTATCATGCTCGATTAAAATATATATAAACAAAATTCTTGCTATAGATTGTGACACACATTACAGTACTAGCTAGAGATACTTTAAAGATCCAGCAAAGCACAACAATGTAATAGAATACGTCAGCTCGTGGTCTGGGTTAAAAACAAGATGGCAAGTTTGTAAGTTGTATCTCCAGACATTATTAACACACATAGCCAAAAATTAGGCATTTAGAAAGGTGTTAATATTCGTGGCGGTGTTGTGACTGGGCTTCATTATAATTAATCAAAGGGAAGAAATGGAATGACAGACCACGATCTGAGCTATCTGCAAGCAAACCATCGTTAAAATCGGTTCAGCCAACCTTTTGATACAGCGCAAAACGTGTTTAGAGAATGGTGACGCCCAATGACCTTGACCTTTTGAGAAAGTACAAATAAGAATGATTTAGCCTGCTGAGCAGTAGTTCAAGTATCCGCAATGTAAAAATGATAAATTTCGGTTCAGTTATTCTTGAGATAAGACAAACCGAATTGTTTTAAGTTAACGAAAAAGTGAAATTCGATGCGACGGACCTACCGACCGACCATGGACTCTATATTTAATGGACGGCTGTCTCTCGCGCTGCTAGCTCTTTCCAAGACTAAACAAGTTCCACGCTAGCTGCACTACGCCAGTGTATGCTAAACCTATTTCCGGTCGTCTGCTAGTGCGAAGATGGTGTGTGTTATTGAAGCGGTTCTTGCGGTAAGTAAAATCTAAATTGCTGACTTAAATATCACATAATTTAAAAAAACTAGTTTGCCACACAAACAACAGCTTTTGTTTCAACAGACACTCGTCCTGTCTGAAGCAGTGTCACTGGTTATTTGATTATCATTTCTTTGCATCGTGATAGTGTGCCCGGCAGAAACGGCGGAAATGCATTTGTTGTGTTTATTAATCGCATGTTTTATTGTGGGATGAATTCTGAATAAATGTATTTTGTCAAAAGAGACGGCCGACAAATAGGTCATCAGCCCTGTAGTTGATGCTGTATAGTAATTAATACACAGAAACAGAATGAATTAGCTTCTTCCCAAAATCATCACCAATATAAATAGCTATGACTATTTAAAATATATCATTTTTTGTTTCAGGAAGAAGATGCAATTTTTGATCTGGAAGAAGTCACTACCACTAAAAGTGGAAATCATCTCGCTGCATTAGATATGTCTAGAAAGCTGTCCAAGGTAACTTTTTAAAAAAGAGGCTGATGATGTCATCTTGAGTAGTGTTAAATTAGACTATAACAAAATTTCCATAAACCCAGTGTGTAAAATATTTTTTTAAGTTTTTGTTTTTTACTTTTTAATAACAATGATAACAAATTTCTTTTAAGATGATGAAACTGACAGCAGCCTATCAAGTGGTAAAGTAGTGCAGCTCTTTTTCAAAAATAAAGTCCATCATGAATGTTGAATGTTTATGGAACTACAGAAAGGCCAGAACCGCATCCAAAAACACGGGATGCGAAAGAACACAAAAACTAACATTTCTGATATTCCGGTATTTATTTAAAACCACTGCAATTACATTCTTATGTGTACATACATTACTTCCAGCTTATTTTTGGTTTGTTTCTATTTCTGCTAATTGTATTGAAAAATTTGATATTTGACTAAATGCATGTTTTGCTTGTCTCACAACAGGATGTTTATATTGATGACAACAGCTTATTCTGTTGATTTTGGTACAGTTTTTCAACTTCTTACACAAGAATTATAACAAAAGCATTTTGCTGGTTTTGGTGGAAGTTGTTTAGTTGGGGTCCATCTGGTGTTGCGTTTGGGATGGTTGTTTTTAGTTTTAATTAACATGGTGTATGATGACAGAAATTGTTTATCTTTTTTTATTTTGAATGTAAACTTGGTTGCTTTTTTATATTTGTATTTGATCACAGCAACTAATTTTTTTATTTGCTTAGGATGACTTGTTTTTTATGAATGCGAAACTTTGTATATTATTGTATGTGTTAATAATCTAACTTGGTTGACATTTAACTGAGTTTTGATGGACATGTACAGAATAAAGAAATAACTATGATTTGAATGGAAATTGTGAGTCTTGTCTTCATGATCAAAAAGAGTGAAAAGAGACACACAAGCAGAAAGTAAACAAACATGTATAGTTAAAAGAAATACACAAGCAGAAAGTAAACAAACATGTATAGTTAAAAGAAATACACAAGCAGAAAGTAAACAGCAGAAAGTAAACAAATGTGTATAGTTAAAAGAAATACACAAATAGAAAGTAAACAAACATGTATAGTTAAAAGAAATACACAAGCAGAAAGTAAACAAACACGTATAGTTAAAAGAAATACACAAGCAGAAAGTAAACAAACATGTATAGTTAAAAGAAATACACAAGCAGAAAGTAAACAAACATGTATAGTTAAAAGAAATACACAAGCAGAAAGTAAACAAACATGTATAGTTAAAAGAAATACACAAGCAGAAAGTAAACAAACATGTATAGTTAAAAGAAATACACACGCAGAAAGCGAACAACATGTATAGAGTTAACGAAAACACTGGAAGAAAGTCAGAAAGTGAACAAACATGTATAGCTAAAAGAAACACACAAGCAGAAAGTAAACAAACATAGTACAGAGTGAACGAAAACAATAGCAGAAAGTCAGAAAGTAAACAAACATGCATAGTTACATGAAACACACAAGCTGAACGTGAACAAACATGTATAGTGAAAGGAAAATTATACTTAAGCAGAAAGTGAACAAACATACATTAAAAGAAACACACAAGCAGAAAATGAACTAGCATATATAGTGCAAGCAGAAAATGAACTAACATATATAGTGCAAGCAGAAAATGAACTAACATATATAGTGCAAGCAAAAAATGAACTAACATAAATATACAGTGCAAGCAGAAAGTGAACGAAAAGGCATGTGAAAGGAAATGTAGAAAGTGAACAAATAATCACGTACAACATGTGCAACAAATAAAATCAAGCATGTACAATGGAAAAATTCAGATTGTATTAATAACCAAGTTGTGAGATCATACCATGTTAAAAGTACACAAGGCTTCTAGTAATTGTTATAACCCAAACCCTCTTAACCCCACCCACCAACTCCCCCTCCACCCCCACCCCCCCAAAAAAAATAAAAGGTCATAAGAATAACAGTCTTTAACACACAACAGCCAGATACATTGCAATAACTGCATTTAGTGATTTACTGAATCATGAAATTCTCGGTTTCTACTTGAGTTTGTGAGTAGTAAGAAAAAGTTCAAACTATTTTGTTTTAAGCTAGCAAATAATGAAATAACACACAAATCAGTTTTAACAATCAAGGTGCAGTGAACCACACAAAAATTATGCGGCTAGATCTACAATGTATTCCACTAATAAGGCAATCGAGATGCAAGAATAAAGTTTCTTAGCCTTACGCTACTTTCATTTCAACCAAACTAAAAGTTAGAAGGCCCGTCTCAAACACAAATACAGCCAGATAGAGCAAAGAGGATAATCAAGTTATTAGATTTGAAATCTAAGCCGAGGGTAGATTAGTTCTTAACATTAATTCCGAACAAAAATTAAATGCAACAGCAGACAATTCTAAGAAAAACAGCGTGAACCACTGCTATTCCGACCAACCGGAAGTAAGCTTAGACAACAGTTGCCCGGAACGCCGATCGTGGAACTTACTGACCTTGACCTCAAAGACAGCCGTCCATAGTATATAGGGTCCATGGACCGACTGACTAACTGACCGACAAAAGGACTGCTACAGAAGGATGGCCCATAATGTGAAGTAACTATGTTCCAAAATTCAACAAAATCGCTTTTGCTGTTTTTGGTGTTTTTTTGGGAGATATTGAGCAAAACTTGTTTAGCTACAAAGAGACTTCAGCGACTTTGACCTTTGCGATGGAGCAAATATGATGGCCCGTGAGGTAGGTCACTAATCTAGGTCAAGTTTGGTCAGAATCAGTGGTTCAGTGGTTCACGAGATATGGCTTCCAATGAACCGACGGACAGACCATCATTTAGTTCGTTCTGATTCCCCTCCCCCCCCCTCCCACCCCTCCCCCCCTCCCGACTATTTCAAAGTTTTTAAAGATAAGTCTAGAAATACAAAAAGGATAATTGTCTGTATCGATTTTGTGAAGCCTTTTTGAAAAAAAAAAAAACGAACATAGGATCTAATGCACGCGGATCGGTCGAGTGTGTTAAGGCGGACAGGAAATCGAGTGGCACACCTGACGGATTTGTTTGTGCCGGATCACGTCTCTTAAAAGACGCGCTCTAATCTTCCATTACACCCGGAAATCCTGTTATTCGGCAAAAGAATGTTTTTTCTCTACAAGGATGAGGTCAAATGCACCCATTTTACACGGTGCTTATGACTGCACAGCATGATATCTCTAAACTGGATTTTTTTAAGGTTCATTCTAATCTTCCCTTAAACCAGGGAATCCTCTCCGCCGACTACACGATTTTCGCCTCCACAAGAGAACGGGGCTGAAAATTCTCGAAGCTGCTCGTACTGTTTATGTCTGCGTAATAGTTTGTAACAAAAAAAGGTGTTGTCTGCATTTAAGATGCATTCTTAACCAATAGATCTCCTGCTGTTGTTATTGGGCATCAGGACTTTTAATGTTCCCTCGCTACAATAATGTGGCTAAATATATACACCTTATGGATAACATTGATCGTGATGATTATGACTACCTAATATTTTGTAACACAAAAGTGTTGATTGTACTGAAGACGTATTCTTACAAAAGGAAATCATGGCGATGCCATTCGACAACAGGATATTCCGCTTTCACAAAATCGAAAAGTGCATCGAGTTTATGGAAATCCCTTTATAAACTGTTTGCGATTTTGTTCGGTGTTTTTTTATTTTTTATTTAACCACTTTCAGCTAAATAATCTTTATATAGAAGCATATTTTCTAAATAATCATTTGTTTAAAAAGAATGTAAGATTTCTCTAAATAATATATTTCCTCCGTAATAATTCAATATTTACCCCAAAATACATTGTTTACGTAAATAAATCATGATATAGGTAAAGAGGCGTTGTTGTTAAATTAGAAATTATTAACCTATATAATGTATTATCAAGCAGGTTGTGTGATATAATACCCCTTGGGGTCATGAGCAATCTTGTCACTGTAGATTGTTCTAACCTATAAAGGGAACAGTGAAAGCCCCAGTTGAAAACCTGTCTTGCCTTTGTAGGCATGACTAATTCACTGCGGCAACAGTTCCCCCCGTTGGAGTGCCGGGGGTTTCAGTATAAATAGTATCCCCACTTTCTGGAAATTTAGTGCTTTAAATTCCCACTGTCGCTGTCTTCATCATTTGCTCTTTCCCATTCCTGATCTGTCCTATCACTCTGCTATACTTTCTTCTTCTTCGCTATATCAATGACCTACCTTTTTTCTTGAAAACTCTTCCTGGACAAGACTCCTTGTTTGTGTATGAGGTCTGTTGGATCAGCTTGGGAGTGTTGGACGCTTTCTGCCGGGTGGTCACTAGGGCTTCCTATGATTGTATTATTTCGCACTATAGGCATTTTATATGTATGTGTTTTGTTGATGATTTATAATGATGGTTGTATTCTATTTTGTTTTTGTAACCGGGGTGTTCGCGTAGTTGAGGTCAACCCTCAGCCGTCCCCCGTGTGGGATGTCTTTATTGTAAAGTGACTGGCCGGTGGAGGGCATTCAATTTTCCCACTAGGGTTGTTTCGGCAGATCTTTTATGCGGATCGGGAGTTGTCCGGTCCTGATTTGGCTCGGAAGAGTCCGCTAGACCTAAAGCAACAATAAATTAATCAATCAGTGTGATATAATGTATTTTTAGAATGTATTATTTAGAAGATGTGGCTAAACAATGCCTTATTTACGTAAACAATTCATTGTTTAAGGACTGCAATTTTCATTATTTGAGGATTCCAGGATTCGCTTACAAGCTTGGTTTTTATAGTTTGATTGCTTTCTATAATTAAATGCAAGGTCTTTCCAAAGATTTTGTATACAAAATTTGGGTTAATTATTTATTTTTCAAAATAAATCACTCCACAAACTCGAAGATAAAACGTCTTTAACGTCCCGAACACAAACGAAAGGTCAAGCTCAGTTTTGGGCGTTTTTAACGTTTCAGTATCTCCGTCAAAAGAAAACAAATTATGCTTTTTGTTTGTATTTACCCCCAAAATGCAGAGACAGGTGTGGAAGAAGTGGCAGTATCAGGAGTATCGAATTGTTGAAAAACTGGCATCCTGCTATTTTTCACAAGATCGCCGTTAACTTGCGAGTTCTCCATGTTTATGTATTCTGATGGCAATCCCGCCAATGCAGAAATTATGATGAATCCTTCTTTTCCGTAGTTGTTACCGTCGCAGTTTCGAATATTAACACTGTTGCAAACATATAAAAAAATTAAAGTAAAATAAACTAGTTGCCTCATTTTAACTCGCAACACAGCGATTTTCTCATTTTCTTTACACACGACCTCACATACAACTTTTCCCTGCGAATCCCTTAAATATAAAAATGACAGTCTCTAAACAATGAATTGTTTACATAAATAATGCATTATTTGACAACATCTTCTAAATAATACATTATTTAGCAAATTCTGCAAAATAATGCATTATATAGGTAAACAAATAATTAGTCAGAAACATTTATAAAAAATACATTATTTCACACAATCTGCTAAATAATGCATTGTATAGGTAAATAATTCCTTATTTAGCAACAATGCCTTATTTAGCTATATCATGATTTATGTACCTAAACAATATATTGTTTAGGTACATTTACGGAAAAATATATTATTTAGAGAAATCTTTCATTGTTTGTAAACAAATGATTATTTAGATAATATGCTTCTAAATAAAGATTACTCAACTAAAAATGATAAAAAATAAATATTTTTTCAAATGGATTTCCATACGAGTTTACATTTTTCTTTGACTGCATACAAGTGTAGAGCTGAAAGATATTGTGGAATTGAAAGCGTGCAGCAAGCGCTGTCCGCTCAAATGTTGAACAACGAGATTCAATAGTAGCAATAAGTCTGCTTGCTAACTTTAAAAGACGTTTGAAGTTGTGTATTTAAGTTTCTATTTATCGCCTTCTTGTGCTCTTGCTAAGTAATTACTTTTTCATTGTTTAAGAGAACGAGCCTGTGAAGTGCAAAGAGGTTCCAGCATTGTTTTCTGGATTTCTGTTCAAAAGCAGTCAATACAAGATCGATAATATATTTCGATACAGTCTTTGTCTGTAGGTACAATGTTATTATATCCCTTTGATGTTCTTTTGATTTAATGCTATTATATTTATGTCACTTTAATTTTCTGTTAGTAAAGGTTTATGTTTTAGCAATAGTTATAAATAAACGCAGTCTTACCCTTTCGAATTTTCTTGATAAAACTATTTCCTTTCCGGAACCACTGTCATAGATATAGTCCTTGCCCTTGGATACCCTTCGATTTTCCTTCGAGAGAATGTTTCGTTTCGGCAAAAACTTCGAGCACGGCATAGGGTTGTCAGTTACTGAACGTGGAACGATTTCTGTTTCCAGAAAGCGAGTGATTTAATCCTATTGCCATGTTGGATCGAAACAAACCTTTTAGTTCGCTACGCAGGTTACTGACTTTTTTTCACCCGGGAGTCATGCGGCATTGAAGATCCGAAGACCTCTTTCCCTGTTTCTATGCTTTTTGTCTCGGACCATGTTAAGACACAAGTCCATCTAAATTATTGACTCATTCTGAAAGTTCGGAGCTTTAGACAGAATTGTTTTTGTATTTCCAGACTTATCTGAAAATACTTTAAAATAGTCGGGAGGAATCAGAACGAGACAAATGTCTGTATATCCATATGTTGGTTCGTCCGTCAGCCTGTCGGTCTGTTGGACACCATGTCTCAAGAATCACTTACACCCCAGTCAGACCTACCGATTCTCATAAGATTTATCCGGTCACACGCTGCAATAAGTTGTACATCAAACTTACGATAAAATCTCATACGAATATGTGCGTCCTTGGCATTGCGACTGAAGAAATGGCCATATCCACCATCGTCTATGTCGTCTCCTCTATCGAATGTCCTCCTCATCTGCTACTAAAACAGCTAAATAGGGCAAACAATCTTCTCTCTCACTATCCTCCGAACTGCTTGAACTCGAACTCCAACTGTTGGCCAGAGCTTTCACAACATGTACGTAGCAACAAGGGAGAGCGAACAAACATTAAAGTTTAACCTCTACACCCACAGGGAGAGCGAGTGTGGCTTTATGTCCCAGGACACATAAGCATATAATACAGGGGAGACCGGAAGGGCAGTATGTATGTATCAGTTTATAGTCCCCTCTCTTCCCCATAAGGATTTTCAGAGAGGAGACTCTTTCCGGAAGGAACGGAAAACGATGCTTAACGTCCTATTGCATGAGCGTTAAGGACGATCACCACGTCGCCACCCTGACAACAATGACCATCATCATCATATCAAAAATAAGATCCAACGGATCTTTTTTAAGGGCACTACAGGAACAAGAAAAGAAGCCTACGAGCGAGCCGCAACGAAAACCAAATTCCATCTCTGTTGTATGGAATTCATTTTTGCATATGACCGCTTGCTTTGTGCCAGCAGTCCTGAGATTAAATCGCATTGAGCAAATTGTATGATTTAATCGGTAGGTTTGACTGGGCCTTTAACAGATTTTGACCAAACTTCCCAAGAACATTATCTTGGTACTTCCCGTGCCATCATGTTTGCTCTGGCGCGAAGGTCAAGGTCACTGGGGTCACTTTGTTGCTAAGCACGTTTTGCTCAATATCTATGTCTGGAAATACATTTAATTGGCTTGCCATCTTATTCTTGGTTGCTAACTCACAAAGAAAATAGGATAGGCAACCCGTGAAGGACATTTCTAACTTTTAAACTTTTAGGCCTTATTGATTACGCGTTGTCTTATGATAATTATGTTGTTTTGTTAGGCGCGGACCTCGTCCACAATGTACTCTTTTTGATCTGTAGTTGATGACATCGTAGCCTACGGCTTATATACAGTGAACAGGCATGCAGCAAGTTGAATAATTCGATGTCTGACGCCCCGACGACTGAGCACAATCCTGGGCGATCGGTGAGAAGGGACCTAGTGCGTGCTGGGTGTTTGTGTGTAGGCCGGCACTCACCCGCCTAGGACACGAGCGTCAGGATCTTTAAAGTTCGTGCCGTGCAATGAAATGCGTGCGTGCATAGACTAGACCTCGGTTTATACTATTTTCCGAAGGTCTCATCTAAGTAGGTTTTCGTGGAGCAGTTTATCATCATCATCATCATCATCATCATCATCATCATCATCATCATCATCATCATCATCATCATCATCATCATCATCATCAAACAGTTAATCTTTTTTGCGCTGAGAAAGAAAAGATTGATTTCACATACACATATTCGTTCTGAGAGGACCGACGTCGGCGTTTTTCACCGCAAGGTCAGCGTTCAGCGCGGCAATGCCCACAAGCATCTTCTGCATAGCTTGCTCTTATTGGCCGATCACTGCATTTATCGTTGCACGCTCGGGTCATCAGAGCGAATGTCCAAGTGGCCAAGTCCAGCGGTCACTGTTACCCGTATCACTGGCAAGAGGAGTGCACTTATTTCGCGGAAATTCATTTTTGAAGCAATGCACAATATAAAATTACGGCAAGCGAGAAATACAGGACAATTTTAACTTTGTAATTCCTATGTTTTATGTTTATACAAGGTATGGTTCAATCGCAAGAAGAGATACACCAGTACTAGAAAGTTGTATGCTTTTGTACTCTTTACACTTTTGCTGAAGGTATCGGAGTCACAGTCTGAGGCTAGCACACAATAAGAATGGAGTGTAATGATTTTCAATCTTGCGACAGCAAAGATTAAAAAAAAACACAATAAGAAAATTAGTTCTAGGAATATAATTGTGTTTTGTTTTAAAGTGCGTCATGTTTGACAATTTTAGGTCTTGAACTGTGCTTGTTACGTGAAACTGGTCGAAAATAATGAAAACAAATATGGTAGCCTACATTAGAAGGAAATATCAAAATGTATACTGAATTTCGTAGGTATACAGATTACGAACAGACCTATCAGATTATTTCACCTGTTGGATGCAGGCTTCGTACACAAAGTTATAATTAGTTCTGTTTTCTAGCCTAAACGTGGGTCTGTGGACCGCGGCGTACCACAGTAAACGGGCTTCCAGCAAGTATCTATCGTGAGCAACTTGCGTCCAGTCGTCAGCTATGTAATACTCATTGTTCTGAAGTTCGAGATAATATATGTGAGCATTTATTTCAACTATGTTTAATAGTTGCACGTGTCTGTAATAATTATCTACGTCTTGGAAGTGGAATATGGACGATTTTTCAAGCCACCTGATCAAATTTAGAGCCGCTTTGAAAACTTCTCACCCCAAACTGGAATGCTCGGTATAAAAGCAGTGAACTCTCTCTCTTTCTCTCTCTCTCTCTCTCTCTCTCTCTCTCTCTCCCTCTCCCTCTCCCTCCCTTCTCACTTAAGATAAAGGCGTTATTCCGTTGATCTTAGAGTTTTCACGAGCAGACTGATAAATCGGCAAAGTTCTTGTTTTATGTTACCTCTTGACTTCGACGCCCACAAATGTCGAATTTCGGCGGAGTTCGAATTTGTTTTCCTCTACAGATATTCAACAGTATCGTTTCATCACTCTTTCCACCCTCTCATTCCTCCTCACCCAGATATTTGAAAGTAAGACATCTTCGTGGAATTGGTGATTGATGGCAAGCTGATAGGCCTCCAGAAGTCATCTTAAGGCAATCGTCACCACCATCCTTCTTTCGTTTCTTCTTCACTCCACCATGTCCCCCTTCTCTCTCTCTTACGCCTCAGAGTCCACGTCCACTCCTCTACTTTCTTCTCCAGCTTCATTGTCTGCATGCTTTACATTTTGCATCAAAGAGCACAAAACTAAACAAAATCTTCATGTGCTCAAAAAAAGATCTCCTCCTTTCCCCCTTAACGGCTTAGATAAACCATAGATACACGTGTTTTAAGAACATGAGCCAAGTAGCTCCGCTATGAATAGCTATTGCTCTGCCGACACGTATTTAGCCTTCGTTTACACTACGCCCTGCGTGGCGCTTCGTATTTTTAAAAGATAATACTGAACAGAGAGAGAGAGAGGGAGAGGAGAGAGAGAGGGAGAGAGAGAGAGCGTGAGTTTCTTTTTGGATGGTCTTGTACAGTACTCCCTGTAAGTCTCGTCGTAGTACTTAAGTCATAACATATTAACACTGAATAGAGATAAACAGTCCACATTTTATATACGCGGATTAAGTTGTCGAAGTTTCTCACAGGATAGTTAAAATGGTTATAGATTTGGTGGTTTGTGTGTTTGTGTGTGTGTGTGTGTGTGTGTGTGTGTGTGTGTGAGAGAGAGAGAGAGAGAGAATGAGAAATGTACGCTTCTCACTGTAGAGTGTTTTGTTGTTGTTGTTTTATTATTTTAATTTTTTTAACGTATGACTCTGCATACAGGTAGATAAAAAAAATTCTAATTTGATGTTCCCAGATTACTGCGATGAACTTTCTCATGTTATCAATGATCGATGGTTAAAAGTCGAACGGTGAGAAGTTGCATTACATTTTATTTCTAACTCCCTTCAAGTTGCATGGCGTTTTTCATAGTATAAATCACAATAAAGATAGACAACAAAATACTAAGATTTACGTGTTGAACGTGTTCTCCCTGTACTGTATGTTGGCTGATGTTGATAGATTAACACAGTTGATTACAAGTTGAAGGGTGACGGATACCGTGCTGACAGAGCGCGTTGAAAGCTAAAGCACTAGTAAATTGCAAATCAAATTAAATGATGGAGACAGATTTCATCGTTTTCTCTGGGAGCCGCCAGGAAACTGCCAAGCCTGAAAATTAAATTGATATTGCTTTGGCCTTTAAAGCTGTAAAACTGTCATCGACGGAGCCCCTTTCGTTCCCTTGGCAGTTTAGATGCCAGCTAAGTTTAAATAGGATAAAATAGAAATATGTCAATCAAATTTAAAATGTTACAATTGAAAGATTCCAATGCAATTTAAAATGATAAAATTTGATAATGTGAATATATTATTATTATTAATGCTGCTTATGGAATAGTCCCGCCTTAAGAAAGAATTAAACCGTCTTCTACAGAAACTTTTATAACCCCAGCTGATTCGTTGGTGGAGTACAGACTAAACATCTCAGTGTACGGAGTGATGCTAACCAAAATGGATTACATTTCCAAAGTTTTAACTTGATAATATACAATTTAGCGCTACCTTAATTTCCTCTCTTGTCGTCAAGATGCGCGTGTTAGGATGTTAACACAGTGTTTCGGGGCTAATGACAAGAGACTGTTTGTTTATGTTTTACGTTTGTGATACGCTCAATGTTAATAGTGCTAGTAGTGGTGTTGATGGTGGTCAGAGAGAGAGAGAGAGAGAGGAGAAGAAGAAGAGGATGATGATAATGATGATGATGATGATGATGAGGAGGAGGAGGAGGTGGTGGTGGAGAGGAGGAGGAAGAATTATTTTTCTTGATTTGAAAAGGTTGGTATTGTTGTATAGTTTAGGTGTGTTCATGCATGTATGCGTGTTTACAAATGAGCGCAAGCGCATGTTTTGTGTGCGTTTTAAGTGCTTCGTATACTCTCCATGCTGTCGTTAGGCATTGCTTACACTTAGTTGGCTGATTGATCATACATCTAAGACATAAGTCATAAGAATATTTATTCCCAAAGTAAAACGTTACAAGGATTTTCGTGTGGCATGGAGACATCTCCTGATTTTATTATTTTTGTCACACCACCTTAACTGGTTCTGTTTGAGTTTCCTGTAAAGATATTTGTTATCCAGGTATTTAGGAAACTGAATAATAGTGACGCTTGTCTGTTTGTGTGTGTTTGTTTGTGTATATGTGTTTGTGTGTGTGGGCGTATGTGCGTGTGTTGGTCCTGATTTGGCTCGGAAGAGTCCGCTGGACCTAAAGCAATAATCTTGTATTGTATTGTATTGTATGTGCGTGTGTGTGAGTGTGTGTGTGTCAACCCCCTTCATAAAACTCCTCTATTGTTTGGGTCGCAGGCCTTGTTACAAACGGTACCGTCCACGTCCTTCACTCCAGACATCACGCCCATCATCCTTGCGGCACACAGAGACAATTACGAGATCATCAAAATCCTGTTGGATCGTGGGTTCCGTATCCCCAAACCGCACAATGCTCGCTGCTCCTGCAACGACTGCTTGGAGGGTTCTGAGGAAGACAGCTTGCGGCATTCCAGGTGGGTTTTATGAGAATAAAATGTTTTTATTGTTTGGGTGAGTAATTGATGTTAGTTAGTTTGTTTGTTTGTTTGTTAACAACACAGAGCTAGTTGGTCTTGCATAGAAAACTAGTTGGTCCTGCAACGACAGCTAGTTGGTCCTGCCATGACAGCTAGTTGGTCCTGCCATGACAGCTAGTTGGTCCTGCCATGACAGCTAGTTGGTCCTGCCATGACAGCTAGTTGGTCCTGCAACGACAACTAGTAATTGGTCCTGCAACGACAGCTAGTTGGTCCTGCAACGACAACTAGTAATTGGTCCTGCAACGACAACTAGTAATTGGTCCTGCCATGACAGCTAGTTGGTCCTGCAAAGACAGCTAGTTGGTCCTGCAACGACAACTAGTAATTGGTCCTGCAACGACAACTAGTAATTGGTCTTGCCATGACAGCTAGTTGGTCCTGCAACGACAGCTAGTTGGTCCTGCAACGACAACTAGTAATTGGTCCTGCAACGACAACTAGTAATTGGTCCTGCCATGACAGCTAGTTGGTCCTGCAAGGACAGCTAGTTGGTCCTGCAACGACTGCTTGGAGAGTTCTGAAGAAGACAGCTTACCGCACTCCAGATTTATTTTGCGAGAGTAAAATGATTGGTTTTATTTTTTGGGTGGTGTTTGTTTTGCTTTGTTAGTTGGATAAACAACACAAAGCTAGTTGGTCCTGCAAAGAGGTCCTGAGCAAGACAGCTTGTGGTGTTCCACGTAGGAGTTTATTGGTTGATTTGGTGGCTGTATGTCTGATCCACTTATTCAGTCACTGTTAGGTTCATTCAATCGAATTTTATATCTGTGTACACCTATGTATTTGGTGATTAAACGAATCAGTGCTTATGACGGCGCCCAAGGAAGATTGGTCAGACAACGTAGGGGAATGGAATACCTTTGAGGTGCCCTGGTCTTCTAACCATCACCACCAACAGAGCAGAACAGAGAAAAACCTCTGGGGCATTATTCTTTTATCATCACTCTCCCTCTCTCTTTTCCCTCCTACCAAACCCACCTTTCTTTCTCTCCCCTCCTTTTGACGGCTACAGGATTAATGAAAATTTTTCGAACCGAAAAAAACAACTAAAAACCAAAAACAGTAACAACAAAAAACATGTTCACGCTGGTGATAACTAACAAATTGTTTATGGTTTAAGGTACAGTGCATTTTGGCGAGGGAATAATAAAATACTAGTTGATTCGCTTTAATGACAGTAAATGCCTGGTAGATGACTGCGATTGCGAATCTGATGATTAATCAGTGGACTAACTGAATGACTAATTGTAACTTTGGCTAACTGTTGATTCTTTTACTTACTAATAGCCAGTTGTTTCCTTATTTTGGATCGAGGTCGATCGAGTTTTTTTTAACCGATTAATTAATGTGCAGGTCGCGAATTAACGCCTACAAAGCCCTTGCAAGTCCGTCACTCATCGCATTGTCCAGTAAAGACCCCATCCTCACCAGCTTCGAGCTCAGTGTCGAGTTGCGGCGGCTCAGCAAACTGGAAAATGAGTTCAAAGTAAGAAGTATTTTGAGGAAATTATTTATTTATTTATTTGATTATTGTTTTTGATGGTGATGCTGTTGCTGCTGTTGTTGTATCAGTGATTGCGGCGACTCGATAAACTGCAAAAATAAAGAGATGTAATTTGAGGAGAGTTGTTGGTGATTGTAATGGGGATGGCAGATTATTGTTGTTCGCATTGGTGTTGGTGATGGTGGTGAATGTTAGTTTGGTTATTCTTCTTCTTTCGAGTAAACATCATTGCACACCTATTGGATTTGCTGAAATAAATATAGTGACATAATCACACTGACATAATAAACATGTGTGGATTAAGTACATACATATGTATGTTTATGCATGTGTAAATGTGTATATTGGTTATGCATGTGAATGTATGATTTGTGTAACCCTAAAATCATGTTATTAAGGAAAAGACTTTAAAGGAAAAATCTGAATCTGAATTTGCTGGAAATGGCATTAAGAAAAAATGTTTTTGAAAAGAGAAAAACTGTTTGAGGAACTTCTCCTCTCTTTGTAAATCTGTTCTT
Organism: Oncomelania hupensis; assembly: GCA_036898135.1. Classification (NCBI taxonomy): domain Eukaryota; kingdom Metazoa; phylum Mollusca; class Gastropoda; order Littorinimorpha; family Pomatiopsidae; genus Oncomelania; species Oncomelania hupensis. The sequence continues at coordinate 24,252,117 of CM072518.1, forward strand.
GATTCCCCTTTTACTCATCTTCTCTTGTTTTGTTTTTAATCTTCAGTTAGCACCAATCGGACGTTACGTGGTATTAAATCGATCAAAGTAAAATTTAGACCTAATCTTTGTAGCCATAGTAGGCCAATGATCTTTAAACATCGTAAAAATTAAATGAAATTTGACTTTACTTATTTTCGCTGTCTACTTCACAAAACAGATTCTTAGTTGCCACGATATATGAACAATGCCCAACGAAACCTCTTTAATACTTAACATGGTCCTGATTTGGCTCGGAAGAGTCCGCTGGACCTAAAGCAATAATCATGTCATGTAATGTAATACTTAACAGGTTGATTACGAGAAGCTGGCTACAAAGTGCCAGGACTTTGCTGTGGATTTACTGGAACAGACGCGTGGCTCCAGGGAACTGAACATCGTCCTTAACCACGACACTACCAGCGCGGGCATGGACGAAAGTGGTTCCGAGAAAATGACCCTAGCCCGCCTCAAGCTGGCCATCAAGTATAAACAGAAAAAGGTCAGTGGTCATGCGCTGTTATTAGCGCTTTCAGTTTTAGTTACTTGTTTCAGTCCTGGAATTGCACACACTCTGCATTCATTGCGATACCGTTCTTATACAGGTGCAGCGCGTGTACTAGTTCAACGTGCTGCTTTACTCTGCCATGCACTGAGATATAGCGCTGCATGCACGAAATCATTCGAATCGAACTCCCCCTATCGTGCAAGACACACGTGTGATACAGGATCTGCGTCCGGAATAGCTGAGCCACCCCTGCTACCGACATTGCAATTTTTTTAAAAATTTGATTATGCAGATTTTGATTTTTTTTAAGATTGAGATGGGACAGATTGACATTTTGCAAGAGTGGACACAACTCGCGTTGCCTTCTTCTCTCACAGTGGTCAGTAGAAGACTGGATAGAACAGGAGGGATGCTCTTAGGCTTTGGTGGAGATCATTAGAGAGAGATGAGGTGGGGCGGGAAAAGAAAAAGAGGGAGAGAGAAAGAAAGAGAGATAGAGAGAGAATAGGTTTCTTACTGTCATAAGATAAAGGAGACGAAGTCTGACCCAGCGGGAAGAAGATGATTACTGACTCAATGAAACGAAAAATGATTACTGACTCGCAGGAAGAAATTATTACTGACACGAGACAATGGGAGGCACCGGTGGATTTATTGTTTCAGAAATTGGGGTGGACATTCATTCGATTGTTGGAAAGAGTCGTCACAGTGGTGTCGGTCGAGTGACGTCTAGCCGTGATTATAAACTACACAGTAGATGTGTTTTTGCCACTAATTGTGCCATTATTGTTATAATCTAGCCGTATTAGACATCAAATGAGATGTGGGGTTTTTCTCTCCAAATATTCGTGATTTATTTATATTTTGTTTGTAATAAGGACTATAAGTGGAGTTGATATCCTTTTTGTATTGGTATTATACATTAATGTTCTAATCGACTTGCTTTAGGTATTATGTATATATATGAACGAGAGAGCAAAAATAGATTTGCCATTCCTGTTTATATTGGCAATTTTAGAACGCTCTATATTTTTGTGATAGTGAATGGTAGATGAGGTCGTATATTGGAGAATGGAGGATTTATTGCTGAAGAAAATGAAGTAAGCAGGCTTTTATTGTGGATGATGAACACAGACAAGCAATAATTACAAAGAAGAGTGTAGGCAGGATCAGCAAGCTAGTGATAGTGGCAGGTGAAGGCATGCAGACAAATTCTTGCTTCGACAATGACTGACAAAAAATAGAGTTAGCACCAGCACAGTTTATATGTAAGTGGCAGATACGAAGACAATGTAGAGTAGTGGGCCAATAAACTACATATCAAAGGGGTAAATAAATGGCAGTAGCACACTATGTTGCAGGGTAGCTCTAATTGAAGATAGAGCCAGATTGGAAACTCATTTGCCTCATCTATTGTTAGCTCTGTGGGAGGTAGCTTTATGAGGTCTGATTCTTAAGTTTATTAGTACACATAGTATAGCATCCAGTATTGTAGCTTTATTTATAGAGCGCAGTTATCTCGGTGAAGTACGCAGTGCACTCAAACGTCAGGCGATAACTGTGCAGCCTGTACATGCAATGTTGATTCAAAGCCCGTTGACGGCTTGGACTACTCTGACAAACTGCGCCCCTACTCCTTCGGATGTGATTATAAACCTAGGCTTAGTCTGGGCACGCACGCATTCAATCGCACGGATTTTAAAGATCTTAACGCCCATGTCCTAGACGGGTGAGTGACGGCTACACAGGTAAGCTTACACCCAGCACGCACTAGGTCCTTTCTCCCCATCCTCGGCCACCCAGGATTGTACTCAGTCGCCTGGCCGTTGGACTATGCGCCCAAAGGTTGTAAATGCTTAAGAGCTGCTCAAGGCCCTGACCGATACAGGATCTAACTCAAGCCACCCGAGGCGCCCACTTGCAGTCTTTGGGAGCATAGTCTGACGCCCAGACAACTGAGCACAGTTCTGGGCGACCGGGTATGGGGACATAAGGGACCTACTACTTCCTGGCTGTATTTGTGTAGCCGGCACTCGCCCGTCTACAACATGAGCGTCAGGGGTTTTAAAGTCCGTGCGATGGAATATTACCGTGCACATACTAGACCTCGGTTTACACTCTCCTCTGATGGAGTAGGGGCTCAGTGTCATTTGTAGATATTGCTTAACATTGAGTACTTCACTTTTATTGGCCATAGCATGGACCACTGAGCCAACGGCACTCCCCATTTAGAGGAAGCACCTTCATTCCAACGTTTTAGCAAGTGTTGCCCTCAAAGCACTAGCATGTTGAGGTAATAAAGTATACGTATTCGTATGTTGAAGTAGTAAGAATACTATTTTGACAGTTCAGTGGTGAGAAAATGGAGTTGACCCAAGCGGCAGAGAAGGGCAGGTGAAGAGCGCAAGATTGAGTTAGGCGGGTGTCGTGCAATACTGATAAAGGTCACTATTTCGTAACATCAGCAAACACCTTTTGGTTAAAACCGTGAGAGGAAACACGGGATTACAGTGGTAGCTTGACTGACTTCGCAACAGAGAGAATGGTCCATGAAAGAGCCAAAAGTTTGGGGAGGACAGTTCGTTATAAAGGTGCTAATGAAGGCCTTTCCATGGTGTTTTTTTTTTCTCTTAGCAATCATGAAGAAGAATCTTAGCTAACGCCAACATAGCCCTACAGTTAAGAGTGGTGTGCCAAGGTCGTTCCAGAAAGTGCTTGATTAACTGAGCGAAAGAGAGAATGGCCCATCTAGCGGGCCGAGGGTTTGCGGAGGGCAGTTGTGAGGCGTTGATGATGGCTAGTGGATAACGGGACCGGGCAACAATTGACAAATGAGGCCCAGACGGATCGATAAGCGGGTCTGGGGCCGGGAAGTGAACGTCCTGGATACGTCACGTTGTGTGGACACGTCGGAGACACGTCGCTATCACTTGGAAGACGATGGAGCAAATTATGATAAGCTCCAGCAGATATGCGCGTCATCTCTTCCTCTACGGTGGACCATTTATTGTAAACTCCCTAACCATCGTTTGTTATAGATGTATTTTTTAACGATATCATTGTGTCCTACACCCTAAGTCAATTGGGAAAGAAACAAAAATTATTTTTGCAATTTATTATTAATTAACCATTTTGTTTTCACAGACACTTTGTTACAACGTTGTTCTCCATGGTGGGAAAAAAAGGAAACTTTGATTCTCAGTCAGCATATTCAATGCTATATTTGTAGTTTTGGAGTTCTTCTTTCACCACTCATCATCTGAGGCTTGGAGAATTTATCATCTAAATAATGTCCTCACTTCCCGCCCCCCCCCCTCTCTCTCTCTCTCTCTCTCTCTCTCTCTCTCTCTCTCTCTCTCTCTCTCTTTCTCTCTCTCTCAGAGAATGTGCGAGAGGAGCAACGCAGCGTCCCAACGTACACATACCTTTCTAATTTATAACCTAAAGCTAATCCCAACCAGTTTGGCCTTCTAACTCCTTTGGATAGACTGTTTTCTGCTCTTTTGTGTATGTTGTCCTCATGTAAATGAGTGGAACGACCCACACGATCTCTACGATCAACGTCTTCATTTCCCATGTCTTCACTTTTGCCACAATTTCAAGCAGTCTAAATCTATGTAGTCTTATTTTGTCTTCATTTGGCGTTGTATTTGTGCAGTTCGTGTCGCACCCGAACTGTCAGCAGCTGCTGGCGTCTCTATGGTACGACGGGTTACCAGGGTTCCGTCGCCGCAGCCTGATGGCCAAAATGACCATCATCTCCACCATTGCCTTCACCTTCCCCCTCCTCTCCATCCTCTACCTCATTGCCCCCATGAGCTACTTCGGTCGCCTCATCCGCAAACCTTTTATCAAGTTTATCATTCACCAGACCTCCTATTTGTGTTTCTTGGGTAAGTAGCATATTGTATGCGAATCGTGGCCTTGGTTTATTCCTTTATTGTATCACAGTCGTAATCTACCAAACCTCCCATTACTTAGTTGCCTGTTTCTTGCGTATTCCGGGGATCTTTTGGTATAAATAGTTCCTCCACTTTCTAGAAGTTTAATGCTTCAAATTTCCTCTCTTTTTTCACTCTGCTTATTCCTGCCTTAGCTTTTTTTTCCTTTCTTCTGTTGTCTACAGTATTCACTCTTTCAATAGGTCGTTTACCTGTATTTTTTCCACCAATCCCTTTTCGCTGTTTTCTCAGCATGTTTATGATGTTGTGGTTAACTTGCCTGTGGTGGCTAGATAGTACAATTATACACATCGGGATGATCTGGATCTTTCAGATGTTATTTGCCTATTCCACCTTTTTATGTATGTATTTTGAATCTTATTTGTCATATATCTTTTACTCTTTTTTTGTAATCTGGGGGTGACAAATTAAGTTGGAAGGTCTGACGCCTTTAACATTACTTAGCTTTATTTAGGTTGGGATGTGGCAGGGTGGTCATATTATTGTGCATTTGTATTCGTATTTGTATGTGTGTTTGTAGTGGATCGATCGTATACCTTTTTCTGATCTTGTTGGAGATTGACCCGTTTCGTGTGACTGGTCCTGATTTGGCTAGAAAGAGTCCGCTGGAACTAAAACATATATAATATAATAAAATTTAATGATTCTCGCGTGAGAATCACGTTGTATTGCGGTTTTTTCCCTCTCCATTTTTGGTTTGTTTTGGAAGATTAGGACACTATTTTTATGGTGTATGAATGTGTGTGGGTGTGGGTGTGTGTAGGTGGTGTGTGTGTGTAGGTGTGTGTGTGTGTGTGTGTAGGGGTGTGTGGGTGTGTGTGTGTGTGCGGGGATGTGGGTGTGTGTGTGTGTGTGTGTGTATACATGCCTTTGTGTCATGCTCTAAACGATGCAGGATTCCCAACAAAAATCCTAGTTTTGATGATAGGCTCTTAGGGCCCATCAAGTTTGTTTGTTTGTGGACTGCACCTCATTGGACTGTCAACCAGTGTCCTGATCGGTTCTAGAAGGGGTGGGAAAGGAGAAGGTTCAGGATTGGGGCGGCGTCATTGACGAACGGTGCTTAGTTCATTTCAACAATGTTAAAATTAACGTTTAGGTTATTATCAATGTATGTATGATCGAGTGAGTGTATGTGTGTGTGTATGGATATGTGTGTGTGTTTACCTCTCTCTCTCTCCCTCTCCATCTCCCTCTCTGTCTCTCTCTCTCCCTCTCTCTCTCTCCCTCCCTCTCTCTCTCTCTCTCCCTCTCTCTCTCTCTCTCTCTCTCTCTCCCTCTCTGTCTCTATCTCTCCTCTCCTCTTTTTTCCTCTCCCTCCCTCCCTCCCTTTCTCTCATCCTCGTGTACTTTTAAGACGCTAAACCTTACAACTAAAATCCTCTCGGAATCCTTCAAACCGATATAACCTAAGAGAATATCAAGCGCCAAGCCGTGAAATCCTTGTTTTCCAATCAATACCACAGGCTTTAGTGCTCCGTGACGAGACCCATAACGGCAGTTTAGCTTCTTTTGAAAACAAAACCAAAGTCTCCAAAGACGTAGAAAAAAGACGATCTCGGATTTTACATTTGTCTTCAGGAACGTTATTTTCTTTCTGTCTTCTCTTTTCCTCTCCCCTCCAACACCCTTTCCAAACGCTGAAACGTGAGTCCGTCCATTATACCTAGTGTTGAAGGATTTATTTATTTTATTTATTGGCTAGATTGTTTTGTTTTAGTTTACTTTACTGTACTTTATTTTACTTTTGTGTTGCTACCTAGTTTGTTGCAAGGCAAGGCAAGGTTTATGCTAATAATAACACAATTGCCGATTTTGGCAACTTATCTGACTTCAGTCTTTTTGTCACAGTTGTAAACTCCATTGCAATGTTCGAAATTCCTAGCACTATTTGATTTTATTTAAAAGAACGTAATAAGTAAGTTTTTGGTGCGCAATATATTTGTTATAATGTAAAACAGAAAAAAAAAACTTGTGTTCGATATTTCTTCCCTGGCTTCTTCTATGTTTAAGCCACTGGCTTGTTGTTTTCGTGAGTTTTGTTGATTTAAAAAAAATATGTATCTTAAAATTATTATTTATTTTATTTTAACATTTGAGTGTTGCTGTTTTTTTTAGGGATTAGAGATTCTACTTAGGAATTTTCTGTTGTATTTGTTTTTCTTTTCTGCCAAGTTTCTAAAGCTGTTTTCAATAAGATTGGGTTTGTTTTGGCCTTAGAGAGTGGGAGTGTGTTTGTAAACACTGCTTTTGGGCGCGTAGGAAACCTGCACGATCGCGCTAACATACATACACACTCTCTCTCTCTCACTCTTTCTCTCTTCCCCCCACCACAAACATAATTCTGTCTGTCTATCTGCCTCTCTATCTCTCTTTCACACACTCACGCACGCACGCACACACCACCCTTCCCCCCAAACACAAATTACAACATGAATTTCCATAACTCGTAAGCATCCTCCCTTCCTTTTCCCTTCTTTTCCTTTCTTTTCAACGACATCTTACTTTAAAAGCCACGTACCAGGCTGATTAAAGTTGTCAAAGAGGATTTAAAGTTGAAGCAGAACAGTTTACCGGCAGCGCCGTAAGAAGGAAATTAACTAATTTCTGTCACGACGCGACTTGTCAAAGAGAAGGCTTCACGCGTCCAAGCAATACATGTACCTTGTTTTCTTTGAAGAGATTTCGTCGACTGTTAAAACTTGTTGATCTTTTATGCGGATCGGGGGTTGTCCGGTCCTGATTTGGCTCGGAAGAGACCGCTGGACCTAAAGCAACAATAAATCAATCAATCAATCAATAAAAAAACTTGTTGACTGGGAAATTTGTTAACATTTGATCCCAAATACCGTCTTCTCTCCTCCTCGTTCTCCTCTCCCAACACGTCACGTCTAATCCTTAAAAAAATTGTTTATAGTCTTCTTCTTCTTTTTCTTCTTCTTCTTCTCCTCCTCCTCCTCCTCCTCCTCCTCCTCCTCCTCCTTCTTCTTCTTCTTCTTCTTCTTCTTCTTCTTCTTTGTTTGTGTGATTATGTGCGGAGACATAAGCCTTGAAATGGTCACTGACTTTGCTTTTTATGCAGAAAATTGGTGTGTGTATTAGACACCCACTTTTTTCCAGCCACCCACTTTTTTCTAAGAACACAGGAGTGCTCTTTTAGTGCATGGGAGTGCAGTTGTAGTGCATGAGAGTGTTTTAAGTACAAGGGAGTGCACTATCCGGGACGGAGAAAATCCAGTCAATTTTGTGTGTGTCTGTGGGTGTGTTTGTTTATTTTAAATGAGTACACCGAGCAAATGTTTTTTGTTTGTTTTAACAAGTCTACTACAAAATGCCGTTACAAACTTGCAGACTGAAATGCACTTTGTTGCAACTCACTTCAGCGCGCCCCCCTTTCCCTTAAGAAAAAAAATCTTTTACCCAATCATTTCCTTTTTGAATATTTTTAAAAATGTGATCGCCAGTCTAGAATGACACTGTCAGATTGTGAGTTATAATGTGTTTCAAAGCAGTCCCATTACTCCATCTCGCTGTTTAAAATAGTTATAAATTTCAGTAAGCTTAGTTTTGTTTTCAATGTTTTCAAAGCACAGGCTTCGTGCCATAATGTTTTAGATGTTTTATGTGATCTTACTTTCCAAATGATGTTTATGACGTTTTCAAAATGAATGAGGTGTTCCATATGTAATTTATTAGGTGTTCTGTATTTGATTTATAAGGTGTTCTATATGTGATTTATGAGGTGTTCTATATGTGATTTTTTATTTTAAACAGTGTATCACGAGATGAATACGAGCTACAGTGGACGACGTCACGGCGATGATGATAACGACGGCGACCATAATCTTTCATAATTATTATAAAAAGGATAAATTGATGTGGTATTTTATTATATTTTATCCCATTTTGTATCTCACTGCGCAAAATGATTTGATTACTTCTATTGAAGCGAAATAAAAGTTGAGTCTTGGGTCTTGAAATATGCGTTTCAGTGTTGTTGATCCTGGTGTCACAACGGGTGGAGATTATACGGATAGGGGAGCTGACTGCGGAGGAGGCCAAGAAAGATAAAATAGACCGAGAGCTTCGAGGGTCAGCCGCCTCGCTGGTCGAGTGGATCATCCTCGCCTATGTTGCTGGTAAGTTTGGCTTGTTTGGTTAGTTGGTTGGCTGGTGGTTTGGATTGTGGGTTGGTTGGTTGGTTGGTTCACAGTCTGATTTGTATTGCCTTCGAATGTGTTGTCATGCATTCTTCACACCCCAATACCTTCTTCTTCTACTTCTCCTTCTTCTCCTCCGCGTTCTTATTCACTTCATTTTCCTCTTCTTCTCCTCTCGATTGACCATCGTTTTTAGCAGACGGTAAAAAATATCCTATCTTCTTGGAGCTTCCCCCTTCACATCGACAGAGGACAAGATCACAGTCGTATAGATGTGCTTGCACGGTCCCTGCTATTTGACTTTCTTCCTTTCCTTTTCAACCTTTCTTAGGTAAACGACTGATAAGCACGCTCTTTCATTTAACCAGTTGTTTACCCCATTTTGCGTAACGGAAACAGATTGAATAGTATCAGTTAATGTGAGTTTTATTGATGGTTCACTTGCATTTTTTTCATGAATCTTCTAAAAAAAAGAAAAGAATATTACAGCTTCAATTAAAGGAAGATTTTAAAAATAGCAAAAAGGAATACAAGATTGATGGACAGAAAGATGAAGAGACAACGAGACAGATAAGCAGTGAAGTGAACCACCGTAATTCTTCGATGTCCATTCCAGAGGGATCATTTCAGCAGCCTCCCCCTCCTTCCTCTTATCTACCCTCCCCTGAGAGAATAAACGCGAAGAAATGATGATGATGTTGATGATGATGATGATGATGATGATGATGATGATGATGATGATGATGATGATGATGATGATGATGATGATGATGATGATGATGATGATGAATCTTGCTTTGGGCGCTGTTCACGCTCGAAGGTTCTATTTATACAATTTCATGCACGGTCGCTCTTTTGTCGTTTCTGGTTAACCGCACACTCTAACCAATAAACGCAACCACCACTGATTAAAAAAAAAAAAAAAAAAAAAAAGATAAGCACAAGAGTAAGAGGTCATACGCCATTTTAATTTTTAATCTTTTGCAGCAGGTTTAGCTTTTTTTTTTTCCTGCCGAAAGAGCGGTGTAGGGGAGAGAACCTCGCCCGACTGCTCGCTCGTGAAATCGCCCCGTTTGTCAACGTCACAATTCGGAAAACTGCTTCTAGGTGCATTTGCACGCTCAGAAGTGAATGATTTTCCCCTCAGTGTCTTCTTCTTTTCCCTCATGTGTTACTTCTTCTTTTGCAACTCTGATGCGTACTTCTTCTGCTGTTTCTCCTCCTCCTTTTTCTTCATCATCATCATCATCATCATCATCATCATCATCATCATCATCATCATCATCATCATCATCATCATCATCATCATCATCATCGTCGTCGTCGTCATCATCATCATCATCACCATCTCTTCTTCGTTTATTCGCTTACCCCATTCTGCCCCTGTCTTCCATACTTCTCCTCTTCTGCCTCGTTCTCCTCAATCGTCTCTATTTATCTTTTCTTCCTTTTTTTTCTCTGTACATCCTCCTGTTTCTTTCCTGAACCCGCCTTCTGACTCTTTTTGTCTTGCTGATATCCTCTCCTCTTCTGTTGCTTCCTCTTCATCCTAGCTATTATCCTTCTTCATTCTCCTTCCTAAAAAGTCCTCATTCCTTTCATTCATTCATTCATTCATTCATTCATTCATTCTTCTTCTTCTTCTTCCTCCTCCTGCATGCGACTGTATATGATTTTTATTTTCATCTCGCATTGGAGCCGCATTTTTGTTTCTGGATCATGTTCTTCCCCGGAGGCCGTTTCCCGTCCTCGACCTGTTCATTTCGTTTTAAGATTTGAATTTATTTTTTGGTTGTTGTTCTTGTTGAATAAAATCTTTTGCAATTTTGGTTTTTTATTTATTTATTTGGAATTGTTTCTCCTTCTGCGAATGTATTTAACTTCCGAGAAAGCGCAAGAGGTGCGTTTCTATTGTACACGTACCGTTTCATTGTTTGTTTTCATAATGTTTTGTTATTATTATGCTCTTTGCTGTCAGTACCAGTGTTTATTCATCAAGAACTTCATTAGTATTTAATACAGTACGCATTACCCTTTCATTCTGATCTTTACGTTTCTTGTAGTGCAGAATTACTGCAATATCTGTATTGATTGTATTTATGTTTCTATTTAATTTTGAGTAGATCTTTATTTTTATGTATATTTTAGACCTATTCAAGCATTCAATAATTACCAATTAAAGTGGACCACTTTGATCACGCCCCCCTTTTAACATTCATAGTGAGTGTTTCCCCATTGATAAAAATAAACCTCCAACGCAAAAATAACTCTTTCGAAAGTATAGTTATTTTAAAAAAAAATAAATTCAGAGTTTTGTAATTTATTATTTGTGGGGGGGAGGGGGGAGGAAGGAAGGGAAGTGCTATTAATAGAAACTAGCCACCCCGCTTAATCTAAAAATAGCATCTACCGAAACCGATAAGAGGCAGAACCCATTAAAAAATGGTTGCTGGATAAAGTTTTTCGTTTTAGGTTGATACAATAAACCCTACCCTTCCCATGACGCACGCGTCATTCAAAAATAGGGTCAAAGATCACATTCTATGGTATTGGTGTACCGTTAAACAGGGGGAAGTCACTCCCTGCTAGACCAGAAATGGAAAATTCAACTTTAGCGGTTGGTTTGAGCAACGAAAGCCCACTTTATCATTGTTGTTAATGTAAGAACAATGCGAAATTTAGGGTAAACACGTTTTTGCCAAAAGTAAACAATGCCTTCTAATTGGGACCTTTTTAATTGATAAGGTAAGTAACACAACAGACTCAAGATATCCAAATGCTGATTCAACCCTGATGCTTGACTCGGTATAACTGTAGAGTTCGTATCCACCCAGACCGGCCACTCACAAACAGGGCAGGGTCATCGTTGTACAATTTCTTCAAATGTATTCATCATAAGCGCAATTACCACTACCAACTGCTTTCGAACAGAATCTCTCTCAACACGAAGATAATCGCCTATATTCTCTAGTAAACTGTCGAAAAACTTAATCATTGGATAATGACCTAACATGATCAGTGATCAATGAAATCAAAGATCGTCACTGGAAATACGCATTATAAGACGCCGTAGAAATGTCCCACTGCATGCATCGTTATAGGTCCTCCAACCATCCTTCGGTGATAAATAAACAGATCTTCAAAGATCGTAAGATTTCTACAATATCAACCGAAGAAATCAAATGAATATTCTGCAGTGTTTTTCCAGCCGCAAAATAGAAACAGATTACACAAAAGTAAATATTAAATGCTATTATTGTCTAAACACATTGCAGTTTCCTATCCTATCCTATCCTATCCCGTAAGTCAGAGGTCGTAGGAGCACCACAGATGATCGTTTAACCAACGTACTCCATCTTTCTCTGTCCTCAGCAGCCCTGATGGTTTCGCTCAGTGTCAAACCAGTCCATTCTCGAATGTTGTCCTCCCACCTCTTTTTCGGTCTCCCTCTTCTTCTACATCCTTGCACTGTGCCTTGCAGGATGGTCTTTGCAAGACCTGATGATCTGGTGACATGGCCATACCATCGGAGTTTCCGTTTTTTCACCACTGTGAGCAGGTCATCGTGTTGTCCAATGGCTTGTGTGATGGTCTGTCAGGCTTCGTCGTTGGTGATGTGCTGGGTATAAGAAATGCCCAGCAGCCTTCTGTAGCACCTCATCTCCATGCTTTGTATTCTTCGTTGTAGATCTGCTGTGATGGTCCATGTTTCACAAGCGTATAGGAAGAAACAGTTGAACTCGCTTTTTAATTTGTCTCCAACTGTTTAAACATCGTTTAAAATGTCATTAAAAAAATAATAGTTTACATTTCAATTTAACTTTATAAGCTCGCCTTGCATGCTTTTCGTGGATAAATAGCACAGTACGTGTGCTTAGAACTTATTTTTTCCTACATATTATCTCCGGGGACAGCCGGGGGAACTTGGCATTTACTTTTTACCAAGGAATGGCTGCCGATGGTCTGTGGGCATCCTTTTAGGCTTCTTTTTGCCTCCAGAGTAAGGGTGTTGTTGAGATAAGGTGGGGTAATGATACTGTGGAAAATATATATTGTTGTGTTCGGGTTTTGCTTTTTGTCCTTCTTTTCTTCTTCCTCTTTATCTAACTCTTCATTACCATCACCTTCAATATTTGTCTCAGCTTTCTTCTCGTTCTTTTTCCTTGTTGTTGTTTGCTACTACTATTATTACTACTACTTCTACTACTACTACTACTGCTGCTGCTGCTGCTACTACTACTACTACTACTATTGCTACTACTAGTACTACTATTGCTACTACTACTACTTCTACTACTACTACTTCTTCTTCTCTTCCTCCTCTTCATTCACCTCATCCTGCTTCTTCTTCTCTTCTTTTCCGTCGCCTCTTCCTCCAGTCGAATGTGGTTCTATTTTGCCCTTCGAATGGTTTAAACAGCTTTCACTCACGCATCCCTAGGACTGCAAAGTTCATCAAAGAGACGTGACAGTTCAGTGGTTAAGTTTGTTCGATACAATGGACGTTGTAAGAGCGAACTTTAAAAATGAATAAAGTTTACTAGGGTATTTTGCAATCTACGAGGTGGTTGCGCAACATTTCCCCTTGAATCTGGGTAATAAGCGGACTCATTGCATTAAAAAAGAATGTTGCAGTGATATATGTGCCAGACTAAAGTTTTGCGAACTGCTAAGCAAGATTAATGTTGGAATAGTTTCGTGATGTTGTTGTGGTTTTTTTCCGCTGGAGGTCATTTACATGCAAGCGTTAAGGCTGTAAGCGTCTTGGCCATTGAAGGTGATGTCAACGTTCTTGCACTTTGATCAGGTTTTTGTAGAAGAATTATTTGATGTAGTTTCCATTACAACGATTGTTTAACATTTATAACAGAACAGCTTGATTTCTTCTTTTGTTGCCGATCCATAAATCCCAATCTTTTTTTTTTAAATGGCAAGACGTAAGCTAAACGCGAGACATACTTCTGCCTGAATTTTACAGAAAGAAACAAAACATTCTTCTTATTATTATTTTCACCGTCCTCCTTCTTTTTATTTTTCTTTTTTTCGTTCTCGCGAATAACAAATATTTTCCACATTCTACAGAATTCTTCTTCTTCTTCTTCTTAAAAAACGTCAGACTGGTCATCGTATAACAACGCAGACTTAATAATGGTCGTCACGCTGAAAACCAAAACTTATGTCAGAGTCTAGCTTTACATTATCAAGAGCCTTCTGCCAAAGCATTAATCCGAGGGTATCTTGTAGCTCAGTGGATAGTGAGATGGTTTCTTGTGCCGAAGGTTGCGGGTTCGGACCCCGCGTGGGTCGAACTTACGTGACTCAGTTCGAGACTTTTCAGGACACCGAGGGTTTTCTCCCTTCCTTTAATAATAGTATTGGATGCAGCCAAATCTAAAATTTCAAAAAAATATTTTTTTTTCCATTCCGAGTTCTCTATTATTATTATTATTATTATTATTATTATTATTATTATTATTATTATTATTATTATTATTATTATTATTATTATTATTATGTTTCCTTCCGAGTCTGCCTCTGCTGGCCTGTGGATATTCTGTGTGGGCGAAAACTAAGTGGGTTTGTCTTAGCATCAATTCGCAGTGGGAGTTCGGAGCGTACAAAACCCAGGAACCCCTCGTACAGGCTTCCTATCTATCAGTTGTCTCCTTGTGCCCTCCTCACGACAAGGCACGAGTAACTTTACATGTGTCATTTGTTTTCTAGGCTTTCGCACTCAGCGACGTTGACAATGATTGTAGTTATTACGCGGTTGGGTTGCTCAGTAGCCCTTGTATGGCATTCCACATGCAGTGGGGCGATTTTGCAGCAAGTGTGCGTCTTTAGTAAAGTAGGTTTCATACCATTCCAATTCAATCCACTCCAGTTCTCTCACTGAACTTTCACAGCTTCATTACATGATTGATTGATTGATTTATTGTTGCTTTAGGTCCAGCGGACTCTTCCGAGCCAAATCAGGACCGGACAACCCCCGATCCGCATAAAAGATCTGTTGAAACAACCCCAGTGGGAAAATTGAATGCCCTCCACCGGCCAGTCACTTTACAATAAAGACATCCCACGCGAGGGACGGCTGAGGGTTGACCTCAACTACGCGAACCCCCTGTTATAAAAACAAAATAGAATACAAACATCATTATAAATCATCAACAAAACGCATACATATAAAATGCCTATAGTGCTAAATAGTACAATCATAGGAAGCCCTAGTGACCACCCGGCAGAAAGCGTCCAACACTCCCAAGCTGATCCAACAGACCTCATACACAAACAAGGAGTCTTGTCCATGAAGAGTTTTCAAGAAAAAAGGTAGGTCATTGATCTAGCGAAGAAGAAGATAGTATAGCAGAGTGAAGGACAGAGCAGGAATAGGAAAGAGTAAATGAGGAAGACAGCGACAGTGGGAATTTAAAGCACTAAATTTCCATAAAGTGGGGATACTATTTATACTGAAAACCCCCGGCACTCCAACGGGGGTACTGTTGCCGCAGTGAATCTGTCTTGCCTATAAAGGAAAGACAGGTTTTCAACTGTGGCTTTCACTTTTCCCTTTATAGGTTTGAACAATCTACAGTGGCAAGATTGCTCATGACCCCAAGGGGTTACTCTTGCTTCTGCCACTACTGCAAATCGATTAAATAATGTATGCATTATATTGGTAAACAAATTATTAATTAGAAACATTTTAAAATATTACGTTATTTCACACAAGTTGCTAAATAATATTATTATTTAGCAACCTATATCAAGATTGAAAGATTGCACCGAACTATGGCGATAAGGTATGCTGGCGGCAATTTCTGTTGTTAATCGTCGTTGTTCTTGTGTGTGGATCTAGTGAACACATCTTGAAGTATGAACGTGAAGTGCTGCTGAGTCTCCTGGGACTTCCCGATGTTTCTTAGACCGTCACGATATTAGCAGTTCGACGCAATCCTGCTTGTCACGCTCAACTCGCAAACCATACTTCAGGAATCACCCGAATGCCTATAAGTTAAATCAGTTAATGAACTCTAAATCTAAACACAGGTTGTATGATTTAAGCCGATTTATAGGGATTATTTTTTCACTTGTCCAATAGTGACGCATAGTTCTCTTTTAATTTTATTTCAAACTTCTATTTTCTTGACTGAGACCAACTTGAATATTTTGGGGGGATTATTTTTTCTTCATTTTTAGCTTCATTACAAGAAGTATCGTTTTGGCAGGCAGGGTGCATCAGCAAACCCTTTGGTATGCGATCTCTCGCTGCTCGGCGCCGGTCGCTCTTCTCCTAGCGGGAAAATGTGCTCCAAATCCTGCATTTAAGCGATTTCCTTTTGTAATCCACGCCGATTTCTTTTGTTTTGTGGAAAATGGTATTATGGCTATTTGCTTTCGACAAACGATCAGATGTAAATAGGGTGGGTGTGGGTGTGTGGGTGTGCAAACACGGATTGAAGGAAGCTCCATTTGCTCGCTAATGTCTATCGAAGCCTGGAAGCCTTGCATACCACGTAGAACGCTAACGAGGATATTAAATTAGTGTCACTCACTTTGTCCTAGTGGCTGAGTTTGTAACGAGGCAGCTGATTGGTTCTGGCAAGGCTCGTTACGACTAATAGCAAACGGCGTAACAAAACTTGGTTTGTGGCTTTCTGGTCAGATCAAATAACTGTCTGTAACGGGGTTTCCCCTCTATCAGATTGTTTTGATTGTCCTTTTACCCTCCGCCCTAATTGTCTTTTGTTACTTTAGAGGGGTCCAAAGCGGAGCAGAACTTCGAACATCTTAAAAGTAATGCCGGTGGGAAAAGAGTATTTGAATGTGTGTGGCTGGGATGATGATGAAGAAGAGGAGGAGGAGGAAGAAGAAGAGGCGAAGGTGGAGATGGTGGTGCTGGTGATTCTAATTAATAGAGGTGTAAGTGCATTTGTCGTGGGTTGCGCTGCATTGCTTAAGGGTTGTTCCAGTTCCTTTGTGTGTTGGAAATGTATATACCATAATGTCCGTGTCATGGCTGATATAAAATTGTGCATACGTATTCTAATCTTTTCCACCTCCTCTCACCCCCATCTCACCCTCATCTCCCTCATCTCACATATTCCGTTTAGAAATGGGACGAAAGCTTATTCAAGTAGAGCATTTGAGGTTTTGCGTGCGCTATATTTAACATTATTTTGACTTTGTATTAGTCTGTTTTAAAATTTTACCTTTTGACGCATGGAGTTTTTAACTTAATATATTTCCAGCCTTGATATATTTGACTTTGTATACTAACAGGGTTTGATATATTTGACCTTAAGTTTAGTCTTTTCTTCGTACGCTGTCATGGTTTAGACTTTTGACTTTTGACTGTTTATCTCCCCCCCCCCCACCCCCCCGGGGGTGCCGGGGGTTTCTGTATAAATAGTATCCCCACTTTCTGGAAACTTAGTGCATTAAATTCCAACTGTCGCTGTCTTTCTCATTTGTTCTTTCTCATTCCTACTCTGTTCTATCATTCTACTATAATATCTTCTTCTTCGCTAGACCAGTCATCTACACTTTTTCTTGAAAACTCTTCCTGAACAAAACTCATCATGTGTGTGTGAGGTCTGTTGTATCAGCTTGGGAATATTGGACGCTTTCTGCCAAATGGTCACAAGGGCTTCCTATGATATTATTATTTAGCAATGTAGGCATTTTATATATATGTGTTTTGTTAATATTTTATAATGATGTTTGTATTCTATTTTGTTTTTGTAAACCGGGGTTCGATAAATTAGGGGATAGCCTCAGCTTCCCCTGCGTGGGATGCCTTTATTGTAAAGTGACCGACTGGTGGAGTGCCTTCAGTGTTACCACTGGGATTATTTCAGCAGATCTTTTATGCGGATCAGTGGTGAGTCCTCTTTCAGCTAAGTTGTGGTCCTGATTGGGCTCTTTTCAGTCCGCTGGACCCAGTAAGCAATGAATGACTAACTAACTTTTATCTGTCTATGATCGCAGGTTTAATATGGACCGAGATAAAGCAGTTGTGGAACGAAGGAGCCCTGGAGTATATCTACGACATGTGGAACATTCTAGACTTCACCACCAACTCTCTGTACATAGCCACCTTTACGCTCAGGCTTCTCGCCTATCTACAGGTAGGAGCTCACAGCTGCAGTCACTGGATTAATTTCTAGATGCGCGACGATAAAGGTCTACAAGTTAACACAATATTTAAGCGTTACAACTTTCACATGTTTGAGTGATGAATGTGTGTTTGTTGTGTATGTGAGAGTGTGTACGTGCACATGTAACATGTGAGCATGTATGTTGGTTACATATAGCTGCGCTTCGAGTTTGATTTAGGAGAAATGCGCAAACATAGTACTATTATTACTTTAAAGTGACTGTTTATAAAGGTAATAGATGCTTACCCAGAATTTTAACTTTTCCGATAGCTTCTGAACACTTATAGTGTTCGCGCGAGAAGTGGATTTGAAATTAAACTAATGACAAGAAAGGAGGCAAAAATCCGTTGAAAGTATTCTCTTGATAATACTGGTTATTATTTCACCTGAAAAACGCAACAGTAATTCGCAGTTTGGGTCTTGCATTTCTGAAATGAAGGAAATTTGAACATTTGTTTTAAAAATCACAAATAGTTAACGCGCGCAATGCAGCTTATTTGGCATGAAATATGTTTGGCGTATATGACCAAAACATTTGGACTTCTGTTTGTATGAGGAAAGGTTACCAAAGTGGTTTTACGGTTTTCAGTTACTTTCATAAATTATGTACTATAACAATATTATTATGTATAAACATTTAAAGGTGACTAGTGTGTAAACATTGTATCCGTTCGCGCTATTGTCCGTGGCCCTGTCTCGTTTGAATGTTATTTAACAAAATTGTTTTTCATGTTTGTGATGTAATGGTCCACTTTTGTTCTGTGTGACGTTTTACGTTGAAACAGCTATAGGTTACATACGCTTTAGTTTGTCGGTCGGGTGCTGTTTCTTCATTGTATGCTGATAGTTGCTTTAATGTGACGTATCGTTAAGCGAATATTTATTTTGTTACACAGCGTTGCCGAAATGTTCTTTATGGCATAAATTTACATGCATTGGTTATAAGCGATACTTCTTTACTTTAATATTGATTAAAGTTTAAAATGTTGACAATTCATTTATATTTAATGAAGTCTCAAGAATGACTCACTCATGCAATTGTTGTATATTTTGGGTTTTTACTATAGATTTTCCCTATAGAGGAATCGGTAAATGACTGTAAGAGTTTAAAATGGTGTATAAGAATTAGTGAGTGCAGGAGTTCACCTTAAAAGTAGTAAAACGTTGTATTTTGCACTGTTAGACCTAGCAAGTTATTCGTAGCTTTTGAAGTTTCACATGCTATATAATTATAATTAACCGGTGCTTTCACCGGAGAGGCTTTTTTTCTGTTAATGTTATTTAATTGTTTAGTAAATATATGTCCAGATACTTCTGTCTTGTCTTAACTTTTCTTCTTTCTTTCTTTCTGTCTGTCTGTCTGTCTTTCTTTTTCGTTCCCTTCTCTCCTCCACCCCCTTTCCTCTCTCCTTTCCTTACTTCTGCTATTCATATTGCTGTTGCTAAGTCCATCTCATCGTAGAACATTTAACTACCTGTAGCAACTTGAAAATAATGTATCAGTTCAATTCAATTCAATTCAATAATTTATTTTAACGTAACGTCTGTTCGTTACGTTTACATTTGATTTTAGATCATACACTATTTTTCACGAATAGGCATACAAACATAAAAGCAAGTCTAACAATTTAAAGATGAGCCATAACCGCAAAATGTTATATTTAAACAGTACGTAACCAAATAATGTATCTTGTTAAATAAATGTTCAAAAATAGATAAAAGGAATCAGAAGATGACAAAAGAGCAAAAGCCACGCTATCTCTTTTATTCGCTTTCGTTACGTAATTATGAAACTCTCTTTTTATCTGAATCAATACAGTCCTAGGATTTATTGTTTTAAAGAACTTTGTCAGCTGCTAGAGTTTATGTGCGATTTCACAGCACGTTACAACAAACATATGTGATATTTGTATTATGTCTAGCTTGTATAGAGAGGACCTTATAATCTGCTATGTTTTATCTCCTTGGTTTTGTCTCCATATTATTGCGGTGGTATGTGGACAGGAAACCTGTTATAAGACCTTTCATTGTTTGAAATATAGTTTGCTTTGTAATCAAAGGTGGACATTTCTGTTGAAACGTGAGACACATCGAATTTTAAAATTGCGCTATTGTTCAATAAAATCTATATTGTCTTATGTTGTTGGGAACCATTGCAATCTCTCTCTCTCTCTCTCTCTCTCGCTCTCTCTCTCTCTCTCTCTCTCTCTCTCTTTTCTCCCTCCCTCTCCCACCCCCGTGGGGAACCGGGGTTTCGGTATAAATAGTATTCCCACTTTGTAAAAATGTAGTTCTTTAAATTACCACTGTTTCTGTCATTCTCAGTTGTTCTTTCTCGTTCCTAAGGCCAAAAAAAGTCTGTTTATGGTATCCCAACCGATCCTAATTTCTGGGCCCGACCCTAAACTTTATTTTATGGGTTGTTTGGAAAAAAAATAAGAAAAAAGCCAAAAATAATCTCACCCAAGGTGAAATAGGTTTAGGGGGAAAAAACGCCTAAGTACCGACCCTATTTGTTTTCCATATGTTACCTTAAACACATTTTTGGGGGAGGGGAGAGGGATGAGGGGCCCTAATCTGTTCTATCGATCTACTATCTTCTTCGCTAGACCAGTCACCTGCCTTTTTTCTTGACAACTCTCCAAAACTCCTCATTTGTGTATGGGTCTGTTGGTTCAGCTTGAGGGCAATCGGACGCTTTCTGCCAAATGGTCACTATGGCTTTCTATGGTATTTTTATTTAGCAATGTAGGTTTTTTTCTAGGTATATATAAATTTAATATTTGATAATGATGTTTATATTCTATTTTGTTTTTGTAAACGGGGGTTCGATAAATTAGAGTAAATTAAGCATCAGCGTCTCCTGCATGGGATGCCTTTATTGTAAAGTGACCGGCTGGTGGAGTGCCTTCAGTGTTACCACTGGGGATGTTTCAGCAGATCTTATATACGGATCAGGGGTGGGTCCTCTTTTAACCAAGTTGTGGTCCTGATTCGGCCCTTTGCAGTCCGATGGACCCTAAAAACAGTGAATCACTCACTTTCTCTCTTTCTCTCTCTCTCTCTCTCTCTCTCTATCTCTCCCTCCCTCCCCCTTCTCTCTCAGAACAAAAATCGGTGTGCGTCAGGGATGCCTACTCTCTCCAACAATCTTTAACATCTTCCTAGAGCGCATCATGTCAGATGCTCTTGCGGATCATGAAAAAAACGGAAACTCCGATGGTATGGTCACGTCACCAGATCTTCAGGTCTTGCAAAGACCATCCTGCAAGGCACAGTGCAAGGAAGTAGAAGAAGCTGTAGACCGAAAAAGAGATGAGAGGACAACATTCGAGAATGGACTGGTTTGACACTGAGCAAAACCATCAGGGTTGCTGAGGACAGAGAAAGGTGGAGTACGCTGGTTAAACGATCGTCTGTGGTGCCCCTACGACCCCTGAGTTACGGGATAGGATAGCATAGGATAGGATTCTTCCTACCTCTCCAACCCCCGTGAGGGACCAGGGTTTCCGTATAAATAGTATTCTCACTTTGTGGAAATTAAGTGCTTTAAATTACCAATGTTTCTGTCACTCTCATTTGATATTTCTCGTTCATAAGGAAAAAATGTCTATATATGGTATCCCGACCGACCTTATTTCTTTGGCCCCACCCTAAACCTTTTTTTGGGATCGTCTTGAAAAAAAAAAAGAAAAAAGCCAAACAAAATTGCACCCAAGGTGAAAAAGGTTTAGGGGGTTAAAAAAATATAACTACCGACCCTATATTTTCCCTATGTTACCTTAAACAGATTTTTTTTTTTTTGGGGGGGGGGAGGGGAGGGAGGAAGGCACTAATCTTTTCTACCAATCTACTATCATCTTTGCTAGACCAGTCACCTGCCTTTTTTCTTGACAACTCTCCAAAACTCCTCGTTTCTGTATGGGTCTGTTGGTTCAGCTTGGGGGCTATTGGACGCTTTCTGCCAAATGGTTCACTAGGGCTTTCTATGGTATTATTATTTAGCAATGTAGGCATTTTCTAGGTATGTGTTTAATTAATTTTTGATAAAGATGTTTGTAATCTTTTTTTGATTTTGTAAACGGGGGTTCGATAAATCGAGTACAGCCTCAGCGTCCCCTGCATGTGATGCCTTTATTGCAAAGTGACCGGCTGGTGGAGTGCCTTCAGTGTTACCGTTAGAGTTGTTTCAGCAGATCTTTTATACGGATCAGGGGTGAGTCCTTTTTCAACCAAGTTGTGGTCCTGGTTCGGCCGTTTGGAGTTTGCTGGACCCTATAAACAATTACTAACTAACTAACTAACTAACTCTCTCTCTCTCTCTCTCTCTCTCTCTCTCTCTCTCTCTCTCTCTCTCTCTCTCTCTCTCTCTCTCTCAGGTTATGGCTACTGCTCCATAAAGTTATTATAATGTAACCACAATATCTGCTAATTACTGGAGAACTAACACAGTCAGTGTATGCAATAATAACATTTTTTGCTTATGATTATTACAATTATTACAGCACGTTGTTATGAAAGTTTCTTTTAGTATTTATGATTCATGTTGTCATCGTACATTACAAATAGCTTACATGCATTCGCAAAGTGTTTCTTTACTTTTATTTTCTGTTGTTTACCCTGTGTTTTTTTTTCCAAGTTTTTCCACCCCCACAAAATGTAAAACTCGTATAAGCTTACTAAATTCACGAGTACATTTTTTTATTTCGCTGCTGTAGTTTATATAAAATCAATCAGTATAAAATAAAGTACGCACATATGTATCATGCATAAAACCACTTGACAACAGTATGCACTTATGTTGTAAGAGTTTACACTAATAATAACAGCATAAAATTATGTGTCCATAATTGTTGCCGCTGTATCTGTTATTATTCTTATGATTTTTGTTATTTTTAATAAAGAGCCTTAACGGACACAATATCACACTATTTATTATTATTATTATTATTATTATTATTATTATTATTATTATTATTATTATTATTATTATTATTATTATATGATGTGCATATGTGTATCTGTATATATCTGCTTCTTTGTACTCGATGCCCCTCTGTATGATGCAATAGTTATTCAGTTAATAATCTCCAATGTGTCAGTTTTGATGTAAAGTGTGTTTGTCCTATTTTGTAATAATGCTCTCGTCTGGAGCAGATCACTTTCTTTTGGTGCTCGACTTTTGTTGAACATTATAATTGAAAGAGTCGTATTGTTTTTTTCAATTCGCCATGGCCACAAAACGTATTTTGAATTTGCTGTAATCGATAAAGATGGGTATGAATGTCTGTCATAATTATGCTTTTTATGCTCATATGATTTTTTTCCCATAAAATACTTTTTGACTACAATTATTACGAACATGATGATGTTAGCACTGAGTGCTAATCATAATTATAATGTACGAAAATGCTTTTTGATTGTGTGAACATTTAGCACGCTTCATTGCCAGTTGGCTGTATAAGCACATCCAGGCAGCATTACCTGTGATTAATTCAATATTATTTTTGTGTTGTTCACAGTACTCCTCCATCTAACCATTTAAAGAGTTCAAACACGAAAGGAGATTGGCTTAAATGTTTTATTGAAAATATTGTTTAACATTAATCTCGTGCCAATTTTGTGAACGCGTGTCAGCTTTAACAATGGGTTTTGTACACTGTGGTCAGCTTTTAAGGACGGATGATATTAACACTTTGCTATTACAGCTGGTTCCTATCTTGTGCAAATTGCTACCACATGTTTTGGTCATACATGCTAACTCACAGTATTGGTCTGGTAGGTCCAGGAGGAGCGGAAGGAAGGCAACCCCCGTGCGGATATACCCAGGGAAAAGTGGCCACCTTACGACCCCAATCTGGTGGCTGAGGCCATGTTCGCAGCAGCCAACATCTTCAGCTCGCTCAAGCTCATCTACATGTTCACAGTCAATCCATATTTAGGTTAGTGCCCCTTGATATCTTGATATCATTGCGCTGTGATCATTATTGTCATATACCTTGGTTAATGTTGCTTAGATTTGATTTTGTACATGATTTGTACCGTATTTGCTTTTGTTACTTGAACTTGACAAGTGCAAGTATATATAGGAACAATTCATCATCACCATCGTATTGGCGTCGTTAAAAAGAACATGATTGTCTTCTTAAAAGGTTTATTCAGGCTCTCAACCCAAGGAGCTTTTTATCCGACAAGGGGAATTGGGGGAAATGGGAAGACACAACATGCACAAATTAATTTGAACGCCAGTACACAATAAACAATTAATGCAACCCGGTATCAAGAATTCAAGGCAAAACACTTAATTAACTTGTAGCACACAAACAAAGCATGTGCTGTCCAATATGATAAATAAACGTATAGCACACAAACAAAGCATGTGCTGTCCAATATGATAAATAAACGTATAGCACACAAACCAAGCATGTGATGTCCAATATGATAAATAAACGTATAGCACACAAACAAAGCATGTGATGTCCAATGTGATAAATAAACGTATAGCACACAAACAAAGCATGTGCTGTCCAATATGATAAATAAACGTATAGCACACAAACAAAGCATGTGCTGTTCAATATGATAAATAATGTCCGCAAAGAAAGAGTGTCACAAAAAACAAGCACATTTGAATGTGTATGATTGTATAAATTATGTACATAGGTCAGCACACAAGACGTGATCACACATGTAATAGCAGGACTGCGGTTTGACACAGATCGGGCAGGACAGTAAAAGAAGGAAAATAAATAAATAAATAAATAGCAGAACAGTCCGTTGTACTGAACACACCGTAGTAGCATACCTGTACAGTAGTACTAAAAGACTGTCTCATATACCACACACCTGATTGATTGGACTCTTCTTAAATTGCGTTTTACCATCTCAAAGAGCTGCTCAAGACGCTGGTCTAACGCAAAACGGCAACTTGCTGCTTGATGCGCACCTGACGTTGTTCATGAAGTTGATGAATACAGAACACAGTATTGATTCCGCCAAATGACATACACAAGGACTTTTTTCCCACTGTCTGATGTTATTCCTTTCATTATTAGGTCCGCTGCAAATCTCGCTCGGAAGGATGATCGTGGACATCTTCAAGTTCTTCGTCATCTTCCTGTTGGTGTTGTTTAGTTTTGCCTGCGGTCTCAACCACCTATACTGGTACTACTCTGCCGTCCACGCCAGGGAATGCACTCTCAAAATTGATACCGATTCTTGTAACAGAAAATACCGCAGCTTTGCCAAGTAAGTGTGTTGTAAATTATGGGGTAAATGTTTCGTGTTAAAACACCGTTTGTCTCTTTGTGTTGACTTAATGAGAAAGTTAAAGAGCTGCTAGCTAATTGTATCAGTTCCACATTCAATTGATCGTATGTTTTAGTTATCATTTCGATGTATAAACGTATTTTTTTTCCCTTCATAGTTTGATATCTAGTGCACCATAGTGATATTAGACGAGAACAAGAACGACAAAAATATGTATTTAAAAAAAATAAACGTAAGTATAGTTTTTTTAATGGATTTACGATTAATTTAGTGTATCTGCCATTATTTGACCGCAAACTTACGTCGTTTTATGTTAACTATTTCTGTGTAGCCTGTTCGAGATTCTACAGAGTCTATACTGGGCGATCTTCGGGCTGGTGGATCTGGAGCACGCGGAGCTCAAACCGCGCTTCAACCACGAATTCACGGAGATTGTTGGCAAGCTCATGTTTGGCACGTACTCCTGGATAGCCCTCGTCGTGCTCCTGAATATGCTTATCGCAATGATGAGCAACTCTTACCAGCTCATCTACGTAAGTATTACTCTATTCCCCCAGGGGGATACCGGGGGTTTCTATATAAATAGTATCCCCACTTTGTGGAAATTTAGTGCTTTAAATTCTCACTGTTTCTGTCATTCTCATTTGTTCTTTCTTTTCTTTATCCGTACAACTTATGTTAATCTGATAAATAAAAATTGATACAACAACAACAACAATTTGTTCTTTCTCACTCCTAATCTGTTCAATCAGTCTACTACCTTCTTCGCTAGACCAGTCATCTATCGTTTTTCTTGAAAACTCTCTCAAAACATCTCATTTGTGCAAGGGGGCTTGGGGCTATTAGACGCTTTCTGCGAAATGGTCACTAGGGCTTTCTATGGTATTAAGCTTACTATTTAGCAATGTAGGCATTTTCTAGGTATGTGTTTTGTTAATATTTGATAAAGATGTTTAAATTCTTTTTTTTTGTAAACGGGGGTTCAATAAATTAAAGTACAACCTCAGCGACCCCTGAATGGAATGCCTTTATTGGAAAGTGACCGGCTGGTGGAGTGCCTTCGGTTTAACATCAGGGCAAGATGTACTAAAGACAGGAGATGGGCTTTTGATGCCCAGCCTTTGCTAGCGAAGGCCATTGCATGCCTCTGCCTTAAGTGTTATTTACAGACTATTAAGCCGCGAACTGTTTAGTGGCAGGTTTATTTAAGATTTTAAAGTACTAAACTATGTCATACAAGATTTTTTGGGACCATAACCTTATGTAATGGGTCATGATAAGGCATATTTGATACTGTTAATTAGAAGAGACTTGCAAGTAAACCTGCCATGCTAGTATTTGAAGTTAAAATGAGTATTCTGTTTTCTTATAAATCCTCTGAATTGACATTATAGTAATTAATCCATAGAAAAAATTATTGACTCACCACCTACTACGACATACGCGCCTTCTTGACTGATGTCGGCAAGAGCACTCCATTCCTTTGCTGGTCCTTCTCCAGGTTGTGCAGTCCGTGCAAGCGAACATTTGACAGAGATCTGAGCAGTTTCTGACACTGTGACAAACTGTCCAAGTTGTAGTATGATCCCATGGTTGACAGTATCGTACATAGTCTCCGGCAACAGCATGCACGATGGTGGGCGTTTTTCACAAAACACAGCCCAACCTCAACCAGCTGGAATGTACACTCATGAGGAACTGTGAGAGAGCCTCGTGACACCTCCTGAATGAAGTTCTTTACATCACTATTCACCAGGGGTTCCTCATCACTGAAACTGAGGTCTTCCAAACACTGGCTCTCCAGCCCATCCAGCAACATTGGCACAGCAGCTTTTCTCGTTGTTGGTGAGCGTGACATCGGAGATGCTGTTTTCAATTGAAACTGCATCATCAACAATTAGTGGCCCGATGCAATCATGAACTTTCGGCTGGTCGTCCATCTCGACAGATTTGAGGAAGGTGGCTGCATGTCTAGCTAGGCGTTTCTTTGCAGCACCTGACACATCTTCTACGGTCATGAACGCGTTGCCTCCTGTTGACTGTCTGTACGCCAAATTCCCCTTCAATCCTGTCACTTTGGATTTCCCGCAGCAACACATACGAAAATCCAGCTGTATCCAGAAGATGCCTACACAAAGCAGCTAGACCTCGCATTGTTTGGACCAGCGCCTTCTTGGTGTCGTGGGTCAAGCATTCAACACGAGAAGCTCCATGGCCAGAATTTGCAGCTTTAAACTGTTCAGGATATGTGTCCAGGGTTGTAGATGATGACACTTGCACTGCCCGGTGGAGATCCTTGAGTCGGGCGTCTTGGCCCTTGGATGACACGTTTACATGATTCCACCAATTCAGCACACTTTGAATGAAATCTGCTGTATCTTGGGACCCTTGGATTCTCAGTGCTGCAACCACTTTCTCATTGAATACTTTTAGTACTCCTTGCATCAGGGTTATTTCCGCAGATCTTTTATACGGATCAGGGGTGAGTCTTCTTTCAGCCAGGTTGTGGTCCTAATTCAGCTCTTTGCAGTCCGCTGGACCCTATAAACAATGACTAACTAATCTATTGCAGGAAGAGTATCCTGTCAGGAGAGGCATGAGCGCACACGAAGCGTGACTGTTTGTGTTTGAATGTTTGTGGTTGTACTCCCCACGTCTGACACCATTATCATCGCTACGTAGTAAATATTCTGGTTTTATGGTGCTAAGTAATTCTTTTTTAAATCTGTATGATGAATGACTTTCACTGTCATTGGTGCTCGTTTAACAGAGGGTTGTTTAGCCAGAAGTCTTCTGCATCTCTCTCTCTTTTTATTTACACTTTTAAAACAATGTTGTAGTTTCTATATGTTACAGAGCCAAGCAGACGAGGAGTGGAAGTTCGCGCGGTCCAAGTTATGGATCAGTTACTTTGAGGAGAGCGGCACCGTCCCCTCTCCTTTTAACTTCATTCCCAGCCCCAAAACCGTCTACTACCTGTTACGCTGGCTCAAGGGCAAGTTGTGCTTTTGCTCCAAGAAGCAAAAACACAACCGCTGGCAGAGCATCAAAGTAAGACGAGAACACTTGCAAACATTATATTTCCAGTAAGGTGGGAAAGCACCTAATAGTAATCTATAATATATAACATATTATGTTATTGTTCATCGCAGCATTTTAAGTGAGCTAACAACCTGAAGATTTCCAGCTTACAAGTCGATCCTTATCGGCAATTTAAAGTAAATGCTTTTTGACTCACATGCATAGCAAAGTGAGTCTATGTACTCGCACCCTCTACCCCCCTCTTCCCGTCCCCTCCTTCCTTTCACACCCCCCCCCTCCCCCACTCCTCGACCCCCCAAAAGTCCAGATTTTTACAAATCCTAAATAGTCCTAAATAGTCCAAAAATTATATCGAAAAAAGAGGCCGTCCCTCCGTCTATCGTCCACCGTCTGTCTGTGCAAGAACTTTACAGTGGCTAAGTACTCAGAACCTACATATATTTGAACTATCACAACCAAACTTAGTAGGATGGTGTATACTCATGCGGCTTCATGAATGATCAGTGAATGAATGATTTTATTTCAAGGTCAAGGTAACAAAATGACAATTTTTCACAAAATTTCCCTTTGTTTCTAGATTTTTAATATTGAAATTATTATTTTTGGATGCGTGATAGATTGCAATTAGACACACATACTTTGCAAATTTGGTCAACCTCACTTCAAGGTCAAGGTCACTGGCGCTGTCCAAAGTCGGTTTGTATAGGTACTTTGAAGTGACCTTGACCCTAAACTATGAGAAATATTAAAACCAAATTTGTTTTATTTAGAGATGATAGATTGATCTTTCATATGTGTTCCGTTTGTGCGTTGGTCGTGAAGGTCATTTTAGGCCTTGCAAAAACATACAAAAACTAGGTCGTCGGTACAGTGAAATGGCTATTTATTTAACCCTTAGTATGCAACAACGTTGGGTTATTTCATCAGACATGCATGAGAGGTCACGTGAGGATCACGGTCAACCCAAGGTTAAGGTTATCCCAAGGTCACCTTTTTTTTATGGCATTCTACAACTTTTGCTGTACTTTATTTCATAGTACATGAGTGTACTTTGAGCCGGGGACCAAGGCCATCACAAGGTCAAGAGCATAGAAAGGTCAAAGTCGGTATTACTTTGCAGTTTAATGCTACCATTTCATTTTGTTTTTTTCTGGGCACTCATTTTCATGTTAAATATTGCAAATTCCACAAGGAGCACGCGAGTCATATAGGCTTGCCCTTCTAGTTTTCTTTAGTTTGTGCTATATCCCTTGGCTGTTCTTAAATAGCGAGAATGTATTTTCTAATTTTGATGAATTTTCGAGGACGCAGCACCTCTATCTATATTCATTGTAGGCTGGCAGTAATAGATGTCGTAGTAATGTAAGTTCGAATATGCATGATGTTCCAGAAAATTGTCAAGAAGCTGAACGAGCGGGAAATTCGGTATCAGGTAAGTTCTGTGGTCATTCATAAAGTGCGTGGGGTGCGAGAGAGGCATCCAATGTGTTTGTATGAATGTATCTGACGCTTTGTATAACGCGTCACTTATTTATTTGGATGATCTTGAGATCGACTATCTGTAATTATGTCTGAAAAATAGTATGTGTGAGGAGAGGAGAAGAGAGGGCGGAGTGGAGAGGCGACTGCGCACGTGTGTGTGAGTGTGAGTGTGTGTGGCTAGGTAGAAACGCCTTTATTCTGACATACACTTGAACCTCTACGTACTTTCTTTTGACGGACCCCGTTATTTTGACGTCAAAACAGTGTTCCGTTAGGGTTAGGGCTGTGTTATGGTTAGGTTAAGGGTTTGGGTTAAGGTTAGAGTTAGGGTTAGGGTTAGCTTCAAGAAATTGACAAATTTGTAAAACAAATGTCAAAGTAACGTATGTAGAGTTTCATGAAAGTCATCACAACGGCGTTTCTACACGGTTGTGTGTGTGTGTAGAAGAGAGTGCGTGCGTAAGACCTTATCCAGAACAGCATGGTGGGAGCTAGACGGCAGTCTATTTTATAAAGGTTTGATAAGCATAATAGCGCTGGATGAATGTACTTCCATTTTAAATGAATAGAATTTAATTGAAATGCCTTTAAATAGCGCTTTACCAGGTCAGAAAACTGCTCAAGGCCATTGTTGATTCAAGATTTATTGATTGTGTCGGGGCCTTTGGTTTTTGTTCATGTTGATTGTATGATGTGTGTTTCCAGGCGGTGATGCGGGACCTAATCAAACGCTACATCATGCACCAGCAGCGCAAGCGGCAAGGCGGCGAGGGAGTCACAGAGGACGACATCAACGAACTCAAGCAGGACGTCTCATCCTTCCGCTTCGAGTTGCTAGAGATTCTCCGCAACAACGGCATGAAGACGCCCAACCCTAACCAACCCAAGCCCACAAGTAAGAAACTGCGTTACTGGCGCTCCCTCGCTGGTGGCGATCTAGGCAGTTTTGACTCCAGCAAGAGCTTCTCCGATCCAGACACTTGACGTTAGATAAATAGCTGATGCCTTTGGTTTACAACACAGAATAAGTATAATAATGGGCCAGTGGCAAGTTTTTATAAGCGAAGTAAGCTTATTAGGACGCATGCTAATGAATATATTCAGTTCGAAACCCCAGGAAAAGTAGATGTTCCTCCTCGCTGTGACGGACAGACTAGGTAAGAATAAGTATTCTGCATTCGTTTTACTCGGTAATAAAGACTTGAAAGTGCTCAGTAATATTGTTTTACAATAACTTGGATCTATACAAGATTTTTTTTTATGGATCTTCATAAGATCGGCACAATTTTTACAATTAGCCAAGGGAATCGCGCAATTTTATTATTGTTTTATGGATCAGGATAGGAGATGAGGTACATATTTTTATACGAATGGGTCACTTCGAATGGATTAAGTTGTACTACAGAGCCGGGGGTATTTATTAAGGATAATAGTGCAGAGCATGCCGTAATTTAAGAACACAAAACATGGATCAGTAGCAATGGTTACATGTAAGCAAGCTTAATGGTAATTTTACAGAACATGGATTTGATCTAGTAACAATTTTTAGGAATTATGTCAGTATGTTTGTCGATAAAGGACCTACCCTGTTAAATTTCACTAGGAGTGAAAAAAGGCAAATTTGTGATACATTTGTTTGTTCACGCGCACTCACACAAATTAACGATCATTAAATCCCGAAGTTCACTGAAAAACCAAGATTACACTTGATGTTATGGCATCACTGGCTCTTGCACGTAAGTAGCCTATAATACTTCGTCATTGAATGATGAATATAGTGAAAATTGCGTTACTGGACTGCGATGACGTCAGCGACCGATTCTTTGATTGAATTGGTATTCTTTACTTTTAAGACTCTTTAAGACACCTCGCTAAACAATGATAACTCTTATACGAGAGGTGTTGTGTTTTTCATGCGTGGAAAATAAACAGTACTGAAAGTAAAAGGTGTTGGAACTGCATAAGTACTTGCGACAGTGATGTGGTTTCACTATGTGTGTGAATACGAATCGTTTTAAACATTATACCAAGCCAGGGTGTTTGTTGTAAATGTGTGCCCTGTACAGTGTGTTGATCAACATTTTCAGACATTTATCCTCAGGATCCTTTACTTCTGGTACTGTTTTTGAGGTGGTCACTTGATCCGAATTCGTGTATGCGGTCCGGTCATGTGATTTGTAGACTAATCACATGACTTTATCACGTGTGTTGTTTCCATGGCTTCCAGTCGGTACTTTTTCGTCGTCTTCGGTCGTTTGTTGATACGTTTTATCCATGCCTTTGTGTTCTCGTTGTGTATCGCAACTTCAAGCAGACAACCCACTACAGCAAAAACACAGCACCAAAATAATTGAATACAATCTTGAAACAATCGCGTGCTGTTCATATTGGTTATCCTTTCCTCTGAAGTGTAACGCCAGATGTTGCCAAGTAGGCCTATAGATTGATCCATGTCAAATTGGGCCGCTTTGCGGCGAGTTTAGTCAGAATCAACCGGGATTTGACAATAATTATTGTATTTTTTTTAAACTAGCGCATGTGTTGACGTCGTTCGAGTTTGTGTCACTGTTTCAATGCTCATGTTGTGTGTGTATGTGTGAACATGTCTTGTTTTGTTGCTGCTGTTTTTTTCTGTGGCTAAAAGCTTGTTTTGTTGTGATACTTGTTGTGATTTATGTTTGTTTATTTTTTTATTTTAGTTAAACTATAATAGATGTATGGTCTTGTCTCTCCTTTTTGCTGTTACTGTTTAAATGTAATATTATTTCAAATTTTTGTGTCTTCGTGTTTAGTTGTCTGTTGATAGTTGTTAGCAGGATTGTTCTAAGAGCATTCCTAGTATAGAGCACCAGTGCACATATTTATTTATAATCTCTCTTGTCTGTCTCTCTCTCTATGTCTGTCTGTCTGTCTATCTGTCTGTCTGTCTGTCTGGTAACACCATTTCGATGTTCATTTTAGGATTTCCGTGCGCAATCATAAAAGTCTCTGTGTTTTAAGATTTGCTCTAGAATTGTGGGGACTACGCGAAAATCATGTTTCCTGAAGCAACATCGAGCCAGGTTAGTACTTGGATGGACTGCCATGCTTTGAAGACAATGATCGAACGTCACAAAGAAGGTAGGCGCACCCAAGTCCACTCAACTGTGAACGGGTAGCTTATTTGCCTCTATTTAAAATCGAGGAAGGTAAAAGTAGCGAGGGAGAAGAGATGGCACCGCCCTCAAAAAAACTGGCCCAGATAAAAAGAGACTCCCAAAGGCCTCTCTCCCCAAACACCGAAAGGTGTCGGGAACACCACCTAGCGTTTGAATGCGAAAAACTATTGTTAAAATGTGTCTTTCCCGTTGTGGATTAACATTGTATTTTAAGAATTAAAGGGGTGGGACATTCTTTACAATGAGCTGGTTGTTGTTTACCACTATTGTTTAATCAGTTTATGAAATTAACCTATTGTGATTACACACCTCACTTTCGTGTGGTATACGTCTGTACCCATTTCTGTGTTTCTTGTTGTTGTTTAGGTAAGTTTTCCCACACTCTGTAAATTTGCTTGAATCAAGCATTTAGGAGTGTTCGCAATGACCTTATTTTGGCTATATATAAAATTTATTTATTTATTTATTTGAAAATTGCATTACCCATGCCAAATGTTTTCCCTATATGTATTTATATTCAGTTTTCTTGTTGCGGGAGTTTGCATAATGTTTGTGCTTAAACTTGAATTTTGTTTTATTTTTGTTACTCCCTCCCCAAAAATAAATAGATTAAAAAAATTATATTTTCTCGTGCAAAGTTTAATTTCACTCTGTATGAAGTCTGTTTTAGCTAACCGTTTTTATAATGATAGTTCATCGTTTGTTGTACACTCTCTTCTCCACCCCCACCCCCCACCCCTTTTCCCACACGCATCCACATCCTATATCACTATTGTTAAATGTGTTCTGTTTTGACTTTACTCTGTGGGTGATTTGAGAATGCTAATTTAACTGAGTTGCAAGCTTTCTGTACATGTGGTGTGCACATGTGACATATGGGGTCTGCCAGGTTTGAGCAAGTGTTTGCGGAGTGAAAATAACTTTTTCATTGTCAATCCCGTCGCTAAAGAAAAGCATCCAACTTACTTAAGAAACCAGACACTTTTTAAAAACAATTGCGAGCTGATAGGTGTTGTTAAAGTGTAGTTATTTTGTTTTTGTTCTATCTATTGTGTAAAGAGTGAAGAAAAAGGTGAATTTCTGACTTTGTCAGTTTGTTGGTAGCTTCTCTCTCTCTTTCTGTCTCTTCCACCCTATCTGAAGATATTTTTAAGGTACTGTCAGTCTAGACTATTTGTGTTTGTTCAGTCTGAAAAGCACCGTATCTTTTATCTTTCCGAGACTTAGACTGGTTTGTTTGATTTAATAGACTGTGAGGGACTATTTTGTGTACTGTCAATGTGATCGAATTTTGTTTTGTTTAACGCACAAGGAACCCCTTGGGGTCATGAGCAATCTTGCCACTGTAGATTGTTCAAACCTATAAAGGGAACAGTGAAAGCCACAGTTGAAAACCTGTCTTTCCTTTATAGGCAAGACAGATTCACTGCGGCAACAGTACCCCCGTTGGAGTGCCGGGGTTTTTCAGTATAAATAGTATCCCCACTTTATGGAAATTTAGTGCTTTAAATTCCCACTGTCGCTGTCTTCCTCATTTACTCTTTCCTATTCCTGCTCTGTCCTTCACTCTGCTATACTATCTTCTTCTTCGCTAGATCAATGACCTACCTTTTTTCTTGAAAACTCTTCCTGGACAAGACTCCTTGTTTGTGTATGAGGTCTGTTGGATCAGCTTGGGAGTGTTGGACGCTTTCTGCCGGGTGGTCACTAGGGCTTCCTATGATTGTACTATTTAGCACTATAGGCATTTTATATGTCTGTGTTTCATTGATGATTTATAATGATGTTTGTATTCTATTTTGTTTTTGTAACCGGGGTGTTCGCGTAGTTGAGGTCAACCCTCAGCCGTCCCCCGCGTGGGATGTCTTTATTGTAAAGTGACTGGCCGGTGGAGGGCATTCAATTTTCCCACTAGGGTTGTTTCGGCAGATCTTTTATGCGGATTGGGGGTTGTCCGGTCCTGATTTGGCTCGGAGGAGTCCGCTGGACCTAAAGCAAGAATCAATCAATCAATCAATCAACGCACAAGGATGCCCTCGTCCTTTATGAACTCATATAGTTTCTCGGCCCATAGACAGCTACTTGTTGTTTCTCCGAAGCAGTTCTATGCAGACCTGAAAGAGATTTTTTTAAAGTAAGACGTGTTAGAAGAAAGGCAGGAATTGGCCAGTATTGTTCATTATGTGGTTTTTTTCTACACTATTAAAATAAAAGCCATTTAACATATGAAGTTTACACATAATAGCAGTTGCACAAAGATATATTAATTACAAGCAAATGTCTGTTTCAGTGCATGGTTTTTACTGGGGAAAGATATTATTAAATCGAAAATTTGTACCTTTTAAAACAGTTGTTCGATGTTTTTATCTCTTCATAGTTAAACTAAGATTATTTCATCGTAGCCACTGGTATTGGAATTTAGATTTTTACCAACGACCAACAAACCAACCAATGAAGTAAGCTGTATTGTGCATTAAAAAAGGCATAAAATGAAAGTCTGCATAGAACTGTAGTAAGTGTGTTCGTAAAAGTTTGTTATGTTAATAGATGTTTTTGATGTTATTTGCAAAGACCTTCAGTTAAGTTATAACATCGGGCTTTCAAATAGTATTAGATTGTGAAAGCAAACTGCAAATTTCCAAAATCATTACCAATGACTTTGCTCATTGCAATTTTCTCAAAACGTTACACTTTGTCCATTTGCTGTTCTGTATTTTTCTACAAATGTTACATTGTTCCATACACTCTGAGGTGTATTTTTTCTATTTTCCTACCAGTAATTTAACGTAATGTTTTATTATCGAAATAGAACCATAAATATTGCTCATTTTCTGTTAGTTTAATCTGTTCTGCCTCCTGCGCGTTCTTGTTACTTGCAAGATGGCTATAGGTTTATTAAGGATGCTGTAGTTGTATTTTGGGTGGTGGTTATTGGGGTGTATTTCAGTACTATGGAATCCCCAGCCAGCCAGTAATGTCTTTCTCATTCTCACCTTTTCTTTGTCTCAGGCCTGCTCACACACTTCGTAGTATTTACGTTGTTAATAAAGAAACTGTTTAAATTACTTTAAATTGATCACGTTTACAGTATTTTTTGTATTACAGCAAAAGCTGTATTTTTATATTTATATTCGGGTGTTTTATTCAAATGCATTGCTTTGCTTACAATTATTTTTGTGTGTAGTATTTTTTCAGGTGTCGGCATAAACATTGTACATCTTACTGCAATTAAAAGTATTTTATATCTTTTTACCCCATGAGAGACTTCATACATCATAATAAGATAAATTATATGCAAAAGAATATGATAAAATATAAAAATGGGAGGCGTTTTGTAGTAAAATTTAAAGCAATCCAATTGTTGTTTTTAGTTAGTAAAATTGTTTGAATAGGATTCCCGACATAAGACTAGAGAGGGGTGGGTTGGGGGATGGGGAGGGAAGGGAAAGAAGCGAGAGGAAGAGGAGGAGAGAGGGGGGGGGAGGCGACACATTTGGAATGGAAACTCGAATGAAAACAGTTTATTGGAAAGGACTATATTAACTGTTTTCTTTTGTTAGAGGACAACAGTATACTTTCCTCAATTTGCCGTGTTGAAGTTTTACAAGTAGTATCGCCGTAAATAATGATAGAACTCCTATTAATATTAATTTATTGCTAGCAGAGGTACTACAATCTGGTGACATATTTGCTTTAACGTTTGAAGCTTTTACTATTATTGGACCTAATCAAAACGAATTATTATTATGTTTGCAGCGACTTTTCTAGCGTCATTCAATGTACAGACATTTACTTGTATTTGTTACTATATCCTGATAGTGTTACTGTATCCTAATAATAGCATTCCAACGCTGTTTGGTATTATGTATTTAATGTTAAAACGGAAAAGTACTGTTGCGCAAATGTTTGGGGGGGGGGGGGGGGGGGGGCACTTATGAGAAACTTTCATCCTCAAATTTTGCCAAAATACTACTAATATATTTTTTAAAAATAATTTTATCCTTTGTTTATGGAGAAAGGTGGGGTAGGATGAGGGTAATGGTAGGGCTCAAACATCAAATGGATTTTGTGTGACACTTATTAGATACTTTCATCCACAAATTTAGCCAGTATAATCAGTAGTATTAGTAAGAAGAATGAGAAGAATTTTTTTTAAAAACAATTTTAATCCATCCTTTATGGAAAAGTTGGTGGGGTAGGGTAGACTGGCTAAAGGAGTAGAAAAGAAGAAGTAGAAGAAAAAGAAGAAGAAGAAGATGATGATGATGATGATGATGATGATGATGATGATGATGATGATGTGATGATGATGATGAAGATGATGATGATCTTTTTAATGAGTCCTTGATTTTGGGAGATGATGAAGTGGGGTGGGGTAGGCTAATGGGAAAGGGTAAGGTCCAAACATCAAAAGTAACCCCAAAAAACTCCGGTGTGTGTGATCCGTCTGTAAAAGTAAAGAAAAACTTAACATATACAAAAGGATAGTAAAAAATATAAAAAAATAAAAATAAAAGCCGTTGTAATTCCTCGGCGGAACTTCACACAATTTCTGCTGGGTGAACCTACCTATCTGACATTTAAGTTTGTTTTTGTACCTAATTGCATTGTCTACAAGCTGGTTCTTGTATGATATTTATCTGCGCTGTACAAGTTTTCTGCACAAGTTCATATTTCTAGTTGCAGATAACAATAGAAGGTACTGTTTCTCTTTAGGGTTTGTTAGCGGAGCGCAATATTCCTACCACAATGTTGTAGCGAACACTTTTATTATTAATATTATGATTATTGTAATACTATTAAGATGATGTGTTGGTTTCGTTTGCCTCGTCTTGTTTTTGTACACCTACAGCTGTCTATTTCACGGCGGTATATGTTTTTAAGCAAATCTCAAACTCAAATAAAATATCTAAGGAAGCAATGTGAGCGTTTCTTTATTTCTCGTTACAATTTTCTTCGTTGGTTGTTTATTGTTTTAGGACATTGTTGTGTTTGCTACTCTGTCACTTCACTGTTTTTAAATGTTTTAGCTTTATGCATTTAAAGTTTGTTTAATTAACTTTTAAATTTATCGCGTTTAAAAAAAAAAACTTCTGTGTTCTTTCCCCCCGTATATTGTGAAGGTCTTTTTCATAGTATGTATGTAATCTATATAACAATCTTCATATACCTTCGTTTAATTGCTATTTTTACAGTTGTTCCATCGCTTGTTGTAACTCTCTGTTTTGATTTCATCACATGAAGAAACACAACTAGGTCTGCCATATATTATTTATATCAACATCATTTTATTCTTGCTTAGAACATAGCGTATATCAACCTCTTCGTGTTGCGTACATTGTTGAAAGTCCTGACACACACTACATTCAATAACTTCCTTATATGGATTTCTACTGACAGATCGTTTTATACAGTTTAAATTACTAATAATATTTATTCAGCTCTTTAGTTTAGATATCGTCTATTTTCTTACGTGCAATTTTAGGCCGCACTGATTCTTTCAAACACTAACACTTTTTTTGGGGGGGGGGGAGGGGGAGGCAAAGCTACAGCAGGCGTACAACAGTCATTACAACGATGCATCATGCAACAACAAAAAACCCTTTTAAAAAAAGTTTGAAAAGTAGAGTTTGAATCGGAGCAACCTGCTTGATACAATGATGCAAAGTAAGAATAAGTAAGAATTCATAGTAACGAAATTTAGTAGCCAGCCTAATATGCGAGTTTCAGCCAAATGTATTCAGGTGTGACTTCTCGATTGCAACCTTCACAACTCCAAACCGAACAATTTACCAAAAACAACCAAACGTGATACTAATATGCCTTTTTGCTAGAATGCTTTGCTATTGAAATACGTCATCATTGTTTGTGCCGTTGAATGCTTAACCATTGCGTCATTGTGACCTGGCGTGCTGGAGGTCGTCACGTGACATTTGTGTTGCGTGGTTTCTGCTCGTTATCGTTCCTGTGACGCGACGGTGTTTCGTGTCTCTATCGTTCTGTGTTGCTTAAGTTGTTTGTCTTTTTTTCTGTGACTATTTATTTATTTATTTATATATAGTTATTGCTTTTTTTTTAAAAATTAACTTTTTGAGCACAAGTTACATTTTCTTTCCGAGCACTTTTTACAGCAATAGAGAGCGGCAGACGTTGCTGAGAGAACCTGATTTGTCTCCCTTCTCCGGTGGTGACGTCACTGGTGCACGTGAAACGCTGACGTCATTGCTGATGCACGTGAGGCTGAATTATTGTCATCCAGCTTTTGTTCATGGGGATGGATGTTACCTCTTCTCTTCATCTTCATCTTCATCTTCCTTGAACTTCATATCTCGACCTCGACCTAAGACGCAAACGACTCTGGTTGAACTTGACCTTTGATGTTATCCTGATCCAGAACCTGTCCCTGAGTCCTCTCCCTTCTTGTCGTGTTCACAGGTCAGACAACTCTACTCCAAGGAAGCATGCTGTTAATCATTACTTCCCTTCACGCTTCCTTTGCTTTTCTGTAGCTTTTGGCCGACTGTCAGATTGGTTTATTTTATTTTATTTATTTTATTTTATTTTTTGAAAAGAGGGAGGAAAAAGAGCTTTGTTTCAAAGAACTTTAAGATTTTGTATAAAAGACTGAATATAGTGTTCCCAGCAGAACGCATGCAAATGCCAATCTGGCTGTCGTCTAATTTCCCTTTTTTTAAATGAGTAATGCGTCTGTTCATTTCTTTTCTTTTTCTTGTTTATTTGTAAAAGATTTTTATCGCACCTTTTCATGCTGCTTTCTTAAGAATCCTACGTGCTTCTATACCCGCTGCCTTTGATGTGTGATACTTCTGTTTGTGGTTGATTTTCTATGTCAGATATTGCTTCAATGGGATTGTGGTAGGATTTAATAATTTTGAGTGCCAGTATACATTTTGAATTTTGTATGGTTGGTCCAAGAACTAAATATGCTTTACCTTAATAGTAAGAAAGGCACTCACTATCTTAAATAATGACATCAACCATTGTGTTATTGTTGTTGTTCGTTATACATAAATAAAAGTATAATTGCCAATTATTTCATTTTCAATGAATTAGGAATATTGAGAGATTCGGTATTTAAAGTCAAAAGTGTTGCAATTTTGCAGTTTTTAAAAAAAACTTGCAAGTGGATTATTATCTCAAAACCTATTTGAACTATTGCAACCAAACTTGATAAGTTGGTGTTTATCCATGAACATCATAAATGATCCGTGAATGAATGACTTCACTTTAAGGTCACAGGGTCAACACATGTTTGTAAAAACAACATTTTTTTCACAACATTTCACTTTTTTTTAAAGTTTTTCATATTGAACTTATGATTCTTTGTTGCATAATAAATACCAATAGAGACACAAGTACAATGCAAAGCTGGTCAATCTACCTCCATGATCAAGGTCACTGGAGCTGTCCACATTCGGTTAGAATAGGTACTTTAAAGTGACCTTGACTCTAAACTATGAGAGATTTAATGTCCAAACTTGTTCAATTTAAAGACAATAGATTGACCTTTCATGTGTGTTCCGTTGTGCTTTGCTCTTGAAGGTAAAGGTAATTTTAGGCCCAAAAACATTAGAAAAATTGGTCATCGTACAGTGGAATGGTTCTATATTAACCCATGCAACAGGTTATTTGACCATACATGAGCATGAGAGGTCAAGTTAAGGTCAAAGTCATCCCAAGGTTTCTGAAAGTCAAGGTTATCCCAAGGTCACTTCTTTTTGTGGGCGTAATATACATCTTTTGCTGTAGTTTATTTCATAGTACATGAGTGTATTTGGAGCCAGAGGTCAAGGCTATCTCAAGTCAAGAGCATAGAAAGATCAAAGTCGGTATTACTTTATTTGGAGCCAGAGGTCAAGATTATCTCAAGGTCAAGAGCATAGAAAGATCAAAGTCGGTATTACTTTGCATTTTATTGCCACCGTTTAATTTTTGTTGTGGGCACTCATTTTCACGTTAAATATTGCAAGTTCCATAAGGAGTGTGTGATTCATATGGACTTTGCCCTTCTAGAAATATTTTAGTACTGTTCAAACTGTGATCAGAAATCTAAGCGGGAACGTCTTTTCTAGTTCACAATTTATGATTCAAGCAATATCTGTATGTTATGTATGTTAACTACACGTGTTGCCTTTTGTGGTTGATTTATTGTACATTTATATTTTATGCAAACCTTCCTGCATAAAGAGAGAACCCTTCTGCTTTCAATT
Organism: Oncomelania hupensis; assembly: GCA_036898135.1. Taxonomy (NCBI): domain Eukaryota; kingdom Metazoa; phylum Mollusca; class Gastropoda; order Littorinimorpha; family Pomatiopsidae; genus Oncomelania; species Oncomelania hupensis. The sequence continues at coordinate 24,293,105 of CM072518.1, forward strand.
GACGTTATGTTGTGAAGCTTATTTCCTGCACGTACAACAACAAAAAAGTGGGTTTTTTTTCGCTTTTGTACTGGCTTGAAGCACGTATTGACATTCCCTAAACCGTCCTTACATTGTGCCAACATATTTGGCATTTTACATTAAAGGCGTAAATACACTACTTCTATATTAATCTCACACATTAAAATTATACTGAATTCACTCCACCAGTAGAAAGGTAGTTTGATTTCATTTTGTCTGCATACGAAGGCTTTTCAGAATTGCTTCATCATGTACATATTTTCACTTTTCTTAAGGCTAAGTTGTCATTTGGCGCTGCAAGTAATAACATGCCTTAAGAAATGTTATCATGTCATAAAATACAGATCAGCACTCATCATAAACATGGTTTATTGTGCGAGTGTATAGTTTTGCACTCAATAGATAACTTATATTATGCTATTGTATAGTTTGGCACTAAACATATATCATGTGTGGAGCAACACAAACCTGTATCTGAAAAGAAATATATTGCGTGGCTTATAGTTTCGCACTAGACCTATACGGATGTGTTAAATTGTGCAATTCTGTAGTAATCAACCTCGAAGATTGGGAATACAAATGCTGTGCCACAAATGTAATATTCCACGCTTTTAGCATTTTGTATGTATATGCCTGCGCATCCATGGTTATATTACATTCATCGATTTGTATACTACACCAGTTGTGCTTTAGAACTATCATATCTATTGGAATGTGCTTGCAGACAGAACCGTTAGTTTTCGAAAACAATGGATGTGGTATTCAATGCACTTAGTATACAAAGACCGTATACAATTGAAAAGACGGCGCTACGGTACCAGATCCCAGTATGGTATGCAATATACGCAACGCTGAAGTGATTTGATCGTCCTTATTCAGTGCAATCTCCAAGCTCAGAGAGCTGCTCAAGGCGATTGGACAGTGAGTAACAAAACTCCAGGCACTGGATGGCACCTTTATACAGTGTTAGCCTGCGTTACTGTATCATTTGTAAGTCTTTCTATGTCGCCAGTTCACTACTTAAAAATTCCTGTTTGGTGTCCAAATATTTGCCTCTGTGATGGGCTAAGTTACTTTGCTGCTCATGCTGTGAGTCTGCATTTCATGTATATGTCTGTGTCGCCAAGGCAGTACAGGAAATTTCCCGCTGAGTAGCCAGAACAATTCTGATGGCGTCCAAATTCTGTGCTGCTCATGCTGTGAGTCTGCATAACTGTATGTCTGCATAATCTCTCAATAAAAGTACTCTTTAAAACAACTACCTGCTTGATGGTATATACTTGGTATACTGGCTTACTCGTCTGTGTAGGCATTTCCCATGTATAGGATTTGTCGCTGTATTGTACATACATCATGCTGCCGGCCCTGTCCACCAGAGTTTTGTATTTTCGCCAATATTGTTAACAGAAACAACACAATCTGTACAATAGAAGTACTTTTGTATCTGAATTTAAAATATGTAATTAATAGTGCCAATTTAAACATTACAAAAACAACACAATTGATCTGTTTTAAACGTTTGCCACGAATTTGATTTTTTTTTCTTTTTTGACTTGGAAGTGTGATTCATAGATAGTTTGCTTGTGTTTTCTTATTCCAATTTTAGATGTTCTTAGAGTGTTTTTAGACAACACTAAACTCGAATTGTTAGAAACATTTTCGTAGCTGGTTAACAAACAAGTGGAGTTAGAAGTATTCCATTGTTTTATTTTGTTTTAAATGAAATGTTGTGGTGAAACCTGTCTGGAAAATATATGTGTAGAGTTTGAAGATCTTTTACAATTACTAAGATACTTGTACAATGTGCAGGATAGGAAAGTATAGGTTATTCTATATTATTTACTAATATTTGTATTTAGATACGAATACTAAAAATTAGTAGTATGCCCTTTTCTCTTTTGCATGGAAAATCTCTGGATGTCAATGTCATCCTAACATAACTTATATAATTATATACTACTATGTCTTTCCTCTGTTAAGGTCTTTGGATGCCAATCTTATCCTGCCTCAATTATATAACCGTGTATATCACTGTTCCCCTCAGACCTCTGCAAACCTGTAAATATTTAAGCACGGTGTATGAACAATATATCTGTTCTGTAAACCAAAGCTTTACCGTACCTGACTGGGTCGTGGGCATATCCGTCTCTTACCCTTTCTATTCCTACTGTTAATCTGAACTAATGAAGCTTTATTTTAGGTATTCTACAGAAACCCTTTGTTATATGATTCGTTGGTTTATTTGTCAACGATTTGTTTCAAAGATATTTAATTGGTGAGGTTTGAATCAGAGTTGTAGTTTATATTTTAAAAAAAAAGTTCTTATACTAAGATATATTCCTCATTTTGAACCACCAAATCAACTGTCTAAATATGGCTATTCCATCAAAATTAGTTTGTCGACACTGCTTGTTTCTTTGGGGATAAGAAGGTTTGAAATTACTTGCAGATGTGGAAGTTAAACAAAATGAATGGTTGTTTCTCAAATAGATATTTGAGTTAAACTATACCAAGCGTCTTTGTAATCGAAATAAATTGTTTCTTGAAACTGAACGGGACCAAAGTTTGTCCATTATTTGTAATTTTATATTCAATCTCTTTGTTTCTACTTCAAGTCCTCTAGGCCTGCAATTTTGTGGTTGTAGCCACAGATGTTTTGTTTATAAGGAAAAATATAAATCAGATCAAATTTTGGTTCAGGTTTTCTTTGGTCGTGTTGCAAGCTGATTATGTTTTATCAAGCCCGCCTTATTGGGTTTGCTATTTAGAGTAGTATGTGCTGTTATTTAGTGTAGTATATAATGTTCCATCTTTATTTTCAGATCGGAGACTATCACGGAAGAAAAGCGCCCTAGCTCTGGATCGACTAAAGCGCTCCTTCTCTCATCAAATCAGCAGTCCGTCTGGGTAAGTCTCACTGAGCATGCTGCAGTACCATAGGTACACCAGCGTTCTACAAGTGATCAACATCAGAAGTCAAGCGGCTATCATATAAACTACTGTAACGTCCCAGTAAAATCAGCAATGGCTGTTAACATCGACAAATAGGTTTAATTAAGATTAAGACTAGCTTTAGGAGAACCAATTTGAACTCTCTACCATAAACCTTTTTGTATTTCCAGACTTATCTGGAAATAATTTGAAATAGTGGGGAGAGTGAGGGGAGGGGAGTTTAGAAAATGCCAAATGTCGATCGGTCTCTCGGTCAGGAGGAAACCATATCTCAACGGAAACGGATTTTGACCGAACTCCCTAGGAACATTACCTTAGTCAGCTTGCCTCTCGTGCTATCATATTTGCTCTAACGCAAAGGTCAATGGCACTGGAGTCTATTCGTTGCTAAACACGTTTCGCTCAATAGCTCAAAAAACGGCTAAAGCGATTTGGTGGAGTTTTGATGTACAAATCATGGGTTTCGGTAGCAGTGCGTTTGTTGATCAGTCAATCGGTCCGTGACTGCGAATTTCCCTTTTTGATCTTTTTTGCCTTATCTCAAGAATTACTGAATCTAAATTCATAATTTTTACTTTGCGGATAAGCTCGCTTTATTTTTTACTTTGCAGATACTTTATTTTTTACTTGGCGGATACTTTATTTTTTACTTGGCGGATACTTTATTTTTTACTTTGCGGATACTTTATTTTTTACTTTGCGGATACTTTAACTACTGCCAAGCGTGTCCACGTTTTGCGCTGTATCGAAAAATTGGCTAAGCCGATGTTGATAATGTTTTGCTTCCACATAGTTCACATCGTGGCCTATTATTCCATGTTCTATTTTTGCTTCGTTAGGATAAAGCCGCCAACACCGCCAACAAAAAGTTTATTTTTCTATTTGAGTGAGTGTCTAAAAGTACATTTGAATGTTTGTTTTTTTGTGGATGGTTTGTTTTGTTTTGTTTTGAGAACCCCTTTTAGTCTCTGGCAAGTCTCCTTATTGAAGCTTCCTCCGCTACAGAATACATAGAAAATGTTGTTGGTGTATGGATGGTAGAATTAACAGTATATAGTAACTGTACTGGTTGACTGAACACAGTAAATTCATATCGTGTTCACCTTCGTGCAGGTCAATTAAGAGCACGCCAGGGTCTCTCCGCAGCAGTTCGTCGTTAAGCGATCACTTGGACCACACCATCGCACAGGTAGACGTGACGATAGAGAAACCGGGAGTGAGGCGTCTGGGTTCCAATCCCACCTGCGAGACCATCCCCGAAGAGGAAGCAGAGAGGATTCGCCGCGAGTCCCTTAAGCCACTCAACGGCGACATCATTGCTAGGCTGAAGTCCATGGAGGACGGCAGCGACGGAGGAGAGAAAAGGGCAGGGGAGGAAGAAGGAGGAGGAAAGGAAGCCCAAGAAGGAGGGGGAGGAGAAGGAGACACGGAGAGCGCGGAATCCAAACAGCGTAAAGACGAAGGGCTCGGTGAATCGTTTGACCGCAATTCGGAGCTGAGCGACCGCGAGAACGGAGCCAACACCGTAGACACCCAGCCCGTAGGTGAAAAGACCTCGGACGGAGCTTCCGACTTCCCTGCCTCCCCTTTGGATTCTTCGCCACCCCCGCCTGGAACCTCTCCTGAAGACCCCCGTCTTTCCTTTCTAGACCCTGCCGCCAAGAAAGTCACCTTCATGTGAAGCGTGAGCTTCTACCCCCTCTTTTGAAATAGGGGCGCCGGCATATGTTACATAATCTCTCGTCGCACAAAAGGCCTTGATATGACTTTCTTGGTCGGCTGGGTATATAATAAGAGAACTGAAAGTGAAATTAAAAAAAAAAGTTCTCACGTCACCGAGTGATAGGGGTAATGAGAGTTTTAGAAAGGAAACTACATTTGTTTCCCGGAACAAAATTGACAAAAATTGTCAGGTTGCATACTGCTTTCATCTTTTCCTGTTTAATTAGTAATAAAGCCGTTCCGATTCTTCACTACACTACACTACAGTTGTTTCCGTGATATTGTTACATGTCCTACGTCATCTCTCACAGAAGAGCTGTGTAAAATTGTTTAATCTGTAGTCCATACCCAGTGCTGGCCCGTGATATTCGTCCTGTTTGAGCCGAAACATGTTCGGTGTTCAGCCACTGATCCTTCTCTCCCAGACTTTGTCGATCCGACCTTCCATGCAGCCTCAGGTTTTTGCTGGGGTAATTCACAAGTCAAAACGATTCATGGTTCTCGTTTACATGATATATAGCCAATAAAACACAGTGAAAACAATAAATTTCCGTCAAATCCCTGTTAAAGTCACTGCTAACACTGTGAAAGGTTGTACTACTGGATAACAATGTATTTGATAGCTCGTCGCATTAATATTATACTTGTGAAAATTGCTTAGATACATTCATTTAATAATTGTGTATTTATTTAATTAATTTAATATATTTATTAATTTTATTTATATATGTAGTTAATTAATTTCATACATTTATTTATTTAATTTGTTATGTATTTCATTAGTTTAATATTTTTATTAATATTAATTTCATTTATATGTATTTCATTAATGTAATATATTTATTAATGTTATGTAGTTAGTTATTTATTGATTTACTGTTTTTGATTAGCTTGGATAGTGCCTGGATCATCTTCGTCGTATCGTATTTTGTCAGTGGATAGTGTGCACTATCATCATCATTTTCCCTTGAACTGAATACCATGTCTTTCTGCTCTGCGTCCTATAATTGTCAAAAATTTCACCTTTAGTATTGTCGAAAAAAGGTTCGTAAGTGACAATAATCATACATTTATATAATTTATAATAAAATGGGTAAGCTTATTCCAGTAAAACACAAAAAGAAGGATACATTTCGCCTATTGACTGTTTCTTATAAAGTTGGCTTGAGTAGCGTCTGTTGCTATCGTTTTTTGTAGATAATGAATGATAGTACACGTTCTATCTTCGTATTTTTTTTAGGGTAGTACAGAACTTGTAATTCTTGTTGTTGATGATGTTGCCGTTGACGAGGTTTGCGATACTAGATAACTCGGATATATCTATATATTACAGTTTTATTGGCATTGGTCTGTTTCACTACTTATAGCCTAAGGACTGTTTTTGACAGCTTGGCACAAACATAGCTTTAGAGATGTAGGGCTATGTTTCCTTATGTTTCTACCTTCATATTGAAGACTTGTCAAACTATACAAAATTACGTTCGATATTTATTATTAAATTATTTATTGTAGGAAATAATTGACATAGCTCTAAGCGCTGTGTTCGTGTATTAGTCCGTCAACCTACAGTCTAGTGCAAAGACGCCGTTTCTTCCTCATTTTGAACCACCAAATCAACAGACTACGCAGTAGCATCAAAATACAACAACAGGTTTCTTTCAAAAAGGCTTTATTTGCTATGACGAGATAAGAACAACAAAGAGCTGTGTTGGGAGCTACGAATTTTTGATTTATAAAAGTATTTTTTAAGTTAAAAAACCAACAACAACAACAATGGACTTAAACAGACATTTGTTTTAACATCGTGGATGATGACAAAGAATCTTCCGCTGTTCGTAAGACACACTGCTAAACACTAAAACAAGAAGACTGGTCCGTTTTTCTTGTAGTCTTCTTATTATTCTCCCTCCGAAAACAGTTATTCTCTCTCAAAGACCTTTTTTTGTACTTTGTGAAGTTTGGCTTGAAACAGAAGTCTCCCCGTTCAACCAAAAGCAAAACTTCTTCCTCCATACTGGTGATGAATGGTAGGATGGAGGACTGGTGTAGTTCATGCGTTTCTTGTTTTTAATGAATTGTTGTTTTATTTTACAATTACCGTCTTTCGTCAACGATTGCTGTATACTGCGACAACTTCTACTACCCTTGCTGCTTGTTGGAACAGCAAAGATTCTAATTCTTAGCAGGATGGTGTGAGGAACGGGCGAGCGAAAGCCGAAGTTATATGAAGCTTTTGTTGTAAGGTCTGCTTGTACAGAGCTAGAACTATGCTTGCTGGCAATTGAATTTTTATGACCAACACGTACTGCTTATTATTTGAGTAATTAGATTTTTATGATAGAATTTTTGTCATTTTGAATATGTGCGCATCAAGTTATGTGGCTCCAAAGAAAGAGAGCAGGAGTGCCAGAGTTGGTGGGTTAATAATATGTATAGGTTATTTACTTTTTTTTTTTTAAGTACAATCTTGCTGGTGGCGTCCTATAAAGCTCACAATGTTTTATTGAATTTTGTGAAGGTTATTAATTTGAATACATAAAAAAACTTGAATTGATTTATTTTCTAAACACGCGTTCTTGTTGATTGCACTAGACAGATTGAATAAGACAGATATCTGAACTCAAATTTAAGAATGATTGCCATTTAAGGAGAAGGTGAACACAAAATACACACAAAAACAAAAACATCAAACGTGCGGGATAGCAGTGTGTGTTTGGAAGCTAGGTCCTAAATTTGTCACATATTTCTGACACAAAACGGTTTGCTAAATTAGTGTTATTTTTTGGCTAAACTCGTAAAGATAATCCTTGTTGGTTGATTGTTCATATATTTTTGCGAAGTATTTATAGTTGAAACGTATTAACCAGATATTTAGCGTGCGTTCACTAATGTAATATATACGTTTTACTGAAAATTTTAAGCATGATGTTGATGCTGATGATGATGCTGATGATCATTATCATCATCATCATCATCATGCGCGATTCCCCCTCATAATTCTGAGATCAAGGCGCCTAGTGTAATTTGTTGTGTCTCTGGATCGTGAAACGGTGTAAATTTACTCTCTCGTGTACTTGTTCAAATATTACATACAGTGACCATAGGCCTGCTGCACGATGGAGATTTGTATTTTGATGTTGACGATATTGGCTGGTCTGAATATTGAAATGCATGTAATTGTACTAAATTGTGTTGTCTGTTATACGTTGAGTTACATTCTTGTAATCGTCCAATAATAAAAAACAGTAACTGATATTGCTTCGATGGTATTATGCCAGTGGTAATGTAAATAAGGTATTGTATTTGGTTGTTATGTAAATGCAGGGTGGCCTATATTGACAACATAGTTTTTACTGTAATACTCATATTCGTAGAATGTATGATGTAACATTCAAAACTGATATACAGGCTTAACTAGCCGCTGTTTTGGTTTTGCATTTGTACAACGTACTTCGCCTGTGGATAGTTGAAAATTGACTAGTTCAAAGTTATGTGCAGGTTCTTTTCCGTGCTCGTGTAGATTGTTTCAATCCGTGAAAGTTAATTGCGTAGTGACCCCTTGGGGTCATGAGCAATCTTGCCACTGTAGATTGTTCTAACCTATAAAGGGAAAAGTGAAAGCCCCAGTTGAAAACCTGTCTTGCCTTTGTAGGCATGACTGACTCACTGCGGCAACAGTTCCCCCCCCTCCCCCCGTTGGAGTGCCGGGGGTTTCAGTATAAATAGTATCCCCACTTTCTGGAAATTTAGTGCTTTAAATTCCCACTGTCGCTGTCTTCCTCATTTGCTCTTTCCCATTCCTGATCTGTCCTATCACTCTGCTATACTATCTTCTTCTTCGCTAGATCAATGACCTACCTTTTTTCTTGAAAACTCTTCCTGGACAAGACTCCTTGTTTGTGTATGAGGTCTGTTGGATCAGCTTGGGAGTGTTGGGCGCTTTCTGCCGGGTGGTCACTAGGGCTTCCTATGATTGTATTATTTAGCACTATAGGCATTTTATATGTATGTGTTTTGTTGATGATTTATAATGATGTTTGTATTCTATTTTGTTTTTGTAACCGGGGGTTCGAGTAGTTGGGGTAAAGCCTCAGCCGTCCCCTGCGTGGGATGTCTTTATTGTAAAGTGACTGGCCGGTGGAGGGCATTCAATTTTCCCACTAGGGTTGTTTCGGCAGATCTTTTATGCGGATTGGGGGTTGTCCGGTCCTGATTTGGCTCGGAGGAGTTCGCTGGACCTAAAGCAACAATCAATCAATCAATCAATCAATTGCGTAGTGCAGGATCTTTTCAGTGCTCCTGTATTTACATAATATACTTTTCGTAGCTAAAATAGGGCTGCAGAATTGTAAAATCCAACAGCAGAATAGACAAGGCAATTAACCTTTTGCTGGACATGGTGGTCCTAAGTTGAGACACAGAATTGTTATTCCGGTCGGTTGGAGTGGCCCAGCGATATGGTATTGCATCACACAGTAAACTATGCGTTTTGGGCGACACGAGTTCGATCCTGACTCCAGCGGATCGTTTGGTGCATGTTGGACCTCAGTGGGGAGGGCTAGCTTTATTGAAATGGAAAGCACGTCATATATACGAGCAATCAATCCGCACTGAGCATGCTATAATAGCGAGGATATTAGTGCTATATAGAATCGTATTCACGCCCCATATGCTCAGTCTCTTGTTCTGGTGGGGGTGTTGGAGCAAAAAATCAGACGCAGTCGCCGACAAAGGTCTCCTTTGTGATTTGTCTTTTTTTATGGGGAAGAAGTTTGCTAAAGTAATTTAATAATTAGTAGAGAAATTGAGCGTGCGTTCGTAATTGCTTTCCGTAACGTAGCCGTAGAGCATCGTTGGTGTATTACTACAGTAAATGCAAATTAGTACCCTACGACTACGAAAATGATACGTACTTTAGAAAGAGGGATTGAGCGCAAGTCCTTATATACTGTCCGTACCGTAAGTGTAATCGCGTGAAAACTCACATTTGTAATGAGAAGGGAGGCAACACTATGCGTATGACGTAATTATTATTCTGCTGAAAAAAAAAAATGCAACACATGAACATTCGGCCATCTGTTGGACTAGATTGTGGTTCAAATTGAATCCTACTATTAGGACATATATATCACAGCAATGATTATATTATCATAGAAATGCTCCTGTTTATTTATTAATTATAGTTGTTTTGCTAGCCTAGAGTTTTGCACTACACAACTAGGCCTACTACTGGTACTACTCATACTGATACTGTTCGTCTGTTGTTACGAGTAGTAGGCCTACTACTACTACATGCTAGTCTTAAACTACTATAAGTAGCCTGACTAGGCTTATCATCGATCTTGAAATTTGTATGAGTGAATTACCACGTCAGTTTACTGTTAACAACACTGGTCAGTTCCATCAGCAAAACCTAATCAGCCTACATGATTGTAACGCAAGGGGTTTTTATCAAGAATTGCGTGTATGCGTGCGTGAATGATTTGCGTGTTCGCCCGTCTCACACTTCCTAACTCTCAAAACTTCTTTTGCTGTCACACCCCCTTCTATTACTAGAAAATAACAAGAATCAACAAAAGTTTACATAAGTACATATAACTCCATCAATAATATGAAAAATGTTTAAGTAGTTTTTGTACTCACGTACTTGAAGCGATAATCCGTGAAAACACACTTTCACAAAACCACAAATAAGTCCCATTCAGATAATCCAAATAACACCAGTCACCATAGACACCAAAATCGATCTGGTCACTGTCGACAGAGAGACAGAGTTTCCCCAATAGTCTCATTGAGGTTAGAATTTCACTGTGTCTTTCTTTGTCTCTAATCTCTGTCTCTGTCTATACACTGTCTTCCTTTTCTTATCCTTGGCCTTTCTATCTATCTATCCCTGGGGTTTCTCCCCTGTCTATCGTTGCTGTCGCTGCTGCTGTTGTGGCCGCTGCCGCCGTTGCTGCTGCTACTGCTGGGGTAGCGGTTGCTGCTGCTGCTGATGATGATGATGTGGTAGAGGTTGCTACTGCTGCTGATGATGTAGCAGTGGTTGCTGCTGCTGATGATGTAGCAGGGGTTGCATGATGTAGCAGTGGTTGCTTCTCCCGTCTTCTTCTTCGTCTTCTTCTTTGGCTTCTTCTCTGGCCCCTTCGTCTCCTCCGTCTTCTTCTCCCTCTTCTTCGCCTTCCTCGTCTTCTTCTTTGGCTCTTCTCTGGCCCCCTTCTTCTTCTCCTTCTTCTTCTCCTTCCTCTTCTCCCTCTTCTTCGCCTTCTCGTCTTCTTTGGCTCTTCTCTTGTGATATCCTCTTCTTCTTCTTCTTCTTCTTCTTCTTCTTCTTCTTCTTCTTCTTCTTCTTCTTCTTCTTCTTCTTCTTCTTCGCGACTTCTTCTCCTTCTCCTTTACTTCTTCTTTCTCATTCTCTTTCTCTTTCTCTTTCTCTTCTTCTTCTGCTTACTCTCATTCTTCTTCTTCTTCTTCTTCTTCTTCTTCTTCTTCTTCTTCTTCTTCTTCTTCTTCTTCTTCTTTCTCTCTCTTTGCCTCGAGGCCCCTCAGCCGGAGACTTCTGAAAACATACAAGTTTTTCCCCACTAAATATCTCGATACATAGACTTTTCTGTATTACCACATATACCTTTTCTCTCTCTCTGTGACAGGACCAGACCAGCAACATATGATTCAAATCTCATATGTGTAGAACACAGTTCACACATACGTTAAAATTGTAAAACTAATTATAACAACTTATTATTACATTCTTGCCGCTAATTACTTTCATTCACAAAAATAAATATAATACTATACATTGCAAGTTGAGGTTTCAACCTCAAATCAAATACTAATCCAATTTCAATTCGTTACTCAAAAATATACAACGATCCACCATCTCCATCACCCCCCTTATCCATCCTTCATACTAATATCAAAATTATCTATTATTAATTCTTATTCCACAATAAGTAGAATATAATCATGGTTAAATTATTATTATGTTCATAATACAATATTTCAATGATAAACAATAAATATATACCTGCAGACGCAGCTGCCAGAAGTACAAACACAACCACACTGTGGTACACACCAGAAGAGACTGCTACACGTTTGAATGTGATTGGCCAGTCGTCACATGACTAGCTCAGCCAATCAGCATTCAGTTTTCAATTAAAAAAAACTATTATTTATGTCTTCACACAGGAATAGACTACAATACACCAAAAACGTCATCGGACCGAAATAGTATAAAACCGGTCCGTGACAATACCCCCTTCCTGCAAAAAGAAAACGCCCGAGTTTTCTGAATTTTATCAGAAAGAAAAAATTACTACAATCATGTCCACCTATACTGTACAAGAAGCAAACAGAGAAAACTGGTCATTAGCACTTATCTTAATCATAAACATATTGTATTAAGCAATCAGATATACAAAATATGTATTTCAAGACCAAGCATGTCACCGTGATACAGTGAAATCAAAAATCAAAAGGTACATAACAGATCATTTTACAGTATTCAAATTGATTTGCAGCATAAAATATACAATAGCAGAAATATACACAAAGCATGTTCATTTTTCACAAATGCTATGGAATACCCTGATGATAGTGTCTGGTTTTGGTTACAACTGTTTTGATGTAGTCTTGAGCTAGTTTGCAAGATTCTAGGATCTTGTTTTTGACGTGTTTAAGAGGAGTAGTTTCAGGGTAACGTGTTACCATATCAATGATGCTGAGAATGCATCTGTGACCTTTCTCAGACGGCGGAGAAATCGGTTCTACCAAATCAACTGTAATCCGTTTGAATGAGTCTGAACTAGTCGGCATCTTGTCTACAAGAACCGGTGGAATGCAATGTTCCTCGTCTTGAGCACTAGTAGTAGCACAACGAGTATGACCTTGATCTTTGATGAGTGTGGAAGCACCCGGAAAAGGGTCGGACACACCTGGTAAATTCCCTACTATCAAATCGGCCACTGGTTGATCAATGACACAACACAACACAGTGCCAGAGAAAAACGGAGTGTCAACAGGCACTTTGGCCAACGGAAATTCCTCAATGTTTCCGCCGAATGTCAAACATTTACCCTCTTTGCCAGTGTACTGGTCGTGCGAAACCAGTCTCTTGCGAACTCCACAGATAGTAGCACCTGTGTCTCTGAGCACACTTGCTTTGAGGCCATTTACGGTACCTGAGACTAGCTTGGGCTGACCACAGTTTTCATCACCAACTGGGCAAATGACCTCCGCGACTAAAGCTGACTGAGTGTTAACTGGAGGGTCCTGGTAGTTCTGCGAACCACTTTCAGTATCTTGAGTCTCTGGGTATCCATTGCCACTAGCATAAGGACACCATGCAGCTATGTGACCTACGCCCCCACAACAATAGCAAACTATTCCCTGTCCATTCTGTCTTTTGTTGAGCGGAGGACTACCTGAGAAACGAGAACCAGGTCTAGAATACGTATTTCCACGTCCACGAGGAACCTGATTGTTCTGAGCGCCCTGTTGAGTATTCATGTTCTGATTTGCAAAACCCCTATTTGGAGTAGGACCTGCGGGTTGGTAGTTTCCACGCGGAGAGCCACGAAATCCCGATCCCCGGAAATTATTCCATCTTTGACCAGTCCCACGAAATTTATTCTGAGTGGGCACATTCTGAGAAATAGACGCGGATGCAAAAATCGAGTCATCCGACTTCCGTGCCAGTTTTTTCTCCGGGTGAGCCATGCGAAATGCTTCAGCACTGTCTATCAAAGCCGCGAATTTTGTCAAATTTCTTTCCTTCAAAAACACGGCGAGATCTCTCGAAACAGAAGCAATAAACTGCTCACACAAAATCAGATTCCATAGCCCATCAAAAGTCTTTTCACAATCTGACAGTTGGATCCATCTTTCCAACAAGTGAGAAAATCGCTTTGAAAAAGTTACAAAACTTTCTCCCACTTCAGGCCTAACTGATCTGAATTTTTCCCTGAATCCATCTGCAGTGCACTGAAATTTCTTAAGAAGTTCTTGCTTAAGATCATCATATGAAACTGTACCGGTAGCAGACAAAGAATGATACACAGCTAAAGCCGGGCCTTGTAGCAATGCAGTTAAGTAAACAACCCATTTACTGCTATCATAATTAAGAGCTTTAGCATGCGCTTCAAATCGGTACAAAAAAGAATCAATGTCGTCCCTATCTTCTTTGAAAACAGGTAGTTGGGGCAACTTCGGAAATGACAGGTTAGAACCTCGGGGGGGTCCTAGGGGTAGTGTTCTCGCTCTGCAATTCAGCCTGTTTTAACTGAAGTTCAATCTCTTTTTCCTTTAGTTTAAGGCTTTGTCTATCAAGTTCCATCTGATAATCCATCTTCAATTTCCTTTCCTCACGTTCTAATTTTTTTTCATCTCTTTCCAGTTCTTCTCTTTTAGCTTCTCTTTCCTGTTTAACCTTTTCCTGTTCTAACTGAAATCGTTTTTCCTCTCTTTCCTGTTCTAACTGCAATTTTTTAGCATCCTGTTCTAACTGCAATCTTTTAGCATCCTGTTCTTGTTTAACCTTTTCCTGTTCTCTTTCCTTAGCTCTATCATGTCTCTGAAAACACTGCTCAATGTACTGCTGTAGCTTTTCGTCAGTAAAGCCTAACTTCTGGGCTTGAGACAAAAATGAATTAAAAAGAGTCTCATATTCCTCAGCAGAAGCCATGACCAGTTGAATTCAAACGAAAATAAATTACTAAAAGTAAGAGAATGCAAGTGACAATTCACGAAGAATTTTAAGTTATACAAGTCCAAGATTGTTTTCCCAAGTTCCACAAGGCCAGAATTACTACAAAAATCAAAAGCAAGTACAAGTTTGACAAAAGAAAATAATTCAAAATCGAAGCAAGTGAAGTTTGTCAGACGAAAATCATTTCAAAATCAATGCAAGTTAAAGTTTGACAAAGGAAATTATTTCGAAATCAATGCAAGTTCAGGTGTGACCGAAGAAGATTATTTCGAAATGAAAACAAGTTCAAGTTCAAAACAGCATACCATAAAAGAAAAGAGAACAATGTTTAGATTATATTCAGTCTAAGTACAAGCAAGTATCAGAAAACCATAGTAAATGCAACAATTAATAACTGTAACAACTACCCATATTTAAATCCAAATTATGACAGGTGAAATTTTATAAATAATTTGTTTTCAAGTGAAAACAAAACAAAACAAAAGAAATAATAATAATAATAAAACACTATACTAAATAACAATTAACGACAACAACATCACAACACAACAAAGAGAGAACTAAAATTCTAAACTAATATCGGTACAATAGAATACAAGAAATCAATAGAAAAAACAACTAAGTTCCACTTCGGCTAGAAAACACCGGAAGTTCCGTTAAAATGCCAAAAATAAATCCTAAACACCTACAACAACTAAAATAGGGATGTGACAACTATAACTATACAAGACAGGATCCTAATAAGTATAGAAAGAAAACAAAACAATACTGAAAAGCTGAACTAGAATTAGCAATATATACAACAGGAAGAAAAATGAATCTAAGCCCTTTCTGATCCCAGAACTATACAAGGAATCAGACCCGTAAGGAAAGAATCGGAGACGGGGTATAATCTAAATAAACAACAACATACTACCCAAAAAGAAATGAAACAACAATTTAACAAGTCAGTTACCCAGTACACACTCCTAGCACACCAAAATTAACTGCCCAAAATTTATACAAAACCCTCATACTGTTCAACTTATTCTTATACTTATTCAATTAACTCCCACAATGTACTCCAAATAAGATACAAAACAACTAAATAATATAATCTAACTCCCACTATCTAACTACGGGTTTCAGGGTCACCACTGTAACGCAAGGGGTTTTTATCAAGAATTGCGTGTATGCGTGCGTGAATGATTTGCGTGTTCGCCCGTCTCACACTTCCTAACTCTCAAAACTTCTTTTGCTGTCACACCCCCTTCTATTACTAGAAAATAACAAGAATCAACAAAAGTTTACATAAGTACATATAACTCCATCAATAATATGAAAAATGTTTAAGTAGTTTTTGTACTCACGTACTTGAAGCGATAATCCGTGAAAACACACTTTCACAAAACCACAAATAAGTCCCATTCAGATAATCCAAATAACACCAGTCACCATAGACACCAAAATCGATCTGGTCACTGTCGACAGAGAGACAGAGTTTCCCCAATAGTCTCATGGAGGTTAGAATTTCACTGTGTCTTTCTTTGTCTCTAATCTCTGTCTCTGTCTATACACTGTCTTCCTTTTCTTATCCTTGGCCTTTCTATCTATCTATCCCTGGGGTTTCTCCCCTGTCTATCGTTGCTGTCGCTGCTGCTGTTGTGGCCGCTGCCGCCGTTGCTGCTGCTACTGCTGGGGTAGCGGTTGCTGCTGCTGCTGATGATGATGATGTGGTAGCGGTTGCTACTGCTGCTGATGATGTAGCAGTGGTTGCTGCTGCTGATGATGTAGCAGGGGTTGCATGATGTAGCAGTGGTTGCTTCTCCCGTCTTCTTCTTCGTCTTCTTCTTTGGCTTCTTCTCTGGCCCCTTCGTCTCCTCCGTCTTCTTCTCCCTCTTCTTCGCCTTCCTCGTCTTCTTCTTTGGCTCTTCTCTGGCCCCCTTCTTCTTCTCCTTCTTCTTCTCCTTCCTCTTCTCCCTCTTCTTCGCCTTCTCGTCTTCTTTGGCTCTTCTCTTGTGATATCCTCTTCTTCTTCTTCTTCTTCTTCTTCTTCTTCTTCTTCTTCTTCTTCTTCTTCTTCTTCTTCTTCTTCTTCTTCTTCTTCGCGACTTCTTCTCCTTCTCCTTTACTTCTTCTTTCTCATTCTCTTTCTCTTTCTCTTTCTCTTCTTCTTCTGCTTACTCTCATTCTTCTTCTTCTTCTTCTTCTTCTTCTTCTTCTTCTTCTTCTTCTTCTTCTTCTTCTTTCTCTCTCTTTGCCTCGAGGCCCCTCAGCCGGAGACTT
Organism: Oncomelania hupensis; assembly: GCA_036898135.1. Classification (NCBI taxonomy): domain Eukaryota; kingdom Metazoa; phylum Mollusca; class Gastropoda; order Littorinimorpha; family Pomatiopsidae; genus Oncomelania; species Oncomelania hupensis. Next base: position 24,309,774 of record CM072518.1, read on the forward strand.
CTGAAAACATACAAGTTTTTCCCCACTAAATATCTCGATACATAGACTTTTCTGTATTACCACATATACCTTTTCTCTCTCTCTGTGACAGGACCAGACCAGCAACATATGATTCAAATCTCATATGTGTAGAACACAGTTCACACATACGTTAAAATTGTAAAACTAATTATAACAACTTATTATTACATTCTTGCCGCTAATTACTTTCATTCACAAAAATAAATATAATACTATACATTGCAAGTTGAGGTTTCAACCTCAAATCAAATACTAATCCAATTTCAATTCGTTACTCAAAAATATACAACGATCCACCATCTCCATCACCCCCCTTATCCATCCTTCATACTAATATCAAAATTATCTATTATTAATTCTTATTCCACAATAAGTAGAATATAATCATGGTTAAATTATTATTATGTTCATAATACAATATTTCAATGATAAACAATAAATATATACCTGCAGACGCAGCTGCCAGAAGTACAAACACAACCACACTGTGGTACACACCAGAAGAGACTGCTACACGTTTGAATGTGATTGGCCAGTCGTCACATGACTAGCTCAGCCAATCAGCATTCAGTTTTCAATTAAAAAAAACTATTATTTATGTCTTCACACAGGAATAGACTACAATACACCAAAAACGTCATCGGACCGAAATAGTATAAAACCGGTCCGTGACAATGATCATGGCCGCCATGTCACTCTAAACAAGACATTCGAGTTGGTTGCGTGTAGATCTGTAAAAACACTTTCCTCACTAACACATCAACCAAAAGTTATGATAACTTCATTCCTAAGACAATGAACTATCGAGAAAATAATACATTACAGTTGAAAAATTACAAATGTCGATACAAACTACTTACGATTTCAGCGTTCGTATAAATCCCGTTTCTCACGGTCACTCGTAACGCAACTAGGCCAGACAGCCGTAACCCACGCCCTTTAACCTTTGCACTGCGCAAAAAGCTGTGACGTCAAGACAAAAAGTAGTTCTCGAAACGATAGGCTTACGCTACTCTCATCATTACGAACGCACGCTCAATTTCTCTAGTATCTCTGAAATTCCGTGGGTAATTCACACATACAAATGCGTGTTTTGTTTTTGAATCTGACTGTTTACGCACACGTCGAATGATCATAAACATATCACGGGTTTCATGATTGTTTAAAAAAAACAAAAAATATGTATATAATACCTGTAAACAATTTGTTTGGGCATCTTTGTCATTTAAACAAAAAACCTTGAGTATCAGTAGACAATGTCAAGTTATGAATGTTTGACATAAGTCTTTGTTTACTCTTATGTTTTTTGGTCCTGATTTGGCTCGGAAGAGTCCGCTGGACCTAAAGCAATAACCACGTAACGTACTCTTATGTTTGTGTTTATTTTTCAGTTTTATTATCGGTGTGTTTCTGTTATTTGTTGAATGACGGTATGTGATTTCTTAAGTGTTGTTTTGTTTAAACGTTTCTATGTCTCCAAGTGTTTGTAATTAGTGTAAAATAAAAGCGTCCTATTGTGTTCACGTTCATGTTTTTTTCGGTTGAACCTAAGGTGTTGTTATTGATATGTTTTTTTAAAAAAAGAAGAAGAAAAAAGAGATTTTTTGTGACGAACAAGGGCAGTTCGTTGGTTTCTTTATGGTTCCGTTTTACAGTTGTTTGGTTTGTTAATCAGATCTGTTCTGTGTCCTCCTGAACATCAAGCACAAGTACACATTACACTGTGTTAAATATGCACGAATTAATAGAGAGACACGGATCTATTAGTCAAGACCTCCTTATAACAAAATTCCACTCAACAATATTGTTGCTACCGCATACATTTTAACACAACTCCAAATGACGGCAGATTTGATCGAGCCTGCGAAATACAGACGTGCAATGCGCCTAGGATTACATAATTATAAATCGACTATAAAATACTTACTTATCTAGTAAATATTTCAAGACGTTTTACCTATATGATAATAATAATAATAATAATAATAATAATAATAATAATAATAATAATAATAATAATAATAATAATAATAATAATAATAATAATAATAATAATAGCGGAGTATATTAACGGAACGAAATTGGGAACCAGTATAACTGTCTTTGTTAAAAGTCATGAACATGTACTGTCATATTCTTACAACTAAAAACAGGTAACCTGTGTAGTAAATCCAAGTAGAAGTCGCAAGCGACCTTGCAGAAACTCTACGCTCTACATCGGACCATCAGTATTAAAGTTCTGGGGCTGTAAATAGAACAAATTTAGTAAAAGGGATGGTTCAGTTCGAACGAAGCGTACTTTTCAGCTCAGCGAGCTGATCAAGGTTCTGGACCAAGCTACTTTGGTGTGTTATCAACCTGGTAACCATGGGCTATCAGCTTCTGATTGCGGCGAACATGCAGTGACCATAATGATGCTTATTCTGCACTAGTTCCTATATGTTAGTCTTTGTGATTGTGATGTATTTCAATAGATCTCCCCTTTCCCTCGCACCCCCTCCATTCCCTTTCCCCCCACCCCTTACAAACCCTCTTGAATTTATATAACCTCTCTCTCTCTCTCTCTCTCCTCACTCTGTCTCCCCCCTCCCTCTTCCATCTCTCTCTCTCTCTCTCTCTCTCTCTCTCTCTCTCTCTCTCTCTCGTTTCCTTATCCACTAACCTCACTCGAGGTCTGTAAAAAGTCATCATCGTTTGTAGTTGTTTTCATGTGATATGAATATTACATTTGAATCATCTCTTGTCCGTGTATAACATGTACAGCCCTCTTTGGCAGACTGTGGCACGTCGTTCTCAATCTTTGTGTAGTGTATTATGATGACATTGTTCCTTTTTTTTCTACGTTTTCTATTAATGTACAAAGTATGACATGAGACCATTACTTCTGTTAAATAAAATTGTGAGGAAGAGATAATTTCTCTCTCCCTCCACTCCCCCCCCCCCTCCTCCCAATTTGTTATTATGATAGAACTCTGAATTGATGTGTTTTTCGGCTCATAAAATTGAGATAAATTTAACTGAGACAAATCACAGGCACATTAACCATGAAGGGTGGAACTTGGGAAAGAATTAGTGGATCGCCGATAGCGGACGGGTCGCGAGCAGTACATGTAGGCTTATATATATATCATGGATCCACAAATTCTTTCCCAGATCCATTCTTCTTAGTTAATGCGCCTGTAGACAGATCATTGTTTGTTACAAAATTGCATTTGAAATTTCACTAACGCGCGCGCCTGTTTGTGTGTGTATGTGTGTGTGTGTGATATTTAAGTATTAACATGTTTTTCTGAATGTATTGACTGTCATGTAAATATTGGGGCTTTATTTACATTGTTGTTCTTTGTGTACATTTTGTTAAAAGTCAGTGTGTTGTCATGGGTATACTTGTTCACTTTGTTGAAATCTGCGATGCCAGATCTGTGTATTCATCACCTGTTTTTTTCCCATTATGACTAAATATGTACGAATGTATCATCTTTTCTCGTTTGTTTCCCAGTTTTATTGTAATGAGTACAAATTTATGTGATCCATCAGGTGCCTCTGACTTATGCGTGCTTTAACAGTAGAAAAGTTATGAACATCCTTGATATTAATGCATAGAACTGTATACATTTCTATTGGGTGACTGTGGCGGTATATTAATATGAACAATACATTTAAAGGCTTGCAGATCTTGGATAGCGGACGGTCGTGTTTAAATTCCTTAGTCATTGGTTAGGGGGAATTATGGTACTAAGGAAGGAAACTAGGCAACTGAGTTCCAAGCAAAGTCATTAAAGTATAATTGTGTATTACGTTCCAAATGTCAACTGATAATTACTCTGTGTCATGTTTCACGGGGTTTTTGCTTTTGTTGCTCCTGTTGTTGTTGTTGTTGTTGTTGTTGTTGTTGTTGTTGTTGTTGTTGTTGTTGTTTTTGTTGCTTCGTTGATGTCCTGTTTGTTTCAAATTCAAAGGTCTAGTTTCCTTTTCATTGTTCATTTGTACGTCTACCCTTTCCAAATCTGGCATTTATCGTTAGGGTGCGGGTGGTTTCTGTATAAATAGTATCCCCATTTTCTGGAAATGTAGTGCTTTAAAATCCCACTGTCGCTGTCTTTCTCATTTGTTCTTTCTCATTCTTACTTTGTCCTATCAATCTTCCATACTCTCTTCTTCTACGCTAGACCAGTCACCTACCTTTTTACTTGAAAACTCTTCCGGGACAAAACTCCTCATTTGTATATGAGGTCTGTTGTATCAGCTTGGGAATATTGGACGTTTTCTGCCAAATGGTCACTAGAGCTCCCTATATTATTATTATTTAGCAATGTAGGCATTACAGAATAGAAGCATCATTATAAAATATCAACAACACACACACACACACACATATATATATATATATATATATATATATATATTCAGGGCCGGACCTGGTAAAGTTGAGGGGGGGGGGTTACAGATTCAGCGAAGGCGCGAAGCGCCGAGCCTTCTAGGGGGGTCCGGGGGCATGCCCCCCCGGAAATTTTTTTTTTCAAGGATGCAAAATGGTGCAATCTGGTGCAATCTGAACCTTGAAAAAGCCATTTATGATGGTCTGGGACTTTGAGCTTTTTAAACAAATTGAAATGACAAACTCTGGGGTACAAAAATAATTATCTGCCCGTCCCTTAAAAAAACAACAACAAAAAAACACACACGAACATTTATTTATCAGCAGAGATGTTTTGTATACTATTATTATTCACTACATTTTGTTGATCGTTAACAGTATAAAGCTTTACCTTGTAATTTATGAACATCACCGCCCTGCTTTCACTTTCAGTCTTGCTGCACTAGGTTCCTCGGCATTAGTACCTTTTGTGAATTGTATCTTCTGGCAAAACAGTTCACTGCCTCTTTGAAGTCAATATCATCATCCCTGTGCACTTTCAGTAAAGCAAGTCCATTGAGTCTATGTTGCCCCATTGTAGAGCGCAGGTAGTTTTTCAGGTTGCGCAACTGACTGTTTGAACGCTCACACTCGGCAGTAGTGACAGGCAGGGTGCAAAGGTTCTTTAGCATGATGAACAGGTTGGGATAAAAATCCCTGTCACGATGTTTCAGTGCTTCTGATGCCGTGGATGGGATGATAGCTGTCGCATTCTCAGCAGCACTTCGCCATTTGCAAACCCACCTTTGGTATTCTGCATCAAGGGTAGCGTTGTCTGGTAAATCAGACTCCCATAACATTGCCAGTGTCTTCACCCCTTCTGGAACCTGCATGAAACCATCCTGGTTGTCTATTAAAGTGCTTGGCACCAGACAGAGACCATCAACTGCTAGGTCAGCATTTTTGAACCTCGAGTCCAATTCGATTGACAGGTGTTCCAAGAAAGGAATGGCAATGCTAATCTTGAAATATTCTTCTGGAGTGGCCGCAGGTTGGTTGTCACGGAGAGTCTGTCGGGATGCTTGACGAGGAACAATAACATCAGTTGTCAAAGCATTCGCCATTTTGCTGACTTCACCGAACCAGGCAACGAACGCTGTGTCGACATCTCTTCTAATAGAAGACATGCAGTTACTGACCGCTTTGATTTCCCTGTAGGCATCGACAACATCTTTTGTCCTTTTCTGCAGCTTCACTGTCAAGGGTTTTAAGTAACGCAAACAATTGCGGACGACAACGAATGCAACGAGGAAAGCACTGCTGCTCAATGTGTGGAGAAAGCCAGTTGCCTTGGTCAGAGTCTCACTGTCCCAATTGTCACTGTCTTCACACATTTGTCCCAAACAGTCGTGAACAACCAGAAAGAGAGATGTATAAACCTCCAGTGCTTCATGTTTTTCTACCCATCTTGTTCTGCACAGATCAACAAACTTTGTTTTTGTCGTGTCAGGCTGAGATGATTCGATGGTATCTTCAAGTTTTCTTTGTCTCTTTGGAGAGTTTTAGAAAAACAGTGACAGTTCCCTCAGTGCTCCCATCATGTTCTTCACTGCAGGCAAGCCGCATGCTTTTACAATGCAGAGACTCAAGCTATGGGAAGCACAGTGTCTCAGGTAACAGAATGTAGTTACTTGTGATAAAAGAATCAGTGGTTGAAATTGAGTAGAGTGGAAGAGGATTTATTTTTTTATAGTGCCTAGGGGAGAGGGTTGAAATTTCTCCCCGGATTTACTTATGATTGTAACGTAGCCCCCTTAAAAAAAAAAAAAAAAAAAAAAAGGTACATGGTCAGGCCAGGGGGAGGGGGGGGGGGGTTACGTAACCCCTGTAACCCCCCCCCCCTAGTCCGGGCCTGTATAATATATATATATATATATATATATATATATATATATATATATATATATATATATATATATATATATATATATGTGTGTGTGTGTGTGTGTGTGTGTGTGTGTGTGTGTGTGTGTGTGTGTGTGTGTGTGTGTGGGTGGGTGTGTGTTATTATTTAGGAATGTAGGCATTTTATATGTATGTGTTTTGTTGATTTTTAGAATGATGTTTGTATTCTATTTTGTTTTTGTAAACGGGGGTTCGATAAATTAGGGTATAGCCACGGCGTTCCCTGCTTTGGATGCCTCTATTGTACAGTGACCGGCTGGTGGATTGCCTTCAGTGTTACCACTAGGGTTGTTTCAGCAGACCTTTTATACGGATCAGGGGTGAGTCCTCTTTCAACCTCCCCCGTGGAGGTGCAAGGGGTTTCAGTATAAATAGTAGATCTCCACTTTCTGGAAATTTAGTGCTTTAAATTTCCACTGTCGCTGCCTTTCTCCTTTGTTCTTTCTCATGTATACTCTGTTCTATCAATCTACTATACTATCTTCTTCTTCGCTAGTCCAGTCACCTACATTTTTTCTTAAAAACTCTTCCGGGACAAAACTCCTCATTTGTGTTTGGGGTCTGTTGGATCAGCTTGGGAATATATTGGATGCTTTCTGCCAAATGGTCAGTGGGGCTTCCTATAATGTTATTATTTGGCAATGTCGGCATTTTATATGTATGCGTTTTGTTGATATTTTATAATGATTTTTATATTCTATTTTGTTTTTGTAAACGGGGGTTCAATAAATTAGAGTATAGCCTCAGCGTTCCCTGCGTGGGATGCCTTTATTGTAAAGTGATCGGCTGGTGGAGTGCCTTCAGTGTTACCAATAGGGTTATTTCGGCAGATCTGTTATGCGGATCAGGGGCGAGCCCTCTTTTAGCGAAGTTGTGTTTTGATTTTGTGGTCCTGATTCGGCTCTTTGCAGTCCGCTGGACTCTGTAAGCAATGAATAGCTAACTAACTCTTTCAACCAAGTTGTGGTCCTGATTCGACGTTTTGCAGTCGGGTTGACCCTGTAAGCAATGAATAACTAACTAACTATCTTATCGTATTTATTCTTTGCAACTTACGGATTAGACAAAGTGTATTATTTTGTGTAAGAAAAGACCGGTTTTTGTGTTGGTTTTTATAGAGAAAATATAAACAAAATGTGGCAGATGTCATTCTAGATTTCCATGTTAGCTTATTGATATGCCCTCAGACCCACACCAGCGCATCTTCCATTGTTGTAAGTAGTAGAATCAGTAGCCTAAGCCCCCCCCCCTTCCCCATCCTACCAATCGTCCTTCCATCACCTGTTCCTGATTTACCCACCATATTGTTGCTCTCAAACCCATATATTATGGTAATGTGAGTGTTGACCTCAACTAGACATCATTTATTGTTGTACCATACATTTCTTTCTTTCTCCATCCATCTATCCATCTTTCGCCTCCTTGTTCAAGAATACTCAATAGCAGACCCTTATTTGTTTCCCTTATTTACAAGGTTACAAGGATAGATGAATCTTTATTGCCAAGTGAATGCACAAAAATACACGCCGGTCAATTGTTTGTAACTTTATTATATTTGGACACAGTGGATTTATTGTTTGTAAATTTGGAGTTACTATTCTCTTTGTTATTGTGTCACTAAGTAAAACTAAAAGCCCGATTTCGGCATACCGCTTTTATCGTTGCATTTGCAATATCATGTCGGTGTACATATCAGATCATACTCCTTTTTTTCATTTTCCGCAAATCACGTCACCTCGTCACTCGCGTCTCTCTCTCTCTCCCCCCACCCTCACACACACACACACACACACACGCGCGCGCGCGCACATCTTTCACTCAATATACCCTTCCTGAGAACCCATTTGGCTTTTATGTACATGTACATAGATATATGTTTTTATGGCAATATTAATGCCACATCAGCAAAGCATCAGGCCTTGCAAAGACCACCCTGCAAGGCACGGTGTAAGGAGGTAGAAGAAGATGGAGACAGAAAAAGAGGTGGGAGGACGACATTCAAGAATGGACTGGCTTGACACTGAGCGAAGCAATGAGGGTTGCTGAGGCAAGAGAAAGATGGAGTACGCTGGTTAAACGATCATCTGTCGTGCCCCAACTACCTTCGAGTTATTGGATAGGATAGGATATGATTTATGTTAACAAAAATGTTCACCTTTACCCTATACCCACCTCACCCCACCATCACCCACAATTAAGTTCATCATCTCACTCTCACCCGGCCCCCCCCCCCCCCTGGTTAGGTGCAGGGGGTTTCTGTATAAATAGTATCCTCACTTTGTGGAAATGTAGTACTTTAAATTAACAATGTTTCTGTCATTCTCGTTTGTCTTTTATCGTTCCTACACTGTTATATCAGTCTACTATCTTCTTCGCTAGAACAGTCACCTACCTTCTTTTTTGTTGTTGAAAACTCTCCCAAACTCCTGATTTGTTTGTGAGGTTTGTTGGGTCAGCTTGGGGCTATTGGACGCTTTCTGCCAAATGGTCACTAGGGCTTTCTATGGTATTATTACTTAGCAATGTATAGCATTTTCTAGGTATGTCTTTTGTTAATATTTTATAATGATGTTTATTTTCTATTTTGTTTTTGTAAACGGGGTTTCCATAAATTATAGTAACTAAGCCTCAGCGTCCCCTGCATGGGATGCCTTTATTGTAAAGGACCGGCTGGAGGGGTGCCTTTAGCGTTACTGTTAGAGATGTTTCAGCAGATCTTTTATGCGGATCGCGGGTGAGTCTTCTTTCAACCAAGTTGTGGTCCAGATTTGTCTCTTTGCAGTCTTCTGGACCCTATAATCAATGACTATCTCACTTTGCAGTCTGCTGGACCCTATAATCAATGACTAAATATCTGGGGAGTGGCCTACACCATGGACCCAGTCGCTTGTCATCACTCTTCCTAAAAAAGGTAACCTTCAGGAATGTGAAAATTACCGCACCATCAGCCTCATCAGCCATCCCAGAAAGGTCCTCCTGAAAATAATACTCAACAGGTTGAAACCCCAAGCTGAACAAATCATAGCTGAAGAACACGCAAGATTCAGGGCAGGGCGAAGTACCACAGTCACTGGACAGATTTTCAACCTCAGAATAATCTGCGAGAAATACCTACAGCACCAACAACATCTATATCATGTGTTCGTAGACTTCAAAAAGCGTTTGACCGAGTGTAGCATGCAGCTCTGTGGGCAACCATGAGAGTGTACAACATCAGCCCTAAAATTATTGAAGTCATCAAAAGCCTGTATTACAAGGCTACCAGTGCAGTCCTCCACAACAGCGCCATCGGAAACTGGTTCAGAACAACAATCGGTGTGCGTCAGGGATGCCTACTCTCTCCAACACTCTTCAACATCTTCCTAGAGCGCATCATGTCAGATACCCTTGCAGATCACGAAGGCACAGTCAGCATAGGTGGAAGAGCAATCTCGAACCTTCGTTTTGCGGATGACATTGATGGATTGGCTCGAGAGGAACAAGACCTTGAACAGCTGGTACAGAGGCTTGACACCACCTCCAGAGATTATGGAATGGAAATAAGTGCAGAGAAGACCAAAATGATAACCAACAACACCAATGGAATCAACACGGACATCAAAGTCCAAGGCCAATCCCTCAACACAGTGCATAGCTTCAAATATTTAGGAGCCATTGTATCAGACAATGGGTCCCGACAGGAAGTCCTCTCCAGGATCTCACAAACAACTGCTGCACTGGCGAGGTTGAAGCCCATTTGGAAAGACATGACCATCAGTCTACATTCCAAGATAAGACTGCTGCGCACCCTTGTCATCTCCATCTTCCTATACGCTTGCGAAACATGGACCCTCACAGCAGATCTCCAAGGAAGAATACAAAGCATGGAGATGAGGTGCTACAGAAGACTTCTGGGCATTTCCAATACCCAGCACATCACGAACGACGAAGTCCGACAAACCATCACACAAGCCATTGGACAACACGGTGACCTGCTCACAGTGGTGAAAAAACGGAAACTCTGATGTTATGGCCACGTCACCAGATCATCAGGTCTTGCAAAGACCATCCTGCAAGGCACAGTGCAAGGAGGTAGAAGGAGAGGGAGACCGAAAAAGAGGTGGGAGGACAACATTCGAGAATGGACTGGTTTGACATTGAGCGAAACAATCAGGATTGCTGAGGACAGGGAAAGATGGAGTATGCTGGTTATACGATCATCTGTGGTGCCCCTACGACCTTCGAATTACGGGATAGGATAGGATATGATAGGATAGGAACTATCTCACTTTGCAGTCTGCTGGACCCTATAATCAATTACTAACTATCTCACTTTGCAGTCTGCTGGACCCTATAATCAATGACTGACTATCTCACTTTGCAGTCTGCTGGACCCTATAATCAATTACTAACTATCTCACTTTGCAGTCTGCTTGACCCTAGAGTCAATGACTAACTCTCTCATTTTGCAGTCTGCTGGACCCTAGAGTCAATGACTAACTCTCTCACTTTGCAGTCTGCTAGACCCTATAATCAATGACTAACTATCTCACTTTCACGCACCCTGACCATTCTTCCCCATCCCACCACTGCCACACATTATTCAAGCCAAGTCAAGTCAATAAATCTGTATTACCCACAAGAATAATTCATACAGCACAGCGAATAAGAAAAGAAGAACAAGAACTATTAAAACAAATAGAATAATACATAAAATCATATCACACACAATACATAAAATCATATCACACACAAACCCTTCCAGTTCTTTCTTACTACTAACGCACTTGCACCCGAATATCTCAATCTCTGCATGTCAGAGATCTATCCGGTAGGTAGCTGCTTGATTTTTTTTTATCAGGCTTACGCTTCTTTAGGCTCTCAGATACTCGGTATGCATTAGTCTCTACATGTTTCCATTATTATAAATATGTATTCCTTCAGTTGCTGGTTTGTTGATTTGATGTTGACTGTTTGAGCTGGAGCATTTTTTGCGCGGTTCAGCGATGTTCACCACAAAGGATCATCTGTGATACATGCTGTAGTATATTTTCACTTTTATTTCTTTTTTTATATAAATAAATAAAAGCGATGATTTTTTAAAGTAGAACTTTAAAAAAAAAAAACACGTATCTAATAGTTGTTACTATTGTTGTTGACATTATTGTAAATCTTCAGCTTACATAGACATGCCCAACCAAAATACTGTTTTCATTTACTGATTCATGCATTATTTGCAATGTATGCATTTATTGTATTATATAATAACAGTTTTAGTTTTGTTTATTTTTGGGGTAACTGTAGGCCTTCATTTTATTATCGTCTGATTTTATGTTTTTTGATAATTATAGAGACTTAAGGTAAGCTGTTAGTCCTTAATTGTCTATCTAAAGATTTTATATTCCCGTGTTATAGACGAAACCCATGTTGCGAACTCTGGTATTGAATATTTTGTCTTCACTTTGTGTAGACAAGAAGCACATTATGTGCATCGACTCTTTTTGTAGGAAAAGAAATACAAATTATTAGGTATTGTAAATGCATTGCGATGTCATTGTATTTTAATTACAGGCCCTTGACAGCTTTCTGTTCTAAACACCTTATCTAGCTATAGCTCCATAATATTATTTATAAAATATGGCTGTTTAGAATCGGACGCTTTTCAAGCGCCTGTGAATTGAATCATACGCCTTTACTTTCCTGAAGATGTTAAATGATGTGTCTGTGACTGGATGCTACATTAGATTTACCAGAATAAAATACATCTGTTATCAATATGTTTTTATTAAATATTGGTATGGAATGATCTCTCTCTCTCTCTCTCTCTCTCTCTCTCTCTCTCTCTCTCTCTCTCTCTTCTTTCTCTCTTTTTTTTTCTTACTCTCTCTCTCTCTCCCTCTCTCTCTCTCACAAACAAAAATACATTCTCTCTCACAGACAAACACAATCTCTCTCACTTTCCCTCTCTTATTATGACATTATAGATCAATTTCTTTTCCCTACATGCGCATTGAGCATGTCTATCCTATCCTATCCCGTAACTCGGAGGTCGTAGGGGCACCACAGATTTTCGTTTAACCAGCGTACTCCATCTTGATTGTTTCGTTCAGTGTCAAACCAGTCCATTCTCGAATGTTGTCCTCCCACCTCTTTTTCGGTCTCCCTCTTCTTCTACCTCCTTGCACTGTGCCTTGCAGGATGGTCTTTGCAAGACCTGATGATCTGGTGACGTGACCATACCATCGGAGTTTCCGTTTTTTCACCACTGTGAGCAGGTCATCGTGTTGTCCAATGACTTGTGTGATGGTCTGTCGGAATTCGTCGTTGGTGATGTGCTGGTGTTACACTCGATGTTGGTTTTTAATCAGTAGTCGATTCAGCCCCGATGCTTGAATCCTGATAGGTGTAACTCAGATTCGTTTATCCACGCAACCCGTTCAAGCATCAACAAGGCTGGGGTCGTCGTAGGAAATTTTTTACCTTTATTCAGCATACATCAACAACTGCATACAATCGCTCAAACGCTTTTTCCACTCTACAATTCTCAACTATCAACTTTACAATGCAATTCCATTTCATTCTTTCCTTTGTTTGTTTGTTTGAGTAAATTTACGTCCCCGGACACATTAAGCGTATAGGGGACGGGAAACAGTGCGGCACTTATATAGTCTCTCTAACTCCAGAGAAATCAAGAACGATCGGGCAAGACATAATTATAACCAATCAAAACACGTTTCGTCATCACTGTCTCACGTCATACAACCTTATTTGGGATGGAAGCTTCTTTATTTACCACTAGAATTATCCATACGCTTCGATCGATAGTAAACAACCAACTCTAGAAAATTCTCAAATAATATCGACCAATTAAAATTACCAACGGTATACAAAGCTTCTTCTAATAACAACGCAAAATCAAATCAAAGATAAATACACTGTTATTGCATGCTTAGCAAAACAAAACGATCGCATCTATCGTGCGCGTCACACACGAACTATCGTGCGCGTTTCAACGTAACAGCTGGGTATAGGAAATGACCAGAAGTCTTCTGTAGCACCTCATCTCCATACTTTGTATTCTTCGTTGGAGATCTGCTGTGAGGGTCCAAGCATGTCTACTGACGTGGAATCGGCGCTGTTCAAGACTCTATTATCATTATTATCATCATTATCATCATCATCATCATCTTTCTCTATCACCCACACGTACCTACGCACGCGCGCGCGCACACACACACACACACACACACACACACACACAGAAGCAGTATAGCTTAGAAGGTGGAGTTTCGAGCTCGTGGTGCATCGATCATGGGGTTGGAACCAGACTGCCACCAACATTAGAAACTGTGAGCACTGGCCATGTTAGTGTTTCAATTAGTCTAGTGGTTCTGTCAGTGCGTAGTAGGTACAGTTAGTTATATGTGGTGATTCAGATGGGCTTTTTGAGTATATTTTAATAAGTAGAGGTTAGTTAGTTAATCAATGTTTATAGGGTCCAGCGGACTGCCAAAAGCCAAATCAGGACCACGAGAGGTTAGTTGGTGAGAGAGGTGCGAGGATGGGAATGCAGAGTTTAGATATGCCCTGTGGCAAAATACCAGCCGTTTGTTAACAGTATACATCAATATTAATTAAGGGTAATAAAACAATCAATGCATTTTTTAAAATTAGGTACATAGCATGTTGTACCATTAATATTAGTTTATTTCACTACAAATTAACCAAGTACATATCTATGTGACTTTTGAGTTTTTCGATCTTATCCTAAAGTGAATTTATTATTATTATTATTATTATTATTATTATTATTATTATTATTATTATTATTATTATTATTATTATTATTATCAACCTGTCCTCACCTAGCTCCTTCTCTTCTGCAATCGGGAGGTACAGGGATGCTGACCAGATCTTCTAGAGTCTGGGAGGCACTGTGGTCTAATGGTAGTGCTTCGGCTTGCGGATCTGAAGGTCCCGGGTTCGAGCCCTGGCCGGGCCATTGTGTTGTGTCCCTGGGAAAGACACTTTACTCCTGTTTTCCTACTCCTTCGGATGAGAGTATAAACCGAGGTCTAGTCTGTGTCGCATACATTCCATCATAACGGACTTTAAAGATCCTGACGCTCATGTCCTAGACGGGTGAGTGCCGATGACAAGAACACACCCAGCATGCACCTAGGTCCTTCTCTCCCCATCCCTGGCTGCCCAGGATTGTGCTCAGTTGTCCGGGCGTCAGACCATGCGCCCAAAGGCTGCGGGTGGGCGTCTCGGGCGGCTTGAGTTAGATCCTGTATCGGCCAGCGCCTTGAGCAGCTCTTGAGCTGGAAAAGCGCTATATAAGAACGATTAAATAAAATAAATAAATATGGTAGAATAGTGATTTTAAGCTTTTCATTGCACATACATATTAGCAGGCTTCCACAAGAGGAGCCCTTTTAAGAATAATATAATTAAATACAATCAGAACTAGCATAGGCAATATAAAGTTATATAAAAAGGACTATGAAGCAAAATTTTATTTTATTTTATTTTAAATCAAATTAGCGCGCACACACCACCACCACGTTAAAAGCCATCTATGGCTCTTGTGGTGTTTTCTGCCAACAACATCGTCGGCAGTATCCAGATCCAGATTATTATTATTATTCTTATTCCTAAAGTGAATTTATTATTATTGTTATTGTTATTATTATTATTATTATTATTATTATTATTATTATTATTATTATTATTATTATTATTAAATATATTTGTTTCGCGTTGTTGCTGTTCCTGTGCAAAAGGTATGGTGGGAGGGGAAGGGGGGGGGACTGCGTAGAAGTATTGATTGCTTCCCCTGCTATTTCTCTCTCTTTCTCTCTCAAGCGTGCGCGAGCAAACACACACACTCACAAACACACATTGGAAATTTAGTGCTTTAAATTCCCACTGTCGCTGTCTTTCTCCTTTGTTCTTTATCATGCCTACTCTGTTCTATTATCTTGCTATACTATCTTCGTCGCTAGACCAGCCACCTACCCTTTTTCTAGAAAACTCTTCCAAAGGTTTTCATTTGTGTTTGGGATCTGTTGGTTCAGCTTGGGAATATTGGGAATATTGGATGCTTTCTGCCAAATGGTCACTGGGGCTTCCTATGATGTTATTATTTGGCAATGTAGGCATTTTATATGTACGTGTTTTGTTGATATTTTATAATGATGTTTATATTATATTTTGTTTGTGTCAACGGGGGTTCAATAAATTAAGAGTACAACCTCAGCGTCCCCTGCGTGGGATGCTTTTATTGTAAAGTAGAGTAATTGTAGAATATTGTAAAGTAGACTGGTAGAGGGCCTTCAGTGTTACCACTAGGTTGTTTCAACAGATCTTTTATACGGATCAGGGTGAGTCCTTTTTCAACCATGTTGTGGTCCTGATTTTGTGGTCCTGACTCGGCTCTTTGCAGTCCGCTAGACCCTGTATGCAATGAATAACTAACAAACATCGGATAGTGAAAACACGATTATCTTCATTTCTTCTGTTCATCTTATCTTCCCCCTCCACCCCCATCCCCCACCCCTGACCTCACACCACCCCCACTTTTCATTGGGTCTGAACACCGAGTTCTAGTTCTACACTATAGAAAGAGGATAATTCAGTGTTATCAATGAAGATTTCCCATCTCAAGGTGGTCCTCTTATACCGAGTGCAGGAAAATATAACAGAAAGACTATCAACTTCCCATCGATTAAGTTTAAGGCAGCGTGTGACATCGTCAATTTCGATGGGAATCAATGAACATTGAAGTTTAACGTCCACACCCACCATTGTCAATATGGCAGACGGAGGATAACCATCGAAGGAAGGAGGGGATAGGGACCTCAATGAACACTGAACCACCAAAGCAATCACATTGCTAAGATGGACAGTGAAAATGGCCAATTTGTATCTTGCCCACCACGAGATTCGAACATTTTTCTTTTTTTTTAAATTTCATTTAAAGTCTGTGCACATGGTGATTTTATTACACCAACAAAAATAATAATACAAGTAATTAGAAATTTTAAAAACAACAAAAATTATAATTTATTATAAGCAAGGTAACAATCTGAATGAGACAAAATTAGTAGCTAAAACTCCTATTTCATCTAATCTATAGCATGCATTCACTGTTTTACTTACTTCAACATACATAAGTATACACACTGAATTCACGCATTCCGAACCCATCAAATCAACCCCACCGCCGCCAAATCCACAACCAGTCGCCGATCCTGCACACATACAAATTCGGCAAATGATCCAGCCATCTCACCTGACCATACGAATGTCAGAAAAATAATAAACTCCGACTGCATTCTCTCAGCTGAACCGCCGACCCCGCCAAACAATCCCTCGCAAATTGTTTAAAACACATCGGCATCAGTGGCCAACCATAAATCCTACGGGAATCTCAACAACTCTGGCAACGGGATTCGATTCTGATTTCATCGGTGTGCCAGGCGAAGGCTCTACCACTGAGCTACGGCAGTGTGTTCGATATGAAATTTTCATTGGGGACACCGAATTCTACATGTTAATATTTGTTTACAACCACAACAACAACAACAACAATTAAAATTAAAAAAATAAAAATAATAATAATGTTACACTCGATGTTGTTGTTTTTTCCTATCAGTAGTCGATTCAGCCCCGATGCTTGAATCCTGATAGGTGTAACTCAGTTTCGTTTATCCACGCAACCCGTTCAGTCAACAACAAGGCTGGAGTCGTCGTATGAAATTTTCCAACTTTATTCAGCATACATCAACAAACTGCATACAATAGCTCAATCGCTTTTTCCACTCTACAATTCTCAACTATCAACCACCACAACACAACCACCTTTTTTTTTTTTTTTTTTTTTGAGTAAATTTACGTCCCCGGACACAAGTGGTGTTTCACCCGTCCCCTATACCACCTTTTTGTTTGTTTGTAGATTATAGTCACACGACACTTTCGCATATAGGTGACTACTGGACCGATTTATACTGACACCTGCGGGCCAGTTGTTGGTAAAGGGGAAAATAATATGATCACACGTTGACCAATCCGGGATTCGAACCAGCGACCTTTCGGTTACTAGCAAGACGCTCTTACCAACTGAGCTACCCGGCCCCTCAACCACCTTTTGAAACAGTGCTGCACTTATATAGTCTCTCTAACTCCAGAGAAATAAAGAACGTTCGGGCAAGACATAATTATAACCAATCAAAACACATTTCGTCATCACTGTCTCACGTCATAGGCCTACAACCATATTTAGGATGGAAGCGTCTCTAGTTACCACTAGAATTATCCACACGCTTCGATCGATAGTAAACAACCAATTCTAGAAAATTCAAATAATATCGACCAACTAAAATTATCAACGTTATACAAAGCTTCTTCTAACAACAACGCAAAATCATATCAAAGGTAAATACACTCCACCATTGTATGCTTTGCAAAATAAAACGAACAGATCTATCGCGCCCGTCGCACACGAACTATCGTGCGCGTTTCAACGTAACAAATAATAATAATAATAATAATCCTATCCTATCCTATTCGTGACTCGGAGGTCGTATGGGGCACCACAGATGATCGTTTAACCAGCGTACTCCATCTTTCTCTGTCCTCAGCAACCCTGATGGTTTCGCTCAATGTCAAACCAGTCCATTCTCGAATGTTGTCCTCCCACCTCTTTTTCGGTCTCCATCTTCTTCTACCTCCTTGCACATTGCCTTGCAGGATGGGCTTTG
This sequence comes from Oncomelania hupensis, assembly GCA_036898135.1. Taxonomy (NCBI): domain Eukaryota; kingdom Metazoa; phylum Mollusca; class Gastropoda; order Littorinimorpha; family Pomatiopsidae; genus Oncomelania; species Oncomelania hupensis. The sequence goes on from CM072518.1 coordinate 24,327,861, forward strand.
CAAGACCTGATGATCTGGTGACGCGGCCATACCATCGGAGTTTCCGTTTTGTCACCACTGTGAACAGGTCATCGTGTTGTCCAATGGCATGTGTGATGGTCTGTCGGACTTCGTCGTTGGTGATGTGCTGGGTATAGGAAATGCCCAGAAGTCTTCTTAGCACCTCACCTCCATGCTTTGTATTCTTCATTGTAGATCTGCTGTGAGGGTCGATGTTTCGCAAGCGTATAGGAAGATGGAAATGAAAAGGGAGCACAGCAGTCTTACCTTGGGATGTAGGCTGATGGTCATGTCTTTCCAAATTGGCTTCAACCTCGCCATGGCAGCAGTTGTTTGGAGAGGACTTCCTGTCGGGACCCATTGTCTGATACAATGGCTCCTAAAAATTTAAAGCTATGCACTGTGTTGAGGGATTGGCCTTAGATTTTGATGTCCATGTTGATGCCATTGGTGTTGTTGGTCATCATTTTGGTCTTATTTGCAATTATTTGTATTCCATAGGCTCTGGAGGTGATGTCAAACCTCTGTACCAGCTGTTCAAGTTCTTGTTGCTTTCTATTATTATTATTATTATTATTATTATTATTATTATTATTATTATTATTATTATTATTATTATTATTATTATTATTATTATTATTATTATGATGATGATGATGTTAAAAAATAACACCAAGGGCCATCATATAATACAGTTATTGCCTAAAATTATGTATATTTAATTCTAAGATTTTAATTACCATAATACAAACACGATCACCCTACTGAATTGAAACCTTTTTATGTGACGCACCCTCACCCCATTCCAACTAATTTTGTTATATTGATTATTCTATTTGTATGTAGGATAACTTACATAGGATTACTCATACTTTTAGTATAAAACAGTCTTCATAATTATTATAATTATTATTAAGATTATTATAGACATTCAAAGGTTCACAAAGTACTGTCATTTACACTGCTATTTTTCTTGAATTATAAAATGAATTATAAATTATTAAGCGCTACAAATTATCCTTCACATTCCTGGCATGTTCACAGCGCTATAAGAACAAATCGTAAAGAAAACAAATTACTAAAACATTTGTACTAAGACAGAAAACAAAGCAATATGGTAGAACATAGTGTAAATGACAGGCACATACACATGGAGCCAGGGCCTGTGGGCAATGTACGCACGTGAAAAACGTGCTGATATGTATGACGCAAATCTAGTTCGGAGACTTCCTGTACACAGTATGTGAACGACTATTCGGTGGCTGTCTTTATTCGACAGCGTGCAGTTTTATCAGTTTTATAGGTGTCAACTATTAGGCAATATCTTACAGTGGTAACAAAATTTCCATTTTTTAATCCAGCTTGCTCTGCCGTCGCCCTGCTTCAGTCGGACAACAAATTTTTAGCCCGACTAAGAAACGGTGAAACCCTTCGACGATAGCATCGATTCCTCTTTTGAGTGAAGACATTAATTTCATGACAGACAAAATACCGTCGTCGCGGCAAGATGCGATAGTGACTCCGTCATCTTTTTACATTAGTAGCGACAAAGAAGAGAAGATGAGTACCGCCAGCGGCAACAGCAACTACAACCACGACGCTTCTGCAAAGGGTACCAAAGCACCAAGCTGCTCTTCGAAAGCCAGCAGCAACAGCGACGACAGCTCCGGTGAAAGCGTTTCTGCTTCCTGCAAGGAGAAAAGCGACGTGGTCAGTAACATTCTAGCCAGATTTGCCGCCACTAAGCTGCAGGAGTTGAGAGCAAGAGGTGGAACGATAACAATGGCGACGACGACTAGCCTTACTTCTACAACCTCATTGAAGGACAGGCTGGTGACCGACCGTCGGTCGTTCAGGTTAGCGAAAATAAATAAATGTTACTTTTTAGAAAAATATATAATAATCTAGGTAAACACGTGACTATGACAAATATTTGCCCTTCGTGTAATGTAGTGGAACAGCCTACCAGAGACAGTGGTTACAGCCACCACTGTCGACTGCTTCAAAAGCAGGCTGGATGTATTCTGGAAGGACCGCCCGGAGATATATACGAACCAAGATGCCACTACTAGATTTAGCTAATTGCCACGCATGCAAGTCTAGCAGTTTTTAGGATCTACGTAAAGGCCAGTGGCCTATATCATTGACTTTTTTAAGTTCAAGTTCAAGTGCGTAAATTTAAAAGCTAGTTGATTCTTCTTTTTGTACTAAATGAATCCAAATTTTCTTAAAATATAAAGTCAAGGATAATAATGTCTCTGTGTTCTTCCAATTCTCATTTGATTTTTTGAACGTTTTGTGGATTCATTTGTTTTATTTTATTTGTGCTGTAGGCCTAATCCAAATCTAATAAAATGCTTTACCTTAATGCACAGGTCCAGGCCCAGAGAGAATATGAACAAAGAGACTGGAACCAACCCACCGAGACGGTCTTCTAGTGTTCCTAATCGTGTGGGATGTAATGGACTGACTTCGGCCAAACCACTTACCAACACCACTCCCTTCAACTCCAATCTCCTTAGCGGTCAGTATAGGCATAACATACTTTACATAAACAGAGTATTAACTTCATGGCATAGGACTGCTTGACAATTTATTGCCCATGGGAATAATGGTCACTTTAGCCCTGTTTCATGGTAACTGGATTTGTTTTATGTACATGTAGGATGTTATCCTACTTTGTTACTAACTCTAATCTATTATATTATACTTCAGTAGACTGGGTCCATGCGTAACTGTTCGACATTTTCAAAGAACTCTACCACATATCATCCCCCTTTTGGGGTGCCGGGGGTTTCTGTATAAATAGTGCTTTAAATTCATACTGTCGCTTGAGGGGCCGGGTAGCTCAGTTGGTAGAGCGTCTTACTAGTAACCGAAAGGTACCTGGTTCGAATCCCGGATTGGCCAATGTGTGACCATATTATTTTCCCCTTACCATCAACTGGTTCGCTGGTGTCAGAATAATGTGACCAGTAGTCGCCTATACGCTTCGGTGTCGTGTGACTATAATCTACAGTTACTGTCGCTGTCTTTCTCGCCAATTTGGCTCTTAGCAGTCCGCTGGACCCTATAAACATTGGTTATCTAAACTAATATGCTTTTAGAGCGTTGAAAACTAAGAGCTGCAGGTCATGATGGAATCATTGGTAAATTTTGTAAGAATAGTGTTGATTGCTTCATGCCTTTCTTGAAAACAAGTACTTTAATTATATTTTTGACGAAGATTTATTCCCGAGTGCATGGATTTTAGCAGTTCTGCATCCTCTCCATAAGAAAGGAGATTTGAATAATCCTAATAATGTCGGAGGAATTTCACTATTAAACATTTGTAGTCAAATTTATATAGCTCTTTGTTTTAAATAAGAAAATAAACAAGTGAATAGAAGAACATGATCTAATAATTGAAGAATAAGCAGGATTTAGAAAAGAGCACACACAGTACAGCAGATTGATTTTACTTTGTAACAGAAAACTGCATGTAGCGTTTATTAATTTTATGAAGGCCTTTGACAATAGTTCTAGAGATAAGCTATTTGTTTTGTTTGTTTTGCCGTATATGCCCACAATCGTGTTGATCACTATGGCACTTACCAAGGTGCATGCTGGGTGTGTTCTTGTCACCGGCACTCACCCGTTTAGGACATGAGGATTTTAAAAGTCCGTTATGATGGAATGCATGCGACTCAGACTAGACCTCGGTTTATACTTTCATCCGAAGGAGAATGGAGGGTCCTTAAAAAGAATGACTTGAATGCGAGATCTTTCAAGCGTTAACAAGTATATATGAAATTGTTAGGGCTAAGGTACGGGTTGTGGATTACTTCACTGATAGTTTTATGTACCCTCGCGGGCGGAAGGAGGGGGAATAATTATGCTCACCGATAATTTTTTCTCTATTTATAAATGAATTTACGAATTAAGACACGGGATTAGGTTATCTCCAGATATTATTCAGCTCTTGATTTTGCTCTTTGCCGATGACGTAGCTCTTACTGTTTCTGATAATATAATTGGCCTTCAAACACAACTAACCATTTACATTGTTCAACACTGCTAAGAATCAAGATCTAGTTGTTAATTTAGAGAAGTCTAATGTTGTTGTGTCTTAGTTTTACTCGTACAATGGATGACATTGCTTATCTTGTCATGAAAGGAGTAATGGCTATTGTAAGAACACTTTGGACTGTTGGTGAACATTCTCCAAATTTAAAAAAATATTATTTGACTGTCAGATACAACCTATTTTGACATACTGTTCAGAAATATGGGGGTTGACAAAAAAGGAAGAAATTATTGAACGTGTACATCTTTTTTGCTTTAAAGTTCTTAGGGGTACATCACAAAGCTCCTAAACATCTTGTGTACGGAGAAACCGGCAAATATCCTTTGTTTGTGATAACTCGTATAAAATGTTACGCTTTGGTTACGCCTGTTGTCCATAAGGGATGACCGCTAGTCTTTAAAAAAAAAAAAGTACATGCTCTTGATTTTGCAAAGACAGAACTATGTCACCTGGGGTTGTGCCGAGAGGAATGTTTTGTAAATGTATGGTTTTGGAGTCGTCTGGGAAGCACAAGGTGTCGGTAACGTACCCTCTTTCATTCGTTGTTTTAAAGAAAGATTGATTGATTGCGCAAGACAACAGTGGCGCTCGTCATTGATGTCAAATGATTTTTACAATATTAACTATAATCAACATTAAACTATTAACAACACTAACTATAATCAGTCCCTTTCTCTGTGTTAGTATATACTTTCAGTAAAGAACATTTTTGTATGAAGGTAATACTGGTTTTAGAATTGGTATTTAACTAAATTAAATTGTTACTTTGTTCAATTTATGCCTATTGCAGAAAATAAGAAAGTTTGTCCATTTTGTCTGTAGATGAAACTGAGGTTAACTTTTTATTAGTATGTCCACTGAACAATGAAATTATAAATGAATTAATTCCTGCAAAATACTATAATCATCCTTGTTTGTAAAGGTTTCGTTATGTCACGTTTAAACTATTGTCAACAACCTTGCTGTATTTGTATATAAAGCCATTTGTTAGCAAGAAAGAGTTATAAACCACAATGGCTGAATGTAACAAAGTGCTTGTAGTGTTATGCATCATGTATGTTTTTTTTAAATTTATTTTTTTTTGTTTTGGCACGCTCATTGTAACGGGCCGGTGGTCTATACAATAAACCATTCTGACTTCTCTATAAATAATTACTTTAATGAATTCGTCAAATATCACTATTGCTTATGACGTGAAAGTTACAGAAAAGAAAGTAGATAGACGAAATGAATTAAATCAGGTATAAGTTAAGCCTGACTGTGTGAAGTTCTGATAACATTTTCTGGGCAAGATGACTGCTCTTGAGTCAAAATGTTTGCATTAGGTTGTGGTTGTGTATTGGCAGCAGTGATGGTCTTCGTTTTATTCAGCACCAAGTGCCGTTAATGATAGTTAACAATAATGGTCCTTATACCTGGTAATGGACAGCCAACCTCGATCTCTTGAAGAAACTAGCATGCATTTGCAGTGGTAGTTTTACACATAATTTCACAGTCCTCTATTTTCACATTTACCAACTGTAGCCACAGACAGTTCTGACGGGACGTACAGCAACCATAGCGAAGATGACACAGACATCATCAACACTGCATTCGCCAAAACCGATGATGAGGGCGTCAACGATTCTGGTTCTGGTGAGGAACGTGATGTTACTGCTAACAAGGATGGTGAAAATATCAAGGCAGCTCAGTTCAATAAACAGGTAACGTGTTTAAAAGAAAAATCGTAAAGTACACAATGACTTAACCATTTGTACCAAGACAGAAAACAAAGCAATACAGTAGAACAGAATATAAATTATTACAATTATATACACCATCAATGTTTTTTTTCATATAGTCGGCTTACCCCTTGGGGTCATGAGCAATCTTGCCACTGTAGATTGTTCTAACCTATAAAGGGAAAAGTGAAAGCCCCAGTTGAAAACCTGTCTTTCCTTTATAGGCATGACCGATTCTCTGCGGCAACAGTACCCCCGTTGGAGTGCCGGGGGTTTCAGTATAAATAGTATCCCCACTTTCCGGAAATTTAGCTTGTCCCCTATACACACCGTGTCCGGGGACGTTAATTTAAAAGAATGAATGGAAATTTAGTGCTTTAAATTCCCACTGTCGCTGTTTTCCTCATTTGCTCTTTCCCATTCCTGCTCTGTCCCATCACTCGGCTATACTATCTTCTTCTTCGCTAGATCAATGACCTACCTTTTTTCTTGAAAGCTCTTCCTGGACAAGACTCCTTGTTTGTGTATGAGGTCTTTGGATCAGCTTGGGAGTATTGGACGCTTTCTGCCGGGTGGTCACTAGGGCTTCCTATGATGTTATTATTTAGCAATATAGGCATTTTATATGTATGTGTTTTGTTGATAATTTATAATGATGTTTGTATTCTATTTTGTTTTTGTAACCCGGGGGTTCGATTAGTTGGGTTAAAGCCTCAGCCGTCCCCTGCGTGGGATGTCTTTATTGTAAAGTGACTGGCCGTTGGAGGGCATTCAGTTTTCCCACTAGGGTTGTTTCAGCAGATCTTTTATGCGAATCGGGGGTTGTCCGGTCCTGATTTGGCTCGGAAGAGTCCGCTGGACCTAAAGCAACAATCAATCAATCATATAGTCGGCTTTAAGTTGTTGCAGTTGGAAACCCAAAATGAACACGCTGATTATCCCGTCACTAAAACTGGGATGGTTTCCATTTTAAAAAAAGTCAAACTTTAATAATGGTACATGGTTGCTTTAAATAAGTTTTTTGATTGAGTTGAATAAGAACTTCCTTGCTTGCTTCTTGTCAGCATGCAGATTGTTTTTATTACGTCATTTTAATTGTACGGTTTGTAAAATCCTGCAGGTTGGGTCAGTACAGCAGTTTCACCAGCGCCGGTTGTTGTCTGACGTGGAAGAAGTGCTGGAGCGTCCTCAGTTGCCTGAGGACTCGGACAATGAAGACCCCCTTAATGACGATGTGCTTGTCACTCCTATCAAAGCTGTGGGACTGCGGGATGGACAGGTGGGCAGTTAATGTTTTATATATTTTGCTTGATGTTTTATATATTTTGCTTAATGCACAATTGATCAGTGCAGCTTCTATAATTATTGTAGAATAAACAGGAAGTACACGTTATACTTTCCGATTTGGTTTTGGGTGCAGAATCTATTATGATAAAAACGATGATGATGTTGATGATGGCTACGTTTCTTTTAGATGCGGACCCCACGTGTGAACTCTCCATTGGTAGTGAGAGTAGTTGGGGAAGAATGCAGCCACAGCTTGGCAGCTAGCGCTTCTTTCATTGCCGCTGACGATGCCGATGTTGGCGACGTCAACAACGAGCAGGAGCCTAGCATTGACCAGATCGCTGACCAGCAGGATTCCAATTATCATGCCGACATCAGTGGCAACAATTCGTCCTCGTCCTCAAACTGGACGACTACGACAACCACTTCGGATTGCCAGACAGTGCAAGAGGTAGCCGTTGAGAGAGAGAATAAAGATGCAGCAGAAGAGGCCATACCAAGCATCGTGCCCTACCGCAGCAAGTGGACACCACCGCTCTACAATGCTGGCCGAAGGTACAGAACATTTAGCTTATTTTTTATTTGAAATGTATTTTCCATTGCACTGCAGTCTTTACTCGTAGTTGAAATTCTCTTTTGGTTGTCACCAGGTGGTTTCCTCCAGACTACATACAACCCTACCCTTACATGCCGGCATTCCTGAGATACGGTCCATATGGACCTCCACCTCCTCCTATCCCACAGCCTGACTTCGTACTGGGTTTTAGGGGAGGTCGAGGCAGAATGGACAATCGGGGAGGACGACCTTTCAACCCGTTCTTTCCTCCCAGCCCCCATGGTGCGCCTTACTACCACGGCTATCGAGGGCGGCCTCAATATAGGGGCTTCGCTCGCGGGAGAGGCCGAGGGAAATACTGGGACATGCCCCATCGGTCTTGGGAAAGAGAAAGGGAGAGTCGCCTCTATGAGCGAGAGAGACGAGCGATGGTGATGGAGAGAGCTGCTGCCATGGACGGACCAGTCAGTTCTACTCAGTCAGACCTTGGGTTAGTAATTATTAGTCTAACATCAATTAGAACTTGTGTAAAATACTGTCTTAGGGGTGTCTACATGCTTGAAGTTTTAAACAGATGTATAACTTGTGTGAAAGGAGCCTACACACTTTGTAGACAATCTCAACTATTACATGTAAGAGTATATGTCCACCTGACATAACTGACGGACGTTTCAGATTCACACGAGGTAGAACGCCTTACAGAGGCAGCTACAGCCAAGAAGCCGCGCGAAGACACCAATCCGCCCCCGCCGTGGAGCACGAGATAACATCACCCAGCAGTAACATACGCCTGCGATTACGTCGTCGTAGTGCGTCTCGATGTGCGCGCCGTGTGCAAGAGGAAGAGGGTCTGGACTATTGTGCTGCTCCTGACCAGTCACATTCACTGGTTAGTATTGCCCTTTGATAGAGTACATATTTTGCTGATTTATTACATTTATTTACTAAATACAGGTGCATGATGTATGAACTGTTGCACCCGGATAACATGAATGACAAAAGTAACGTTAGTGATGGTTCTGTGTGTCCAGGAAAGACGAGAGAGAAATGTGCGATGGTCAAGTTTATCGTCGTATGAGAGAACGTCTCGTTATGCCCACCCTGCTGATGGATACTATGGTCCGATCACTCCTCCCAGGCGCCAAAGGTTCTACGAAAACAGAGACCCTAGGTTCGCACCGCAAGGATATGGCCACTGCGACAGCCCACCGACACCTGACAGGTACCAACACGCTCGCTATTACGCATATCGGGGCGGTTACACCCCTCCCAGACGCTACCAGAATCGAGAGTCTCGCCAATATGGCGGCCTTCCACCTCTTCCTCCCCCGCGACAACATTTTTCAGACAAATTGAGCTACTCGTCAGGTTACTCGTCCTATCATGACGCCCCCATGTCGCCAGGCCGGGCTGAGCGGCAGCAGTCGCCAGATGCTCGCTACAAGCACGCCTGGCACGCACGCCGTGAGGAGTGTGTATCGCCGCGTGATAAACTCCGTCAACACTATGTGAAGCAGCCGGGGCATCAGGTGCTAGTCAGGCGCCAGCGAGCTACGTATGTCAGCCAGGGAAACCAGGATCCCATGGACAAATACGTGCATCGCCAGCCGTATGCCTCTAGCGCTGAGCAGATTGCTAAACGCGGTCGTGAGAAGTTCTCAGCTATGCAATACCCCAGTGATGCTGCCTCAGAAAAATGCACCATCACCGAGAGCCTCGATACACTGGCAGGTGATTCTGGTCATCAGTATACTGCTGAGCCATCGGAACCTCAAGTTGAGGAGGAAGATGTAGAGTCTAGACCTGATGCTATTGATCGTATACTGAACAGCGATCTGCGGCCTGAAGAGATCAATCGAGAGTTAACCAAGTTTGTCAATGAGCAGAGAGCTCAACGAATGTCTGGACGTCGTAGAATCAACTTCGAACTGCATAAACAGGTCCCTAGCCACGCTAGTGACGCAAGTAACAGTAAGACCAGCAGCGAAAGCGGCTCTAGCAAAAGTCAAGACGACATCCTGTCAGCCACGTCATCCATGAGAAGTGACTCTGTACAGCACAATGCTAATGCGGGCAGCAAGGACAATCCACCTGCAGACATAGAGAACCCAGCCGAACAGAGCCAAGCCAAAAACCAGCAGCAGGTCAATCGAGGACGGAAACGCAACGGTCGCTGCAAACACGCTCATAACGGCTTTCAGCACCAAAACGGAATCGAATGTCGCTACCACGTTCATATGGGTCAGTCTGCTCCTCTGAACCCTTTATCTCAACCGTTCGTTTCCCAACATGACCTGTACCAGCATTACCTAGAAAACATCCAGTTCGCCCAAGGCTCTCTCGAGGCACCCTTCACAGAGATCCAACAGCAAGGCCAGCAGTATGACCAAAACGGCAACATTTATCAACCACAGGCTTATGTAGACCAGCAGGGGAACGTGATCGGCGTGCAGCAGCAGTCTGCTGACTGCTCTGCCAAAGCCCAAATCTCTGAAAATGAACAACAATGGCCCAAGTATAGCTATGATGGAAAGATTGCCCAACAGCCAGGCTATTCGCAAGGGGGCGCAGAAACAGGAGTCGCGGGGTACACTCAAGGTGTGAGTGAAGAATACAGTAATGGGCCACCAGCAGGTCAGGCTACAGATCCGCAGTACCCCAACCAGAACGTGCTCACACCCATCTATCCCATGATGATGCGAGGAGGGCCAGGGCCTATGGGAGTGGCCAGTCCCATGTTCCAGCCTGGCACCCCCTTCTTGCCGCCTTTCACCCCCGGCTACTCTCCTCACATGCACCACGGTGTGTTCCAGTTCCCGCCTCCTGGGTCGCCAGGCATTCCCTGGATGCCTCAACCCATGGTGCCATCTCCAGCCATGTTCTCCCCACACCATCATGGACATCACAATCCCCAAGTGTACACCAAGGCCACCGGAGCGACTGACAACTCGTCTTCCCAGCTATATGATGGCTACACCATCACCCCACCTGCTGTATAACGTCATGATCTGATAATCGTGGTACATACCTTAAAATGACGTCATACTTATGCAAATTTGGGACGCTACTATGGGCATAAAATCTGTTCAAAAGGCTGAAGTGAAATGTGTGTACAATGTAACTTGTGTAAAACTGAATTTGGAATGTTCTCCATTAAATAACCAAGGCAGTTGTGTAAGTTTTATGCAGCAACTGAAATTTTTTATAACAGTGTTGTGTGGTTATTAAACCCCACAACATTTGACAATCCTAAAACAAAATATTGAAGTGAAAAAAGCAGTCGGTTTTCCAGAAACATGTCTGGTTCATTTCTGTAGAAAAGGACTTGAATAATGAGCTACAATTGGACCGAATTTTCCTTCCATTAAAAAAACGCTCTGAGGCAGTTTTACTAATCTGCATACATATTATGACAGCAAAGGTGCATCATTGTGCATGCCAATCATGCACGGATGTGCACGCCAATTAAAACCAGATTTTAGCATTTCACTATTCCTAAGGAAAAAAAAAAGCTATCTTCTGTTTAACCATTTTCAGTTATTTCCTCTGTTCTTATTTATCGTTTTTGTTAGTATTTGTAATTGTGTTAAATATTTTGCTGCCTACTACCAAATACTAGTCATTATGATTTGTGTGGTTATTAATATTGTTCCCCATTTTCTTATGGCTCTTTAGTTTAAATTTGTGATAAATTTCGACCTTTATTTGCTGTTTTTGTTTGGACAAATGGTTTTTGTTTCGTTTTGATTTTTTCTTACGACTGGGATAAGCCTTCAATTAATTTTATGTAATTATAAGAAAACAAAAAGTCAAAGCACGTTTTGTGTATATTTAAAAGTCTTGCCTAACATATTATCACAATTGCTTACACAATACTTGTCTTCTTCAATGTTTGTGTATTATTATTTCTATTTATTGTGTGTTACTGCTACTTTTTAAAATAACTATTCAGATTTACTTCATAAGCTCTTTAATTTAAACAAAAATTGGGGCTAAACGTTAATTATTTTCTACCAGGAAAAGAAATTACATAACAGACTCTTCTGAATATTACTGTATTTATGTGTCCTCTCTGAATAGCAATGTCATGCCCCTTGTCTTGTGTTTCCAAACTGAAAGAATGGCAAAAGCCATTTTCCACCCCAGTGACTGGAAATTCTAGGAAAATATTGGAGATGTTGACTGGCATGCTAATTGTGCAATTTAAACTAATATTATGTGTTTGGGATTTTCTGAACAATACATTGATACTAAAATGTTTGAGTGAATTGCGACTTAGAACAGACCGATGTAAAATAAGAAATCTGTGTATAATATATGAGAATGACGCATGTAAAATATACGAGAATGTATTTTTGGAGATCGTAATAATAGTATTTAGGATATTGGGGAATGAAAAGTAATCTTAATACTATAAGTATCGAATGGAACGTTTTATATGTATATTTTTATTAGAAACAAATTTTTTAAATGTATAATTATTATTGTGGCATTTTATATTCATGTACCTTAATTTAAGAATATTTGATACAAATATATTAAATTTACTTAATGAAGTTTTATGGTTTATAACTTGTCATATGGTGCTGGTACACACCAGTTTATTATAATAAGCCACCTTTGAAGTAAACATTTTTATTCAATCTTATGCCAAATGTAAGTACTAGTTTGTTAAAAGCAGCTTTTATAGTTGATTGAAATTTATAGATACAGGTATGAAAATATAATGTATGTTGCCAATAGGATAGAATGTGAAATAACTAGGATCATGTAAATTAAAGGCAACCAAGAACTTGTAACAACTTGTTATGTTTGGATGTGTGTGAAACATACCGTTTCTTAGCAGGCAGTCACCCCCGTTGGGGTGCCGGGGGTTTCAGTATAAATAGTATCACCACTTTCTGGAAATTTAGAGCTTTAAATTCTCACTGTCGCTGTCTTTCTCATTTGCTCTTTCTCATTCCTGCTCTGTTCTATCAATCTGCTATACTATCGTCTTCTTCGTTAGACCAGTCTCCTATCTGTTTTCTTGAAAACTCTTCCGGGACAAGATTCCTTATTTGTGAATGAGGTCTGTTGGATCAGCTTGGGAATATTGGACGCTTTCTGCCAGGTGGTCACTAGGGCTTCCTATGATATTATTTAGCAATGTAGGCATTTTATATGTATGTGTTTTGTTCATAATTTATAATGTTTGTATTCTATTTTGTTTTTGTAAACGGGGGTTCGATAAGTTGGGGTGAAGCCTCAGCCGTCCCCTGCGTGGGATGTCTTTATTGTAAAGTGACTGGCTGGTGGAGAGCTTTCGGTTTTACCACTAGGGTTGTTTCAGCAGATCTGTTATGCGGATCAGAGGTTGTCCGGTCCTGATTTGGCTCGGAAGAGTCCGCTGGACCTAAAGCAATAATAATGTAATGTAGCAGGCAGTCCATTCTCTAATATAGTTTGCAATCACGGCTTCATCAAAGACAATAATTAGGGCTGTTTCAGCAGATGTTATATAGTAAGGGTGAGCCCTCTTTCAACCAAGTTGTCCTGATTCGGCTCTGTGCACTCTGGCGTGTATTTTTTTGTTGCTTTGCTGTAAAGCGCTATAAGCTCTAGGGAGGAAGGGCGCTATACAAATGTTAATTATTATTATTTTAATATTATAGAATGCCACATGAATGACAATCATGTGTAAAATAACTTGCAGCCACTGCGTACACAATAAATTGTATTGAACATTTGTTGGTGAAATTAACTTCTGGTTTAGATATTGTAGCTCTTGCTTCCAGGAGGAAGTATCTCAGTGTACGTCGACATTTTAGGAAATTGAGAGTATCCTTTCATCCATAATCGCTTACGACAAAAAACAAAACCAAAGACAAAAGTTTGATAGTAACTGATAAAGTTCTCATGTTCACAACACTTGTACAACTTTATATAACATGAAATTAACATTTTCCAAGTCCTTTATATTCACTTCACGAATACAGAATGTTTGCATCCAAGTTTACAAAGCATTGCGAATCTTTCTCTCTCTCTGGTCTTTAACATAATCTTCCAGTTTTTCCAATCCAGTCTTGGGCTGTGGGTAATAGTGTTTGGGCGGCCTGCCCTCCCTCAAACGGACAAAGTAGTGGACGTATCTGTGTTGAACGCGACCCACTCGAGGACCCCTGTGTTTGCGCTGTCCCTGCACCACTAGACCTCTCCCTACAAATGAGTCACCTGTTCGGAGAAATGATTTGAGAATTATGAAATCGTGTCACTTACAACCTAGAATCTGCAATATATAATCTCTGAAAATCCGTCCTGCCTCCTTTACCCAATTATATCTTGACCGCATATGTATTTGAGATAAGAAGAAAACCATGCTTTCGGTAGTACAACGTCTGCCATCTGTATTTAAACATTCTTCTTCATGCATCTATTATGCAACTTCCTTCATTGTATGTCAAATGACACCAGCTTATAAAAATACTTGCTTTAAAAACCATAATTACAATACAAGATTATTGCTTTAATTAAACTACTGCCAACAAAACAAACAAACAATACTTACAAATCCAGAGATTGGACTTGAACTCAACATTGTGATCTCGGACTGCAATCTCCTGAGCCTCTTCTAACACCTAAGACAAAACAAACTTAATAAAATAAAATAAATAACTGAACAACAAAAAATTCGTAAATCAACATAGCCAACAAGATAAAAATAACATTCATTTGATGAAGATACTGAAGATGATGACCTTGATAATCATTGAATTTGAGTTATTGGCTTCAATAAATTAATATGAAAGGACTCCACAAAAGATGTGGACAAATCGCTAAGAAATATTATAAACAAAGTAAGAAAGCAAAACTCCACACACTTCCAGAACAGACTGTGCTCCTTTGCGTTTGTAGAACTGGAGTTGTTTCATGGCTTCATCGACTGACATGCCTCGAATCTGTAACATAAAATTGATAACATTATTATGATCCTCTCTCCATCTTTCCTCATCTGACTTTCTCAAATTCTTTAACATGGGAATCTGCACCAAATATCTTACTAAAAAATCCAATCCTATCCTATCCCATAACTTTGAGGTCATAGGGGCACCACAGGTGATCATTTAACCAGCGTACTCTTTCTCTGTCCTCAGCAACCCTGATGGCTTCGCTCAGTGTCAAACCAGTCCATTCTCGAATGTTGTCCTCCCACCTCTTTTTCGGTCTCTCTTCTTCTATCTCCTTGCACTGTGCCTTTGTAACGCGTTGATGACATACTATACTCAACAAAACTTTACTTGGGCAAGACTCACCATAGCAGCAATATACCACATCTTTTTAGGGCTGTACTTAATGTTGAACCTTGAGTGGCACACTTCCTGTAACAAAAAGCAAAACATAATAATAAAATGAACAATCAATAAATAATAAAAAAGAAAAGAAACATGAAACTTTAGTATATAAGAATGTACATGAACTGGATCCTAAACTAAACTCCGCCCAGAGACAGAACACTGCTAAATAGTGTGTAAAATGAAACACTTTAAAGGAACAGTCACTGTAGATCTATTATGAGTAATGTGAAGACTAAATTATTAGATCGCAGGACAATCTGAAACAACACTCACAGCTGGTCTGGTTGGCTGGCCTTTCTCTTGGGGTGGGTAGACAATAGTGTTATACTTGTTCCACCTTTTAGACTGCATCTTGATCCCCATCCCCAGGTCTCCTTGGTCATCAAACTCTGTGTTGCGGAAGATGTGGGAAGGAGATGTTGTGTGGAAGCTGCTGACTTGCATTAAGGCGATCAAGCTAGTTTGAGTCGTTTGATTAGAAAGGGTAAGCGAAGAATGTGTTACACATGCTGTCCATGCTGGATTCTGGAGAACTGATGCTGGTGTATGATACGACCTGCAAATAATTAATAATTTTAATAATAAATAAAAAATCGAATGTAAAATAAAAAAATTACATGAATGTAAACTTTAATATTCTTATCAGTTTATCTCTTTATTTTAGCCTCTCTGTTCAGTTTCTGACATCAAAATTAACTAGTAACACTCCATCCATGCTGTCAGTGTATCATGTTCTTGGTGGAAGGGATTTCAAACATTAATTGTAAAAATATCTTATATCATTTACTTTTGTATCATTTACTTTAGTATAATTTTGTATGATCTATTGGTATGGTTATCTTGATCATGTTGAACTTTGCTTCCAGAGCCAGTTTTGGCTCTTTCCTTTGCCAAAGGTCTTATGACTTTGGGAGAAAACTGTGCAACTGGGCTTGGTTAAAATTTATATACTATTCAACACCTATGAAAACATACAGATAGAGTGAAAATTGAAAGTTGTCAGCAGTGTCATAATAATCCTACCTGATGGTCAAACCAAGCTGTGTTATACCTGCAAATAAAAAGGAGCATAATGAAAAGGCAATCATATTAAATTACAGGTGTAATTATAGCCGTAGAAGACTGGATTTTAATCCTAGGAGATCTATCAGTATCATCTAGGGAATAATTATAAAACATGCTGAAGCCGTGTGCAAGTAAGTGCAAAGCTCTTCATACAGGCAAAAATAACCCAAACATGCATTCATTATGCTGAAGATGGTCAGATGGCGATGACCGAGGGCAAAAATGATAAAGACTTTGTTTGGGGTTATTTTTTATGGCGAGTTAAAATTTGATTATCATATTAATGCTGCAAAGGCAAATCAAATGATTTTACTTATATGGAGAATGATATCTTTGCAAAACTATTCAAAAGCTTTGTGCGACCACACTTGTATGGCAACACTATCTGGTACCAGCTTTTTACGAGGCAGTCTGTAGCTTTAGAGAAACTTCAGAAAGTACAGCAAAGACCTACTCGATTACTTGATGGATTAACAGTCAGGGGCAGATTTTGCCATTGTTGGAAGGGTGTTCACTCTTCCATGAAACCATTAATGCGAAGTGGCAAAGCCACAAACTTGAGCCTGCGAGTGAACTAGAGGGATCCGGGAGCATGCCCCCCTTCCATAAAATTTTTAAAATAATGGTTAAAATGTATGCAAGCTGTGCTGGGCATTATTTTGAGGACTAAAAACAGTATTGTTTTGTGCTAAAAGTCCTCTTTTAGCCCCCCCCCCCCCCCCCCCCACACACACACACACACGCACACTCCTCTGCAAACTCTGATGATAAAATTTACAATAGTTGTCAATAGCAGAACATTTTGCATAAAGGTTTATAAAAAGACAGGTAAGGTTATTGCAAATAAAACAAGAAATAGCCACTCACATCAGTTGTATTCAAAACTGACTTGATGCATGTACAAGAAATACCTATATAGCTCTAGATCTGATGAATTTTAAAAAAATTAAAATAATTAAAAAAAAATCTAATTTGGAGGTACATGAAACTGTGTGGTGAGTGAGAATTAGTAATAGTATAGCTTTTTTCTCTTCTTTCTTCTCCTTTTCTCCCTCCTCTTATTTTTTTTTGGGGGGGGGGATCGCTCGGCGAGAGGGTGTGGGGTGCACGTGCACAGCCCCAAAATCTGCCCCTGAGGTCAGTGTTCTCTTATTTATTTTGGTGGGAGGGAACATTGGATTAAGAAAAGACACTTGAATTATGGCAAAAGACTGCAAAGATTGAATCTTCTATCTTTGAAATTCGGAAGAATGAGAGGAGACTACAAGCATTTAACATTATAAATAAGGTTGATGATGTTGTTAATACTAACTTCTTTTTTTTTTTCAAATTAAAACGCATGAAAAAAACAAGAAATGCTACTAACAAAATGTGTATTAAACACTGCCGAACTAGCATACGTAAAAACTATTTTAGTGATAGTGTTGCACACTTTTGGGACAAACCACGGACACATGTATGTTATAAATACTAGTATTACTAGTAGTAGTACAATATAATGAATATTAAATGAATTTTAGAACCTCTTTGAACAGTTATACTGTGGTCACTTTAATTTAAACTTCCCAAGCTACTGCAATGCAATCCATAAAATATATATGGTTGTCGAAATTGACTGGGACACTAAAACTAAAAGTAAAAAGCCTACAACAACTGTATACATGTACAACTAGTCAACAGGTCATAGGTCACACTACAAGATGGCTGCTGCTTTTTTGGTTACGAGATATTTTGGGGATTAATGTTCGATTTCAAGCAGCACCGTTCTTAAAATTAGTTATAAATTTGGCTGCATTTGGCCCTGGAAGCCCGAGGAATTTATTCCTTTGGATATTTTGTAGTGTCTCTGTGGATTTTTGAAGAAATCAGTTGTTTCTTTTTTTCTACATTTCATTGAACGAACTCACTTTCACAACTTGTTCGAGAGCTTTTATGTATCGTGCACCGATGTTTTTGCTAACCTTACGTATTTAGTATTTACTCATAACAAGCTTTTATGGTGAGTACGCACATTTTTTTTCTTCTTTGTTGGTGCTATTGGTTACACTTCGTTTGTATGCAGTAAAATTAAGAACAACTTTCGTTACAAGTGAGATCTATATAAATTTGTCAAATTGTCACATACTTTCGTTTTGCTCTTAAGCCATGGGTAAACCAAGAAACAACTCAGCCCCAGGAGGCTCTAATCAAGGCAGAAAGAATCAAGCGGGTGAAATGAAGAGACTTGACCGTACTGAGCCTTGGATTTGCATTGGGTGCAACAATGGCCTAGACAGCGAACGCACGGATGTAATTGAGTGCCATGCATGTAAACAATGGTGTCATCGTGGGTGCTCAGGCCTCACTGAATCCCAGTTTAAGAGTTTACAGGGGGGAGAAAATTTTATGGTCTGGCTCTGTACTTCATGCAGAGAGAAAGATGGCACTGAGGTGACCACTCGCATGGAATCCAAATTGGATAGCGTACTGAAGATGTTGCAAAAATTTGAAGAGAGGCTGTCTGCTTTTGAAGATAAGCACGAAGGCTGCAATATTGCAATAATTGAAAAAAAAATAATGGAGGCAGTGGAATCAAAGGTGGAAGAATATATGGGGGAGAAGGAGGAAAAAGAAAAACGAAAAAAGAATATCATTGTTGCAAACTTGCCTGAGAGTGATAAACCATCGATAGAAGAAAAGAGAAAGGAAGACAGGGATAGGGTAAGGGTGTTGGTCAGCAAACTGGGGGAAGACATTTGTGTGGAAGAAGTTGATGAACCAATGCGACTAGGAGCACTGAGCATCGGCAACAATGTCAGGCCTAGACTGCTTAGGATGACAGTGAAAACTGATGAGACAAAAAGAAAAATTATGAAAAATGTGGCCAATCTCAACAAAAACATTCCACCAAAAGAGAGAGTATACATCAATGATGATCAGACACCAAAGGAACGGGAAAAGATTAGAGTACTCAAGGAAGAACTTAAAACTAGAAGAGAAGGAGGAGAAGAAAATCTTGTAATAAATTACAGAGAGGGGAAGATCGTGACACGCACTCTAAGGTCTGGTCCTGGTACCGGGCAACTGCGATTTTCTCTCAATTCATCAGCTGCTGCCGTTCCGGCAAATGCTGGTGTATCACATTGACAACCCAGCCTTGCAAACACTCATGTAAATATATGTACATATGATCACAAACTTGGTAACTTTTGTTTTGATTCTCTTGACTCTTGTAGAATTTTGTACACAAATTGTGACAACGGATTTTTGAACAAAAAAGATGAATTTATCACACGCTTTCAACCTATTAAACCTCATATTATTGGTTTGACGGAAGTAATAACAAAAAATAATGTGTATGGTGTAAATACTTCTGAGTATGAAATAGGTAGTTATGATTTATTTATGAACAAAAATCCAAAAAGGGGGATCGCCATGTATGTAGATAAATGTTTGAATGCGAGAGAGTGTACAGTTCTCAATGAAACGCAATTTGAGGAGAGTTTGTGGTGCACTTTCAAGGGTGGTAATGATGAAGCGGTCTTGATTGGATGCCTGTATCGCAGTCCAAGTTCATCCATAAATAACACTCAAGAGTTATTCAATCTGTTGAAACATGATGAAATATCAAAGTACGATAAAGTTTGTATAATGGGTGACTTCAATTTTCCAGGTATATGTTGGGAGGGAGCTTGGGAAGGAGATACCAATAATGACTTTGTTGAATGTGTAAGGGATGCATTTCTTATCCAGAAGGTTTCCTCTCCCACTAGACATAGGGCAGGACAACAGTCTACAAGAGATGACTTGGTGTTTGTAAGTGAAGAACATTTGGTGCCCGACATAGAGCACATAGATCCTTTGGGGAAAAGTGATCATGACGTACTACTCTTTTATCTGTATGTTCCCAGAGTCAAAGGCAGTAAAGAAAGCAGTAAGTACAGGTTTAATTTAAACAAGGGGGATTATTGTAGTCTACGTAACATGATCTCTGCACATGACTTTTCTACGCTTCCACAGGAGGATGTACACGAAATGTGGCAAGGTATAAAAAGTGTTATTTTAGAAAGCATGGATATATTTATTCCAAAAGTAAAGGCTGGAAACAAGAAGAGGGTTACTCCACCATGGATGAATGAGAAGATAATTAAAACAATAAAAAAGAAGTATAACCTATACAAACGATACTTACAGACTAAACAGGGGAGAGATTACGAGAAATATAAACAAGTGCGTAACAAATGTGCTACACTTATGAAAGCAGGAAGAAAGCGTCACGAGAAGAACATTGCAAATGAATGTAAGATAAATCCAAAGAAATTTTGGAAATATGTCCAAGAAAAAAGTAAAGGAAATAGTGGTATTAGTGCGTTGAAAAAGGATAATGGTGAGTTCGCTACAACTGACAGGGAGAAAGCTGAGACACTAAACTCTTTCTTTGCCAGTGTATTTACAGTGGAAAATAAGAATAATGTACCTGAAATGACAGAAGGTCAGTACTCTGATGGTAAGTTTCTAGCTGATGTTATTGTTACTACCGAAGCAGTAGAAAAGAAATTAGCTAATCTTGATTCTTCCAAAGCACAGGGTCCTGATGGTGTTCCCCCTAGGGTACTGAAGGAGTTATCCAAGGAATTAGCAAAGCCCTTAAGTATTCTATTTAATAAGTCCATTGAGAGCGGAGTTGTACCCAGTGACTGGAAAGAAGCCGATGTGACTGCCATCTTTAAGAAGGGTAACAAGTCGGAACCCGGTAACTACAGACCAGTAAGTTTGACATGTATTGTATGCAAAGTCTTTGAGTCATTAATCCGAGATGCAATAACATCTCATTTTAAGGATAATAATCTGTTCGCTTCTTGTCAACACGGTTTTAGGTCTAAGCGTTCATGCATGACCCAGTTAATGGAAGTGATGGAAGATTTAACACAAATTCTAGATAGGCATGAACCTGTAGACATCATATACCTGGATTTTCGCAAAGCGTTCGATAGTGTTCCACATGAACGACTACTACAAAAAATGAAGGCTTACGGAGTAACAGGTAAAGTGTTAGAATGGACCAGATCCTTTCTTTCAGGCAGGACACAGAGAGTTCGGGTTGGAGAAGCCTTATCGTCTAGCGCCAATGTATTAAGTGGCATCCCCCAAGGTAGTATTTTGGGCCCTATTTTGTTCACAATTTACATAAATGATTTACCTGATTGTGTCAAAACCTCATGTAAAATATTTGCAGACGATACTAAAATATACGACAGAGCTTCAAATAGTACTCATATGCAGGAGGACCTCGACAGACTTCAACATTGGACTGAGGAGTGGAATTTGTACTTTAACGTTGAAAAATGCAAAGTAATGCATATGGGGCATAATAATCCCAATGCTGAATATTCCATGAGTGTAAACGGCACTGCCAGAAAAATTACTACTTGTGTAGAAGAAAAAGACCTGGGGGTGACGTTTGATACAGGATTAAAATTTGATGTGCATATTCAAAATGCTATAAGTAAAGCTAACAAGATGGTTGGGCTGATTAAAAGGACTTTCACGTTTATTGATAGAGATGTATTTGTCAAGCTATATAAAGCTTTGGTCAGACCACATCTAGAATATGGTAACGTCATCTGGCACGCTCACTTAATACGTCAATCAGTGGCAATAGAAAAAGTGCAACGTAGAGCCACGAAGCTCGTAAAGGAGTGTAGTAACATGTCGTACAGTGAGCGTTTACAGTTCTTAAAATTGCATTCTCTAAAAGGTAGACGTGTGCGTGGTGACCTCATCGCGACATACCAAATTTATCATAACCATGTAGACCTGAGATGGGATTATTTCTTTGAGAGTACACATAGTTCAAAAACAAGAAACGCTGAGGGAAAGGTCTTTATTAAACAATGTGATACTAACTTAAGGAAATATTGCTTTAGCTATCGGGTTGCTAATTTTTGGAATAACCTACCACCAAATTTTAAAAATGCACACTCAACTAACATCTTCAAAAATCTGCTTGATGCCAATGCTAAATTTGTTGATCTATTTAACGAATTCGATTGAATTCAAGAGAGGAAAATTTTAGCACCGAATGACCATGACTGCTTTAAGAATGTAAAATACAAAGATGGGGCGTACACAGGCTTCACAGCCTATACCCAGCCTCTACTACTACTACTACTAACTACAAGTACCCGTACACTACAAGTCCCAACTGCACTGCAGAACTGAACTTGTGTTAACAATCATCGAAATTGTCCTGAAATTCCATACCGTATGTATTTTAGAGTTAAAATCCAGTCTTAAGGGATTGAATCTCAAACTGTCGACAGCGCTGATCGCTGATTAGAATGACAATTATAAAAATGTACGTTTGATCGCAATCAAAACACAAGCAAATAACTTACATCGTCTCAATGACGCAGCCATGATGCTTACACAATTTTTAATTGTGGTATGTCGTAAACAAAGTCTTGGACAGCCAAAAAAACCACAAAAACAACAGGTTATCGCCTGTTATTACAAGCGTCCAGTTCATGGTTACACATTATTCTGATATTAAAATACATACTGAATATATGTACATAGAAGAAGCGAATATTAAAAAAAAAAATAGCGTATAACGCCTTCCATCTCCGTATGTGGATTCGTTTCCGGAAAGTTGAAACTGAAACAAGAGAGCGGATTTTTTGGTGCTGTTTGCAACTGTCTGCACGACGTCTGTAGCTGTTAAGTCTAGCTTTGTGTCACAGAGAAAACAAAATGTATTTTGGGGAAAAAAATATCCCGTCTTCTCCAAACTGGTTTCTTAGCCATGCTAGTGATGCAAGCGGAAAGGGAGTGTACGTCTTTGCAGCTAAAACACATGTCTGCGTATTTGATGTTTCTGAACCAGCTACTGGACCGAAGATGCTGGGTTACTACTCGGGCCATTTGGAACGCGTCTCTGCAGTTGCATTGTCGCCATCAGATGCGCCTAAGATTGTTGAAAAGAATGCTGTGCCAACAACTGAAGGGGCAAGCGCTTCTGATGCAGAAAAGAAGCCGGGCGAAGGACTGCTGTGTTGCAGCGCGGGAGACGACAAGGCTGTGAGAATTTGGAGAGTTGTTGATTTCACTGAAGAACAGTGCCACGAAGAACACAAGGTCAGTTAGTTTTTTTTGTTAGTTTTGATTTGTTTCTTCAAGATAATGTCCATCAATGATTGACTTGGACTTGGTCACAATTGGTGACATTATAATGACTAAATTAGGTCACAGTAGCTGTAGGTGACATTTATTATTATAATGACTAAATGAGTAAATTGACTAATATTATGTTGCCGTGTTCAAAATATTATTAGTCAATTTCAGTCTAAAATTTGTTTATTATACAGATATCATAATCTAGTTTGTCTTCCACTTATTGTAAAATTTGTGTTTAAAATGTGTTTCACCAGGAAAGGATATCTGCGGTATGCTGGTCGCCAGTAAACACCAGTTTAGTGGCAAGTGCTGATGAGAAGGGGGAGATTATTGTATTGAACAGGAAACAGAACACAGTAGCTCGATGGCGGCAAGAGAAAGACTATGTCCTCTGCCTTGCTTTCTCTCCCCATGATCCAGCTCTTTTGGCTGTTGGGTTAGTTCACAATTTCATAATCAGCATTTGTGGTATTGAAAACTTAATTGATATTTATGAATTGATTAAAAAAAAAAGTTTGAGGACACACAAAAATTATTGAATGGAGCGTATCGACTTATAATATATTCATGATAATTGTACCAAACTTATGCATGTATGACAAATATTTTCCACTCTTGACAAACCTCAAGAACTCCACCTGCTCTTGCTAGTATTAGATGGCACCAATGTAATGATGGTCTTGTCTTTTATTTTTACTATATATATGAGGGTGGAATGCATGGGACCATGAATTTTTATGCATATATATATATTCATTTATTTAAATATTATTTTCCACATGTATTTTTCTTTTATTATTGTCTACATTTTGGATGATGTTACAGAATGAGACAGGGTACAGTTTTCCTTGTGGACTTCTCCAGTGGCAGTGGGTGGTTAGTGCACAGACTTCGTGGTCATGATGACGAAGTGTACTCGCTGTCCTGGTGCCCTATTCCTGGGGAAAATTTTCTCAAGGAGTTAAAAGATGAGAACGGTACTCTGTCAGACATGTTGTTTTAGATTAGAAGGTTGCTTTTTAGGTTATGAGAAAGCCAGAAATGTTACGTTGTCCACCAGGTCAATGACTTGCCCATAGTAAGTGGGTCTCACTAGTTTTTCACTAAAACAAAGGCACATTTTGCGATTTGATTCAATTGGAAAAATCTTTAAAAATATTAAATAGAATGGGTCGGTAGCATAAATGGTTGCCAGTCGGGCAAGTCAGCAAAGAATGTACAGCTTCACAAAGAAGGATCATAACGTCACACCGCTATGTAAAAAGTTATGACGGATGCGCTTGGTGCGCACCAAGCGGCGAGTTAGAGCCCTCGATGCAAGGGACGTAATCCTCTGCTTAGCAATACGTAAACAAATCTTGCCGCAGGACGTTTTTGACCCCTAAACATTAACCTTTTGTAGTAAAACAAACTAAAAAAATGTTTTATTAATACAAATAAATACTTTTTCTATTCACATTAATTACCAAAGCTGTTCGATTTATGATCTTATACAGACGTATCACACAGTAACTGACCAGCAAAAAGTGTGACATTAAAAACAAACACGGTGCTTGCTTTCATTATAGATTAATTAGTGTGCAACCATTTGGCAACAAACCAGTTAATTAATGCAATGCAATGAGGTGTAATCTATTCAGTATTACTGAATTGCTCTTTTTTGTTTTCTCCTTTATATAAAAGTGTGACTGCCTATTAATTGAGTACATGACTGCATTTGTATTAATTTGTTTGTGCTATACACATGCAACAGTTTTTTTTTCTTCTGCAAAAGATCGAGTGCATTTATAACTTTTGTCTAATTTTGTTATGAAATAACTTCATAGTGCATTCCTGTGTAGCCTACTCAGGCCTGTATGTGTGCAAATGTATGATAGGCATATTTGCCAAGAAAAAGAAATCAGTGACCAGACATACAATAAGACAGGAAAAAGAAATCATTGACCAGACAGTTAATAAGACAGACAAGCAAGTGAAAAGGAACAAAAACAGTGCATCACTGAACTTGCATGTCATTTAATTGTATTACAGTACAACATGCAACAAATGAAAACATAGCCATGTAAAGTACCAAAGAACAAAAACGTGCCCAAAGTTAATTGGTAAGAATTTAGAGAAGCAGTATGAATTAATAGGAAATCTAAACATACACACTTGATTCTGAAGAAACATTTTGACCATTAATAATTCATATCACTATTCAAAATTATGTGGCATATGATCCCGCGTCCACTGCGTGGAAAACAATAATACTCACAAATATTAATTTTGTCTTCTACAGGAACAAATGCTGTAAAACAAAGTACATACATGTACTAAAAATTAATTTAACAAAAATTCTCTTCTGTGCATCTACACACATAAACACACATTTGATTCCCAAGATATAGTTTGATTATTATTATGTACATCACTATTCAAAAAATGTAGCACACGGCCCCGCATTCACTGTGTTTAAAAACATAGTGTTTACACATCAATAAACACACTATAAAATAAGTCCAGCTGTGATAAATAGCATGATTACACGTAGCAACAAATTAGTTGAACAGTAACTTTACTGTAGACGAATCGATTCAAGATGCATTGTTTATAAATTATAATTTGCGGCACTCATCTTTTGGGATCCTTCAGAAACCTGAAGAATGACAGTCCAGGACACTTGAATCTGTTATTCGTACAATTGATTGCACTGCGGTGGGTGCCATATTTGTGTTTTTACGCATGATTGCAACCTCCTCCAGCTTCACACATGCTGTCGGCCATTTTCCCAACGCTAGCCGGCTAGCAAAGTCTCCCACTTGCCGCTTGGGGGCGCTGGGTACTTTCTATTTTGCACACTTTTGAGTTATCACCTTCTTTGTGAAGCTGTACATTCTTTGAAGTCAGCTACAAGGTTTAGGTTATCCGAGAGGATATTTACTCGCATTTGGTGACAGGTAGGGACTTTCAGCTCCCCTGGACTCCAAGGTTTCAAGAAAATAGTTGCAGTAAGTAGTATTGAGTAATTCCAGTATGTATCCTTGGAAATTGGTTAGCTAACCTATTTTCTGTGCAGTTTCAACTAGCAAAGCAGTGACTGTGAATACACGTAATGAAGCATGCACCACAGTGAAATACGACATAACATGAAAGCAATGCAGCGTACAGTCAATATACAGTGTATGGTACACTTATAAACTCAGATTTGTACACATGTATAGAAACAGTCATCTTTTTTACTATCGTCATCTAAAATTTACTGTTCTTGCCATGTGTTTTGCAATAACTTCTCTTTACACTTTGCAGACACTGCAACATTCATCATTCTCATCTTCTCTAAGTGTAGAAATAGTTTGTTTGTTTGTTTTTTTTTTGGGGGGGGTGGGGGGGGGGGTTCTTTGACATAATTTTGTTTGATCATATGACTGCTTCCTTCATTTAAAGTAAGTTGATTAGTTTGGGATAAGACGTACTGCTAATATCCATGCTAATGGAGTATACTGTTTAGTATTAAAATCTATACTAGTAATATACAGTACCACTCTACGATCTATTTTTCTTCAGAGGCTGGAAGAGACATGTCTGGCTGCCTCATTGCGACGGGTTCTAAGGATCGAACAATTCGTGTTTGGAATCGTAGTCAAGGGAAACAGCTGTTCCTGAAGAAAATCCCTCACCTAAAAGGTCGGCGTGATGGTCCTGAGGACTTGGGGCGCCCAAAGGGATGGGTTGCAGTGAACTGGCTCAAGTACAATCCTGAGCAGCTTGTATCCAGCTCTTCTGGGTATGTTGTAAAGGGGGAAAAAACTATACATGCACAAAAAATACTATTAGTATTAAGATAAATTTATATATATATTTGTTATTTTTAAGTAGGACTTACAAGGTGGTTTATAGACGATCCTTGGAGACTAGAAGGTTAAGACATGTTTTGTCAAATCAGTCATCTGGTCACATTTGCATTGATGTTGACCCTAACATCATTAGAATTAATCTTATTATCATCCTCTTGCACACTGTGATGTACTCTTTCAGGGTTGATTCCAATATGGCTATCACCATTCCAGCATTCATAACTTCACTAGTTCTGGATTTGCAGATGACCAACTGACAGTGAATGTAACAAAGTTTAAAAGTTATAAGTCTGAACCTGTCTTGTGCACCACAAAAACTTGTTAGTTTCATATTGACTTCTTTCAAAATCACTTTGTGAAGGGGTTTTTCATTGTCACATTGTTTTGTGAAGGGGTGAACTGTTGCTATGGAACCTGAAGTACAGCAAGGGGCAGCAG
The DNA here is from genome assembly GCA_036898135.1 of Oncomelania hupensis. Lineage (NCBI taxonomy): Eukaryota > Metazoa > Mollusca > Gastropoda > Littorinimorpha > Pomatiopsidae > Oncomelania > Oncomelania hupensis. Next base: position 24,355,319 of record CM072518.1, read on the forward strand.
CAATACCACACCTTCAGCAACGCTGAGTTCCGTCCTCACCATCGACCGATCTTCAACATCGTAGCTAGTGGACCCAGGGGAGAGACCCTCTGCACCTTCTCTCAGGATAGGAGTGTAAGTTTCGTGTTCTTGAAATAATGTAATTTTTATTCTCGAGATAAGGCCATAAGGTTTAAGGTTTATATTTTTCAAAATAAGGTGGAACGTTTTTGATAATCAAACCAGTCACTGCATGCAAAACTTTGATGCTTTTGCAGAAAAAATTCACAAGTTAATGTAAGTTTATTGCTTTTTTTTTTCTTTTTAAAAAAAAAAACAACACATGTAAAGCTCCATGAATGATTAGTGAATTTGATTAATTGTGATAAAAACGAACACCCAAACACCGTAAACTATAATATTTCGTGTAATTTGTTACACTTCCTCAGCTACACACAAACAAAACGAAAAGAACACGATGGGAAAAATCAATTTAGTAATGAATTTGATTAAAAGAAAGTTATAGAGAATAGATGATGAAGCAGAAACATTGCTGTATATATGAATAAGCTGATGCTAAAACACATTATTTATACACAAGTTGGTGCTATAAGACAAATATAGCAGCAAATGAATCAACGTACTGATTGTGGCTGCTCAACCCAAAATGAAGAACAAAGTTGAGTGCAGTTTCTGAAAGTAACCTGAGGACATAAATCAGTGGGTAACGAAGGTTTGGTTGAATTTGCCCTGAACCCAGTGCATTATAATTTATATTTATCAGACTCGATAAGAATTTCTTTATAACATCTATTTAACAGGGCTTCCAATCTTCCGCCGTTCGGCGAATTTCCGCCATTTAAAAAAAATTTCAGCCGAAAAATTTTAAAGTTCCGCCGTAGAAAACTGCCGAGGTAAAAATTTCATAGGGGCTCCAAAATATCCGTAACACAGTCTCAGTTTGGTTGATCTGTAATTGGCTGGTTTCGAAGACTGGAAACGGATCATCGTTCTGTTTGCGAATAGGCAAAAATGGCGGGTCGAATTTTTGTTCAACGCGGCCAAAAGTTTGACGATGTTTCTTGCAAAAACAAGTGGAGATGGGACTGGATGGAGGTGGAGGTAGAAGAAGAAAAATTGAGTCAACATATCCGAAAGATTCCACGTGTCGGACACGCGTTTTGCGTCTTGTGCTCGAACGAAATCAATTACGGATCGTGCGCTCGTGACCTCGTCACTCGGTCATTTTCCGCCTTTTTTATCTCAGACCATTGGAAGCCCTGATTTAATGATTTGGTGGGTGGGTGGGGATGATAGTGATGATGCTGATGATAATTGCAGACGTGCCAACTAGTACGGATTGACCCTATTTAATTACGGCGAAGTGAATTAAATACGGAAATACGATAGCTTTTATAAGAATACGGAGGAGAAGTTGCCCATCGTTTATCTTTGCCAGCGGTGCTTCGGTACCAGTTTCTGGTCTCAGAATAGTACTTATGCACTCACTGAACGTCGCTGTGTACCTGCGGCATTTTCCAACACGCTTTTCGATTCATGACTGTACCCTAATCAATCACGTGATGAAAGCCGAATCAAGCACGCACGTGGTTCTTACCCAAACGCTAGACCCGAATCAAACACGTGATCCATTTGTCCAAGGAAAACACTTGTTCTTAGCCTTTTGGGTGTGAAGACTATAATGGAAGGAACTCTTACAGATCTATTTTTAGACTGACGTCAACTGGGGTTAGGGTAGGGTTGGGTTAGGGTTACCCTACCCACACCAGCTCAATGCCTATGTGAACCGCCTTTCGGAGTGTTTCAAAATCGCGAAAATGGCAGGATGTGGTAGACCCAGAAAAAGAAAAGCTGCTAAGTCTGATGATGAAGCCGATTCCTCATCAAAGAAAACAAAGACTGCAACTAAACGACTGCAAGATTTTCTGCATTCATACACAGAAGCACATCCATGCATCATTGCATCGAAACTGTCAACAAAGTACGCACGCTGTACTGTCTGTGGCTTCGATTTTTTGGCAAGTCATGATGGCTTTGACGATGTTGCCAGGCTGGTTGCATCTGCTAGACACAAAGCTTACTTACTGTCCAAGATCATACTGAGGATTCTCCTGATCCCTGTGTCCAACTGTTCACGTGAAAGGGTCTTTTCTCTGGTTAGAAAAAAAATGAAACTGACTTTATAGGGACTATGGGAAGTAAGACACTTAATGCCATGCTGCAGTTGAAATTAAAAAAAATTCAAGTATTTACTGTTATAAAACAAAACACTCTCCAACACTTCTGAAAAGCAACTGCTAAGTCCTTGAAACAATAGAACTGTTTTGTTGCTGACATTGCTTTTATTGGAAAGACTATCAGTATCATTCATTTGAAGTAAAACAAGTCTAGTGCTCAACAAGCTGATTTTATGGAGATTTTAGAGTAAAACAAGTGTGGTGTTCAACAAGCTGATTTTCATGGTGATTTTAGAGGACTGAAAATAGCCTGCTATTTCAGAGGTGTAAGCCTGTCGTTATAATGTCATAGGCTGGGTTTTGCGAGAAAAAAAACCCCTGACGTGTTAAAAATTACTGACAAACGGGTCCGGAAATACTGACAAGAACATTAGGGGGTTGACACCTCTGTACTTGATTGATTGACTGACTGATCGATTGATTCATTAATTAATAATATGGTGATATGTGTACCTGATGATGAGGATGATGTCTACTTGCAAGGCTCAATATCATTTGAACTCGGTGTTTTACAGCACTTAATTGTAATATATATTCTGTATGTTTGTGTGGAACAGATTATACTGTGGAGCGTGGAAGACAGACGGGCAGTGTGCAGCTTGCCAAGCCTGGGAGGCCATGTTTACTGTATTCGGACCTCTTCTCTCGATCCAGGTTTGGCCCTTTTTGAAAAGTTTGTTAAAAGCATGAACATCATTTTGGTTATTTAACAAGGTCCAATGTAAAGGGTTTTAATAATAATAATTTATAAAACTATAAATGATACAGAATGTTGGCTGTAATTTCCACTCTTACACTTTCATTCAGACCCAGAAATGACAGACAAAGAATACAAAATCAGAAGGCGCCCATCCCATAAAAATGCATTCACTGCAGACCACAAGCACGTGTTAGAAACTGAGTTGTCATGCTTATTGTAAAATATTACATACTTTTACTTTCTGTTGACTGTGAATGCACATTTTGGTGACAGTACATAGTTTTCCAGTATGCCTGCATGCAGGGATGCAAAGTAAAGGTGCCATGGAAACAGATATTAATTACATTTTTATTACTTTCAAATTTTCCAAATTTTCTAGATCTTTGTTTATATTTGTATATTAATCGGCTCAAATTTATTTCAGGGCGCATTGTTGTTGGCGTTGGTGACAACATGATTCGAGTGTGGAACATGTCAAACAAGACCAATCCTTACGACATTTATACTTTCTGGCAAGGCATCAAGAGCAAAGTCACTACTGTAAGTGTATGGAGAGATTATCTCCCTTTCTCTCTCTCTTTCTTTTTTCATTCTCATCCTCGGTCTCTCTTTCTGTTGACAACTTATCAAGTGTGGGTGAGCCGAGTTCTTATAATTTGTCAAGATCCTTGTTAATGTGAGATGCTTTGTGCATGTCGGTGCTGTATGCATCTCTACCTGAGCATATCGACCTGTGTTCGTAATGTGTCCTTTTGTTTCACCAGGTCACATTTTGATTTTGTGACCTGGACTTTTGACTCGTGAGCACCTTGGCGACTCATTTCACTTTGTAACGCATGTAACACAGATATTAAAGGTTGGGATCACTGACAGCCCTCTCTTTCTGTGTTTGGTTAAATTTCTGACTTTTTCATCAGTTGGATACTTGAAATACAGTCACATTTTTCTTGTTATGCAGGTTGCCTGGCATCCTCAGAAAGAAGGATGGATAGGCTTCGGCACGGAGGATGGCCGAGTGGGAGTAATTGATGTTCTTTCTCAGAAGTAAGTTCTTCAAATACTATTTTTTTGAAAAGGGACTGATCGCTTTGTGCCACTTTGAAATTTCCCTGCAAAATCATTAAAATCTCCGTAACTGATTACCTTCTTGTTGATGGCATAGATAATTTTGTCTTGGATATTTTTCTTCATTGTATAGGAGCAACCACGTTATATTCTTCTTGTCTTCATTTTTGATTATGTAGGTGGTGACTGTTCTCTGGAATACTTTTCTTCACAATGTATTAAAGGGTCTACAAGTGTTGTTAATATTTTTGGTTCAATATGATTTCAACTTTCAGGTCTTCAACGCCAATGATGTCCACCACATTCCATCGCCGTTGTGTCTATGTTGTTGCTTGGGGACCTTCTACCAAAACTCCTGAACGAAGTGGTAAATGTCTTTAATTTTGACTCACATGTATAGCAGTGTGGACTCACTCCAGTCCCTACCCCTTACCTCCCCATCATCATCTGCCCCCAAAAATAAAATTTAAAAAATCCAGATTTGTGAAAATCAGTGTGAGATGAGTCCTAAATAGTCCAAAAATGACATTTAAAAAAAAAGGTCTACGTCCGTCTGTACAGCGTCCGCCATCCTCGGCATTGACTACAAAACTTGTAAGTGGATTAAGATCTCAGAACCTATTTTAGCTATCACAACCAAACTTTGTAAGATGGTGTATATCCGTGAGACCTCATAAATTATCAGTGAATGAATGACTTCACTTCAAGGTCAAGGTCACATGGTCAACAAATGGTATTGAAAAGCTGACAATTTTTTCACAAAATGTACTGTTTTTCTAGGTTATTAATATTGAACTGTTGATTCTTTGATGCATGATAGATTTCAATGAGACATACATCCTGTGCACATTTGGTCAACCTCACTCCAAGGTCAAGGTCACTGAAGCTGTCCAAAGTCAGTATAGGTATTTTAAAGTGACCTTGACCCTAAACTATGAGAGATGTAAAGTTCAAACTTGTTGTATTTAGAGATGATAGATTGATCTTTCATATATTTTCCGTTTTTGCGTTGATGTTGAAGGTCAAGGTCCTTTTAGTCCTTTCATAAACATGCAAAAATTTCGTAATCTTACAGTGATATGGCTGTTTATTTAACCCATAGTATGCAACAACATTGGGTTATTTGATCATACATGAGCATGAGAAGTTATATGAAGGTCAAGGTCAAGGTCATTTAAGGTCAAGGTCATCCCAAGATCAAATTGGGGGGTGGAGGGTGGGCCATAATACAATTTTTGCTTTAGTTTATTTCATATTACATGAGTTTATTTGGAGCTGGAGGTCAAGGTCATCTCAAGGTCAGGAGCATCGAAAATCAAAATCGGTATTACTTTGCATTTTAATGCCACTGTTTCTTTTTTTTTCTGGGCAGTCATTTTTATGTTAAATATTTCAAGTTTCATAAGGAGCATGTGATTCATATCAACTTAGCCCGTCTAGTTTTCTTTCATTCCTGTGTATTTATGCTATCTTTATTGTTCTGCTGTATGCTAAACAGTTTGTAAGTTATCGATATGCGTTTTCTGCTTTGATGAGTAAATTGTGATTGTGTTCCATGATGTTTTACTAAGCTGCCTGTTTTTGTGTTGATGGTTTGCATTGATCTGTTGACTACTCTGAAATAAAGTGGAATTTGTGCTGATGATCTGTGGTGTTCTTCAGAAATAAGGCGGATTGAGTGCTACTAACATTAAAAGTTCTGATAAGGTGACAATAATGTAGAATATTTGCTCATGGTCTAAGGTGTTCTGCTATGCTGAAAGTTGTACAGACCTTGTTTCCTTCAAGAGCTCCTTAAAAACGCACTTGTTCCGCAAGGCGTTTTCTGTGTAAATAGTATGAACAGTAATAATACTTTCTGAATGATGCTGTACATGATGTAGTGCGAATGTTGTGATGATGCATACGAATGATGTGTGCAAGCGCATTGAGTTGCTATTCTAATGAAAAATGTGTTGTATAAATGCAATGTATTATTATTATTATTATTATTATTATTATTATTATTAATACAGATTTTGTTGACATTCATAGTCTGTGTTGTTCTCCTAGGATAAAAATAATCTAGGTTTTATGACGATAATGTTTCATTTATTTTATATTTATCATGCTTTGAATTAATGTTACTGTGGACAACTCATCGTTTAGCGTTGCAATAATTTATCCTGTCCTATCCTATTCCGTAACTCAAAAGTCGTTGGGGCACCACAGATGATCGTTTAACCAGAGTACTCCATCTTTCTCTGTCCTCAGCAATCCTCCTCAGGCTCCTGGCTTCACTCAGTGTCAAGCCAGTCCATTCTCGAATGTTGTCCTCCAATCTTTTTTCTTTCTCCCTCTTCTTCTGCCTCCTAGCACCATGCCTTGCAGGATGGTCTTTTGCAAGACCTGATGCTCTGGTGACATGGCCATACCATTGGAGTTTTTGTTTCTTTATCACTGTGAGCATGTCATCGTGTTGTCTATAGTAATGGCTTGTGTGATAGTCTGTTGGACTTTGTCGTTGGTGATGTGCTGAGTATAGGAAATGCCAGAAGTTTTCTGTAGCACCTCATCTCCATACTTTGTATTCTTCATTTTAGGTCTGCTGTGAGGGTCCATTTTTCGCAAGCATATAGGAAGATGGAGATAACCAAGGAGCGCAGCAGCCTTACCTTGGAATGTAGACTGATTGTCCTGTCTTTCCAAATGGGCTTCAACCTTGTCAGGGCAGCAGGTGTTTGTGCGATCCTGGAGAGGACTTCCTGTCAGGACCCATTGTCTGATACAATGGCTCCTAAATATTTGAAGCTATGCACCGTGTTGAGGGATTGGCCTTGGACTTTGATGTCCGTGTTGATGCCATTGGTATTGTTGGTCATCATTGTGGTCTTCTCTGCACTTATTTCCATTCCATAGACTCGGAGGTGGTGTCAAGCCTCTGTACCAGCTATTCAAGTTCTTGTACCTCTCCAGCCAATCCATCAATGTTAGGTTGGAGATTGCTGACTGTACTTTCATGATCTGCAATGGCATCTGACATGATGTGCTCTAGGAAGATGTTGAGTGTTTGAGAGAGTAGGCATCCTTGACACATACCAATTGTTGTTCGGAACCAGTTCTGCTCTGGTAGCCTCATCATACAGGCTTTTGACGACTTAATAATGTTAGGACTGACTCTCATGGTTGCTCACAGAGCTGCATGCCAGGCTCGGTAAAATGCTTTCTTGAAGTCTACAAAAACATGCTATAGATCAGATGTTTGTGCTGTAGTTATTTATCACAGATTATTCTGAGGTTGAAAATCTGCTCAATGGTACTTTGCCATGACCTGAATCATTCTTGTTCTTCAGCTATGATTTGTTCAGCTTGGGTTTTCAACCTTTTGAGTTTTATTTTCAAGAGGACCTTGATGGGATGGCTGATGAGCTGATCGTGTGGTAGTTTTCACACTACTGAAGGTTACCCTTTTGGGGAAGATTGATGACAAGCGACTGGGTCCATGGTGTAGACCACTCCCCACTCTGCCATATCTTGTTACTGATAATGGTGAGGGCGTCAATCATTGCTTTTCCTCCTGCTTGAAAGCATTCTGCGGGTATGTTATCCACTCCCACTGAATTCCCCTTCTTCAACAATTGTACTGCTGGCTCAACTTCTTCTCAGAGAATTGGGAGGATGTCTTCTTCTTCTCTGTTCTGGGGATGTGCTAGAACTGATGGTCTTTATTTGGTTTGTGGTTGTAAAGGTCAGAGCAGTACTCTGTCCCTCTATCCAAAACTTCTTGTTCTTCAATAATTTATGGAACAAGTTAAAAAGGTGACTGGACTAGACTCTGAATACGACATTGGAGTAAGAAAGCGAGCTTGACTGTTGCATGCTGTATTTGTTTTTAAATTGATAACAAACATGTTGTATTTTTGCTTTCTGTAAAAAATGAACTGTAATATATATATATATATATATATATATATATATATAGAGAGAGAGAGAGAGAGAGAGAGAGAGAGAGAGAGAGAGAGAGAGAGAGAGAGAGAGAGAGAGAGAGAGACTATTTTATTTTATTTTATTTTTGTTGTTGTAGAGGCCACTCACTATTCACTGTACTCTTTGGGCGACTTGAAAGTGTTGGAACACTCCACTCCCATGCTGACAAAACCAGACAGCAAGGCGGAGGCTCGTGACTTGACTGAGATATTGTGTGACATCAACAAGGAACATGTGCCAGTACTGAGAGCATCAGAACTCTTCTGGAATCTGCGTGACAATCTGTTTGTTGTGGGGGCAGATGATGGGTAAGGTTACGCAGGTTTTTTTTAATGTCACTAATGGTCAATTCAACTTTAATTCAATTCAATTCAACAAATCTTTATTACCTATCACAAGGAACTATGACATGCACTTAATCACTAAAATAAACAAAGTAAAATAAAAATAAAATACAAGTAAAAACTTAAAGATAATATAATATTTGTTTAAAATCTCTACAACATGTAAGATACGATTATATATGCACACACACACACACGCTATTTATATAGTAAATTATGTAATAGAATGTAAAACAAAATCTACAGAAGAAGCTGTTTCTATCTAATCACAAACACAGCTTATTGCCAGGGTACAGTTATCACAGAGTGACATCACACAAACAGGTTTACAAACAGATATCACAATCCAATAAAATTAAAGTTAAACTGTACACACAGACAACATTTGAACATATGTTTTTTTAATTTAAAAAACGGTACATAAAATACACATCTAACCTTATTCCGGGTTACAACTTCTCCCCTTCCTCCTCGCCGGCCCGCCCCGCCAGCGAACAACCGTCCACCCCCGCCTAAAGGATGCCCAAACACCGGAACAGAGCCTGGGAAGCGGAGCGGAGAGCTCTACTGCGGCTACTGCCAGCGCCGAGGACACACCCGGGAAAAGTGTTTTCGCCGCCTCAGCGACCAGCGTCGCAAACAAGGAACCGTGTTGGCCCTGCGCCAAGTCACTCCCGACGGGAACCCGGTGACCCCTGTCGCCACTCCCACCGATCACCTGGCCGTCACAGAGCAGGTGACAGTGAATGACCACCCTGCACACTGCCTCTACGACACCGGCCTAACATTGGACGCCGTCGTCCGCCGCTCGCTGATTAGGGACAGCGATCTGACCGGCGAACAGATCACCCTGAAGCTGGCCGACGCATCACAGCCAAGCACCACGCTACCTATCACCCGGATCAACGTCACCAGCCGCTACGTCACGGGATCCATCCAAGCCGCCGTGATGGACCAACCTCTCTACGACTTGATCCTGGGATGTCGTTACGTCTTCCTGGGAATGTCGCCCCAGCCTGTGGAGTCGATGGCCGCCGTTCAGACGCGCGCCCAAACGAAGCTAGCCGCGACTCCACCACCGATACCCAACCAGATGCCGGAACAAATCCGGAAGGCCCAGGAAGAAGACGCCACCCTGCGCAAATGCTACGGGAAGCTACCCGCCGCGCGCACTCCATCCAAGACCGGGGACTTTTACGTCGAGGACGGACTTTTGTACCGCCAGAAGGACGACCACTCTCAGCTAGTCGTACCTGCGACCCTTCGCCCCCAAGTCCTGGAACTTGGCCACAGCATGCCCCTAAGTAGTCACATGGGGATAGGAGCCACCGCCCTGCGGATCAGCGCGCAGTACCACTGGCCCGGGATGACCGAAGACGTAAAACGGTACGTCAAGTCCTGCCGCCAGTGCCAACGTTTCTCACCCCGCCATCATACCGTACCAGTAACCATCAGCCCCACCGTCGTCGTAGGAACGCCTTTCCAACGAGTAGCCGTCGACATAGTTGGGCCCCTACAGCGAACCAAGAAGCGGAACCAGTACCTGCTCACCTTAGTCGACGCATGCTCCATGTGGTGTGAGGCCGTTCCCCTGCTGAAGATGACGCCGCCCGAGTCGCCGACGCGCTCGTCACCATCTTCACGCGAGTCGGATTCCCGGAAAGCATCCTGACCGACAACGGGTCACAGTTCACAGGAAGACTGATGCAGGGTGTCTTCCATCTACTACGCATCCGGCACATCCGCACTCCACCCTACCACCCCGCCAGCAACGGACAGGTCGAGCGCCTGAATGGGACGCTCATCTCCATCATACGGAAGATCGCCGACGACCAACCCACCGCGTGGGACAGCTACGTCTCCTCGGCGCTCTTCGCGTACCGAGAGACTCCGCACACCTCAACCGGCTACACCCCTTCCACGTTGCTCTTTGGGAGACCCCTCTCTGGACCCCTAGCTGCCTTGCGACGCAGCTGGACAGACGCCAAGCTCGACGAAACACCGGTCGATGCCACCAAGTACGTAACCAAGCTCCAGGAGACCCTTAAGGCCACGTGGAAAGCCGCCTCTGCCAACCTGAAGAAGGCGAGAGAGAGACAGGCTCGATATCACAACCGCCGCGCCCGAGACCGAGAACTTCAAGTAGGAGACCAGGTCCTGCTACTTCTCCCCAGCGGCACAACCAAGCTCGATATCGCCTGGCAAGGACCCTACAAGGTGCTGGAGAAACTCTCCAGAACCACCTACCGCATCGAGGTAGACGGGAAACCCAGGACCCACCATATCAACCTACTCAAGCGGTACCTGGAACAGCCCACAGTCGCCCCAGATACCCACTCGCTACTTACGGTCGCGCTGGCCGTCGAGGTGGATGTGACAGAGATCGGCGTCACCGAATATCCGCCACAAGGGAAGAAATCCTTCCGGGACGTATCTCTCGACCCGTCGCTCCCCGCCAGCCAGCAACGCCAACTACGCTCCATCATAGCCGACTACAAGGAGGTACTAACCGACGTACCCGGGAGAACGGACCTCGAAGAAGTTCACCTAACTCTGACGGACTCCACACCCGTCCACCAGAAACCATACCCCGTCCCGCTATCCCAGCAGCAGGTAGTAAGGAAAGAAGTTGAGGCTCTGCTACAAGCCGGAGTCATCGCTCCATCTCGTTCCCCCTACAGCGCCGGCATAATACTATCATGCAAGCCCAGCGGAGAGCACCGCCTCTGCATCGATTTCCGACAGCTCAACCTCGTGACGCAGTTCGTACCCGGCACAGCGACTCAACCAAAGCTTTTAGGTTTTGAGGTTAGTTCAGCCAGGCTAGCTATAAATAGCTTTGCCGATAGCTTCTTTCCTTTCCTTTCACTGAAAGGGAGGGTGTAGGAAAGCTATAAATAGCCCGCAGCCAGCAAATTGTGAGGGAACCTAAGAGTGCTGCTCATATAGGCATTGAGCTGGTGTGCCAGACCCATGTCCGACCCAACGGACCTGTTCGCGAAGCTGCAGTCAGCGAGATACTTCTCCCGAGTGGATTTGAGCAAAGGATTCTATCAGATCCCGGTGCACCCCTCTTCCCGACAGTACCTGGCCTTCAGTACCATGGGCGGCCACTACGAATTCAACGTCCTGCCGTTTGGCCTTCACAATGCGCCGAGCATTTTCAGCACTATGAGGCGGAAACTGTTGGACCCCCTCCACTGCTCGTCCCTGCACTCCTTCATGGACAACATCCTCGTCGCCACGGAAACCTGGGAGGAGCACCTGCGAGTGGTACGCCAATTATTACGCCGCCTCAGAGAAGCTGGTCTCACCGCTCGACCGACCAAGTGCCAGTTCGGCTACCAGGAACTCGAGTTCCTAGGCCACACCATCAGCCATGGACAGCTCCGACCACTGGAGAAGACCATCCAGTGCCTTCGAGACGCGCCCCGCCCCAAGACTAAGAAGGACGTCCAATCCTTCCTGGGGTTGAGCTGGTTCTATCAGAAATTTGTGCCAGGGTACAATGGAATCGCCGCACCCCTCTCGAGCCTGACCCGGAAGTCAGCACCGGACCGAGTTCTTTGGACCCCGCAGTGCGAAGCTGCCTTCCAGGAACTAAAGGAGAAGCTGACGTCGCAGCCAGTTTTGCGACTCCCCAACCACGCGCAACCCTTCGTCCTGCGTACGGACGCCAGCGATGTAGGCCTCGGAGCCGTACTCCTACAGCGAGACTCCGCGGACAATACTACGCTCTTCCCCGTCGCATACGCCAGCCGGAAGCTGAAACCAGCGGAACAGAATTATGCCACGTCGGAGAAGGAGTGCCTCGCACTCGTCTGGGCAGTGCAGAAGTTTCAAATGTACCTATACGGCACTCACTTCACCGTACAAGTCGACCACCAGCCGCTATCCTTCCTAGCGACTTCGAAATCCCTCAACGCCCGGCTGATGAGACGGGCCCTGTTGCTCCAATCGTATTCCTTCCAGCTGGAGCACATCCCAGGGAGGGATAATCACGGAGCGGACTTCCTCAGCCGCCATCCCGCATCCGACTCCACCGAGTCCCCACTGAGGGCCGACGCCCCAGAGTTCGTTCCCTCCGCCACCCACTAGCCGTCGCCGAAACCCGGCAGCCCCGCGGACCCCAGCCTTGGGCATCCGCCGCCGACCACCCGAACCTGTACAGCCCCAGCCGCTCCTGAACCACCTCCGCCAACACCCCGCTCCGCAGCAGACCCCAGAGCTCTCGGCCGATTCTACGTCGAGGCCGAGGACCTCGCCTTTTCCTTGGGGGGGGGGCCTCTGTCACAGTCGGACTTTGAGCTCTGACTCTGCTCGCAGCAAATCTCCCCCCTATTCGCCCGCTGACCCAGCGATCCAAGCCCCGCCCCTCCGGACGGTCCCACGTGATCCTGGGCTGGACCTGGGGGCAATCAAGACATCAGTTAGTCAGTCTACTCCTGCCAGCCCGAGCGAACACACTGCTTGCCGAAGACACGTCTGCACCCACGTTGCGACCGCTGAGCTTCGCCAATAGTCTTGTGTTTCAACCCGTTCCTTGGTCCAGAACGGGTCCTTGTGAGGGCTACTGCAAGACTCAAGCCACGCCGCGTGCAGCCCTTATCCTCTGGCTGTCACTGAAGACGCGTGAGCAAGACCACCGGCCAAGTACATATGTCCGGTTCCGACCCAGCCAAGTGTTGCACCACCAACTCGACCCAGTGACCTACATTGGTCCCTCCCAAGCCACGCTACTGACCAATTACGCAACCGCCATCCAGTCACCTGAGGCAACCACCGCCTACGTTCCTAGCAGATAAGTGTGCACTCTGCGCACACCACAACTTGGCGTATATCTGGATACCCACGCTAAATCATCCAGCCACCCCTTGCCATATGATGATATCAGCCTATATTCGCCCCAATGACTCTTAAATAGATAAACCAGAATTACTCCAAGATACCCTGGACGTTATCAGACTTTCGCTCGTGATCCAGTTTTAACCCAACCTACTGTTTGACCTACACCCAGATAATAAATTATTGTATATTGTACTCTACTACCCGTCTTCCCTTGTTGAGCCCTCCACTAGTTAATTCTGTACATCTCTCGTCTGTCTTTAACCTTTTCTACAATTCTTTAGTACTCTTTAGCACTCTCAGCGTTATTCCTCTGAACGTCACCGCAAGTCGGCCTAGGACAAGGGAGGCGACACAGCGCGGAGGAATAACTGCTAATCCTCATCCCCCCCAACCCCCTATATTCGTGACACATGCCCAAAACTATTCGTTCAAAACATTTAATTAGTACTGAGGTTAGTGCTATTGGTCTATAATCGTTCAGGCCAGAGGGGTTGGGTTTCTTCGGAACCGGACAGATAGTGGCTGCCTTCCATGACTGAGGCACATTGTGTGTTTCTATAGAACCATTGAAAACATCACAATACAGGAGCTAGCTCCTTACTACATGCCTTGATCAACCTGCCACTAACACCATCAGGTCCCGAGGCTTTGTTAGGGCTGACCCTGCTAAGAACTTTCTCTACTGTCTCCTGCTCAATTTCTGGAATCATAACACTATCTAGATTTTCTTTCAGAGTATCACATATCTCATTCCTTTCATGTGAGAAGTCCTGCGTATCAAAACGGCAGTAGAATGTATTCAGTCTCTCAGCAAAATCCACTCCCTGATTTCCTCCCTTCCCACCAGCTCCCTTAGTCCCCTCCATGCATCCCCGACAAACCCTGAAACAAACTTCCCCTCCAGAGTATGTCAGTGCTACTACAGTACAGTTTTGACTGAAGTGCATATGTTTGCAGTATGTTAGAACTTATTCCATTCTCATTGTAAGATGCCTTCTTGAATAAGGACTTCTCACTTGCTATTATAGCGGTATTTAGTCTCTATGAAGGTATTTGGATGGAAGTGGAACACAGTTTTAACTCTCCACTGCACATATCACTGATTTTCAGGTAAGTGTTTTGAATGAAATGAACGCTAACAACTCTATCTTGACTCTCCGGCCTCAGCATATAACCGAAGTTAGACCTCACATCATTCGGCATATATGCATGTTGAGCTTTCATGGCATAATGTCATAAAGATTACCATGTAAAACCACTTTTTTTTTTGGTCACTGTTCAGGTCAATCTACGTGTTCTCCCCACTCGATCTGAAGCTTGTGGCATCCATCAAGGTCCACAATAAACTGATGAATTGTGTGCGTTGGCATCCTGCCGTGACTGATGAATCACCCACTGGCTCCCCCTGCAAAACCTGGTTAGTTGCCGGTGGCAACGACCCTGTTCTGCACGTCATGGACATGAGTTGTGTGTTAGGTGAGTTAATGTGACCAGAGAGAACTTTGTATTTCTTGGTGCGTCTTAAGTTTAGTTATTATTGCAATGTTTGTCAGAATTGAAAAAATTGCTGCTTTATTGTTAGTTTTGTTTGATTTCATCTGATGTTGCTTCTGCAATATTAGGTGAAAGGAGCAGTGTACGTGATGTGACTGTAATCACCAGCAGCATCAGGCATTTCACTGGCCACGCTCAAAGAGTCACCGATATCTGCTGGAGCCCTCACCACGATGGCCGGCTGGTGTCTGTTGGCTACGATGCGGAGGCATTTGTAAGTTTTTTTGTGTCTTTGCCTGGTCAAAATTTACTATTCACCGTTCATATCAATTTTTAAAAAAAAGTCCTGTATTCTCAAAAATATTTTTTTCTGATTCTTTCTATAAATAAATCTCATCAATTATCAGTAGCAAATAATTCACCTATTTTCAGTGGGAAAAAGCTTTTGAATGACTGTGAAAAATTTGGAAATCACTTTTATTGCAATGGTTTTGACTGATGATATAAATTTGTGACAGTAAGCCTAAGACTCATGTATGCAGGCATAATGGTATCTTAGAAATAGTTTTTCCTTACTTTCCACAATACATAATGTATTTGTTTTTGCTTAAAATGAGAACATCCTACTACCTCTTCCATTCACAGCCTCAATAATTAGTGCTTGGAGGCAATGAGAGAGTCTTTCCTATTTGTTTGGTTTAGTTGTGTTTGTAGTGAAGATTGCTATTTTAAAGTCCATTTATATTTAAAATAGATCTATTCCACTTATATTCAAACTTTGTTATGGCCTCAATTAATGTTAGTTATTAAACTAATAACTGGATATTTACACAGATTTTTATTTAATTTCAAATTGATTCAGAGTCAGATTCAGAAAACTTATTATCTCACAGGAGAAAAAGCTGTCAGTAAAAAAGGCAATTAAGAAGGTAACAATAATATTTAAAATATATATATATATATATATATATTTTTAAAACAAAGATGCTTTATGATGACTCACACGAATGTACTATTAGCATAAACATTACAGACACACTGTATCCTTTACATGCATATTCCACAATATTTGGAAACTAAACATTACCCTCATTACACTTCACCATCATAAACACACACACACAGGCGCACACACACATACCCACCCACTCGCACATAACACACACACACACACACACTCTCAATGCCAAATAACAGGTTTGCTATTAGAAATTATGTTTCAATTAAGTGTTACATAGTCAGGGAATACTGGATAGTGAATAAATCGCTGCATTATAAATGATAAAACTCCAATATAGTGCACCCATACGCCACACGCCCACACATACATACACCAACACACACCCAGCTTTCAGTCAACACTTAATTTGAATTTGTACGGATTTGGGGACAAAACTGTTTCTTGCTCTAACTGTGGAAACCGTTGTCACTCTATAACGGTGGCCAGAAGGAAGGAGTTGATAGATGATGGGCGAGGATGTGAGTGGAGTCTCTTGCAATCACCCACACTTTCTTTCTTCTTTGACTTTCAAACAGCAAACACAAGCTGTGCTGTATTTCACCCACCGCTCTCCAGCACTCATTTACAATTCCATTCAGTACATTATTCCTCACGCTGAGACCTCCAAACCAGCAAAGAGAACCAAAGGTCAGCAGCACAGGTTGAATAAAACAGCTGTAAAAGTTACCTAAAACAGACTTGTTGACTTGTAAAGAGCGCAATTTCTGCAGACAATATATTCTGGACTGACATTTCTTATGGATGGAAGTAGTGTTGGAATCAAAAGTAAGTTTATTGTCCAGTATTGTTCCTAGATATTTGTATTCAGTTACTCTCTCCACCTTCTCTTCATCAATCACTAAGTCAGGCAAAGCAGACAGGGTTCTTCTGAAATCAATAACCAGTTCTTTAGTTTTTTTTTCACATTTAAATTTAGGTAGTTCGCTTTGCACCATGCAGTACAGTTTTGCACTTTTTTCAGATAGACAGTTATAGAGATCTTGAAGTGCAGAGTCGTTGGAGTGCTTAATGAGAGCGATTTCTGTGAAAGCACGTGATTGTGAAGCCTCGGTAGTGGGATGTGTGTATATCACAGTTATAAAGCTCAGGCCAAATTCGCGTGGTTAGTATTTGTGTTGCAGAGACACAGCAAGCAAATAAAAATTGGGTGTACACAGTTGCTTTCGTACTGTCACATTGGCGCTACTACAATACTGTTCGTTGACATACAAACACACACCACCGCCGTGAAATTGCCACTGACGGTAAAGTCTGATCGGTCACCGCAAAATGTTGTGCCAAAACCATCGATGTAAACTAGTTCCCTGCTGCTTGTAATTATTTGATCCTCTCTGTAATGGCAAACTCTGTTTATGTGATATGGTGACAATAAAAGGATTCATATTCAAATTCGCATTCATATCTATTCATCTAAAATCATTGTCATTAAAAAAAGAAATAAAAAAAAACTGAAGTGATTCATATCTATTGTTACCTTTGTCATCTTTCCAACAGGTGTGGGATGTTCAAAAAAACGTGGCCTTGGCGTGCTTCAAAGGTCATTGGGGTCGGTTGCTGACCTGTCAGTTCAGCGGCCTTGACCCTGATCTGGTCATCTCAGGAGGGGCAGACAGCACGCTACTGGTGTGGAGTGTGTCTAAGCAGTCACCTCCTGAGTTTGGTAAGGATTGTTGTACTGTACCAAAACATACTGTGGTGATTCACTTCCCTATCATGTTGACATAACTGGCTCCAGTAAACACATTGTGGTCTATCAGGAAAGCTTGATAGTCTGAGGCATTTGCAATATGTTTACTTATAGCTTGTGAATTTGCAAATTGATTTGTGTGTGTTTGTGTGTATGTGTGTGTGTGTGCCTATTATATGGCAAAATTGTAGAGGTGGTTAAGAAGGTCAGATAGAGTAAAACTTGGCAATGCGTCAGTTCATAGATTCTTTAAAGGCCAGCTGATAGTAGATTTTGAAGACTGGTGTAGGCTAAGTAGTTTTGATTAATGTTCAGATAAATTGCAGAAATAGTGATAACAGTGATGAGAAAGTTAACAAGTAATCACATTTGTAACCCAAAGGCAAAGGAGGGGGAGAGAAGGGTGGGGGTTAGGGGAAGGAAGGTAGGAATGAAGGGAGGACAAATAAGGTTAGTGGGGTAGGAGAGTGGATATATGTGGGTAGAAGACTGACAAGAAAAAGGGTTGGTCATTTAAGGAGGGCTGCTTTTTTATGTTTATTCCTTGTTGGCCGAGGCATCCCAGGCGACAAATGATTACCGCCTCAACGATTTTAACATTTTACCCTAAGGCTTCAGCAGTTGTCCTCCATTTTATCATAGGCAAAAAATGTATGGTTCTTATGCATGAGATAAAAAGTTTGTGCAATATTGTGTTTTATTTGATTTTGGGACAACGTACCACTTTCAGGAGATCGCAAAAAGAGGAAACGAAAGCAGACGCACGCTAAAGTGAAGGCATCTGCTTTGCAAGAAATTGGTGCAGATGGTGGTGATCACGTCTCATGTTCGGAACCTTCCAGAAAAACAGAGATTTGTGATGGTGTGGAGGACCTCAAAGCCCTTCTGGAGAAAAGGCGCCAAGCTTTGCTGGCGGAGAACAGAGGTGCGATAGAGAAGGAAGATGACAGCACTGTCTTGGAAGGGGATAAAGGCAAAGACATTCAGGATAGAGAAGATGGCGCTGCTTTGGGTAAGTCGGTATGCTATGATTTGTTCGTTATTGATTTTTGTAATGTTGCTTCTACAGGCAGTCTTGTCACCTATAACCCTGTCACTGCCAAGGGAGAATTGCACTGAGTTACAACTATTTACCAGACAAATCTGGCTCACAATTGTTAAAAAAAGTACCAATTTTTTTAGCTTGAACAGTAATAGAAATAACTGGGTAATACTTATACATTTATGAAAGGTAATTTAATTTTCTAAACAAATATACTTTTTGAAAAAAGATATGAAATACACAGAGGTGCCCACCGTACGCGCTGGCGCGTATTTTTACGAATTTTCAACATAAAATACGAGAATACGAGCAATTCCTTAAAAATACGCATTTTTGTGGGGTAAAAAAAAAAAAATTCACACTGATTTTATTTATGTTTTGATCTGCTATTTCATTTACTTGCTGGCCCTAGAGCGCATGCGCAAAAATGAAATCTCGTGCGTGAGAGGTAGTGCGAGACTTTGTATCCGCCATTGTGCTAAACATGGTGTCGCGAAAGCGTTTACACGAGAGTGACGATGAGAGCGAGTCTGAAGAAAAGCGGGATAAGGTTGCAAGTAAGCAAAAAGCGCGACAACATTTCTTAAGCGAATACCGTGAACGTTTTTGAGGAATAATCGAATCTTCAAAAGGACTTCATTATGCTCACTGCAACAAAGAGTTCAGCATTGCTCTGCATACGACATTCAGCTACACTTAGATTAGGTATTACAGACAAACATTTTATTTTGGTTCAGGATGTTTTATTTTGTTTTTATTATATAGTACAAACCTTTAGAAGATTAAAAAAATTTAAATTGTTAAAATAGGTCAATATTAATACAACTGTTCAAAGTAGGTAACCCTCACATAAAATAAAACGCGTTTTTCCCAAAAGTGGCTCAGCCTTAGGTGTCTAAAATTAATACAAAGTGGATAAAAAGGCACTGTATTTACACAACAAAATGCAGAACACTCTAGTATGCTCAGAAAACAAAAAGTGTTGCCAGTTTCAGCAGAATATACGAAAATAAGGATGCATAATATATTCATAATTCATATTAATTAATTGTTGGACAATAAGAAGATCCTTTGGAGGAAGAGAGGGTGGGAGGGTATGGACTAAAATACAACACAAAAAATAATATATTAGTGTGCATTTGTGACCATAACTTGTTGAGTTCTATATTATTTTGTTTCATGAGAGGATTAAAATGGTGAGCTGGAATTAGTCTGTAAATTGATGTTTTGTGAATGTGGCAGTTTTCATGACAATAATTCTTTGATCAAATGTTGCGAGTTGCGCGAAATCTGACATTACACAAAATACACATTTTTCATGCAGCCAGTACACAAATGGTCAGACTGGGGGTAGGCACCTCTGAATACATTTTTAAAACTTGTTTTTAAACAAATATTAATTAATTTATTTTTTGTCCAAATGAGAGATGGACATAAGACATTTTATTGAATAAACAATACATTGTTCATTTCAAGACCACAGGCCACATGAAAACCCAACAATGAAACGCTTCATAAATGTACAAACAAAAATACGCGTCCCTAAAATCGGTCCATGATATAAATACGATTAAGACAATCCAGTTAATAAAACCATTTCTGACATTAAAGTAACACAAAAAGTATATGATACACACACAAATGCCCTTTTAGTATTATACCACATCTATCCTTTCTCATTTTCTCCCAAATGCATGTTTTAAATCTCATTGTTATTGAACTTTCTAGCATCTTTTTTCTCTCAAATCTACTTATTCTCTCTCTTATTCTTAAATGCAACTATCTTCATTGCATCATTTTCTCACAAACATCTGCATCCTTACTCATAATTATCTGTCCATTCGCATCGTGTTCTCATACACACCTCTTTCTGACATCAATCTGTCCATCTGCAAACATTTTATTAAACACCTGTCCAAATGAGAGATAGAGAGAACGAGAGAGGCTGGCAGTCACTTAATATTGTTTGTAAATTTGATGTATTGATGCGTGTTATTGAAGTCCTTTCATTTATTTCCCTGTTTAACGCATATATATTAGCTTTGTGGGCATGGGGATGGAGTGAGCTGCTACTCACCAATGAAAAGAGTTATCATACATAAAAGTAAATGTCCAATGATGTGTATTTGTTTTGCTGACGGTTTAACTGTATAGTGAAAAAAACCGTCACAATGATAATGATGAGATAACATGTCATTGGCATATTTCATCACACTAGCCATACCCGTGCCCTACACGAACCAGAAATTCAATGGTTCATTAATAAAAATCAAGGTTCAATAAGGGTTCGGAAAGATAGAAATGGATAAAATCACCAAAACAGACAACACTACAATGTTTTGTATTTGAAAATATGTCTTTTTATTAATGAATGTCAAATACGTTATAGCAGTAACAGTTAAAACAGTAGTTACCAATCAGGAGAGCATACAAACAACATGTCAACAATGATTAGAAGATATTCCATTTTCTCACAATTCATGTTTAATCTGCTGTCATCATTTGAAGGATACATTCTGGCAATCCAAGGAGAGAATCATACAAAATTATGTGTTTGGACATTTGTAAGCGTATAACATCAATGACAAATATGTTACACCAGTTTACAGTTAAAACGTAGCAGACAGAAATACTTAAGGTTGTGATTGTCTTCTCCTATTAAGGAGGGGACCGGAGTGGAATGGCAGCGTCCTAGACATAATCCTTCTTCGAAAGTGAAAATAGGACTGATTTATAATATGTTGCCCTAATGTTTATTGTAGATTTATGCCCTATATACAGACGTTCATTTGGTTGTGTTATCAGCTCGTCAGAGCATTAATGAGGCTTGTTGAAAATCATGTATCTGATTTCCAATAGCATACGAAGATGCCCGAGTGAAATCCGGAGGTAAAGCACTCTTGTGAAACAAATATCCACAAATTGGCGGGTAGCCAACAGAAATGGGAAGGAGCCTATCTTTTTGAAAGATTCTTAATATCCAAAACTATTTCTAAAATCTAGGATTGCAGTCTGGGTTAGTTTTAACAGGGTTATAATGAAGAGCGACCGCTGGCGAGAATGACCAAGGGAGAAAAAAATACTTTAGGTTGTGATTGTCTCGCCTATAAAACGTAGTAAGTTTAGTTATCAACACGTAAGTGATAATGTAACAATGATTAGAAGAGATTCCATTCACTCACAGTTCATGTGTAAAGGCCCAGACAGACCTACCATACAATTTGTTCCATGCAGTTTAATCTCAGGACTGGCTTCTTTCCTTGGTCCTGTAGTGCTCTTCTTTAGTTGCTGCTACCTACATTTTATGACAGCTATGGCCAACAGTTCAGGCAGTTCGGAGAATAGTGAGTGAGAAGATTGTTTACCATATTTAGCTGTTTTAGTAACAAATGAGGAGGAGGTTCGACAGAGGAGATGACAGAGATGATGGTATGTGCAGTCATTGTGTTGTATTGTCTGCCATTTCTTCGTCGTTTGAAGGAAACGGAAATCACGTGACAGTCCTGCCTGGCTCGGAGTATACTTCGTGAGATTCCGTGAAATGCCCTCAAGCTACAAATTTAAGCTAAATTTTGACACAACATAGAAAAATCGTGTCCCAGGTTTATCCTCCACCTTCCTTCCAAAGCCCAGCTCACAGAATTTCGTAACATCGGAGGAGGTACAGATATTACACTCGGGTCATTAGCGTATTATAAGTTATTTTATGATGACTTATCTCGTCATAAGCAGTCAAGAGGTTAATGTGTGTTGAAAACAAGTAAGCAATATGAAATAAAGTAACATAAACTAGGCAATTCCAGAACATTTCCACATACAGAATACACACAGTTTCCACTCTTTCACCTTAAAGTTTGGTGTTGGTGTTGATAAATAATGTTTGTCATTCATTTTGTGTGTGTGCAGTGCAGTGATCAGTGTCGTTGTTTAGTTTGTATAGCATAATAAGGAGTATTTAGAAATACTGTAATTTCTGGCCTAAAACAAAAAGGTGCAGCATTTGAAAGGAAAAAAAAAAACTCTTGACGTCTGCACATTACTGGTTGACAGTCTTATCTGTGTGCAAAATAGAAAGAAACAAGCTGTTTACAGACTCTCGCACATACAACCGATAAATAAGCATTTTTAAAAGTGTTAATTTTTTGGGTGGTGTTTTGCGAGTCAGTTTATTCCTCAAGAAACAAAAATGAGTTGAAGTAGTATCAGATTATACATTGTTACTTTGCTTTTCTGATTCATGAAACCAGACAACCTCTCGATGGGTACAAAAAACAACACTGTCAACAAATACCTGCGGATTTGGCATTTAAGAAATTTTGTCAGCGAACATAATCAAAGACAAACACGTTCTTTTTCTTCTCAATTTAGTTATGTTAATTAAATACTGTGTTTTGTATGTTATACCAATAGCTAGATTTTTTCTTCTTCCTTTTGTTCTTTAATTAATTTGTTTATTCTGCAATTCATTTAGTTTTCTAGACACACTTGCAGAATGTTATCTGTAGACCATTATATCGTGAACCGTTCTATGCCTATACAGCTCTGATATTCAGTGGTAAAGTTGTAGCATGTGAAAGCTTGCAAGGTTAAGGGGAGTAATATTGCCTAGCATAGGTATTTTGAAGAGTTGACTCTCTTGCTCTGTAACTAAAGAAAGACATTCTTTCTTCCTCTAAATTATGTATTTTTTCTTTTTTTCTTTTACTTCTGGAACGCAAAAAACATGTTAGTATGGTGTGGACTGAACACGCTATATTAGTGACCAACATTCATGCTCATTTATTTAACAGAATACAATAGTCACCAATTGAGGGAAAGTGCAAAATGTATTATGTGTACATGAATAAGAATACAAAAATGGTAAATTATAGTTTATATGTTTACACACTAATAAGTTTTAAATACTCATATTTATCTGTTCTTACGTTAACCCGTTTTACTGCTTATTTTAAATATTTGCATTATGAAAATATGTCCATGTGTTTGAAAGAATGTGTATAAATATTTTAATTCCTTTTTTTTTAATACTTTTCTTTTTATTTATCACTTGTGAGAAACACGCGTCTTTATGTGTGTGTAAAAGAAGAATGAATGGACATGTTTAATTGACAGACAATGTAATTTCCATGCTTTTGGATTAATAAAGTAATATCTTATCTTATCTTAACTTAGTGAGGGAACTGCAGAGGTATTCACACTTTTCTGCTATCCTATGCACCAACGGGAATCCCCTCAATGAAACATACTTCCGTTTTTTTTTCTCCGCGTGTTTTAGTGAGTTATTTCCAAATATTCAAGAATAATAACATGTGTCACTGGCCACCTGTATCGTACCCTCACATATTTTTATTTTTTTTGCTGCAGTTTATTATCCCTTTCTATCGCCAGTGGCGCGCCTAAACCCTACCTACCTAACATTATTTGTGAATTTTTGAAAAATATTCGGAAAAACATAACGCCCAGATGCTGGTTCGAACCCACACCTGTCAGGCGCCATTGGTTTCTGGCTTGTGAACAAGGCAAGTTAGTCCCGCCTTAGCCCACTTGGCCACAACGCTCGCCTAAAATAGTCAGTTACTTCGTGTTTTGTGAAGGTTGAGACGGCGAAGCTATGGAAAACTACAAGAGTCTTCAGGTCCTGTTTCACTTTCTGTCGATGATCGACGCACCTCCGAAGTCGCCACAAATACAGGCCTCTACAATTGTTTTTTGCATCCTTTCACTGAGCATGTACTTCCTCCACCGTTTTTATACTTATCCCACTCGTTTTCTGGCTCTAACAATCGTCGTTTTCGGCAATTTGCCATATTTAAAAGTCACGCATCAAGCTTTCATAAAAGCAAAACAAGCTAGACCGGAACTTGGTTTCATGCTAACCTTGTTTTAATTTATAATGGCGATACCCACGAGTTTTTATGAGAGGTGCCGGAAAGTTGTGAATAGGCAGACTACTATTGCTTTCTCTTTCATAGTAATGGATGTGTTCAGCGTGTCAGGAATTTGTCCCCATAAAAAAATTCTTTGAAGCTGCTTTGTTTTGCAGCATCTGCCGTGAATTGCTGGAAGAGCAAAGAGAAAATAATAGAATGACGTTATCAGAATCAGATGACTGGGAAATTGTGTTAGGATCTGATAACTCCGGGCAACGATGAAATTTCATTGCCATCAAGCATGACAAAATGGGAACCCCTAGGGTGGTTCCCCAGTACCCCCTCATGCTCTCCATTAATTCTTCCTTTAAGCATCCCCTTAAATATCTCATTTCAGGACATTGGTTGCCAGTGTGTTCCACCCTAACAAAATAGCATTATAATATTATGAAATTGTGACCAAACTAAAATCGACCCAGAGCAGAAACACATATGCTTTATGTTTCTAAATGGATCACTGATTTAGTTGTTACAATAGCTTGTATTCTGGTCGAGTCCGTGTGCTCATGAACGAGGTTTCCAACTCCTGCAAGTGACAAAAGAATTTCTCAGAAGTCGAGTTTTGTAACGACTCATGTTATTTTTACTGGTCCACTCCACCATCCATCCCCTCCACTCAGTGGATCAGGTGCATGCTTGACACTGCAAGAAGTACAATCGTGGGTAGTGGGTAAGGGATGGGTGGAGTACAGCTCCTCGGTTTAGTATGTTATATAATGACTGTGGCACTGCTGATGGCTGCTTTTATCTCCCTCTCTCTTTCTCACTGTGACTCTGGCTGTGTCTCTTTGTCTCTCTCCCTCGGTCGGCCTCTCTCCATCTCCCTCTCTCTGTCTATGTTTCTGTCTGTCTTTCTGTCTCCCTCACTCTCTCTGTTTCTGTGTGTGTATCTCTCTCTGAGACTCTCTGTGTGTGCGTCTCTCTCTCTCTTCCCCTCCCCCCCCCCTTTCTCTCTCTCGCTCTCTGACTTTCTCCATGTTACCGACTCTCTCTTTGTTTCTAGAAAGGCTATTTGTCTCTGTGTCTCTATCTCTCTGTCTGTCTCTCTCTCTCCCCCGCCCCCTCTCTCTCCCCCTCAATGACTTTTTGGCAAATGTAGCAGTGTAAGTCTATGTACTCACCCCCCCAACAAAAAATGTTTAACACATTATTGCAAATCTATGCGAGACGAGTCGTAAATAGTCCAAAAATGATATCAAACAAAAATTTCCGTCCGCCTGTCCGCCGTCTGTCAGTGCAAGAACTTTAAAGTGGCTAAGTACTCAAAGCCTATTTCAACTCAACTATCACAACCAAACTTGGTACGATGGTGTATACTCATGAGACCTCATAAATGATCTGTGAATTAATGACTTCACTTCGAGGTCAGGGTCATCCTATTTGTCAAAAAAGACAATATTTCACAAAATGTCACATTTTTGTCCAAAGTTATTAATATTGGACTCTCTCTCTGTCTCTCTCTCTCCCCTATCTCTTTCTCTCTCTCTCTCTTTCTCTCTCTCTCTAACACTCTCTCTCTCTCTCTCTCTCTCTCTCTCTCTCTCTCTCTCTCTCTCTCTCTCTCCTGAGACTCGTTATAGTGAGGGTCAGCGAGAGGCGGCTAAGCAGATGATCCAAAGACTCTTGCTACCATCAGTGGTTGAGACAGCAGAACACCAACTGAGCATGCAGCCAACACGGCGCTCCAGTCGTCTCCGAGGTCTGCAGTGTGTTGGTGATGAGGGACACTCACAAAACTCCATTCCAATGTCTGCCCCATCATCACCACAGATGATAACCCCTGTTATTCGCCGTGTCAAGTCAACTGAAAATGCGCCCACTGCTCCTTCTACTAGTGGTAACATACGATCTACTTCTCCCACTGCAGACCTAACAACCCCTCCTTCCACTTCCACTGCACTCATCGACACTGACATTGCTGATGATGAAGTAATAATGTCTGCGCTACAGACACCTACTGTCAACTCAAACTATCTCCCGCGGGGGATGAAGAGAGATCCGGTGCCAACATTGCCACGTTTGCTGATAACTCTAGACCTGACCAGTTAATTGACGGCGCTGTTGATAATGCAGGAGTAGGGAATCAACAGGGCACGCCTCTCTCCTGTAGTGTGGGGATCCAGGCAGTGACCATGTTTTTGTCTCATGAAGATGCCGTCACTCGTGAAGAATTTAATAGGGTCACGGAGAGTCTGTGTGATGAAATCGCGGCACTTTGCTCAGCTCTTCGTGAAGCGAGATACTCTTTCAAGATTGAACTGAGCGATTTGGAAATGCAGGTGAAAGACATAGTGCGTCACGACAATGCTTCCGAATCTGGCATAAGCTACTGCTCGTCATCACAGCTTTCAGCCAGACCCACTCCAAACCCAGCTGTCAAATCCTCCAAACCTGTCCATGTTGCTCTAAAACACAACCAACAGCCGCATTCCAAACCCTCCAACCCCAACCCTGCGGTTGTAAAACAAAACCCGCCGTCACATTCCAGATCTTCCCAACAGGTCGTCATAAAACCCATTCCACGACCTCGTACCAAGCCAGCTATTCCACTTAACCCTATGCCTGCAAATACGTCTGACACTGATGATGGCCCAGCCGCTCTAGAAAACAACAGCACGTTCACTGAGATGTCGCCAGTTATGAGTGTGTCTGACTACACCTGTCCTTTAAAATCCAACACTGAAGCCATTACACCAAATTCCGATTGGCCCCAAATCTTCGGTCTCAGATCAGGCACAGAGACACTGGTGCTGGGAGACTTTGTGGTAGCAGGTCTTCATGAAAACAAGATGTCAGTGGTCAAAGAAAAGTCTCGATTTCTGGACTAGACAGATCATCCGTATTGGAAAGCCTAAGAGGAACCCCACGCAGTGCATCCTACCGTCTCTACCCTGGTCTTACACGTTGGGATCAATGATTGTAAGCGTGGCCATTTTCTGGGCAGTCAGACATGGCGTAAGATCATTGCAGAGGCCCAAAGTTGTTTTCCAAAATCACGTATCATGCTGTCCACCATCCTCCCACATCGGCAAGGACATGCACATATCAGGTCCTGCATTATTAGTTCCAACTCCTCCCTAAAACAAGTTTGCCAGCAGCTAGCCATTGATCTTGTAAAGAACGACTTAATGTTTCGCACAACAGCAGGCAGGGTGAAATCAGGCTGGTTCAGGGATGACATTCATCTGAACACTAGAGGTAGCAGTGGTTTGGCAATTCACATCAAACACTGCTACTCTAGGGCTGTTAATGCAAAGAAGCATGCACAGCCCCAGTGCTTCAGCCCTTCTGGACCACAAAACCATTGCAGCACTCAACAGATGGATGCCCGTAGGCCTACAACTCAAGGAGGAAACATCGCCCCAGCCTTTCATTGGCAAGCGCCATGTCACGCCCAAAAGATAGTCCCTCAAGAGCAGGACAACTGAGGACCCAACCCTTGTATTCCACAGTTGTCAAGGGAAGGCTCATGCACATTCCAAGCTTATTTGATACTAGTGTTTCTTACAAAGGGTCGTCGCATTTCTTTCCTACAAACAGTAATGTATTGAGACCCATGCCAGCTGACATCGGCCCATCAAATTATCAACATCCTCAACGAAATAACCCGCTAGAGCTTATTCCCCAAACTCTCAGTGAAAGCGAAAAGAAAACTCTTTTTGATTACCTGTCAGGCCTACTTGTTTAAGTAGCTGTGTGACAATTGTGTGCGATGGTGGGTGGTAAAGGTGATAGGGGGAGTGTATTATGGGAGGGGGGAAGGGGGAAAGAACACACACTTCTGTTATACACTTGCCAAGGTTCATTAACTGCAGTATCAATAATTTTCATCCACGAGTTACATTACATTACATGATTATTGCTTTAGGTCCAGCGGACTCTTCCGAGCCAAATCAGGACCGGCCGACCCCCTGATCCGCATAAAAGATCTGTTGAAACAACCCTAGTGGTAAAACTGAAAGCTCTCCACCAGCCAGTCACTTTACAATAAAGACATCCCACCCAGGGGACGCTGAAGCTATACTCTTAATTTATCGAACCCCCGTTTACAAAAACAAAATAGAATACAAACATCATTATAAATTATCAACAAAACACATACATATAAAATACCTACATTGCTAAATAATAACATCATAGGAAGCCCTAGTGACCACCTGGCAGAAAGCATCCAATATTCCCAAGCTGATCCAACAGACCTCATACACAAATAAGGAGTCTTGTCCCGGAAGACTCTGTGGGTTCGGGCAAATAGAATAGACCCAACGTTTCCCGGCGTGTCGTAAGAGGCGACTAACAGGGGTGATGTTAGCACGGCATCACTGGGCGAAAGTCTTCTACACAGAAGTCACCGGCCAGGGCGGAGGAACCTCACGTTACTACAGGTTCAACGACCACGTGCTCAGGGCCAAGGCGAGCCACACTGTATTCGTGGATTTCGGCTGTGGCCAACAGCCTGGAGAGGATTGGGCCCTGCCAGGTCTTTTTTGCCCAAGACACAACACATGATGAGGCTATCCACTAATTCCATGCCGGATCGGTCGTCGCCCGGAACAAGGACCGCGCCTTCCGTTGGCCACCAGGACGGAGGTGAAAAGCATGCTACTGATGGACAAATTAGCAAGATCCGCACGAGAAACAACATCGTCATAGGAACCTGGAATGTCAGGACCCTAACTGCGGAAGGAAAATTAGAAGAACTGGCCCACGAGCTGGACCATTATCGATGGAACGTTCTAGGTATCAGCGAACTGCGCTGGAAAGGCCTAGGTGAAACAACGACTGACAAAGGCCACAAGCTCTATTTCAGCGGTAGAGATGACAGGCACGAACACGGCGTTGGATTCTTGGTCCACAAGAACATTCTAGCCACTGTCATGGGTTGCCGCCCAGTCTCCAGTAGACTCATTACCATCCATCTGAGAGCAACCCCTTTCAACATTACCATCATCCAGGCCTATGCCCCAACATCAGACTATTAAAGACAGCGAAGTGGAGGATTTTTATGAAAATATACAGGCGGTCCTTGACCAAGTGCCGAAGAAGGACATAGTCATAGTGCAAGGCGACTGGAATGCCAAGGTTGGCCAAGATGCGCACCACAACTGGGGAGACACATGTGGACCCCACTGCAACAACGAGACAAATGACAGGGGTCTGAGGCTATTGGAGTTTGCCAGATACAACAATCTGGTACTGGCAAACACGCTTGGTCTCCACAAAAAATCCAGACGATGGACATGGCACAGTCCCGGCGGGGAACATCACAACCAGATCGACTACATCATGGTCAAGAAACGCTTCAGATCAAGCATCAACATTGGCAGGACACGCACTTTTCCAGGAGCAGACATTGGAAGTGACCACGATCTCGTGATGATGTCTTTCCGGCTCCATTTGAAGAGAGTAAATACAGCAAAGTGCACTAGGCTGAAGTTCGACCTGGACAAACTGCAAGACCCGGAGGTGGCAAAAATATTTCAGGCCACAATTGGAGGGAAATTTGCACCACTGCTTATTTTGGGGGCAGGCGAAGTAGATGTCAACACCATGACCAATACCTTCAACTCAGCTGTAACAGATGCCGCCACTGAGATCCTTGGCAAGCACCGACCAAAGAAGAAGCCGCGGATCACACCTGAACTTTTGGATCTGTGTGATAAACGAAGAGAGTTAAAAAAGAAAAAGAACACCTCACAGGGAGCTGATGTCTACCGAAAAATCAACAATGACATCCGAAAAGGCATGCGCACAGCAAAAGAGAACTGGATAGAAGATCAATGCCAGGAAATAGAGAACAATCTGAACAAGAACAACAGCAAGAAGGCCTACCAGACTGTGAAGCGGCTGACAAGTGTTAAACAGCCCAAAGTCTCCACTATCCAAAGCAAGTCTGGCATATGCCTTACAGAAGAACAAGAAGTCTTGGACAGATGGACAGAGTACTGCTCTGACCTTTACAACCATACACCAAATGGAGACCCATCAGTTCTAGCATGTCCCGAGAGCAGAGAAGAAGAAGAAATCCTCCCAATTCTCCGGGAAGAAGTTGAGGCAGCAGTGCAATCGCTGAAGAAAGGGAAGTCAGCGGGAGTGGACAACATACCAGCGGAACTGCTACAAGCAGGAGGAGAAGCAATGACTGATGCTCTCACCATTATCTGTAACAAGATCTGGCAGAGTGGGGAATGGCCTACACCATGGACCCAGTCGCTTGTCATCACTCTTCCCAAAAAAGGTAACCTTCAGGAGTGTGAAAATTACCGCACCATCAGCCTCATCAGCCATCCCAGCAAGGTCCTCCTGAAAATAATACTCAACAGGTTGAAACCACAAGCTGAACAAATCATAGCTGAAGAACAAGCAGGATTCATGGCAGGGCGAAGTACCACTGAACAGATTTTCAACCTCAGAATAATCTGTGAGAAATACCTACAGCACCAACAACATCTATATCATGTGTTCATAGACTTCAAGAAGGCATTTGACCGAGTCTGGCATGCAGCTCTATGGGCAACCATGAAAGTGTACAACATCAGCCCTAAAATTATAGAAGTCATCAAAAGCCTGTATGACAAGGCTACCAGTGCAGTCCTCCATAACAGCGTCATCGGGAACTGGTTCAGAACAACAATCGGTGTGCGTCAAGGATGCCTACTCTCTCCAACACTCTTCAACATCTTCCTAGAGCGCATCATGTCAGATGCTCTTGCAGATCACGAAGGCACAGTCAGCATAGGGGGCAGAGCAATCTCCAATCTTCGTTTTGCGGATGATATTGATGGATTGGCTGGAGAGGAACAAGAACTTGAACAGCTTGTACATAGGCTTGACACCACCTCCAGAGCTTATGGAATGGAAATAAGTGCAGAGAAGACCAAAATGATGACCAACAACACCAATGGCATCAACACGGACATCAAAGTACAAGGCCAATCCCTCAACACAGTGCACAGCTTCAAATATTTAGGAGCCATTGTGTCAGACAATGGGTCTCGACAGGAAGTCCTCTCCAGGATCGCACAAACAACTGCTGCCCTGACAAGGTTGAAGCCCATTTGGAAAGACAGAACCATCAGTCTACATTCCAAAGTAAGACTGCTGCGCTCTCTGGTCATCTCCATCTTCCTATATGCTTGCGAAGCATGGACCCTCACAGCAGATCTCCAACGAAGAATACAAAGCATGGAGATGAGGTGCTACAGAAGACTTCTGTGCATTTCCTATACCCAACACATCACCAACGACGAAGTCCGACAGACCATCACACAAGCCATTGGACAACACGATGACCTGCTCACAGTGGTGAAGAAACGGAAACTCCGATGGTATGGCCACGTCACCATATCATCAGGCCTTGCAAAGACCATTCTGCAAGGCACAGTGCAAGGAGGTAGAAGAAGGGGGAGACCGAAAAAGAGGTGGAAGGACAACATTCGAGAATGGACTGGTTTGACACTGAGCGAAGCCATGAGGGCTGCTGAGGACAGAGAAAGATGGAGTATGCTGGTTAAACGATCATCTGTGGTGCCCCTACGACCTTCGGGTTATGGGACAGGATAGGATAGGATAGGTCCCGGAAGGGTTTTTAAGAAAAAAGGTAGGTGACTGGTCTAGCGAAGAAGAAGGTAGTATAGCAAATTGATAGAACAGAGCAGGAATGAGAAAGAGCAAATGAGAAAGACAGCGACAGTGGGAATTTAAAGCACTAAATTTCCAGAAAGTGGGGATACTATTTATACTGAAACCCCCGGCACGTCAACAGGGGATCCACGTGTTATCGGACCTGTTTTCAACCAGTCTAATCTATATTGTTATCATTCAGCTAGTGTATGTGACAGAGACACTGATTCTATCGAATGACTAATAACTGGTGATCATGTTTTGCGTTTTATAAATGTCATTTGCACTATAAAATAGTGCAACATAGAATTATTAACAAGTTTGTAAGATAATGTTTTGTTTTGTGTTTGAATGAAATATAACATTTTATGTGGACACGTCAATGTCTACCATCTCTACAACAAACTTCATGACATTTATTCTCTTTTACAGCGTCACGGATGTCTACATATACTCGGCTTGACCGAAACTAAATTATGTGACTCTAAACATGCTTCAGAGTCAATTTCGATACCACATTATTATTTTATAGGACAAGATGCTAATTTCACTGGACATTACTGGTATTGGTGTCTATGTTCATAATAATTTCAATAATTTTGTCAGAGAAATGACCTTGAACTCAAATGTATTGAATGCATCTGGCTGGAGGTCAGGCCATATAAAAATATGCCTATTCTTATAGGATTTATCTACAGAAATCCTGCCAGCAACTGAGACTGGTTCAGCAATTTCTTACAAATGATGGACAAAGTCAATGCTTGCAATTTGAACTTTATTATATTAGGAGACTTTAACATTAATCTTTTACAGTCTCAATCACACTGGAACACAATAACAAACTTGCTTGGTATAACCAAAGAGCTTAATTATAGAAGGAACCGACAAGAGTAACTGAAACAAAGTCAACTCATCTTGATCATATACACAGTAACAATCATAATATAATTTCTGCTGCTTTCACGTCTGACGTTTCTGTCAATTTGCAAATGTTCATGCCAGCTTCCAAAGCCACAGTTCAAAGGACACATCTACATTATGTATAGAAACTTTAAGAATTTTGATAAGTCCGCATATGTACAGGACTTAAGTTTAATTGATTTTATCAATTTAAGAGCATGTAATAACCCTAACGAAACATTTAAAATGTTTTTGAAACTATTGCTTTCTGTCGTCAATGCACATGATCCACTCAGGAGGAAGAGGGTCCTTGCGTGACAGACTTAAAAAACAAAAACAGTTTGATCTGTATAAAAAGCAACGTAATAAAGTCCTTACTCTCGTAAGAAATGCAAAGAAAAAATATTTCCAAACTTTATTATCAACTGACAACACTAATATAACTTGTGTTTGGCAAGCAATGAACGAATTTTGGAAAAAATCTCGAACAAGAAAAACAAATCAATATATGTTCACTAATGATGAATTTAATAAATATTTCCTTTCATTGACTGATTCTATTATTACATCTAATAATGCAAACACAACACAGATACAATGATATATGGAAGGATCAACCAGTTTTGCAGAAGCAAACTTCATGAATCTGCCTCATTTATTATACCTCGGTTAACAGAACATGAAGTAACTTCTCTAATATTACAAACAAAAAATAAAAAGTCTCTGGACATTTATAATTTAAATGCATTCATTATAAAATTGTCTCTTCCATATATCATTTAACCTTTAACCTACATCTATAATCTGTGCATTGAACAAAATCAGTTTCCTTCAATATTTAAAGAAGCTAAAGTAATACCTTTACCTAAAACAAGTGATACTTCGCAAGCATATAGGAAGATGCTTGCGAAGTATCACTTGTTTTAGGTAAAGGTATTACTTTAGCTTCTTTAAATATTGAAGGAAGGAAACTGATTTGATCTTCCTATATGCTTGCGAAGCATGGACCCTCACAGCAGATCTCCAACGAAGAATACAAAGCATGGAGATGAGGTGCTACAGAAGACTTCTGTGCATTTCCTATACCCAACACATCACCAACGTTGAAGTCCGACAGACCATCACACAAGCCATTGGACAACACGATGACCTGCTCACAGTGGTGAAGAAACGGAAACTCCGATGGTATGGCCACGTCACCAGATCATCAGGCCTTGCAAAGACCATTCTGCAAGGCACAGTGCAAGGAGGTAGAAGAAGGGGGAGACCGAAAAAGAGGTGGGAGGACAACATTCGAGAATGGACTGGTTTGACACTGAGCGAAGCCATGAGGGCTGCTGAGGACAGAGAAAGATGGAGTATGCTGGTTAAGCGATCATCTGTGGTGCCCCTACGACCTTCGGGTTATGGGACAGGATAGGATAGGATAGGATAGGAAGTGATACTTCAGTTCTTGACAACTTTCAACCAATTTCCATTCTGCCTGTTCCATCTAAACCCCTGGAAAGACATATTCATCTTAACCTTATGAAGTACTTAGAAAATAATGCTCTTTTTCAGTTTGGCTTCAGACCTAACCATGCTTGTCAAACAGCGCTCTCCCATCTTTGTGATTGGCTTAATGCTATAAACAAGCAAGACATTGTAGGCGCAGTTTTTCTTGACCTTCAAAAAGGCATTTGATCTAGTTCACCATGATATCTTAATTAATAAGCTAAACTACTGTTTTTAAAACTCTGCATCTGTATTATTTTTAAAATCATATTTATCAAACAGGCACCAATCAGTATATACTAATGGTTCATTTTCTTCTCCTGGAGACGTCACTTGTGGAGTTCCTCAAGGATCGATCCTTTGCCATATATTATTTTGTATATTTATCAACGACATGCACCCTTTTCTCACACAAAATGTTAACCTTGCCCTATTTGATGATGATTCATCAATTTATACTCATAATAAAAATCTACAACAGGTAGAACAAAATCTTCAAATAAGCATAAATAAAATTGATAACTGGTGTGACAACAATAGAATGAAATTAAATCCTAATAAAAGCTAAAGTATGTTTCTCACTACAAGACAAAAGCGTCAAAATGGATCTTTTTGCCTTAATCTAAACTTAGGGTAATACAATATTGATCAAGTTCGTGAACATAAAGTGCTAGGCATAATCATTGATGATGATTTTAGCTGGTGGTCACACATTAACCATATTTGGAAAAAAATTTCTAAATACCTTTAAGCTTTTCCTTCTAAATAAACTTAGACATTTTGTTACAGTTGGTGCATTGAAATCTTTTTCCTATGCCCACTGTATGTCTCATTTTAATTATGCATCAACTATTTGGTGTAATGCAAGTGACGTGCAAATTAAACCGCTAAAAGAGCAATCAAGATACTGTATAAGTCTTATAATATAAATACAGATATTACAACTACTGAGAAATACAAGAAACTCCGAATACTACCACTTCAAAAACAATTTGTATTTAATACAGCTATCCTTATGTTCAAAATCACACATGGAAAAACACCTGCATATCTTGATATCTTTTTTTTACTAAGCCAGTTGATAGGCATAGACTTTATAATTATAAACTACCCCTCTCTCGCCTTGATTTATACAAAAATAGCCTCTCATTTAATGAAGCTGCTGTATGGAACTCTCTCCCTCTCGAGTGTAAACATTGCGACACAATACTTTCTTTCAAAAATAACGTAGGTAAGCATCTGCAAAATTAATTGTCAGTAAAAGTGATATATTTTTATATGATAACAGTTTTTCACGTAATTATTTGTATTATTTATTATATATTTAATTATTTATTCATTTATTATTATTATTATTATTATTATTATTATTATTATTATTATTATTATTACTATGATATTCTTGTTATAATAATAATAGTGATGATAATGGTGGTGATGGTTGTGTTAGTAATAGTAATAATGAGGATGATGGTGGTAGTAATAGTATTAATATTTATTTTTTTTTTAAATTATTGTTATTGTTATGATTATTGCTATTTTTATTATTATTATTATGAGGGATAGGGAGTGGGGTGGTTGCCTAAAATTGTTTAAAGATAATGTTGTTGATGAAGATATTGGCGTGATTGTGTGTGCATGTGTGTTAGTGCATGTGTGTGTGATTTCTATTATTTCTAAGTTAATGTTAAAGGTCATTTACTATGTTAATTTGTTAAGGGACAGATTGAAAGATTAGACTTATTAATTAGTCTAAAATCTTTATCCCTAATAAAAAAAAAGTTTCAAAAGTCTCTCTCTCTCTCTCTCTCGCTCTCTCTCTCTCTCTCTCTCTCTCTCTCTCTCTCTCTCTCTCTCTCTCTCTCTCTCTCTCTCTCTCTCTCTAAACGATCATCATATGTGGTGTAAAAACGACTTTCGAGTTCCGGGATAGGATAGGATAAGGGGGCAGCGAGTAGGAACTCCCAGACCTGACAAACCTGTTGACCATGCTGACGCCTATTTCACATAGTTCCGCGTAGATAAGAGTAAGCTAGGTATTGGTGAACAGCCACAGGAACATTAGCTCCAACAGCACCGTGAATGGAGAGAAGCTGGAAGAGGTGGAGCCCTTTAAATATCTTGGCTCCAATATAACAAAAGATGCAGGCCGCCGAGTTCAAAACCAGGCTGGCAGTGGCTATGTCAACAATGGCACTCTTGAACAAGATCTGGAAGAGCATTGAAATACGCTTCTGCTCAAAGATAAAACTCTTCATGGTTTTGGTGCTGTCCGTTCTGCTGTATGGCTGCGAGAGCGAGACCTTGCTTCACAGCAGAACTTGGAAAAAGCGCATTCAGGCATTTGAAATAAAGTGCTACCCCAGAATGCTGCAAATAGCTTGATACGAAAACAAGACCAACGAGTACGTCAGGAACTTGGTCACGACACCCGGCAAGACACTCTTGCAAAAAAAACATTATGCAAGGAACAGTTAACGGATTCTGGCGCAGAGCTAGAGGAAGACAAAAAAACGAACTAGACAGATAATTCAAAACATGGACGGCGCAGGACATGTCAAGCCTCCTGACAACAGCAACAAACAGACTGACTGAAGTAGCGAAAACATTCCGCGACAGCATCCATCGTGTCTCCCCAACAGCCTGGGGGAGCAGATAGAGAGGTAGATCGTGTTAGGTGTGTTTCTCTCTGGGAAGTCACGGTGTAGAACGGGGAAGTCAAATAATGGGGCAGAAGCGGACCGGAAAAGATGCGCTTTGTTGGCCAATGTAGGCCAGCGCGAGTGTGGCAGGGAAGGAAGGGAGTCTAAGAGAAATGCGCGGAGATGGGCCGAAATAGATGCGTTTTATCTGTGAATGTAGGTAGGTGAGGATGGATCTGAGAGAGTTTCCCTCTAAATTGTAGACAGCGGACTAGAAACAACTCTCCATTTAATTGAGCGGGGGCGGGATGGTAAAAGATGCGTTTTGTCAGCGAATGTGAGGCATTGTGTCTGAGAGGTTCACCCCCCCCCCCCCCACCCTATAGAGACGGAGGCATTGAAATTGTACAGCCCCCAGGGTGTCGTTACTTGCAATCCTGTGCCTTTGTATGTTGTTCCTATGTCTGGGCCGGGCTGTAATTGTCGCCACCAGAAAAGAGACTAGAGAAAAAATTTACTTGATGGTCGGTAATGCGGAAACGGATACGTGTTGAGTGTGAGTGTTTAAGAAGAAAAAATGGATCTGGAGCATTTCTGCTCGTTTCTTGATGCGGGTTATCGTCGCCAGTACTAATTAAATAGTAGGTACTTTTTGTGTGTCTTTAAATATATCGGTATGAGTGCTTTTGGGTTTGGGTAGTTCTAATCATTTGAATAAAATTAATTAATTTTTCTTCTTGTCTCCTCCTTCATCTCCTACTCCTATGCTTATCTTCTCGTCTTGCACAATTATCTCATCTCATCTTTTTTAAATTTTTTTTAATGTATGTGTCTGAAAATACTTTAAAATAGTCGGGGAGGAATCAGAACGAGCCAAATGTCTGTTGGTCGGTCCATTGGAAGCCATATAAAAAAAAAAAACACTGAAGAGATTTTGACCAAAACGTCACAGGAACATTATGGTTAGTGGCCTGCCTTAAGAGACATTTGCTCTACCGCAAAGCTCCGGGCCACCAGAGTCCTTTTGTTGCTTAACACATTTTGCTGAATATTTCAAAAACGGCTAAAGTGATGTTGAATTTTGATATACAGTTACTTCAAATCATGGGGCATCCTTCAGCAGCAGTCTGGTTGTCGATCAGTCGCTTCGAGTTTCGCTCTAATGTTCACAACACCTTTTGCATCAGCTCGAGAATAAATGAACCGAAATTCATCATTTTTACTTTGTAGATACTTTATACTAAGCATATTATATTATTCCTGTTTGTAATTCTCAAAGGTCAAGGTCATTGTTCTTCACCATATTGTAAACACTTTTGCGCTGTATCTAAACAGTGACTTGGTCGATTTAAATATTTTTTGCTTTCAGATAGTGGCCTATCATTTACCGACAAGAAAATTAACACTTTTGAAAACTTTTATTTTTTGAAATTGTATGTATTTGAAGGTCTTGCTTTATCTATGTGTTTCTGTCTTTGGCACTGGCTCTCCCTATGGTTCAATCAAAACATGTGTACAATTTTACTACTTATCACTTTTTCATTCATTTTGTTTGTGTGGTCTGTCCGTTGAAATGGTTCTTTGTACTGTTTTTGTTGATCGGACATTACTGACGATTTACATTCATACATGCTTCAATTTTTAGTTGTCAATAATCATTGTTGTCATAACATAACTTTCCGCATGTCATTGCTTGCAGATGGAACTATTCAGTCCAAACTCATATCCAAACCGTCGGCAGCACTAACTACAAAAGCCAGTGCATCGTCGATGGCAGCAGAGCAAGATGAAGATGAATATGAGGATGACGAGGATTTGGAAAGTGATGAGAGCCCGCAAAGGAAGGTTGAGACTGGCAAAACGTTGCGAAATCGTCTTGCTAAGCCATTAAAAACGGTGGGAGGTAAGCCATTACAAAAAAATCGTTTTCCTTCTTCTTCTTTTTTTCTTCTCTCTTTCTTGTTGTTTTTATTGTTCTTCTTCCTCTTCCTTCTTCTTTGTGCTCCTCCTCCTGCTACCTTTCTCCTCCTGCTTCCCTTTGTTCTTCGTTTTCTCCTCATCCACCTCTTTCAGTGTCTGTTTCTTCCTTTGGTAGCAGCTTGACGATTGTTGTTTTCCAAATAAAATACTTACTTTAATTTAATTTGGCAGGCTTTGACGATCAACTCACCACCTTAGCCGATGTTTGTGTAGTCAGAATTAGGCTTGATAGTTCGTCCTGACAATTTCGGTCTATCATTACGCCTAACTTAACGGGCACGAAAGACGAATACGTTTTTGAAATACTTTAATTCTCACCTAGGGACACGCGTCTCCCTCCCCCTCCACCAATCAAAACATGAATAAAGCAACCCTTTTCCTGGGGTAAGAAGTAACCTTCAGGAGTATCAAAATTACCGCACCATCAGCCCAATCAGCCATCCCAGTAAAGTTCTCCTAAAAATAATGGTCCACAGGTTCAAACCCCAAGCTGAACAATTCATATCTGGAGAACAAGCAGGATTCCGATCAAGGCGAAGTACCACTGAGCAGATTTTCAACCTCCGAATAATCGGCGAGAAATACTTTCAGCAACAAAAACATCTATACTGTGTGTTTGTAGATTTCAAAAAAATGTTTGACAGTCTGGCAAGCAGCTCTGTGGGCAACCATGAGAGTGTACAACATCAGCCCTAACATTATTGAAGTCACCAAAAGCCTGTATGACAAGGCTACCAGTGCAGTCCTCGACAACAGCGCCATCAGGAACTGGTTTAGAACAACAATCGGCGTGCGCCAAGAATGTCTACTCTTCTCAACACTCTTCAACATAGTGTCGGATAGTGCAGTGGTTGGAGCACTCGCTACTGTGTCGAAAGTGAAGCACCGTCCGGTGCGGTTAGCACTTGGATGGGTGACCGCTAAGGTGTGAAGCGACAAACAACAACGCCCCCAGTTGACTCAACTGTGATTGAGTACCTACTCTCTTGAGGGTGGGGAAGGTAAAGCAGCGAGGGAGAGAGATGGGCATCACCCTCATTACGCTGGCCCAAGATAAGTGTGACCTCCAACATCACGCTCCCCTACGGCCACAAGGCTATGGGACTACCTTTACCTTTTACCTTTTACCTTCAACATCTTTCTGGAGTGAATCATGTCAGATTCCCTTGCAGATCACGAAGGCACAGTCAGCATAGGGGTAGAGCAATCTCCAACCTCCGTTTTCAACATCTGGTGGTGCTTGACACCACCTCCAGAGCCTTAGGAATGGAAATAAGTGCAGAGAAGACCAAAATGATGACCAACAGCACCAATAGCATCAACACGGTCATCAAAGTCCAAGGCCAATCCCTCAACACGATGCACAGCTTCATAGAGTTGTGTCAGACAATGGGTCCCGACAGGAAGTCCTATAGGATAGCACAAACAACTGCTGCCCTGACAAGGTTGAAGTTCATTTGGAAAGACTGGACCATCAGCCTACACTTCAAGGTAAGGTTGCCGCGCTCTCTTGTCATCTCCATCTTCCTATACTCTTGCAAAACATGGACCCTCACAGCAGACCTAAACCGAAGTATACAAAGCATGGAGATGAGGCTCTACAGAAGACTTCTGGGCATTTTCTATACCCAGCACATCACCAACAACGATGTCCGACAGACCATCACACAAGCCATTGGACAACACGACGACATGCTCACAGTGGTGAAGAGACTGAAACTCCGATGGTATGGCCACGTCACCAGATCATCAGGCCTTGCAAAGACCATCCTGCAAGGCACGGTGCAAGGAAGCAGAAAAAGAGGGAGACAGAGAAAGAGGAGGGAAGACAATATTCAAGAATGGAGTGACTTGACACTGAGCGAAGCCATAAGGGTTGATGAGGACAGAGACAGATGGAGTACGCTGTTTAAACGATCATCTGTGATGCACCAACGACTTTCGAATTACGGGTTAGGATAGGATGAAATTTTCTTGCGGGGCAGAAGTAGCTGAATCATGGAGTTATAACACTAACTATACTTTTTGGATGAACTGTGCAGTTACCAGAATCTGAAATTTATCTAAATAGAATTTCACTTTGTATGGCACAGGTTCAGGCGACACTGCAGGAAAGAAGACCAACCGCCGACGCCCGAGGTCATTCTTTCCTGTGAGTGGAAAATGCGAGAACAAGAGTCGGACTGGTACCTTCGATGACATTCTGCTTTTGACGGAGCTCCATTATCCAGGTCAGTCCAAGTTTGAAGTACTTTTGATCGCATGGAAGACATCTCTTGGTGTTTTGAATTGTTTGTGGTGCTGCTTTCGTTGTTGTTGGAGGTGTTGTCGTGTTTGGGGTCTTGAATTCTGTACTCTACTAGTTCCATCCCTTTACACACCCACAACACACACCCCACATACGTCCATACAAATCGCCAAACACCAACCACACAAATACACACATATACGCGCGCACATTTCGGTAAATTATTACAAACAAAACCATTAACGGATTAATAAATCACTGTTCGTCAATTATGCCAACCCCACCTCGAATCTTCTCCTTTCCCACACCCTTCTAGAGCCGATCATGACACTGGTTGATAGAGTATCAAGGGGTACACCAAATCGAAGGCGACACCAACTCCACCCCCATTAACCCACCTAAACACACACTTGTGCACGACGCACACGTATTATATATATATATATATATGTATATATATATATATATATATATATATATATATATATATATATATATATATATATATATATATATATATATATATATATATATATATATATATATATATATATATATATATATATATAAAGATATTCACACTCACAGACACGTACTCATAAACACGCTGACTTTTTGCTATAAAGAATTATTATTAGACTTCTATAGCCAACTTTTCCCCCCACTTTTCAGGAACGGAGGAGGCTGCATATGGACTTCTTCAAGTGCATGGGGATTGCTTGTTTGACCGTTTTGACATTTCAACTTACCGTTTGTTGCCCCTCCCTCCTCCTCCTCTCACTATCACCCCCCACCCCCTCTTTCTCGCTCTCTTCCTCTCTCCCTGCCTCTCTCTCTCTCTCCCCCTCTCTACCTCTCTGTCTCTCTCCCTCTCTACCTCTCTCTCTCTCTCTACCTCTCTCCCTCTCTACCTCTCTCCCTTTCTACCTCTCTCCCTCTCTACCTCTCTCCCTCTCTCCCTCTCTCTCTCCCCTCACTTTCTGTGCATGCGTTTCCCCTCCATCACACAACCGCCCACTTCCTCCGAGGAGAAATTTCGGTTTGCCCGACATTATATTTCATCAGATAGTAGAGAGTGGCCGTTTTCTTGCCAGTTCTGCATACATGGAAATAGTTTGGGCGCGACAGAGTGGCACAAAAGAGGGAGTTTTAGCCCTTTATGAGTGTTTGATATTACTTGTAATAACAATCTGGATCTTGATAAGCCGTGATGCTGTACTAGCGGAGTGTTTGTGCGTGTGTGTGGAAGAAGGAATAGTAAGGGGACAAACAAGGGGCCTGTAACTGTGTGTCGAAGTACGCATGTGCCCCCCCCCCCACTCTCTCTCTCTCTCTCTCTCTCTCTCTCTATCTCTCTCTCTCTCTCTCTCTCTCTCTCTCTCTCTCTCTCTCTCTCTCTCTCTCTTTTTTCCTCCGTGATTTTGTTTGATACGTACCTCTTTTGCTTTGGGTCGTTGACGTTTTGAGAGATCCGAGAGTGGCGTGGAGCACACTTTTTTTTTTCTCGCCACCCACCTTTCCTCACCCCCTTTTCCATCTCCCATCAAACGGCACGAGCTTCACAGCCTCAAGGTGCCTTGGGGCTCTCCTGTGGTCAACACTTTTAAGATTCTGTTTCCTGGCATCCGACGTTCGCCTATCTGCAGGAATGGTGGGAAGTAAAGACTAAGCCGCGTGTATTTCGAGCTTTAGATACAATTTCGTTCAATATAATGCATAGTAATTGCAAATAATCAGTACAAAGGGTTTAGAGCACTAGAAGGTATCGATACAATATCATATTTTATTACTCATTTGTTTTTAAAACGTTAAGCATTACTTTGCATCGAGTTAACAAAGCATGTGTTCATAGTCTTCTGAAACTAATCTTTAGCTATTTAGAAACTGTTTTATGTAGTTCAGGTGGCAGATAATGCTGTGTACAACAAATAACAGGAAGTTGTAATTATCATTATGTAATAACTTAGAACCACAGTTAATAAAGTTGAGTAAAAAGTTCGTTTGACAGACGGATCAATACAGTGGCCATGACATATTGATCTTTCCCCTGATAACAGAGTGTTTTGTCCCCATTCCTTTTAGTCCTCCCTAACTGAGCGGCATTATAACCCAAAGGGTCACGCGATATCCCTGTATCCCCGGATCAAACCCTATCGTCCGCCATCCTGTTATAAATGGCAAAAAAAAACAAGCAACGGTTCTGACTAAATCATTTGAGTTTTTTCAGACACGTAACGTTGGCACACTGGAGCACATGCACACGAACTGACGCGCTTGCACCTACTAGTATGCACAGGTGGACGCGTGAGTGCACACGCATACACATTTACAAACACGCACGCATGAACACGCACGCACGTACGTACGTACACACACAAAACACGCACACACACAAAACACGTACACACACGCACTCACGCACACACACACAAACACACACGCACAAAACACGTACACACACACACACACACACACACTGTACAAAAACCTGATTACAGGTTTGATGCCGATGAGCATAATTCCTGGGGTAAATCAAATATACTTTCACCACCTTGAAAGTTAAAATTAAATGGGGGTCTTTAACTTGCCGCTGACGAAGACAAATGATGAGTTTTAGTAGTAAAGTTGGATTCGCAGTTCATTTGAACAAAGGGAACTGCTATTCCATAATGAAAATGCTTGCTGAAGCCAATCGCCATGATCTTACTCAAAGATAACCCAACAAGGAACCGTACTTTTCTAGATTGCCATCTGAACGCGCGTTTTTTTGGATAAGCACTGAGTGGCTGTGTCACAAACAGTGTTTCCCACAAGCTTCAAATCAAGGGGTCCAAGGGACCCTCTGTTGAAAATTTTGAGGGTCCTTTTAAAAATTCTGAGGGTCCCTTCCACGTGTGCATACAAATGTGACTAAAGTCAATAAGATAAAGTGTAGTGCTTATACAATGTCTTATACAGTACTCCTCTCTTAAGGTGACCCCCCACGGGACCAAATTTTTGTTTGATCTTATCCGAGGGGCACCCTAAACAGTCCTCTGATAAGATCAACTACCAGTAAAAAACTTGATCTTATACGAGGTGCTAAATTTTTGTGTCGTGTGACAGTGTGTGTGTGTGGGTGTGTGCGTGTGTGCGTGTGTGTGTGTACATGTGTGCACGTTGGTGCGCGTGTATGCATGTATGCATTACTTTATATGTATTTTTTGTGCGTGTGTATGATGTATAAGCACACACTCAAACACTCAAACGAACGGATGCAAGCATGCATACACATACACACACTCTCTCACACACACACACAAACACATTGACGCGCACGCACGTGACAGACTTACCAGCACCAGGCTATGTGAACAGTAAATGACATCATAAGGAATATATGACATCATCTCAAACCAGGAAGTGACCTCATAAATGACGTCATCTGTGACATCAATTTCTCTTAAGCAGCAGTCTCCTCCATTTGGGAACCAAAACGGGGTTGACGTTATCAATAAACAGCACAAGAACTCTATGCCGGTGTGTGTGTGTGTGTGTGTGTGTGTGTGTGTGTGTGTGTGTGTGTGTGTGTGTGTGTGTGTGTGTGTGTGTGTGTGTGTGTGTGTGTGAGCGACGTCCACTGTGATAACGTGGGGGTACGACACTTTCGCTGGGCGCAACAACGT
The DNA here is from genome assembly GCA_036898135.1 of Oncomelania hupensis. NCBI lineage: Eukaryota > Metazoa > Mollusca > Gastropoda > Littorinimorpha > Pomatiopsidae > Oncomelania > Oncomelania hupensis. The sequence goes on from CM072518.1 coordinate 24,400,205, forward strand.
GTGCGTCCGTGGGACCCTCTTAATCAAAATCTTTGCGTCATCTTCCGATTTTTATGCGTGAATTACGCACATATGTGCGTAATGGGAAACGCTGACAAAGAAAGGGGTTGGGGGGATTGAGGGTAAGCTACTAATCTCTAGCACTGCATTGCCTCCCTTGTTTAGGCCAATATTGTGATGACATTCAAGAGACTAGAGCTGGAGAGACTAAATAAAAGAAAGACAGTCAGAGTGCAGACGAGAAAGATTGAACCTACACTAGTTGAGAAATTCAAACAAGGGCCAGTCCAGATAGGTACAATTTCTAACTAGGAGCTTTTATTAAATCAAATTGGGTCGTCTGAGTTGAGTAATTCTAAGAGTGAGTCATTGGATATTGTCCGTATTGGTAGGGAGTAGCTTGGAGATATTCTGGGTGGACGATTTCAGGGGTACTAGGGCTACTGAGGACTGCTATCATCACAGGGCAGGAGTGTATCTGGATTGTCCAGAGTACTTCCAGATAATCAGCGAGTGGTGATGCTCGTAGGGCTAGAACTTAGCTCGGATTTCGAAGGGCGGTGGTTGGTCCAGGATAGTCTGGGTGGTCAGTTGACCAGGGTTGGCGTGGCGTCAGTGGCAATGCGGGTCAGTCGGTCACTCTATTGAATAATGACCGGTGGGGCAATCCTGGTTTGAAGATACAGGCGTGGTTTTCAGCTTACGTTGCTAGCTGTCTGGGAATGATGAAATTCAGTGAAACGCTTCTCGTTGACTCCCTGGGTTGTCAGGGGCCTGCAGCGGGTCAGCGACTTAAAGCTGGTACAGGGGTAAGGAATACGCCCTGACAGGAGCCCGTCTGTAACGCAATACAGACTCTGTATCAGCTGGGGATAGGTGTATTCTGGGTTCAGCGCCTGTTGGCGCATGTGCCCATTCAGATTTCGAATTGGTTGAACCGGCCAAGGGTTAGCCGGTGCATACCAACAGTCCAACAATTGCAACCAGGTTTATGGGGCCATTGTGGAGCTTACTGGCAGCCGCTAATATGTGATACCTTCGGCGCCTTAAGATGGGGTAGCGTACAACAGGGGCAGATATTTATACAGTGGGAGCATGGAGAAAAGCAAATGGAGTAGGTACAGGACAAAGGGGGTTCTAGGCCAGGGTTGTACTGGGGGACTTTAATCTATGTGGAGGGACAGCATGGCATGGGATATTTACACATGGGCTAACGGGGAGCATACAAGTATAAATTCAAATCATGGCATGAGTCATGTACAAGGCAGATAATATATACAAGGTAATAATACATGTCACAGCAACACATCAAGACAAAACTATAAACACGAACGTACATATCGACAGGACATACGAACATGTTGGGCGAACGACGGGTGATGGGTATGCTACATGACAAAGAGTAAGTTTCCTCTCTTACCTTGACTAAGACGGGTCGAAGCACCAGAGTACTGCCGTAGCTCAGAGGTCGCCAGTTGATGGGGACGTGTCCAGGACAGATTGTTGTGGCTTCGAAGTTTCGTGGCTTGCGACTGACCACGGGTCTAGCTGTGTGCCAGGTTTTAAGGTGATCCCCGAGGGGCGGGGCTTAGGCGAGTTAGCCAGCGAGCGTGTTGGGGGTGACTGGATGTGTGGAAGGAATGAGTGGGCTCTGCCTGCCTCAGGGCTCGATTGTCCGCCTCGTCACAGGCTGCAAGGTTGATGAAGACGACAGTGGTGATTAAAAGGTACAGCAGGCCGGCCATCTCATAGCTAAAATAGTGAGGCTGTAGTAAAATGGGACGGTGGTTTTTATAGAGATAACCAAGAAGTATTAAAAAGGACCTAAACCACGCATTCCAGTCCAGTCTAATAAGGCAAAGCTCGTGTGTAAAGCGCTAGCGCCTTGTCGCAAAGAGAGTAGACGACAATGGTGATTCATTTAAAAGACGCAGCGTGCCATCTCATTATAAGCTAAATTAATGATACTCTTGTAAAATAGAACAGTGGTTTTTATAGAGGTTACAAACAAATATTAAGTAGGATCTAAACCATGCATTCCATCTAAGAGAGTTCTGAACACACGGACAAATAGTATGCTTTTGGATTGATTTAAAGATTAACATCCTGGCACGCTAAAAGTCACTTACATGACCTTAAAACGAGCTGGAGGTTATTTCCCTCCCAAAAAAAACCTGCTACACTAGATATTTTGATCCTAGAAAATTTATTAATCCACATTATTGAGGTGAAAACTCTTAAATAAGCAAGGAGAGGGTTTAAAAGATATTCGGTTGTTCGATAACGTCACCTCGCTTCTTGAGACAGTCATTACGTCCCACTCAATACCACAGGCACACAATAACCCCGCTTGGTTAATTAACAACAGCTCCTCGGAGCCGCCTGTTCGTCTCGCACCTCTGAGTTAATTTTTTGATCGCCTGTGCCTCTGTTCTAAGAGAGATGAGTCATTTTGAACGGTTCAACACGAAGTTTAGATTAACATTTTTTTTTCAAATATTAGGCACAAAAATATGTAAGGACGTATAAATAAGCCAAGTTGCCATCTCGGAGCGTAAACTAGACATTTTGTATGTTTTTGCGCAATTTTGATTCGACCTCTAAAGGGCTGTCTTTTCAGTCTGACATGTTCTGTCATCCGTGTATCCAGTATAATTATATCGATTTTCATCATAATCATCATCATGATCATCATCATCATCATCATCATCATCACCAACATCATCGTCGTCATCGTAGTCGTCACATTCACTGCCTCAACAGTGCGTACACAAGTGCGTGCTTATCCCACGACAATAACCACCCCAAAAATCTAACACATAAAACACCAGAGGGAACATTTACAACATTTTATTCACACAAAAGCAAACTAATGTATACATTTATATAACTACCCCCCCCCTCCCTTCCCCCTCTATATACCACAATCACACTTAACTATAATGAAAACCAAACTGGTAAACAATAATAATAAATGAGATGATGGTTTTCTTTAGAGTCTTTCTTGCTACAGCCTATACAAGTTCACAAGTGGCTGTAGAATTGTTAATTAGCGGATGATTGTACAAGATATTAATTATACACAGGCTTAAAAATACCGTAAACAGTAATAATAACATTTATCAGTGGCTACAAATTATACAAGATGCTTGACTATAGAAAATGCCACTCCAACTAATATGTCATTCTTTAAAAAGGTAATAAAGTTGTCTATTTTATCTATACATGTGGCTTTATACAACCGGCAACTCCCCCCCTCCCTGCCCCATTCCATCCACCCCCACCCTCGTGGGGGTGCCTGGGGTTTCAGTATAAATAATATCCCCACTTTCTGGAAATTTAGGGCTTTAAATTCCCACTGTCGCTTTCTTTTTCCTTTGTTCTTTCTCATTCCTACTCTTTTCTATCAATCTATTAAACTGTCTTCTTCTTTGCTAGACCAGTCACCTACCTTTTTTCTTGAAAACTCTTCCGTGACAAAACTCCTCATTTGTGTGTAAGGTCTGTTGGATCAGCTTGGGAATATTGGATGCTTTCTGCCAAATGGTCACTGGGCTTCCTATGTTATTATTTGGCAATATAGGCATTTTATATGTATGTGTTTTGTTGATATTTTATAATGATGTTTGTATTCTATTTTGTTTTTGTAAACGGGGGTTCGATAAATTAGAGATATCCTCATCGTCCCTGCGTGGGATGTCTTTATTGTAAAATGACCGGCTGGTGGAGTGCCTTCAGTGTTACCACTAGGGCTGTTTCGGCAGATCTTTTATGCGGATCAGGAGTGAGTCCTCTTTCAGCGAAGTTATGGTCTTGATTTTGTGGTCCTGATTCGGCTCTTTGCAGTCCGCTGGACCCTGTAAGCAATGAATAACTAACTAATCGGCAACTGCCCCCTCCCCTCCCCCAGCCCTTATCCGCTCCCCTCGTGGGGATGAAGGGGGTTTCTGTATAAATAGTATCCCCACTTTCTGGAAATTTAGTGCTTTAAATTCCCTCTGTCGCTGTCTTTCTCCTTTGTTTTTTGTCATTCCTACTCTGTTCTGTCAATCTACTATACTATCTTCTTCGCAAGTCACCTACCTTTTTTTTTTTTTTTTTTTTTTTTTGGAAACTCTTCCAAGACTCATTTGTGTATGAGGTCTGTTGGTTCAGCTCGGGGATATTGGACGCTTTCTGCCCAATGGTCAATAGGGCTTTCTATGATATTATTTTGCAATGTAGGCATTTTAAATGTATGCGTTTTGTTGATATTTTATGATGATGTTTATATTCTGTGTTGTTTTTATAAACGGGGGTTCAATAAATTAAAGTATAGCCTCATAGTTTCCTGTGTGGGATGCCTTTATTGTAAAGTGACCGGTTGTTGGAGTGCCCTCAGTGTTACCACTAGGGTTGTTTCAGCAGATCTTTTATACAGATCTGGGGTATCCTCTTTCAAACCAAGTTGTGGTCCTGATTGGGTTCTTTGCTGTCCGCTGGATCCTGTAAACAATGAATAGCTAACAAACCGGCAACTGACATTCTTGTACAGTTCATTTTTGATCAAATTTACGAAGAAATAATAAAGGACTTTTCCTTTACGGACTTTCTAAGTCAGCGACCAGCATGGTTCCCTCAGATGCTCAGGTCAGTTGAGACGCCAGGGTGTACAGAGGGCTCCCGTGTGGTAACGGTCAAGGCCCGCCACAGAACACCCAGCATTGATGGTACGATGCTGGTGGGGATGCCAGTATCAGTACTACAGCTGCCGGTGTTTTCCTCGATCTGGACAAGACGACAAAACACAAAACGATGCAGGTCCGTGTGGTCACAGTAGTGCATGCAGTTCTCTTCTTCTGTTCTTCATGGCATCAGTTCCCGGACGACTGGACACTGCATCACAGGACCGTCACAGCAGGACGACACACTACTTGAGATAGGCAGCAAATAGACAGACAACCCACGCCCGCACAAACCCCCTTCGAAAAACTCAGCTGGCACTAGAGGAACTTAATTTTTCAAATTCCTCTCTGTGACTAACCAATTTAGCTCCGTACAGCAGTTTTATTTGCTTGCACCCTCTAATTCGGTGTGCACATTGCTCACTGCAAAGACCTGCCTGTACAGCACGTTAAAATGAACGCAAACTCTCATATTCATTTAGCGGCAGTCTTGACCAGTTTAGGGTGACAAAGCAAAACTTAAAAAAACAACAGTGCACGTGTTCAAATTACATTATTTGCAAACTTAGCAATAACTTGCAATTTATTTTCTCTCTCTCAGCTTCCACCCTCTGTAATAGGCTTAGAAACCCTATCATCACAGGTTTAGAAAACCGAGTCGTAACAATCATCATCATCATCATCATCATCATCATCATCATCATCATCATCATCATCATCATCATCATCATCATCATCATCATCATCATCAACATCATCATCAACAGCGTCGTCGTCGTCTTCATCATTATCTTAATCATAATTTTCATCATCATCATCATCATGTGATCATCATCATCATCATCTTCTTCTTCTTCTTCTTCTTCTTCTTCTTCTTCATCTTCTTCTTCTTCTTCTTCTTCTTCTTCTTCTTCTTCTTCTTCTTCTTCTTCTAACGCCTGAATCAGTTCTGTACGTTTTCGCTCGTCCCTCTGTCCCCTCGTGCCTTCTAAGCCTATTTGGAATAAGCAAATACTCTCTTGATGTCAGGAGGAAGCGAGCACACCAGAAGAGATCGAGAAGAGGAGGTGAAATGGAGTGGAGAGAGATGATGATGATGAGGATGATGATGATGGTGTGTAGGCTATGTGTCTGTGTGTGGGTGTGTAAATTGAGGGAGGGAGTGAAGAAAGCGGCAAGAACTGCGGCGTCCTTGCAAGACATCGAGGAAAGATTTCCTGGTCAGCGACAAGATTGATAATCTTTGGCAAAGTCTTCCGAAAATACATGCACAAACTTTAAAAGAGTTTAAGCTGTTCTGTCGCATCGCCAGTATTACGTTTGCAATGCCACCCAAAATACCTGTTCAAATCAAATTGGCTCCATAGCTATTACTTTGCACGTGTTAGCAGCATGAATAGAATATCCTGATAAAATCACCTTGGCCTTTATTCCATCATTGTCTTTCATATGGATCTTATTGTTCGCTATCTTCGCTACTAAACAATATCAGTGCGGTGTCCCTTCGATCCAGCATCTCTTGTATAAAAGGTCACATCGATACTAAGACACTTTGTAAGTGATGACGTTAACACCATTAACCTACTTTTTTTTTTTTTAAATGATACCATCATTGGTTGTTGCTATGTTGAGAAACACCAAAACATTTTCTCAGTTTGCTATCTTCAGTAACTAGGCTGACAGTACTTCCTACATGTAGATTAATACTGCCTTCAGTATCAAGGTATGCCATAATTGCATAGAAGCTAACAATTCAACGCTGTTGAAGTATCTGTATACATTTCATGTACTTTTATTGACCACACATAGACTTTTATTGAGCAATTACATTTATGTGTTGTCCGTATTGTACCTAGTAACAATTAACAGTATTGCCACGACCATTAGTGCAAAATGTTTGGATTCTCACTTTCGAATCAAAACAAATATACAGGTTTCTCACCTTTCATATGGGATTTACTCTCAACTTCTCTTCCCAGATTAGAGATGATACTATTGGTTTGCCTGATCTAGACTGACGCTTAAGCATATGAGTATGTGAAACCTCGCTGGATGCAAAACTGTAACAAAATATCATAAGCCACGGATAATTTGGATATCTAATACTCATTCTGCACTTTCCAGTTTAGTTGATAAGGCACTGATTGCTTTTGTGACTTTAGACGTTTTTCTTTCTTCGGCTAATTTTGTAGTTGTGTCTGTATACTGAATTCTTCTTAACGCTCTTTTTTTCTATTGAGGTATGTTAATTTCTGTTAGCAGATAAGGTATCCGTTAGCTATTATCTGTTATAGGTCTCAAAAGACAGCTACCAGAATAGTCAAAAGGAAAGTTTTGTTCTGAGGTCGAGCAAGACCTTTTCCTTGTGCATTGTTAGTATTGATCACTATCGGAGTTTCTCTGAATTGTTTACATGATATCTGGAATCAAAGACGACCATCAAGGATAGTTAGGATGGAGTCGATGATTGAGGCGACGGAAACATGGGGCAGACAAACAATGTCTCACTTTCACCATTCCCGTTCTTTCTCTGCACAGATTATGCGGCTTGTCTCCGGACAAACACGCGTTGTCTCAAAGCCAGACCTACAATAAGGGACTTGTGTTTAAGCCCTAACTTTTGCTGACTCCATTTTTTTTTTTACTTTGCGCTTCCGCTACACACAGAAGAATGTCATAGCCACATTGTTTAAATTAACTAGATAGGCCAAAGTAGGGCTAAAACGGCAGCTTGATTTAGAAACCTAAGTGATTAATTTAATACCGAGTTGTCGTGAGAGAGAGAGAGAGAGAGAGAGAGAGAGAGAGAGAGACAGACAGACCAGACAGAGAGAGAACTCAGGAAACTTTAATGCGAGGCCACCAGCTTATACGCATGGGGATAACGAAACAGACACGGATAAAATAACGCAAAAAAACCCCACAAAACCACGCGTCATTTGACAAACTGTGTCTCAAAGACAATGTGTCTCAAAGAAACAGTACAAATATTATAAGGTTATTATAAGGTTACTTTAAGGTACTTTTAAGGTTATTATAAGGTACTTTTAAGGTTACTTTTGACTTAACAGTTCTTCACGTTTTTTCATTGCATAGTACGTAAACATCGCTACAGCTCTTGTGATAATCGTACTATCACTTTGTATTTAAAAAACAAACAAGCATCAATGGTGGTACGTCAACCATGAAGTGCCTCAAAATGTACTTTCCACGAATAATATCCTGATACGCTGGACAATACCCCAAAAAAAAAAAGCATTTCATTTTCAACAGATGGACAAAAATGACATGTCTTTGGAACAAAACTATCTTTTATTTCCATTCAAGTCTATAATGCCTAGACGTAACTTTACAAAAATATTTCAACTTCTTTATTGTAATAGATTATCTGTAAAATACTTCTCACACTTCAATAGCGATTTAAAGGAACCATTGAGAACATTTCGCTATCCATCAATTTACCAAATCATTCCTGTTTGTAGCAGTCTATCATACGTTGTCTGAAAACACGTTAAATAAAGCTTTCTTATTTCCTACTCCCCCGTTCAACAAAACATAAGAGAAACCAAACATGTCAAAACAGTGCTTTATATTGTAAGCCCAGTAATGTACGTACATCAGGCTGACCTACAGGTAGTCTCAAAAATCTATTTTTGTCCATTTCATATGTTTGTTTTGGAAGTCTAACAAGAAACATGTCTGGCAATTTGAACCAGTATCTGACTGCACTTAGAGGACTGTCAATAAACAGTGGGTAACGACCAAGTTCTCCAAAAACCATAACATTTGGAGTCCTGGGAGACACACTCAAAATACGCTTACAAGCAAACAAATGGGAAGATTCAACAGCATGAAAACATGTAATGCCCCATATTTCTGCTGCACACAGAAGGACATGTTTGACCTGGGCATCGAACAGTTTAAAGAAAACATGTATATCCTGGGCATCGAACAGTTTAAAGAAAACATGTATATCCATGCTTCCCAAACTCCACATTGTTTTCATGATCTCCACCACCGTACATTTGGCTCTGCCCGCAAACTGTTGGAGCGCAATGTCAAAAGACATTGTTGTTGTAAGAGTAAAGCCTACATACTTGTAGCTGTTTACAACTTCAATTTCTTTTCCTTTACAGTGCCATTTTTCTGCATTAGCCAAATAGTCCAAGAGACGTTGAAGCCTTTTCTAAAGTAACTATTTGATTTTATAAACAGCGGGTGTGGTAGAGATCAAGCACATTTCGTCAGCAAGTAATAACAGAAAGATTTCTTGCAAAGACAGGTAGAAACTGAAAACCATGCTTCCCCCCCCCTCCCCTGCCTAACCTTATCAGCCACATCAGTAATTAGCAAATTAAAAAACAAAATCAGGGGAGACAAAAACAACCCTGTTTGATCCCGGCGGAACAGTCAAGAAAAAATCTGAGATTTCAGTACCCCATCTGACACAAGACTGAACAGAACTGTACATCTCTTGCAGCACACGTAGCATTTTTGAAGAAGTTTTAATCTTTTGTAATACGGACCACAAACTGTCTCTATCCACAGAATCAAAAGCTTTTAAATAATCAATAAAAGCAACATGTAACTTAATCTCCGCTGCCCAAAAATACATTTCTTGATAATAGAAAAAAGTGTGAGCATATGATCAACAGTTGCATAGTTTTTACGGAAACCCGCTTGCTCGTCACAGAGAGAGAGGGAGGGAGGGAGAGAGAGAGAGAGAGAGAGAGAGAGAGAGAGAGAGAGGGAGGGAGGGAGGAAGGTAGAGACTCCGCTCCGATCATGCTGTGGTTGTATGGATGGAATGGTGTTATGCATGACTAATCAGTAAAGTGGTCAATAAGAAATCATCAGCATGGCTAAGTTTCTGGAACTTGCAGTCCTGCTTTCGTAAAAAAATTTTTCATCTCTATTTTCCTGTGATTTAAGGCTGCTGTGATGAAACTTCGGCATGGTTTCTTATTTTCAACGCCTTCGGCAGCTGTTCCGTTTGAGCTGAGAACAATAATGTACCGTAATCTTTAGAAATGGCCACATCCTGCAGATTGACAACATTTCACCACAGTTACTTTTACATGTTCCTGTATCCTCGTCCTCTTTTTTTGTTCGTCTTCATTCTGTTGTTGTTTTTGTTGTTGTTGTTGTTGTTGTTTTTCCTTACTGTTCTTCTCCTTCCGCCTTCTTCCTCCAGTCCCAAAGCCTTAGTTTTCATTTTCCTTAAAAAAAAAAATCTGTATTTTGGCATTCCTTCTGGGTTTTTTTCTACGTCTTTCATGCATGCACATGACTTTCCTTTTATTGACTCGCATGCAATGTGAGTCTATGTACTAACCCCTAAACATTTTTTCCCCAGATTTTTGCAATTCTGTGCGAGATGATACCTAAATAGTCCAAAAATGTTATCGAAAACAAATGTCCATCCGTACGTCTGTCTGTCCGATGTCTGTGCAAAAACTTTTAAGTGGCCGTTTACTCAGAGGCTATTTGAACTATCACAATTAAACTTGGTAAAATGGTGTATACCCACGAGATCTCGAAAGTGGTTAGTGAATGAATAACTTCACTTCAAGATCAAGGTTACAGGGTCATGAAATGTTACTTTAAAAAAAAATAATTTTCACCCAATTTCATATTTTTCTAGGTTATTAATATTGAACTTATGATTCTTTGATGCATGATAGATATCAGATGAGGCATACATACTGTGCAAATTTGGTCAACCTCACTCCAAGGTCACTGGAGCTGTCCATACATTGGGTTTGTATAGGTAGTTTGACGTGACCTTGACCCTAAACTGTGATAGACATAAAGTCCAAACTTGTTGTGTTTAGAGATGATAGATTGATCTTTCATACATGTTCCGACTATAAAATCCATCAACTGATGAATTCAAAATCTAAAACTAGGTTATTAAAACTGAATCGTCTTAGTGGAATCATCTTCTCTCTATTTAAATAAAACTAATATCTCATTATGATTATTACACTGAAATAGAATAGAATGTGCCCCTAGATTGCTTTCTTCTTGGTTATAACCACTGTTCATAGTTATAACTACCGATATTTCTTGAATTTAAAAGTGCAATACGCTGAATCCTTACTTTACATTTTGTGTGATTTACGTGTTATTTGTCTTATTGTGTTGTATGGGTATAATGTTGAATTGGTTTCTATGTGTATTTATTTTGTTTATGTTACCACAATTATTTTTGTGTTGTAATTTCCTTACATTACATTACATGATTATTGCTTTAGGTCCAGCGGACTCTTCCAAGTGTAATTTCCTTAGTGTTTGTCTTAATGTATTATGATGTTCTACAAGAGTCCAGTTGCTGAATATATTATAAATGCCGCTGTAGTGTTATACAATGCCGTTCATGGTACGAATGCTATATGTATCTCAATCCTCACACACACACCCTCACCCCCATTTCAATTTTCTCCCTCTCCCCTCAAACTTTTTTTTGGGCTATACAGCCCCCTCCCCCCCCCCACCCCAGGGTTGTGAGCCTCTTGTCATTTTGTATATTTAGCGTGTATGTTGGTATAGATTGCCGCGCTTTGAGCCTGAATGATTTGGGGAAAGGCGCGTATAGCATCCTGTATTATTATTATTATTATTATTATTATTATTATTATTATTATTATTATTATTATTATTATTATTATTATATCAGGCATGCTACTTTTCCGGGAATTCCCGGAATTTCGGGAGATCGATTTTTGGGTCCCGGTGGCTTTCCGGGTGATTGAAAATTTTCCGGGAGTATTAAAAAAATCTGTGTCGAAAAGAAAGAATTGCAAGCGTTCTTATCACGGTAGGCAATATCAGCGGGATTCGTCTGCTAGACCGCAGTGACAGTCAATTTTAACGATCATGTCAAAGCGGCGTTGTGATTAGCTAGCTAAATGTATCTCACCCATCAGATTGCTTCTCTCTTACGTGATTGGCTCTGTGTTATAGCGTAGGCGGCCGTTTTATTTTTGACCGTCTTCACCACGTGTTGTGCACGATTCTCTGGTTTTTTAAAGTCAGAGTTATCTGCAAAAGGAAAGCCGTAGAAACGCTGAAAAATGAGGCCAAAAAAGCACATTTGAAATTGTACAAAAAGCAATCGAAGAAAACATGACTTTCTAAAAAGAACTTTTAAACTCAAGCTTAGTTTATTTTGTTCTCTCTTCTGAGGACTGATGTTATTTCTAAATGACAGACTATAATAAAATAATGTTAACAGACATGTGTCGGATAGCGCTGTGGTTGGAGCACTCGCTACTGTGTCGCAAGTTAAGCACCGTCCAGTGCGGTTAGCACTTGGATGGGTGACCGCAAAACGTGAAGCGACAAATAACAACGCCCCCAGTTGACTCAACTGTGACTGAGTACCTACTCTCTTAAGGGTGGGGAAGGTAAAGCAGCGAGGGAGAGAGATGGGCATCACCCTCATTACGCTGTCCCAAGATAAGTGTGATCTCCAACATCACGCTCCCCTACGGCCACAAGGCTATGGGACTACCTTTACCTTTACCTTTTAACAGACACGTAGGCCTACCAGTCTCATTTCTTGTATATAGTTTAAACTAAAATGTGTTGGATTTTTTTCGTCTTTGTTGATTGATTTTTCGACTCTCAAAATGTGCTCAAAATGTGCCAGATTGCACAGATTTTAACCTTTAAAAAAAAAAAAATTCTGGGGGACCATGCCCCCGGATCCCCCTAGGGGGCTCGCCTGCTCGCTCTAGGGGCTCTGCTAATCCTTCCAAAATTTTCCTGGAAAACTAAATTTTCAGAGTAGCATGCCTGTATATTTACATCATGTTATGTGAACCAAATGGACAAAGTTCCAAAGTTTTTAAGTTGATCTTGAAGGTCTGTCATTTTAGGCCGTGCAAAAACAAACAAGAAATAGGACAAGATGGTTGTTTATTAAACCGGGCGATAGTATGCAACAACATTGTTTGGTTGTTTTTTTTTAATCAGACATGCATGAGAGATCATGTGAGGGTCAATGTCATCCCAAGATCAAGGTCACTGAAGGTCAAGGTCATCCCAAAGTCACCTTTGTTTTGGCATAATTCGGCTTTTATTGTACTTTGTTTGATAGTACTTGAGTATTTGGAGCCGGAGGTCAACGTCTTCTCATGGTTAAGAGCATAGAAAGATGAAATTCGGTATTACTTTGCATTTTAATGTCATCATTCCATTTTGTTCTTTTTCTGGGCACTCATTTTCCTGTTAAATATTGCGAGTCCCATAAGGAGCATGTGAGTCATATGGGCTTTGCCCTTCGAGTTTTTTTCTTGGGTTATGTGTCTTACCGGTTTTGGTCAATCCTATTTTTAGCTCAAGAATGGTGACTATCGGTTGCTATTAGCAGGCACAAAAACTACGGCATATTTGATTTAATCAAAAACTATACTTTCGAAACGAATACTTTTTTAAAAAAAGGGGCAACACTCATTGTATATGTTAAAAGGATCTGTCGAGGTAGCGTGGTCAAAGTGGGTCCATTTAAAAAAAAAAGATTTTGAACTTTTTAAGGATTCTTTATGGCAAAACAAACATACTTATGTTTGACCTGTAGGTCTAGTATATGCAGTGAACTTCATTGTTTAAAGAGAGAGAAAGCAGACAGACCGACCCCTGACAGCAATTGTCTTTGCGCGCTTTCCAACGCGGCTGTTAGTCTATTCTAGGTATTATGATATCTGCGGAAATTTCACTTATCTCTAAGTGCTCAGCTGTGATCCGAATGTCAGAAAAAAAAAAGTTGTTCCTCAATGATCCACCCCTGTTTCATGTTTGAATTTAAGGCAGTGAAAGTTGCACAAATCTTTGCATTATATCATCTCTCTCTTCTCCCGACACCAACACAAGAGCTAGCTAGCTACGCGAAGTAAAACTCACTTTTCACCCGCTATAATTTGCTCAGCAGTTACGCTGACGTATATTGGCTCACAGAATTTCTCTAAATCAGGTTTATGAGCCAGTTTCTGAATGAGATGGCTACCGGCCAACAGTCTGTCCACCGTCTTTGCCATCATGCATATTATTTCAGAATTTATTGTGTTGTTTATGTAGTGTCTTTCCGATTGCTGTCACTTACTTACCGACTGCTGCAAGTCATACAAAGAGCGTAATATTGCAGTGAAACGGCAGTATGCTATTAACATGTAATCAATATTTTTGTGCACCGATATTCACACTGATGAAACATAGCAGTTTTTGTGTGTGTTGGCAAGTGCGCTATACTAATAGAACATCTCTCTCCCTCCTCCCGTCCACCCACCCTCTCTCTCTTTCTTTCTGTGTTTCTTTCATATATATATATATATATATATATATATATATATATATATATATATATATATATATATATATATATATATATATATATATATATATATATATATATATATATATATATATATATATATATATATATATAAAAGCAAACAAACAGACCTTGAACATGTATTGTATAAGATGTGATTTAAATGCACGCCGATCAATAATGTTCTATTGAATAAAAAGTGCTGATATCTCGAAACGGATTTTTTACAATACCAAGAAGAAGAAGAAGAAATCTTCCGGATTATTTGTAAAGAGTGGACGTTGTCTAGCGGACCGATGAACCGTGGACTCCCTGTGAAGCAAACTGTGTGGCTAAAAATAAACCCCAGCCGCTTTAAACCTCTTGAATAATTCAAGGGGATTTTGATTGAACACACTTTTAGTTTCCGCGTGGACGACTAGGATTGATAGTCTTGAGAGGAGCCGGTTGCATGAAAGTCTGTGTTTGTGTCTTTAAGCCCAAATTGCAACCGCTCGCGGTGACCTGACTCAGTTGCAGAATGCCTCTTACAATAGAGTTTGTTTTCTGTCTTGCTCGATTAACATGCATCATCAGTGTTTGCTTGTTCAGTCATCATTTCTTGAATAATTTAAGAGGAGCCACTTGAGGTTGCACGAAGAACGCCTGTCTCTGTGAACTATTGCAGGATCTACTCAGTTCATGATGGTAAGGCATACTCGCTTGCCGCTGACTTTTAGTCATCGTTCTCCAATAAATCAATGGGATTTAATAGGACTCGTTTCCGACTGAAAGGAACCGGTTGTATGAAAAGCTGTCGTTGTTTTGTCAAAAAACGTAATCGACATGGTGTTCTGGATTCACTTGAGGTTAATACCTTTTGCGATAGATGTTGATCAGTTTCTCAGGTTGAAGTAGCTTTCATTTGTGCTTGTTTGGTCATCACTTTCATAATTCAAGGAGAGTTTTACGTCATAGAACAGGATTGATGTTTTAGAAAGGGACGCGTTACCTCCGTTGGAGTGCCGGGGGTTTCAGTATAAATAGTATCCCGACTT
Source organism: Oncomelania hupensis (assembly GCA_036898135.1). Lineage (NCBI taxonomy): Eukaryota > Metazoa > Mollusca > Gastropoda > Littorinimorpha > Pomatiopsidae > Oncomelania > Oncomelania hupensis. The sequence goes on from CM072518.1 coordinate 24,415,240, forward strand.
TCTGGAAATGTAGTGCTTTAAATTCCCACTGTTGCTGTCTTTCTCATTCCTGCTCTGTTCTATCAATCTGCTATACTATCTTCTTCTTCGCTAGACCAGTCACCTACCTTTTTTCTTGAAAACTCTTCCGGGACAAGACTTCTTATTTGTGTATGAGGTCTGTTGGATCACCTTGGGAATATTGGACACTTTCTGGCAGGTAGTCACTAGTCCTATGATGTTATTATTTCGCAATTTAGGCATTTTATATGTATGTGTTTTGTTGATAATTTATAATGATATTTGTATTCTATTTTGATTTTGTAAACGGGGGTTCGATAAATTAGAGTACAGCCTCAGCGTCCCCTGCGTGGGATGTCTTTATTGTAAAGTGACTGGCTGGTGGAGATCTTTCAGTTTTAAATTTTACCACTAGGGTTGTTTTAGCAGATCTTTTATGCGGATCAGGGGTTGTCCGGTCCTGATTTGGCTCGGAAGAGTCCGCTGGACCTAAAGCAATAACCATGTAATGTAATGTAAGGGACGCGTTTACACAGAATACTGTCCTTGTGTCAGTCACAAAATACAGCACTACATATCCAATCTAGACACAGTTATCTTTGATACTTGAGAAATAGATTGTGGACTGTCTTTCTATTTGAGTTATTCCTGAGTATTTTAAGATTGGGCTTACTTTTTATTTAATTTTAAATTTTTGTGTGCCCAGGACGAGGAATAATTGAGATGGGCTTGTTGCATGAAAGGCTAGAACTCGGGACTTGTTTGCAGGAACTTTTTAATTTTACTTTAGAGTTTAATGTCTTCCTCGATGAAGGCGTTTCAGTTTTTATTAATCAGGTTCGTTTTGTTGTTGTGTTGAGTAAGAACAGTGATGCTTATAATATGTCATTATTATTATTATTATTATTATTATTATTATTATTATTATTATTATTATTATTATTATTATTATTATTTACAATTAGCGCTTGCAATCATATGTGATCTTTGACCTTTGTTGAAAAATTATGGTTTGTTTGGTTGCTTTATTAACGTCTTCTTCATCGAATGAATAAACTCTCACTCACACGCACTCACGCACGTACACGCACGCATGCACACGCACACACACTCACCACATTAAATATAAAATTATAAAATAATTATTTAATTTTAAAAAAAATTAAATAAACCGAGATACTGGACAATTAGTTAAGCTTTTGCTAACCTAACGCTCACATCAAAACTTACGTTATCAATAGAATTCGTAGTTTGTAAATCAGTTGGCAAAAAAAAAGGACGAATATGACTGCATTCAAGTAGTACATGCCTCAACGATACATTTTCATTACATATGCAGTTCACATTTTTATAATATTTTGTTTTAATTGAGTTTAATATTATTCTTCGTATAACACTTGAAAGTAATCTGGTGATTCCACAAGGTTTATCATAACTCAGATTACAATTAATCGCTTTCACACATGTATTTTCCATCGAGTTTTGAATTTATTTAGAAGATAACGGTATTGTTAGTGTCTGTGAGTTAATATTTGAATCACCACGTTTTGCAGCACGATCAGCCCAATCATTAAAAAGAAATCCACAAAGCGATAAAATCCAGAAAAAGTTGACCTAGATACCATTAATTATCGAACTATGAGTATTTTTTTCTTTCTTGTAAAATAATGTATTTTCTTTCATAATGACAATTTGAATTCAATACATGTAAAGCAAACATTGAATCTGCACATATAATAATACTAAATATTCCCATAGATTTGAGATTTTATTCAGAGCCATTAATATCGCAATTAATTCAGCAGTGAAAGTGGAATATCCTTTACCTAAATATTATGATATTAGACTTTAACAAACATATATATGCATAGAAATACACACAAACACACATGCATGTGGACATTTTGTTTATTTATTTATCTCAGAAACGGTTAAACGTTCGGTAAGGAAATGTCGGCTATAACGATTTCGCGGGTTTTGAGCGCACAGCAGGCCGATCCGCAGCGCCCAGCACCTGCCAGGATCAGCGTCCATACCGGACAAACTTTACAGTAGAGGCGAAGAAGGACTTCCGGCTAAGCAATTTATATATATAGATGGTTATGGTCCAACTTTACATCTGATTAGATGTGCTTTTATGTTTGTATGTCTATGCGTGAGAAAGAGTGTATGATCTAAAATCCCATGTACGTGAACAGATGTTAAAAACGGAACCAAGAAGATGGTAAGAAGAAAAAGGAGAAGGACTATAATGCACAATTATGTTCCAGTATAAAAGTTTGTCATGTGAAATATATTAACCATTTCAGTGCGTCTGTGATGCTAGAGATCATCTTTCTGAGTGCCAGATTAGTGGAGAATGTAAATCCCTAGCCAGAAAAGACGAGGTGGATGAGGTAACGAGAGATAGAGCTATTTCTGTGGCTCTTATCTCTTGCCCTTGACACTGCACTAAAACCTGAGGACTCGGCTCTGTGTGTGTTTCCTGAGACGTAGTATATTACATAAAAGATGGATTGATTGCGCAGCAGGATAGTGGTAAGGTGTGATAGTCAGTCTTCTTCTTCTCCTCCTACTCCAACTCCGTATCCGCCTAATGTTTTTGACGAGTGTATTACGACTAGGTGAAGTAGCCAAGCCGAGCCTGGTGCCAAGAAGAAAATGATCTTGTAAACGGTGAAAATTATTTGCATCAGGTTGTGTTCTAGATTTTCAAAAATGTGATTAAGTTTGGAGTTGAGGGGTGGGCATACGATTTTTTTTCGTTTTAATTTCAAATATAAAGAATAAAGTACAGAATTTTGAGATTTTAAAAATCACTTAGTTTTTTTCTCCATTTCGTTGGAATTTAAAAAAAAAAGTTCTCACGCCGATCGTATCAATAATGCGCAAGGACGGGGAGGTTGGGAACCGCGCCGAACGGACTACGGTCGAGGTAGTCCACTTGACTTGCTTGGACAATTGTGAATTGTGTCGCAAGTATTGGCGCTTCCGTTGGACTATGGGCCAATCGCTAGCGTCATTCTTTTTGTTGCTTCCACGATATCAATATGGGAGGAAGAGGCCGACCCAGAAAAAGTAAAGATAACGGAGATTTTGCTGCAGATTCTGCACCGAAGCGGGCGAATCATTTCCAACGGGTCATGCCGAAGTACACTACGGACTATCCCTGTATGCAAGATGCACATCGTGTGAATCTGACACCATCTCACATGGTGGAATCGATGATATTGTGAGGCACACAAAAACAAAGAAGCACACTCGCACTGGGTTGGCACTGGCTAAAACTCGAAAGTTTAAATAATAAGCTCGTGCAAAGTTCTAAGGCGGACACAGACCTTGCTGTGAATCGTGCACAAACATTGTTTGCGTATTTTTCAGCAAGCTTTCTTCATTTTTCAGTATTAGCATAAGGACTCTTTGACTTCTTAGTCGCCTGTTTACTTGCAGGTTACACAAATGTGTGTGTTTAGTGGCAAATAGTTGGTATCCATAAAATTCTTTTTTTTTTTAAAATTGATCATTGAATATATCTTGCGTTATTGAAAAGAAAAACTGTCACTGTGATTCATTGAATGAAAGGGCCGTGGTTAATGCTTCTGAAAGTTTTGTTTGTCTCCTGATTTTTCAAATTAATAGTACTGAAAAGATTTTTCCACCTCTGTGTGGTGAGTTAGGGTCAGTTAGGACTGTTTGCGCCTTTGATTAAGACTGTGGGAAAAATAACAACAGCAACAACAACAATAGCATTTGAAACACGAAAGAGTTTCTGCTTAGAGATAATCAGTTTTCTTGGATCGGGGTCGTTTGTACAGTTAGGCTAAAGAGCGGAAGTTATCAAATATATTAAGCGTAGAATGTGTTTATAATTTAAGTTTCAGCTGTCCTCATCTAAAATGGCAGAATTACACAGCATTAGCATTTTGTTCGTAAATAATGAACTAGTTATCGTAATTGTCTTCAATATTGATGAATTGATAGCGCGAACATCGTTCCACCACTCCCACTCTCCCCCTCCCAACCTCTCCCCATCCGCCTCCCTTCTTTCCCCTCCACCGCCTCTTTCTTTTACTTTCTCTCTCTCTCTCTCTCTCTCTCTCTCTCTCTCTCTCTCTCTCTCTCTCTCTCTCTCTCTCCATCATATCCTCCCATCTCCTTCTACCTTCCCTTTCTTACCGTCCTCTGCCCTGTTTCTCTACCATTCGGTACCAGCAACTTGGTGTGCATGTCTGCTGCGTATTGCGACTTTCCCACACACGTATTGCCTTCTTCTTTGCAACTGTTGTTTTTGTTTTCAGTTACATAGATCTCTTAAATACACACTCGCACACATACACACACACACACACACACACACACACGCACGCACGCACGCACGCACGCTCCCTTCTTACCACACACAATACCTCCGTCGCAGAAACAGTGCATCAGTTGTGTCGTACGCTTGGTGAGACATCTTTGCAGAAAGCGTCAGGAATGCCATAATATCAGTCACACTTTATCTTCTTCGCATGAACGAGATTGCAGATATACCGAGTATCAGAGGTTTAACGCTTGAAACAAAATAATAATAATGTTTCATTTTCACATGCGGGTCTCTGCAGTGTCTAGTAACGCATGCGTGGGGTCGCAGAGTGTTTCTCTGTTTTGGTTCTACTCTTCCAACGTTCGCGATTGTGAACATGAACGTGAGCGAGAATGTTTACATGCAGACAACCTTGAACTTAGTTTACAGCCTTGAACTTTTGACATATTGAGCGAGAAAGTTATATAGTCTCAAACCTTTGCACACTAAGAGTGAAATTGTTTTTGATTAAGCATATGGTAGAATTCTCACCTGATATCGACATGCCGAGAGGATACTTTTTACCTTGTAAAACTTGTTTATTGAAGTCCCCCACCCCACTACACACCCGGGCTCCCACGGTGACACCTCGGTGATACGTTTACAAAAAACACAAATTCACCTGTCATTCTGTTAAGCGTACAGGTCGATCAGGATGGCTCAGTTGTCCATGGCCTTTGACAGTGCGCTTATCCTTGATTCAGAAAGTTGGCATCTAGGCCCGCGCCTTCAGCATCTGTTTCAGAAGGTATTGTATTTAACGCGACACTTTTTTTAAAATTTAAACAAGGATTCATCGCTGTCAGCAGGACTTACAGTCGTTATCTTAAAAGTTGGATTACGGAGGGGTTTATTCACATTAGTCGAACGGTATACCAATGGTATGCAGGCAGGGTTGGTGTTTGCGTCTTTGTGTAAGCACCATGCACTCCAATCCTTTGCGTCAACTTTCGCCATCTGTTTCCGTGCATTATTTTCTCACACCTTTCTTTTTTTTTTTTCTAGTTTTGCCTCACTCCCGCCATAAACCTTTTTCTCTGTTGTCTTATTTTGTTGTGGTCCCAACATGCACTTATATCTATACTACACAAAATTCCTAGATAATTTTGTTGTTGTTGTTTAAATTTTCCTCAAGAACTTTCCGCCCTCACTCTAAATCTTGTCCGCAAGTAAATCTCTTTAACTCCACTATAAGTCTTCTGCGTACGTTTTGCTAGATTCTATACCATATAAGTATTTCAGAATCTCCCAACTCTCTCCCTTTAACGTTTTCGTTTCAATGATTCGGGTTAAGTTATGTATTCCGTTATTTACCACACTATTATGCTTATGTTCGTTTTTGTTATTTTCCCGTAATGTGCGTCCTTCTTTGAATAATAGCATTCAGCTGCTGCAATCTGCCCTCCCTCCCCTCCCCACCCCGCCCCCACGCCTCCTCCCCCTCTTAATATGTTCCCATTAATTATGTATGCGTGTTAATTTCATCCTGTCTCCGGTACCTTTGACAGAAAGACCAGGTCGTTTGCCGCGCAATTCAGGAGACAGAAGGGGGGCGTTATAATAAAGGCCACATTAGAAAATGTCATAGAAAGTCCATTCTTGGGAAGGCATCTCATGTCGCCGTCCAGAATGGAATCTATTGTATAGATAGGTCTCTTTCACGCCTGGCGACCAACACTATCCATGCACTGAGTTATTTTGCCATCAATCGGCACCATACCCTACATTTCCACCCTATCAACACCAACACCCTATCTTTCTTCTCACCACCACCACCACCACTGCAACCTTCATTTCTCCTACTCTCTCAAATCTCCCTATCCCAGTATAGTATCTGTTTTCCTGCATTTCTCGCGCAACTAGTCCTAGTTTCCTAACAACTAGGTCAAGGTTTGTCAGCACAGACCTCCTTTCTACTCTTCCGTTGCCCTCCCTGTCTCGCATCCGTCCGCCCCCCTTCTTCTGTTTTCTCTTCTCCTGTTTGGTTTTAACCGCCCCAGTGCAAATGCTGTTCTCTTTTACCTTTCCCTCGTGCTCGCACATATTTTTTCAGAGTATTCTCTGTCTCTCTATCTATCTCTGCCTCCTTCTCCCTGTCTCTCTCTGTTTCTCTGTCTTTCTCTCTCTCTCTCTCTCTCTCTCTCTCTCTCTCTCTCTCTCTCTCTCTCTCTCTCTCTCTCTCTCTCTCTTTCTCTCTCTCTTTCTGTCTGTCTGTCTGATAAATTTAGCTAGTCGGCCAGAATGTTTGCCTGCCTGCGTGCGAGTGTGTTTGTGTGTGTGTGTGTGTGTGTGAGAGAGAGAGAGAGAGAGAGAGAGAGAGAGGGCGTGTGTGTGTGTGTGATTTTTATGAGAGTAAAATGGCATGCCGGTGTGTGGGTACTGCGTGTGTGAGTGTTTGATCGATCCAGCATACATTATATACAGTGCCTAATACAGTATTTTGTTGTTGTTGTGAAAACTGTGCATTGTGGGTCTTTATGTGTCTGAAGATGTGCGTGCGTGTGTGTGTGTGTGTGTGAATTTTTTAAAACAGTCCTCTTTTGTATGATTTGGCTTAGCATGTGATGATCATGTCTGTGCATGGGCTTGCTTGTGTTGTACGCCTGTGGTTGATGTTTGTGCGCGATGGTGTTGGTTTGTGATGGTGTGTGGGAATGTATGCGTGAGTGTAAGCGTACAGAGCAAATATGTTTGGGGTGTGGTTAGTAGTTGTTTTATAATATTTTATGTGTTGCAATATTTATTTTTTGTTTGTACACTAAAGATATTCTACATTTTACATTTACTATGTGCAGCCAAAAGGCACATTTCTATGTAAATTTTATAGACAAATAAACTCTCTCTCTCTGTCTCTCTCTGTCTCTCTCTGTCTCTCTCTCTCTCTCTCTCTCTCTCTCTCTCTCTCTCTCTCTCTCTCTCTCTCTCTCTCTCTCTCTCACGGTAAGATGTTACAGGCCCTTCACCATTATCTTCATGCCTCCACTTGGCTTCGCTCAATTAAAATGATCACGTACACACACACGCACAATGTGTGTGTGTGTGACCCATATTAAATAATTGTTTGTGTGATCATCAGTTCGTTTAAGACTAATTGTTTTGAGTGGTTGATTGTATGTTTGATTTGATAGATTGGCTTGAGTCATGACGTAAAATTAATGTTTGATTTTGTTGTATTTTTTAAATTATAGCCTTCGCATTAATAAAATGATTTTTTAATATTCAGGAATGTTCGTGTTGCTATCACATGTTCCAATCATTGATCGCTGTTTTTATATTTTCCTTTAAGAGTTGATTGATGTTTTATAGGGCTAAGGATCCTTAATGCATAATTTTGTATGTAATTGTTGAGGCCACATATCGTTTTGCCACATTTGGAGGACAAAAGCTTTTTTGATTCACATGAATAGAAATGTGAGTCTATGTACTCACCCCTCATACTCCTCCCCCACCCACACACCCCGCCCCCCCCCCCCCCCCCCCCACAAAATTTTGATTTTTGTAAATCTGTGCGAAGAAATAGTCCAAAAATGACATTTAAACTTTTATTTTTTTATTTTTGGTGTGTCCTTCCGTCCGCCGGTCACCGTCTGTCTGTGCAAAACTTGCAAGTGGATTAAAATCTTTAAAATTATTTAAACTATCGCAACCAAACTTTGTAAGATGGTGTATATCCATGATCAGTGAATGAAGACTTTCCTTCAAGGTCAAGGTCACAGGGTCATCAAATGTTAGTCAATGAATTACCATTTTTCACACAATTTGATTCTTTTCCAAGTTATTGAATTTGAACTTATGATTCTTTGATGTATGATAGATATAAATGAGACACGCATACTTTGCAAATTTGGTCAACCTCACTCCAAGGTCATGGTCACTGGAGCTGTCCAAAGTCGGTTTGTATAGGTACTTTAAAGTGATCTTGACCCTAAACTATGAGAGATATAAAGTCCAAACTTGTTGTATTTAGGAATGATGGATTGATCTTTCATGTATTTTCCGCTTTTGTGTTGACTTTGAAGGTCAAGATCATTTTGGGCTTTGCAAAAAACATACAAAAAATTAGGCCATCGTACAGTAGAATGACTCTATATTTCACCATAAACATTCATTATCTATCTATTTATCCATCTATGTATGCACCATTTGATTATGTGATCATACAGGCATGGGAGGTCACGTAAAGCTCACGGTCACTGAAGGTCATAAGGAGCATGGGAGTCATATGGGATTTGGCCCTTCTGGTTTTAAATGTGAAAGTTTTTCTTCTATGCGGTAATGGTGACGAAACGAAAAAAAAAAAGAAATTATGTAATACTTATTCCCTTCCACTCCATAATACCTATCTTTTTATCTCTTTCTTCCTTTGACTCTCTCTCTCTCTCTCGCTCTCCACATACACACACACATGAACACCCCCACCCCACACACACACACACACTCACATATTCACACACACACACACACACACACACACTCTCTCTCTCTCTCCCTCCCTCTCTCTCTCTCTCTCTCACTTGATCCTTAACAGCTGCTCTTTTTCAATGAAGGCAAGTCCGACGTAAAGTCGGGGGACGCGTGATATTTGGGTAAAAAGTGCAGGTTTCACTACATCTACGAATACGATTTAATTAATCTTCTCATGAGTCTAATATTTCTCTCTCCTTCCCCTCTCCTCCTCTCTTCTTCTCCTCCTTCTCCTTGTCTCAAAAGAAAGAGAGAGAGAGAGAGAGAGAGAGAGAGAGAGAGAGAGAGAGAGAGAGAGAGAGAGAGAGAGAGATTAAGAAGTCTCTAGAACTAGTACAGGCCATCGGCGGCTAGAGAGGTAAGGCCTTTTTTCTCGCTATGTGCTGCATGGGGAAAGCTGTTCGGCCTCATTCTTCCTCCTTACGTCTGTGGCAAAAACGAGTGTGGTGTAGATATTATTGGTTGTTGTTTTTGGCTGCTGATCAGCTTAAGAGAGCGTCGGCGGTTTCGGTTCAACAAGGGAGGCAGATGCGAACAGAGACGACACAGTACACAATAATTTCGTGACAGGGCGCCAAAAGGGTCTACGTCGGCGCAATTGATCTCTATGCGTGAAGGGTTTGTTGTTTAACATTTATCGCGAAGAGGGAGGGGATAAAAAACAACAACAACGGGACAACACGAAAATCATCTTAAGCTTATATGTGCCTAACAGCTCGTGAAGGATCTGTGTGAAATGGTCAACGACGCGAAAGGTCCACTTCCACGCGTGGACGCGGAAAGTGTCTAACGTACCTTAATGTACTTCGTGAAGGATAATTAATTTTCCAAAGACGACACTGATGCGTCGTCTAAGGTATGACGATTCTCGCTAAGAATAATTATTTTGAGATGATTGCGGTCTTACAGGTCGCTACCATCCATGCGATTACAGCGCGTGTTTACTGCATGCGGTATTCGTCCAATCTACATTTTACGAGAAAATTGTTAAATCTTCGTAGTAAATGCAAGGTATACATCGTCACGTGAAATCTTCATCAACGCATAACATCAGATGATGCCAGCGGGAAAAAAAAAAAGAATCGGCATTTGGAGATAGGAGGTTTTCTTAACATGGATACTGAGGATGTTATCGTCAGTAAATAATAACGAAATGGAAATTTATAGTGCAATTATCCATTTGCCCCATCACCCACTATTCTGCCTCTTTGCACCGTGTTTTGCAGGATGGTCTTTGCAAGGCCTTATGCTCTGGTGATGTGGCCATACCATCGGAGTTTTCGTTTCTTCACCACTGTGAGCATGTCATCGTGTTGTTCAATGGCTTGTGTGATGGTTTATCGGACTTCGTCTTTGGTGATGTGCTGGATATAGGAAATGCACAGAAGTCTTCTGTAGCACCTCATCTCCATGCTTTGTATTCTTCGTTGTAGGTCTGATGTGAGAGTCCATGTTTCGCAAGCGTATAGGAAGAGGAGATGACAAGGGAGCGCAGCAGCGGGAGACAAAAGAAGAGGTGGGAGGACAACATTCGAGAATGGACTGGTTTGACACTGAGCGAAGCCATGAGGGCTGCTGAGGACAGAGAAAGATGGAGTACGCTGGTTAAACGATCATCTGTGGTGCCCCAACGACCTTCGAGTTACGGGATAGGATAGGATAGATATCCATGTGCATGTACGCGGGTTTAGGGGAAAAACACAACGAAACCCGCAAGGTCTGTAGTGACCACCCAAGATTTTTGGAACACCCCCCTCCCCCCCAAAGTGGTGAGACGGCAAGCGCATAGAACATTGAGAACGAGTGTGTACGTGATAACGGCCTCTTTGCGTGAGCAGGATCGTTAGAGGCGCTCCAAAAAGCAAAGTTTTCTCTGTGTTTCTAAAGTAGGAAAAACAAACCTTGTTTCGGTTGGTGTTGCGTTCAAGTTGGACTTTTTAGTTTTGTGCCTCATTTTCACGCCTGCTTTGAAGATTGGCTTTTGTTTAACACTTTCATTTCTTTCTAGAACGAGTGATTAGCTTTCTTTACGTTCGCAAGCAATCTTTCACCCAAAAAAAAGTATGCATGATACACATAATACTAGAACAGTTTGTTTAACCTTAAAAAAAAGTGTTGGAAAAAAACTTGTGAAATAGAAATAATTTTAGCCTCAAACTCAATCTAAAAGAAACATCAACAGGTCCTTAAATCACCGAGTGGATGATGTAATGTAGTTCTTTCTCTCGATGGCGACTTCTATTATGGTTTGATGATTAACGTAGGCCATTAAAAATAATAATGTAGGTAATAAAATTGATATAATCAACCCTTATAGACATTTCTTTCTCTCTTTCTCTCTCTCTCACTCTCTCTCGCTTCTCTCACCTTTTCCACCCCATTTCTCACTCCGGTAAACCTATTTTTCTTTCAGAAGGAAGGAGTCCATCCTATTGCAAAAGTACCCATCTGATCAGATTCGACTTTTAGCAGTCCGCTGAATCTATAAGCATCGATTATCACATCAAATAAAACCAACTGACTTAAGAAAACCGTGACATTACAGAGCCAGGCTGTAGCGAAATGTATTGTATTACTATTCTTACCTTCATATACTGTGCGCTAAATATTAATCTCATCTCCTTTACTGTGCGCTCAGATGTAATTTTTTTTTCTCCTTTAAGAAAGTTTAATCTTCCTATACGCTTGCGAAACATGGATCCTCACAGCAGACTTACTTATAACGAAGCATACAAAACATGGAGATGAGATGCTACAGAAGACTTCTGGGCATTTCCTATACCCAGCACATTACCGACAGACCATCACACAAGCCATTGGACAACACGATGGCATGCTCACAATAGTGAAGAAGCAGAAACTCCGATAGTTCGGCCATGTCAGCAAAGCATCAGGCCTTGCAAAACCCATCCTGCAAGGCACGGTGCAAGGAGGCAGAAGAAGAGGGAGACAGAAAAAGAGGTTGGAGGACAACATTCAAGATTGGACTGGTTTGACACTGAGCGAAGCCAATCGGGCAGCTGAGGACAGAGAAAGATGGCGTACGCTGGTTAAACGATCATCTGTGGTGCCCCAACGATTTCCGAGTTACGGGATAGAATAGGATAGGAAAGGAAAAAAAGCTTAAGTAATCCAAGAATGTTTTATGCTAGAGAATACGATGCATTGTTTTTTGATGTCATTATCATTTTCTTCGAAATGTTTGTTATTTTATTCGAAATGTCTTATTTTCTCGCTGGTTAGGTACAATGCATGATATTTTATTCCTGACTGATCTGGAAATACTTTTTGTTGGGGGGTGGAGGGGTGGGTGGGGGATCAGTGCGAGCCAATAGTCGTCGGTCCGTTGGAAGAACATATCTAAGAAACACTGAACGGAGATGTTGGCCAAAACTTCGTAGGGAATTCTTACCAAGGTTAGTGGCACTGCCTCTGTCATATTTGAAAATAGCCTAAGGTCAAGGTCAGTGTAGACATTTTTTTTTTTTAAATAAATACGTTTCGCTCAAGATCTCCAAAACCATCAAAAGCGATTTTGTTGCGTTTTGGAATACATGTACTTCAGATCACGGGCCATCTTTTAGTAGCAGTCCGGTTGTCGGTACGTCGGTTGGTCCGTCGTCCACAATGCCACTTTTGTTTTGTTGTTCAAAACACTTTTTGTCTTATTTCAAGAATAACGGAATCAAAATTCATAATGTTCATTTTGTGGATACTTTTTATCTACTGCTGTTATATCATTCGTATGGGCTCTTTTTCACAGGTCAAGATCATTGAGTTTCACAAATTTCTAAACGCGTTTTGCACTGGTTTGAAACATTGGCTGATCCGAATTTTTTTCCCCTTGCAGATAGTTTAGATAGTGGCCTATCTTTTATTTTTCCTCTTGCTTCGTTATGGTAAAGCCGAATTACAACCCCCCCCCCCCCCCCTTCGTGGGAGTGCCGGGGTTTCAGTATAAAGAGTATCCCCACTTTCTAGAAATTTAGTGCTTTAAATTCCCACTGTCGCTGTCTTTCTCCTTTGTTCTTTCTCATTCCTATTCTGTTCTATCAATGTACTATACTATCTTCTTCGCTAGACCAGTCACCTACCTTTTTTCTTGAAAACTCTTCCGGGACAAAACTCATTTTTGTGTGAGGTCTGTTGGATCATCAGCTTGAGAATATTGGACGCTTTCTATCAAATGGTCACTGGGGCTTCCTATGATGTTATCATTTGGCCATAAAGGTATTTTGTATGTATGTGTTTTATTGATATTTTATAATGATGTTTGTATTCTATTTTGTTTTTTTGTACACGGGGGTTCGATAAATTTGAGTATAGCCTCAGCGTCCCCTGCGTGGGATGCCTTTATTGTAAAGTGACCGGCTGATGGAGTGCCTTCAGTGTTACCACTGGGGTTGTTTCAGCAGATCTTTTATGCGGATTAGGGGTGAGTCCTCTTTCAGCCAAGTTGTGGTCTTGATTTTGTGGTCCTGATTCGGCTCTTTGCAGTTCGCCGGATCCTGTAAGCAGTGAATTACTAACTAACTAGCACCGATAAGAAAATTAACAGTTTTAAAAATGTGTATGTTTCGGTGTTAATATCTTGAATTACATTTGAATGGCTTGCCATCTTTTCTTTATTATTTTAATATCAGTTGCGTAAACAAATTACAATGTTTGTTTCTCGCTATCTTGATCAAGATTTATGTTAACTTCGCGTGTTTTCCCAAAGAGAGGTTTGTTTTACAACATAGCAATAAGCCGACGGCACGTACAAGTACACTTTTTTCCCGAAATCCACGAGATGTTTGGTGTTGCTCTATGAATCTTTCGTTGAGGACAACGTCAGTTACAAACTTCGTTTAGATAACACTGAAAATAATTATAAAGAGTTTTTTGGGGGGTCAATTTTGATAAATGGGAGAAGAATAATTTGAGGACAGTTTTCAAACTTGATTTTTTTTCTTATCTTTTTCTTTCTTCCTTCTTCAACAGATGTCTAGATATTGATGCAACTGTTTGTGAAGTTGAAAAATAAAGAAACTTGTTAATTTTACAGAAAAGACCAGAACAATTAAGGAAAGACCAGAAAAATAAAGAAACTTGTTTATTTTACAGAAAAGACCAGAATTAACCTTGTGGAGATTGTTTATTCTTCAACAAACTAAGAAACGAACGAACGGTGTAATTCAGTACCAATCTTTTTAAATTGGGACGTTACAATTTACAGACTTAATTAGATTCTATTGAATTTCAGTTAATGGCCTTTTTCGGGTTCTGGATTGTCTTGTGAATATTTTTATGTCGTGCTAGCGTTGTTTCTTCAAATATGAAATCGACAAGAAATTATATTTTAATCGCAATTCGGTGCTAATCAGTTTATCTGAAAGGTTAAGAGAAGACGGAGAAATCGATATCGTGCGTTTGTGACGGAGAAATCGATATCGTGCGTTTGTGACGGAGAAATCGATATCGTGCGTTTGTGAGTATCCTGATTACAAGAAACACAGTAGATCTAAATGTTTCGGAGTGTTGAATTTAATTAAATTAACGATAGGCCCTAAGAATGAATTTATTGCGCCTTAATATCTTTTTTAATTCTTTTTCTTCGAAATTTGCAGATATCAAACCAACTTTTTTGCGTTTGCATAGAGAACAGTTACTTTAACAATCGCTTGCAATGTGAGCTGCTCAATCTAAGGACTTTTAGCAGTTAGATGATTAGCTGCATTTAAAATATTAACTTATAATAATATCAGCGTAGTGACTGCTGTTATGTTACCTTTTCACGAACATTATTCAAGATTAAAGAGAGTTCACGTCGAAACTCCAAAATACAGACACACCTTGACACTACAGCAAGAAATTTTACAAGTGATCTCCGTACAACGAGTTTAAGCAGCTTCCGCGACTGTGTCCCATAAGAAAAACAAAACGACAACAATAACAGGATACCTACCAAATTAGAGAACTTTCACGTTTGGACTAACGTTTATTGAATGACTGATTGATACACACCGGCTATCCTGAGTCTGCTGAGTTCTGAGCCTGTTTCAAGCACTCATCATTTGACTGATGGTGTCTGGACACGAACTCACAAGAGTATCAGAGTTGAGACGCTAGGCGTTTCAGGACGTCAGTGAAAGGAAATAGATGAGTCTTGCCCGTGGTTTCGTGACAGCCATCGTTAGGTGAGTGTTTGCATTGAACAAAAGTGGTTTTTCGTTTCTCGATGTCAACTGTTGTTTTCAGTTAACACAGTTTATTTAACTGATATTGGCACTAGTTTAAGTTTAATGTGGTTATATATTATTTGTGTGTATGTGTGTGTATGAGCGAGAGAGTTTGTGTATGCGTCCGTGCGCGTGCGTATGTGTGTGTGTACATGTGTGCCTCTTACAATACGTGAGTCTGAATGTGTGTATGGTCTTTATCATCTTGGTGAGGGAAATAAAATTCATTAATAAAACAACAAACCACATGAAACCCATGGCAGAGACTTGTATTTGTGTAAAAGGGGGGTGCCATCATTCTAGGACGTTGGCTATTGGGATAGTGCATTGTCTTTACGGTTTTGTTTTCGAGTTTAGAGAAATCGAACTATTGGGGTTGTGGTGATAAAATAGGTTTTTAGTCGTTGTCGTTATTGTTGAATCTGCATAAGTATGTGTATGTAGTTGGTATAATATTTTTGTTAATTTAATGATGATTATAACTAATAATGAAGATAGTGTTGTATAGTGGAATCGAACAATAATTTAATGATGATTATAACTAATAATGAAGATAGTGTTGTTGTATAGTGGAATTGAACGATAATTTAATGATGATTATAACTAATAATGAAGATAGTGTTGTTCTATAGTGGAATCGAACAATAATTTAATGATGATTATAACTAATAATGAAGAGAGTATTGTTGTATAGTGGTATCGAACGATAATTTTAACTTGCCGTATACATGTGTCTCATCAACTTACATTTTTCACTGACCGTTTTTACACTTAAACAAGCGCTTAGCGTATTTATGTCTAACTCACGCTAAGAGATTACATTTCACTTTTTTGTGCTTAATATTGGCGAAATTTGACTTTTAAACTTTGTGTCCAACCGTTCTAAAGGTCGTCTGATATAGCAATCAATGGCTTATCTCCATTAGAATAGGGGACAACTGCGCCCAACAGGTTAGCGTGGCGAACATGCTTCTAAGCGATGTTGTGAATTAGCCAAGCGGAAGTATTGTGTGCCTGTGGTATTGAGGAGGCACAGTGACTATCGAGGAACCGTTTGCTAGACTCACGTTATGGTGGGACCGAATGTCTTTTATGCTGCTTACACGCGTATTTGAGAGCTTTCACCTCAATAATGCGGAATACTAAACTCTTTTTAGGATCATACTATCTAGTACGACTAGTGTAAATGTTTGGGAGAAAAAAAGGAGACTCACTAAATTTTATACGCACGTGCGTGTGCACTAAGTCTTGCCTTCTGGTTTCTAGAGAATTCGGGTGTGCAGTATGCAGTTGGAGGAATTGTTTGTAGTGCTGGGAGATCTCTGCATGATCAATGTGCTCTTTTCCCCCTAAGCCATCGACATCTGGACTATAAAACTTCTGGCAGCTGTTTCTGAAGATAGTGTTCTGCTGGCAGCTACATTGACTTGCAAACTTCAATTGCCGTTTTTTTGGAATGCTGCGTATGCAAATCGTGTTTGGGGGAGGGGGGGGAGGTTGGTGTGGAGGAGAGATTTTCAGGGCCCAGCTCTACAGAAATGCCCGGGTGGGGCGGGGTGGGGGGTGGGGGGGGGGGCTAACAGAATACTGAATCGCGAGTCTGGTGGAATACTTAAAGCATTGTTTTCAGAGGTCATTAGGTTTTTGCTCATTTTTGGTCGCTTGAATTCCTTTTTCTCCCTTTGCCTTTTGCGTCGCAGTGTCGCTTATAATCATTTTCGCCACTTTTCCATTTTAAACCGTATTTGTTTTCTTTAGCTGCTTGTTTAGGTTATTCCCTCTCTTTTCCACCTCCCCTCTTCTTTCCCATCTTTTCCCTCCATGTCCTTCTCTTGCTCCCTTCTCATTTTGTTCTTTTCTTCTCTTTTTTCCTTCGCTTCTCTTCTTTTTTCACAACCCATCCACCCCCATTTCGTATTCTTTCAATGTCTTGTATGTAGAGATATATCGCTGAAATTTCTAATTGATTACGAAGTATGCACACTTTCTTTCCTTCTCTGTACTCCTTTTTCTCTAGTCGCTTATCCTTTCCACAAGTCTTTCTTGTTCTTTTTAATTCCAACTCGCCCCAAACACAACCCCCACGGATTGCCCAACCATTTTTCTTCCCTTTTATCTTGCTTCTGCCTTTACGGTCCTTTCACCTGTATTTTATATGACCCTGAAACTCTTTCCATAAACTTGTCTGTTTTTCCCTGTTCTTTCTTATGTTTTAACCGGTTCTTTTTTATACCTTCTTTCTCACCAAAATTCTCCCCCATACAGGCAAGCCTACGTTGGTTCCGCATGGGGCTGGATGGTTGTGGCCCGTCGAAACATTTCACAGTTGCGAATGCGATGCGGAGAGTCTGGCATGAAGGGCGGCCCCAGGCCTATGGACGTCATTGACCATCCATTGTCCCTCCCCTGGCTCTGCAGCTCTCCTAGGGTGACCGTTTATTTCTGCCATCATTGAGCCTACGCTTAATGTCTACACGAACAAAACCCAAAATACCCCCCCCCCCCCCAAAAAAAAAAAAAAAAAAAAAAAAAAAACTTATGGCGGACTGGACCCGAATAAAGGACACGATTCTGACAGAGACACTCAGGCGAGGAATTAGGCTCTTTAAAACTTGGCCACGCTTCTTGATTGTTAGGATGACCAACGAAAACCAAAGGATTTCCCATTTTGTCGTGTAAAGGGGTTTGAGGAAGTGTCCAGACGGATCAAAGATATTAAAACTGCCCTACGGAAAGAACATCATAACAGAGCTAGAGATTGTTTTAAGCTAGAACTATGTTCAGGGTTCCCAGCGGTCAGTGAAGTTTGGGAAAGTTTGGGAGAACGGAGGTGGTGTTTTCCAGTCAGTAAAAGTTTGTGAAAATCAACCAAACTTGATTTTGAAAACTGGATTATTACAGTTGGTCTGAGCCAACAGAAACAGTATGATCTTCTCTGGCTGGTGATCCAGCAGATCTTGCTGTTGTCCCATGGCCAGACCACAGTTGAACGCGGTTTCGGTGTCAATAAGGAAACAACTGTTGTGAACATCAAACATGAAAGTCTTAAAGCTAGACGGCATGTAATCCAAGCAGTAAGTCAGGCTGGTGGAGTGCATTCAGTTAAGATAACTAAAGAACTACTGTCCTATGCTGGCAGTGTATACAGCAAGTATCTGTGTCATCTGGAAAAACTCAAGGAGGACGAGGCAAAACAGGTGGCATCACAAAAGAGAAGGCAGAAGAGGGTGAGATTGCATAAATGGAAATCAAAATAACCATCTCCTTGCAGATGCCCCGCTCTGGAAAAAATCAGCTAATGAAAAGTCTGAAGAGGCAGAAAAGAAGGGCAAGGTGATCTTAATTGCTGAGTCAAGAGCCTTCAGAAAGAAGAGCCAGGAGAAGAGGGCAGCTATTGATGAACTGGACAAAGCTCTTGCATTGAAACATAGCAAATATTAAATTAAATAGCTGTAATGCGCTGTAATGCACTGTGATGTGTAAATTTGTATAGCTGACATGGTATTAAAACAGTGACCATCAGGGCAGGTGAACTCTTAATTTTCAAGTTAGTATATTGATGTATTTGAGCATTCACAGACTGTGAACTGTCAATTCTCACGACTTGTCGTAGTGTACATAAACCAGAACGTAAGTACTTTTTTTTCCATTCCCGCCATTAGAATACCTTCCTTAGTTTGGGTTATACGCTCTTTGAAATTTGTAGCAAGCGTTACTTAAAAGTTTGTGAAAAGTTTGTGAATTTTGTAATGTTTTTGTGCTGGGAACCCTATAGGTTGCCGGATGTTCGATGTTCATGTGAGTTATCACCGCACGCTCAACTCATCCAAAGGAGTTGTACGGTCATCTCAGTTTGATGGGCTGACAGAGGCAAAAAAAAACATGGTTTGGCAAAGCAGGTTGTTATCGCGATAGGGTCATGAGAAAAGAAAGGCAATGACGGAAACAAAGTTCTCACAAATGTTCTGTTTTTGACGTTTTCCACACCTGATATGCCTAAAAGAGTGATCGTTTGCTATGAAAGTATCCCTGTTTGTTTGTTTGTGCCTTCGCCACTGCGATGTTTTAAATGCCAAAATTAAGATCACGGTAGCATGGCATGTAAAAACACACCAACCTGTTTCAAGTGTGGGAGAGATTCCCATAACGATCAGTGCAATAATGCTCCCAAGTGCTCAAATTGCAGGGGAGATCATCCTGCATCGTCGAAATCTTGCCCTACTTGGGTCAGGGAGGCCGAGATTCAGAAGATCAGAACACACGAAAGATGCTCATTTCCATGTTGTCCGAACATGCCGAGTTTTGCTGAAGTGGCCTCAACAAACACTTTGCCAAATAGCTAAAATCTATCTCACCAATTATCTCTGTTTCTGACTAATCTGTTCTGGGGTCGATTCTGAATTCTCTTAAAGACTTGACCATAACTTTAGAAAAACGTCGTCTGATTGTGAAAACAAAGAGAAAGGTAGTATTGCCTCTAGTAATCAGCAGAGATCGAGTTCAAGCCGGCCGACTACCACTAAGACAATGGCCACCTCATAAGGTGAACGCGCCGGCGACCGCGTCAAAAACCATCTCTCTCTCTCTCTCTCTCTCTCTCTCTCTCTCTCTCTCTCTCTCTCTCTCTCTCTCTCTCTCTCTCTCTCTCTCTCTCTCTCTCTCTCTCTCTCTCTCTCTCTCTCTCTCTCTGTCTGTCTGTCTCTCTCTCTCTCTCTCTCTCTCTCTCTCTCTCTCTCTCTCTCTCTCTCTCTCTCTCTAGTATCTTAAAAAACAAACTATAGCGGCCTGCTTATTATAGTTATCCTCTTCAAAAACCATATGCAAAACTGATTTATTAAACTCGATAAACCATCTTTCATCTCCCTTTGTGATTATTGGAGATCTGAAAGGTCACTCCCCCAGATGGGGGAAGTAACCATCAGAATCCCCAAGGCAAAATTTTGGAGAATGTTGTCGATGACCTCATCCTCTATTTTAAATTCAGACTCTCCTACGTATTGTAGCCATTTAGGAACATTTTCTCATTTAGACCTGACCATCTATGACGCAGCTCTTTTTTTGGACCTGGATTGTAAACCACACTCGGATCTCTGCGGGAGTGACCATTTTCCTATTTTTCTAAAGTTTCTAGAAGATCAATCTGAAGAACCCCAGCGGCGCTGGAATTTAAAAATGCAGATTGGGACAAATAGGAGACTCCGCATCTTGTCGAATTACCAATGACATTCTAAATTCCAAAGACCCAGCTTTGGAGTTTTTAAATATCCTAATAGAATTTGCTTCCGAAAATACACCCGAAACATCTATTAAAAGCAGTGCTCCGATGACCCCTTGGTTTGATGAAGAATGCAAGACTCTTCATCACCAAAGGAAACAAGCCCAACGAAGTTTCTTTCAAAATCCTACTGCTGAAAATAAACTTAATCACCAGAAGCTTTGAGCCAAAACTAGGTATCTCTTTAAACAAAAACTGAGTCAATCCTGGGAAACCTTCTGTTCCAAATTTTGTACCAAAACCTCTTACAAAACAATCCCGCAAACAATAACAAGAATTAAAGGAAAAAAAATCCAAAGCTGTGATCCAAGAGCTGAAAAAACATAGACAAACTGACAAAATGCAAGTGGCTGAGCTGTTGGGCTTTACCATCCACCACAATTCGTCATGTGCTCATTATTCACGAAAATTCCAGAACTTCAAAGATAAAAAACGTCTGTGCATCTTTCATTTGAACACGCTTTTGTCTTTTCCTAGATATGCCTTGGCCTTTGGGTAGGGAAAGGAATAAAGCGGTTGGAGTAAGAGAGAGAGGGGTGGGTGGGGAGGTAGGGGGTGATGGATCATCAAAATAGCCGTTAGTTTTTTGTTTTCCTCAAAAATACAGACCTACTCAAGTCTGGACAGGAAAACGTAGCTTAACGCCCTATTGCGTAAGCGTTAAAGGCGAATCACCAGTCTGGTTCCCGGTCGATATTGTTAAGTAACGTAAGAACAACAGGCGCTTGTATCTGGACACGCGAGTCCATATGGGGGACGCGTCACAGGAAACGGCGCTCGCGTGTCCAGATACCAGCGTCTGTGGTCAGAACATTTTTGTGAGTAGCCCTCTCTGTGGGTATTACGTTTTGGTATATTTGCATTTGTATCATCATCATCATCATCATCATCATCATCATCATCATCATCATCATCATCATCATCATCATCATCATCATCATCATCATCAAAACATTTGTGTTGCGAGTCATCTTGTTCGAGTTCGATTGTTTTGTATTGAGTCTGGCATGCTTTCGTCTGCTCTGTGTTTAGACCAAGCTTTCCTGTTTAATCGCTACCATTAATACTGGTATAGTCTACACCGTTTT
The DNA here is from genome assembly GCA_036898135.1 of Oncomelania hupensis. Lineage (NCBI taxonomy): Eukaryota > Metazoa > Mollusca > Gastropoda > Littorinimorpha > Pomatiopsidae > Oncomelania > Oncomelania hupensis. Next base: position 24,436,633 of record CM072518.1, read on the forward strand.
GCTTTTCCACACTGTAAAATTAGTTATTGCCACTGAGCATTCTGTAGCAGCAATGATATTCATCTGGAATCAGTTACTGAGCCAATCAAAAGGACGGAATACGAAGCTTAACGTCCTATTGCATCAGCGTTAAGGACGATCACCACGTCGCCACCCTGACAATAATGATCATCATCATCATATCAAAGATGAGATCCTACGGAGCCAATCAACTTTTTGCGACTAGGTATTTATAGGCATAGTTTCTCCTTCGTTTTATGCCGATTATGAGATATGTGTGAATTCCAGTTTGGAAGTCGAGTTAGTTCAAAGGACAATTATCAGGTAACAACGCTTGTTTGCTCACAGATATGCTTTATTTAACATCTTGAAGTTGCCTTTGTTCCCTCACCATCGTACCATCGCACTGAGCATGCTAAAATAGCAAGACTCTTTAACACTGGGTAGCTTATGAATCACACAGTGTTTGCTCTTCTCCATTTCTGCATCTAAGGTAATGTTGTGACTCATTGATCATTCTTATCTTCTAACATTCTGTAATATCTGGCCTGTTGTACTGACTGTACTAAAGAGATTTTTGCCTTAGCAAATTAGACTTGCATGGTGGGGTCGGTCGGGTTGCTTATTTTGAGATGAGTTGATTGAATTCTGCACTTCGTCCGTATTGGTGGTAGTCTAGATCTTTAACATCTACAGTTGTTTGTTTGTTGTCTTTTTTAAATTAGACTCGGGCAATTATTATCTCTTTGTAAGCTCCATTGAAGCTCAATCGGGTGCTGTATTTGGAGTGTGCATTGATAGAATACTGTTCAGCATCACTGTAGATCTCTTAAAGTCCATGGAAAGCTAGTCATCAATTTTGTAATTGTATTGATAACGATCGTTCATTTAAAATCTATTCATCATTGTACTTCCAGACTTATATGAAAATACTTTGAAACAGTCGGGGTGAATCTGAACGAGCCAAATATCGGTCTTGTTCGTCCGCTCGTGGGTCGGTCCGTTGTACGCCATATCTTAAAAACCTCTGAACGGATTTTGACCAAACTTCATAGGAACATTACCTAAGTTAGTCGACTGCCTCCGGTGCCGTCAGATGTGATCAACCGTAAAGGTCACTGAGTCATTTCATTGCTAAACACGTTTTGTTCAATATTTAAAAATTATTAAAGCGATTTTGTTGAGTTTTGGTATTACATGTACTTGAAATCATGGGCCATCCTTCAGTAGCAGTTCGGTTATTGGTCGGTCGGTCGGTCTGTCGCACCGAATTTCAATTTTTTCGTTCAAAACACAGTTTCTGCCTTATGTCAAGAATAATTTCACCGAAATTCGTCATTTTTACTTTGCAGTTACTTTAACTACTGGTAAGCTTATTGTATCATTCGTATTTATACTTTCTCAAAGGTCACTGGCTTGACACTGAGCGAAGCCATGAGGGTTGCTGAGGACAGAGAAAGATGGAGTACGCTGGTTAAACGATCATCCGTGGTGCCCCAACGACCTTCGAGTTACGGGATAGGATAGGATAAAACAGTCACAACATTGCCAAGAAAATGAACTCTTTTTGAAATGCTTATGTTTTGGGCTATGTCAGTGAGTGTCTGGAAATACATTACAATAGCTTGACATCTTGTAATTGTATTAATAGAGTTTATCTAGTTGAAGCCTTTATCATTTGAAGTGCACATCAGTGAATGTAATGACCGTTATGATTAATTGACCCAAACCACCATCGCCATACATCTCTACTGTGGGTCAGCGATGTCTTCACCAGCTCATCCATCAATGTATTGATAACTTCTATGTTAGTCTGGCTCATTGGCACATGACGTGACAAGCACACACACACATTCACAGACACACCCCCACACCCCCACACACACCCCACACACACACACACACACACACACACACACACACACACACACACACAGCTATTATTATTATTCATTCTGTGAGCTTCATGTAGTGGATAAACTTAAGTTTAAGTAGTTTCTGCTTCAGATGAAAGTAGTATTCTCCCATTTTGTTTGAAGGCAGTATTTAGTATTTACTTAGCTTCCCATTGACGGATGGCCATTATCTGTATCTCTACAGTGGTTCGCAGAACTGCTCAACGACTATAGCCTATGATCTGGCTCATCACCCGTAGTCTCAAGATCGTCTGTACTGATCATTCGTCTTCTCGTGCTCATTAACGAATGTATTGATAGCCTTTATGCTAGAATGTCGACCCAGCCACTCGCGCTCGTCTTTCCTAGTTGATCTACGCTATCATGCCAATCATCTTTCCCGGTATTATTGATGCCACGTGCACAGTAACGGACAAAACCGACAGAGGGGAGAGGAATGAAAAGCAAACAGGCTGTTAGAGATGTTCTTGGACTCGAAGTATTAGGTCACTGCTACCTTTTTGGCCGCCCTCATGGGTTCGATTCCACAAATTTCCAAAATGTTCGTACAAGAGTAGACTTTATTCGTTTCCTTGGCAGTTTTCGTTCAGCTTTTCTTCCTCCTTTTACTCTTTATTTATTTTTATTTTTATTTTTTATCTTTTGACTTCTGATGCCTTGAAAATAGCCTATTCAAACACTTTGCATTCCCTATCGAGTTGTCTATTTCGTCGTTGTATAGACTAAGAATTCCAAGATTCATACGTGTTCTTCATTGCTAATAGCGGGTCCATATTTTAAGCATGCTTCTTCTTTAGTAGACTGTCAAGTCTCACATTCGTAGTGCATACATTTCTTCGCCAATGGACGTTGTAATGCACACATTTCACGGCACTCAGAGCTTTTTGTTTTCTCCTTCATGGAGCTTCTCATTCAGATCTTCGTCTCCACAGTTAACTGCACAAGGCTTCTTTTTGCCGCCGTCTTTCATATACACTATAAAACAAACTTAGTGAGCATTGTTTGGCTTCTACAACGTCAACTCCATCTCTTTATGACATGCTATTATTACGATGCATCTCAGTTGGTTCTTGAAGTGCTTCTTTGGAATGAACGGAGAACAGCTTTCCTCCCACTCATAGGATTCCTCCCCCACCCCCACCCCCACCCCTCTCTCTTTCTCTCTCTCTCTCTCTCTCTCTCTCTCTCTCTCTCTCTCGTATGAAGTGTTTCTATGCGCGCTCGCTGTTTTAAATGTTATAGTATATTAAGTCTAATGTTATGCTACCGTAATGTCGTTAATTACGCCTGCATACGGATTAATGAATCTACGAGGGACTTAGAATGCCAGTGTGGTCGGCATCACTCAACAGTTTATTTTTTGTCATCGTCGCCACCCCCTTCGGTATTGCTGTTGTTTTTTTTGTTTTTATTTTCTTTTTTTTGTTTTTTTTTTTTTTTTTTTTTTTTTTTCTTTTTTCTTTTTTTTTTTATTTATTTATTACTTTCTTTTTTTTTATTTTTTTTTTTTTTTTTTTTTTTTTTTTTTTTTTTTTTTATTTTTTTTTTTTTTTTTTTTTTTTTTTTTTTTTTTTTTTTTTTCTTTTTTTTTTTTTTCTTGTGCGACAGATGGCGTCTTCTTTGGAGGTTTCTAGACTGGCAGTTGTCGTCAGTGTTGTCCAAGAAAAATGGATTACTGTAGACTCCGTAGGTGTTAGGCGTTCTGTCTCCACCCCAACCCCATCCTATCTATCTATCTATCTATCTATCTATCTATCTATCTATCTATCTATCTATCTATCTATCTATCTATCTATCTATCTATCTATCTATCTATCTATCTATCTATCTATCTATCTATCTATCTATCTATCTATCTATATGTGTGCACACACACCACCACCACCCCCATATCCACATCTCTCTCTCCCTCTCTCTCTCTCTCTCTCTCTCTCTCTCTCTCTCTCTCTCTCTCTCTCTCTCTCTCTCTCTCTCTCTCTCTGATATTTTATGGGTTTTCATGTGTGTATACAAGTCAGAACTCTGAATCGCAAGTGGCTACTTATTATTCCAATCTACCGAAATAAATAAATAAACATCTGGAACTACAGATTTAAGTTGGTATTTACATGATAATTATGCACTATTGTTAGAAAATTACGAAACAGCCACAACTGCACGCAATTCTGGACACATCACTTTAAGTCTTTTCTTGCGCTTTAACATGTTTCGCAAAACACAACACGTTTTGCTAATGGCAGCTGTTACGAGATAAAGTTTGTCCGAAGAAAATTAATTGACAATGCTTGTAATTTGAATCGCCCTGTTTGTTTAGGGGATTACGTTGTCCGTCAGTCCGTCCATAGCGGCAAGCCAATCAATAGTCATTGTTAAATGTCACCTGCAGAAAAGGGCCTCATTACCGAACAATGTAATAAGTTTGGATTGTATTGTTGCAGGCTGTCGAGATTTTAACTTTAAACGTTTTGCAACGACGCTGTCTGATCTGCCAAAGGAGTGCATAATGACTGTGTAATTTATTGAGTTGTTTTGCTTTGGGTTATTGCTGTCAAGCTTTAAATATAAGCAATGCTGATAAATTCTTTTACCCTTCAAAAGGACACCGAAATGTTATTTTTCTTTGAGATTTTTTAAAAATGTATTTAGTTTTTTGTTTTTAAACATTACTTTTTGAATTTGTGTGTGGTAACATTTTTGCAGTGCTCCGTAGATCGATGATTGATGATGATGATGATGATGAGGATGATGATGTTAATGGATTGATTGATGATGATGATGATGATGATGATGATGATGATTGATGATGATGATGATGATGATGATGATGATGATGATGATTTGCAGCCTCCATGAAACAAGTCTTGCTCGAAGAATAACAACAGGAGGCCAGCCATCAGGCATAAAAAAAAAGCAACAACGTATTTATAAACAATAGAATGCCTTTGTGTAGGGATAGAGTTGAAAGATGTCAGCCCCTTTTTGAGTGTGTTACAAAGTCGGGGCGCCGGTTTGGCAAAAGCGCGAATCCCAAGTGTCTTCTTGTTGGTATTGCCAGTTCGCACACTGAGTATTTCAAGCTGGGACTTGAGTTAGTTAGTTAGTTAGTTAGTCATTGTTTATAGGGTCCAACGGATGCAAAGAGCCGAATCAAGACTGACATGAGGAAAAAAAAAAGGCACGTGGAGGTTAATAGAGTGGGATCAGTTCAGAAAGATAAGATGTGACATACTCATTAATGCACTGATATAATAAGCTGAGTGTCTTGTGGTTAAGCCTTTTCTGAACTGGTAACCAGTGAAGGGTAGCCAGCATAGGATAGGGTCACTTTTCTTTTTTCACTGTACAATGCGAGATGCTGTGTTCTGAACATGTTGAAGCTTCTGCAACTGATTTTGAGGTAAACCCCAGAGACAGCTGTTGCAGAAATCAAGTCGTGATAAGATCAAAGATACTGTGATAAGCGAGCAAAGTCTACCCGCATGCGGAGGAAAAAGTAACAGGTCTTAACTATTGCATTGATGTGATTCACCATGGATAGATGACTATTAATGATGAGGCCTAGATTTCTCACGGAGTCAGAAAGAGCAATGTCTGCCTACCCACAAGTAGACTATATTTTCTTCAGACTGTGCTTTCCGCCACAAATCGGTGCTTCTGTTTTTTTTTCCTAATTTAAATTTAGCCTGTTTGCTAACATGCACTGCTTGAGGTCAGAACAGAACCTGGAGTCGACTAATCGCTGGATTTAAACGTCTAAGTAGCTTTCCGTCATCAGCAAGCAGTTTTCTCTCGACACCCTTTTTTTCTATTATTGAGACAATCTGGAACGTGTACAGGAAGAAAAGTAGCGGGCCTAAGACTGAGCCTTGAGAGACACCGTAGGCTAATGCAGACTTTGAAGATGAGTTTTCTCAGAAAGGTATGATTTAATACAGTCATTAGCAGGACCAGCACTACAAGCTTCCTTTTGAAGACGCTCAAGCAGAATACCATGATCGTTGGTGTCAAAAGCTGGTCCTGCAGCACACACAGTGTGAGATTTTCAGCATCAGCATTGCGAAGCAGGTCATTCACAAGATGCAAACGTGCGGTCACACAGCTATACTTTGGCCGATATGCGGACTGGAATTTATTCAGAAGGTTGTTACACTCAAGATGACTGACTAGCTGTTGGGCTACAACTCGCTCCAACAGTTTTGAGACATATGGCAAGTTAGACACCGGTCTAATTCTCGCAGTCATAATCTCATTTGTAATGTTCAGGCTCTGGGGTCCGGAATGTTATCAGCAAAGCAAAGCCTCAAAACGCCAAAGAAGAACATCCCGAAAATAGAAACCGTAGTTTGTTTTCTTAGTTTCTGCTGGTAGAAACCAGGCACAGATAAGTCATTCAACTGGTCTTATATAATTTAGGCTGCTGCGGATGCGTTTCCATAGTATGAAATTCGCACGTGGAGAATTAGAATGTAGAGTATGTTGTAATATGTAAAGACTCAAAGACAAACACAATCGAGAATCAGCGATCATCTTCTTACTCATCTAGATTTCGTTTTACTGTTTTTCGATTTCTGTCTCCCGTTTATCGTAAGGAATCGACCGTCATTCATTCACTCACCAAAAGGAAAATATTTACATACACGCGAGCACTTTTGTTTATGGATCATATAATTTGAAAGCAGCTAATATTCAATTGATACATGATACGTCCAAATGAATCACACTCTGTATGGAGCCTCTGGCATCATATATTATTTTACTTCCAATTGCTGGCACTGAGTTTTAACTGTAGATACTATTCGGTCATGTTTAATACAGAAAGAAGCCCTGTCAGCCAAACTGAAGAAAGTTTGTCTTCCTAAACCATGGCAACGGAGAGTGTGATAGTCTGGAATGAGAACGTTGATGATGATGAGCAAGTCAAGTCAGCAAGTCTTTATTCCAATTAAAAGGAAAACAGTTGTTGCCTAAGATGAAAGCTTCTCAAGTTAAGAGAATTGTCAAGTTGTATTGCTAAATCTGTCGAAATGAAAAAGACAGTTCTAAATAACGCTTATATTAACAAGTCTACCAACAAAAAATGAAAAGGATTCTGCTATGTGGGTGGTGTCTGGTGAGTATTGAAGTGCAGAGACTGAAAGCTTGTTTTCTTAAACCACAAGAAAAGAGTTTTGGGGGAACTGAAGAAGGAAGAGGGGTCAAAGATTAAATAGTTTTGACACGCTTATGCCGCCGACACGTTGGAGTTTGTTTTGCTAAACCAACTTAATATATAGATGGTCATTCCAGATAGGGAAAGTTGTTTTTTTCCCCCTACAACGAAAACTGCGGACATGGAGCTGGCTGTGAATGATTGGTGCTGGGAAAAATGTCTGAAGTGCTGAGTCGAGACTTGAGTTTGTTTGGCTAAACTACCAACACCAAAAGTGACGGAGAAGGTAGAGTGGTTGGTGGGTTTAAGTAGATTTGTGCTTGGAATGAGTCACACACACTTTATCCCTCCCTCTCTCTCTTTACCCCCCTCCCTCTCCCTCTCTCTCTCTCTCTCTCTCTCTCTCTCTCTCTCTCTCTTTCTCTAAAGCGGTTGGGGTGACAGGGTGGGGATGGAAGGTAGGGTGTAACTTATCGGCAAAAATACAGACCTGCTCAAGTCTGGACAGGACAACGAAATTTAACGTCCTATTGCGTAAGCGTTAAGGACGAATCGCCAGTCTGGTTCCCAGTCGAAATTGATAAATAACGTAAGAACCACAGGCGCTTATATCTGGACATGCGAGCGCCTAAGCCTGTGACTCGTCTCCCATATGGACTCGCTTGTGGTAAGATCATTTATGTGAGTAGACCTCCCTGTGGGTACCAAGTTTTGGTATATATTATTTTCATTTTTATGGACACCATCATCATCATGTGATCCGTCATCATCATGTGATCATCATCATGATCATCATCATGATCATCATCATGATCATCATCATGATCATCATCATCTTCTTCTTCTTCTTCTTCTTCTTCTTCTTCTTCTTCTTCTTCTTCTTCTTCTTCTTCTTCTTCTTCTTCTTCTTCTTCTTCTTGTCAGTAACACTTCTGATCAGAATGGTCTTGATTTGGCTCGGAAGTCCGCTGGACCTAAAGCAATAACCATGTATGTAACTAACACTTCTGAAATGAACTCTCTTTCTCTAGGGAATTAAATTTGGGGTATATTTGCTTTGTTAACCTTTTTTTTTTCTTTTCAGAGGCACTGTCGTGTTCAGTAACACTTTCTGTGATAGTCCCATCTCTTGGGGTTAGGCTGGTGTGTGTGTATGTGTGTGCAGGCGCGCGTTTGTGTGTGTGTGTGTGTGTATGTGTGTGCAGGCGCGCGTTTGTGTGTGTGTGTGTGTGTGTGTGTGTATGTATGAAAATCTCTTGTTCAGTATCACGTCTGAGAAATGAATACAATCCCCCTCTATCCTCCCCCTCTATCCTCCCCCTCTACCCTCCCCTCCCCCCTCCTCTTTCTCTCTCTCTTTCCTCTCAGCTTCTCGTTCTCCTTCTTCGTCTCTTAGACTGTGATAACTTCTGTGATTCTTACTTTTTCCAGACAGAAAGATTGAAGCGACCTTCTAAGAAGGGACTTGTGTAAAACTGCACTCTGGATCAGCACTATCTGATTTGAATCCCCGAAAGAATAGGTTTTGGGTCACCGAACTGTGATCATATTTTCCGTAATGGTTTTAGTATCAGAGACTGCAGAATCATACACGGAGATTCAGTGTGGGTAGGTTTTGTTCTTAAAGGGATTAACTTTTGCACATGTCTGCGCCACGGAGCTTTTCCTAATTTACAGTGTTGTCTCCGTGGTGGAAAAAAACCCAGATAACAGGAATATAAAAAATTAACCTCGGTAAAAAGTACTATTTTGATGTTATAAATCGATGAACTCATTTTTTTGTGTCCCTTTATTAGCGTCAATGTTGGTTCTAAAAATAGCACCGCAGCGACATGTGTATAGAAGGCACAGTTGTTTGTATAAATAGCAAGGAAGAGAAGCAGAACATTCGAAGCTTTGCAGTTGGTTTGATCATCGAGTGTCAACTATTGGAATGGAAATAAATGCAAAGAAGATCAAAATGATGACCAACAACAACAATGGCATCAATACGGACATCAAAGTCCAAGGCCAATCTCTCAATACCGTGCATAGCTTCAAATATTTAGGAGCCATTGTATAAAATAATGGGTTCCGACATGAAGTCCTCCAGGATCGCACAAACAACTGCTGCCATGAAAAGATTGAAGCCCATTTGAAAAACAGGACCATCAGTCTACACTCCAAGGTAAGGTTGCTGAGCTCCATTGTCATCTCCATCTTCATATACGTTTGCGAAACATGGACTCTCACAGCAGACCTACAACGAAGAATACAAAGCATGGAGATGACTACAGAAGACTTTTGGGCATTTCCTATCCCCAGCACATCATCAACGACGAATTCCGACAGACCCATCAAACAGGTCACTGGACAACACGATGACCTGCTCACAGCGGTGAAGAAACGGAAACTCCGATGGTATGGCCACGTCACCAGAGCATCAGGCCTTGCAAAAACCATCCTGCAAGGCACGGTGCAGAAAGGCAGTAGAAGAGGGTGATATAAAAAGAGGCGGGAGAACAACATTCAAGAATGGACTGGCTTGACACTGAGCGAAGCCATGAGGATAACTGAGGACAAAGAAAGAATGAATACGCTGGTTAAACGATCATCCGTGGTGCCTCAACGACTTTTGAGTTACGGGATAGGATAGGATAGTCTACTATATTATCTTTAATGTGAGAACGATGCAAGTTCCCAGTTAAATTCTTTATCGCAAAAACAAAACAAAAATCCATGAGACCCAGGCCCTTTAACAGGGCAATCCTCTTAGATCAGATTTTGCAGTCGGTCGTCGACCTGTTATGTACGCGAAGAGAGCCTTCTACTATTTCGCGCACCCTGTGCTCACTTCGCGTGGGCAAGCTAGGGTCAGTAGCGCGATAAAACACGCCGTTGGCGCTCTTTAATCATGCAGTATTATTACACCTGTATATATTAGTAATTGACGGAATGGAGATGCGTAATAATTTTAGTAATAGCCGTCAGCAACACAATGAAAAGTGCCGTTGTTAGATTTGTTATATAATACACCTTTCCTTATTCATACATTGAGCCTAGTTGTTAATGACTGGAAAGACTGTTTACTTGTAGGAGAAAAGTGCCTATGAAAATGCCATTGCACTAATCCATTCCGCCCATGAACAAACTTGGAGACATGCATGCGAGCATTAAGAGAGATTTTTGTTCCTTGTGTATAGTCCCATCTCTTGGGGTTAAGCGGGTGTGTGTGTGTGTGAGCGCGTGTGTGTGTAGTTGTGAAACGTCACATTTGGGGAACGAAATTTGCCATTTTTAGTACCAAATGAGGTAATTTTGTCGTTCCCCATTTGTCTGGCGTTGCTCATTTGTTCTAAGTACATGAAAGTGCAGTTGTAGTGCATGTGCACTACAACTTCACTTCACGAAGTGAAGTTGTAGTGCATGTGCACTTAAAGTACACTTGGCCAAGTGCAGTTGTAGTGCATGTGCACTTAAAGTACACTTGCCCAAGTGTAGTTGTAGTGCATGTGCACTACAACTACACCAGGTCAAGTGTAGTTGTAGTGCACATGCACTACAAGTACACTTGACCTGGTGTAGTTGTAGTGCATCTTCCAGACGGGTAGGATAAGGAACTTTCCTCGACGATTAGGGTAAGGCAGTGCCTCGACGATTAGGGTAAGGCAGTGCCTCGACGATTAGGGTAAGGCACCCGTTCCAGAAAAGGGTTAGGGTCAGGGCTAGTTGCAGCGCTGCAACTAGCCCTGACCCTAACCCTTTTCGAGGCACTGCCTTACCCTAATCTGCATCGTCGAGGCACTGCCTTACCCTAATCGTCGAGGAAAGTTCCTTATCCTAGCTGTGTTTTTGAACAAACTTGACCTACTTCGTCTCTAATAGGCGAGGAATTAGGTCAAACTTTTTGCGAAAAATGTGCTTTTTTGAAGAAACTTGACCTACTTCGTCTCTTAGGAGCGAGGAATTAGGTCAAACTTCTTGCGAAAAAGTGTCTTTTTTGAAGAAACTTGACCTAATTCGCCGCCTAAGGGCCGCGAAGTTGGTGAAATTACCCCATTTGTACCTCGTACACGCATGTGTGTGTGTGTGTGTGTGTGTGTGTATTCAAATCTTTTCTTCAGTACCACGTCTGAGAATACAATACCCCTCATCTACCCATCTGGTAATTTAAATTATATACTGGTAAATATGGTACATGGTATGGTACATGGTTTATGCACTGGTAAATATACACTGGTAATTGAGGGCTGCTCACGGTAAACGGTCAAGCTATGTTTGAAACTGACAGTCACAGTTAGTCATGCACTTTTGTGAGTACGGTCGCATAGATGGGTAATACTGTAAGGGGTCAGTGCCACCCAAATACCGCCACAGATGTACCTTTGACAAGAGGGAGATAGAGCGTAAGCGTCAGCTAGTCTCAGCTACGCAGTGTGTGTTTGATCTTTTAGTGGTATTTTCCCGCTAGAGTGTGATTGTTGTATGAAGTCAGCAGAGCTCGATACAAGATAAGAGGTAGGTTTTGTTTATTGGTGGATGAAAATCGTTTTGTTACGACTTAATAGAACAGTGTAATAGGTCTTAGCACTCCCTAACAGTTATATTAATTAGTAAAAGCATTGATTTTGTCAATTGTTTCAAATTCGCTTATATTTTTTTTAGTTCGCTCCGATCATTGCTCCCTTTATCATAATAATATTCCTGGTAATCCTAGGTTGGTTTGGATTTGGAATAAAACGTCTTTAAGATCAGAACTAGGAAGAAAGGCGACAGACCGAAAGAGGGACCGATAAGTATTCCGAGAAGTATTAACAGAGTTGTCCACATCGTCATAAGACTGAGGAGAAGATAGAAAAGGTAAGAATGTAATATCCAGTTCTTTCGTGACCGATATCAAACATGCCATTCGATCCCATTCCATGCTGACCATCGATGTGTGATGAGTAAGTATGCGTGTCCCACCGCCATAGCTGAAGTGGTAGAGCGTTCACCTGGCACACCGATGACCCAGGTTCGAATCTCGTGGTGGGCTAAATAAAAAGTGGCCAATTTTCACTGTCCATTTTAACAGTATGATTGCTCTGGTGGTTCAGTGTTGATTTAGGTCCCTACTCCTTGTTTTCTGGGATGGTTATTCCCGTCTGCCATATCGCCAAATGGTGGGTGTAGACGTTAAACGTCAATGTTCATTCAAGTGTGCGTTTCTGTTATGTAGGTTTGCTGGGAATTCACATTTCACGGCTGTAGGATTTTGGAGCTTTGGAGTTCACTTTCACAGCAGCATTTCCGATTTATAATTTCGTTTCTTTTCTGTTTGAGTTGATTAGAGTTCATTATTGTGACGGTGGGTTCCATTGTTGCTGGGCTCTGCAAAATGGAATGCTATTACCCACTCGTCGTTCGTCTGCGGGGATCGGCTATTTAGATCGCCCTATGACTAATCTTAATACATTTATTTTTTGGCCCGGTCTGTGTTAGGATGGGGTTACAGAGATAGGGAGAAAGGTGTAAAAGATTCGCTGACACACTAGCTCTCGCACAGCTATGAATCAAGGTAGTCCAGCCACTTGTTAACAGTATATATCACACATTAATTTTCTCTACTCTATACTCAATTATCTAATCGCTACACTAACTTGTGTAATATAACTAGGATTAACTTAACAGTCCAAAGTTCACTTCGAGTAGTTCGGAGAATGGGTAGATCTTTGATGGATCTATTCTGCTACTGTTCTCGATACTTGCTACTGTGTCATCCCTGGGCTATTTATTTTTGGCCTAATGTTATTATTTATTTATTTATTTATTTATTTATTTAATCGTTCTTATATAGCGCTTTTCCAGCTCAAGAGCTGCTCAAGGCGCTGGCCGATACAGGATCTAACTCAAGCCGCCCGATACGCCCACCCGCAGCCTTTGGGCGCATGGTCTGACGCCCGGACAACTGGGCACAATCCTGGGCAGCCAGGGATGGGGGGGGGAGGACCTATGTGCATGCTGGGTGTGTTCTTGTCATCGGCACTCACCCGTCTAGGACATGAGCGTCAGGATCTTTAAAGTCCGTTATGATGGAATGTATGCGGCACAGACTAGACCTCGGTTTATACTCTCATCCGAAGGAGTAGGAAACGGGAGTAAAGTGTCTTTCCCAAGGACACAACACAATGCCCCGGCCTGGGCTCGAACCCGGGACCTTCAGATCCGCAAGCCAAAGCTCTACCATTAGGCCACCATGACTCCCGGAAGAGTGGACTACCGCACAGTCCCTATAGATATCAGTGTTCGTGCACTTATTCTATGGCACTTAGCTGGGACTTCAAGGTGCGGTGCTGTTTTCTCCTCGTCGCGTTTGTTGACTACTGAGCTGTTGGAGCTCAGTGCTCGCTGCTCAGTTGCAGGCCGCGTGTCTGGGTTGACTCTCAGTTTGGTCTATCTCCTGCCAAGGACCAAGCCTGCTCGTCTGCAAAACATAAGACGAGTTTCTGCAACGTCTTGCTTACAAAGGGAGTGCAGAGCGTCTCACTGTTGGCAGAAACAGCCCTCAGCGAGATCGCATCCACTGATACAGATAAGAGACGAACAATCTTCTAAGTCCGTGGTCCACTGGAATCTCCAACATAATTCCTATACATACTTTTTTTGCTGATGCTGCTGCTGCAGTTTATTATCCCTTTTTATCGGGAAACTCTGGGCCGCCTCACCCGGGGAAGGCGTAGTCACAGCCAGTGGCGCGCCCAAATCCTACCTACCTAACATTATTTGTGAATTTTTGAAATTTTTGCTGGGAGAGCAAACCGGAGTACCCGGAGAAAACCCACGAGGCGTTGCCCGAGTCGAAAGTAAATAATATTCGGAGAAACATAACGCCCAGATGCTGGCTCGAACCCACACCTGTCAGGCGCCATTGGTTTCTGGCTTGTGGACAAGGCAAGTTAGTCCCGCCTTCGCCCACTTGGCCACAACGCTCATGGCTAATATGAACACAGGGAGAAGTAATAAATAATATACACCTTCACCAGTACAGCCACTGGTCTGCAATAATACCAATGTGTGAAACAACAGTGGGTCAGTAGGGGCTACCTCGTGATCTCGAAAACTGTGGCTGGCCCACGAGGTCAAGCAAAGTTTTACTAACATTCACAATTATAAAACATGGCAAGACTTCACAAGCATAATCCAATAATAATATCAATAAATCGTGGTGACACAAAAGATCGATCATTTATCTTTTTGACAATGTTAGGCTATGGCTATACTGGGATGAATGGATTTCACTCGTCACCTGCGTAGTCTTCTGAGAGAGAACTTTCAGCGCGTGCGTCCTTCTCAGGTGAGGTTAAAACAAAGACTGCCGTTAACGGTGTGGCCAGCTAAAGCCCGCGATATCCCGTGAGCCTTAGCGCCCTCGCGGGCGCTCCCGGATATAAGTCAGCTGGATTATGTCACGGCCTACCTAGCAAAAATTTTCCCTATATATGCTTAGAACAATCCTTACTTTTGTCGTCTTCTAGGCCTCGAATTTAAGTTACAAAGGCCAAAGAAGGGTGATGTTTAGAGGCGAGAAGCCCTACTGCAGTGTCCAAACTAGCCTCTTTGGACAATTATTCTCACTATACTTTGCACTTTTTCATGACCAAGTAAGTCCTGAGAGAGTGCGTTATTTCAGCCTTAATCTTGGAGGTGTTTATTATGTGGAAGGAGATTTTGCTTTCACAGTAAAATGTTTTTAGGAATAACTCATTCATTAGTTTATTGCCGGGGTAGCCTATTTACTAGGCCATTGTTCTAGCTGAACGCTGATCCCCAGAGAAAGGGTTGTCCATACCATCCAATCGGCAGGTTGAGCATGCCTTCTCAGTATATTCTGCAGTATACATGTGGACTTTGGATTTGACAAAGTGTAGATTGGTGTCATCAGTTTTTAAAATTTAATTTTATTTTTTAAATCTGAATCTTTTCTTCAGAGAATCAAAGCTCTGTCAGTTTGCACTTGATACAACTGTATTGCTGGACAGCCTCTGACACTCATCTTGGACGGGAATTGTCCAGAGTCTGTGGCATTGTCCCGCTTGAAGTTGTTGACTCTTTGATTGACGAATTAATGAGAGTGAGCAGACGTCAGGAGGCCCTTTTGCTGGTGGTCGTGAATACTTAGTTTCCCATTATATTAGTGCAAATCAGTAGTAGTTTAGTAGATTATAAGAAACATCGATATGAGAAAGAGTATCTGAAACGATTGGAACGTTCTATATGGAGAAAATATGGAAATTTATACATCACTTCTTTTTGTCAGTTGTCGTCAATACTTACTTTGGTTCATGTTACGTGCTTTCCATAGTAATGGAAAATTCCTAGACAGAGACAATACACATTGTCAAGAGTATCCGGCAATACCTTCATAAGCGTATCTGAAACGCGTAACACTTTCGGATTCTGCGCAGTTATATTATTGTCTTAATATACCTTACAAGTACGTGCTGACTTAGAATTTCCCCGTCTTGCTCGTCAATGAACCTTGTCAAGTGTTGATATATTATTAAAGTATTTTGCCCTGAAGGCATTTTCAAACTCTGAACGAATTTTTTATGAAGTCGTTGGAATATATTGTTTTTGGTTTGTTTTCCTCAAAAAGCAGTCATTCGAGTTCAGTCCTTTTGCTTACCTATTTTATTATGTTTTCGTCAGCTTTCCAATTTCTTTTCAATAGATTTCCGTTCTTCTATTCATGAGAAACATATGTTCCAGTTCTTCTGAAGGGATTTTCGCATACTCATTAATGGGTGCTGTTACGATAGAGACGCGCACGATAGTTCGAACGTTTTCTGTTGCAAAGCATGCAATAATAGCGTGTATTTACCTTTGATTTGATTCTGCCCTGTTGCTAGAAAAAGTTTGTATAATGTTGATAATTTTCGTTGATCGATATTGTTATTGTATCGTTCAGAATTTTCTTGTCGATCGAATGTACCATATTTATCTGGCGATAGCTTATATATTTTGATTGGGTGTTATTGTGTCATTTCGGAATGTTCGAAGTTTCTCGGCACTGTCTGCTTGTAGAAAAGTATTCTTGTTTGGTGATGTTTGGAAAGCGAACATGTCTGCAGTTGTTGGTGTTTGCTGAGTACTGTTGGAAAACTTTATGTGATGACTCCTGCCTTGTTGCTGAGTAACGAATTTGAGTTACACATATCAAGATTCAAGCATCGAGGCTGAATCGATCTATTGATAAATACTTGTAACAGGTGCCATGGACCTTGTGAGGAGAGCGCGTGTGGGTTTGAAAGCTTCTGTTCCATGCACTAGTATGAAAATATAATGTATAATGTTGAAGTTGGAAGTCCGTGGGCACAAAAAGACCGCAAAAATGGGTGTTTTCCAACTTTGTTTCCATGCCATCGAAACGATTTGAATGAATGAATAAAAACTTATACAGAGCATAAAAACATCCACAACCGGAGGCATGCATGCATGCTTACAGCCATTTTGGTGAGAGAGAGGAGTGTGGGAAAAAATGGATAATATCACACACACACACGCACACACACACACACACACCCCCCCTCCCCCCACACACACACATACACACTGTAACAGACCCGGCCGACGGTTAACGAAAAGGGCAGAAATCAGAAGTAGTGTGTTTTTGTCGTTGATGAGTTGAAGAAACAAGATTTTGTTCTGTAGTATGAAATGTCATAATCCTGTAATCATATCTGATAGCATATAGTTTTCATAACAAACCAGGTTTGGGGTGTCTTGGCCAAGGCTCGGGTCATTGCCTTGAACTTATAACGCTTGCTGTAGTAGGAATTGCTGAAAGATGCTCTTATTAAAAGACGTATTGAGGAGAGGTGGAAGGGGGGGGGGTTAAAGTTACGAATTATAATATTGCAAATGCTTGCTTATGAAATTAAAAGTTGTTTCTATTTTTTCTCGCGCAAGCGAACATTGCCAGGCATGTACGCAAATCCTTGACACGACCTCGCACTCACGCAGGCATGCACACACACACACACACACACACACACACACACACACACACACACACACCACACACACACACATGCACACCCAGGAGCGCGCGCGTTTGCCACCATATCAACGGTCAATTCATTGGTTCTTTTTGTTAGATTAAGTACGTTAACACCCACTCCAGTTGGCACTCAAATGTCTTCATGATGATGATGATGATGATGATGATGATGATGATGATGATGATGATGATGATGATGTCTACTTGTAAAGCGCCAAACTCCATACTGCCTGATAAAGAAAATAATAACAAAAATAATAACAACACAAATAATAAGGTGCCACAGAGAAACTGAATTATTGGTTATTAAGCAAAAGGTCTTCAGCTGTTTTTCTTGGAGCTACATCCACTCAAGTGCAGAAGTAATCTATTCCCAAAAAGTGGTGCAGAGAATTCAAACGATCTTGCTCCGAGAGCTTTCTTCCTGTGCCTCTCGACACTAGGCACACTAGGCATTTGAGGGGCAGAGAAGGGTGTAGGAAGGTGCGGTCAGTATTTAAGCTCTACTCTTCAACTGTGTTTTTATGCTGTAGACGGACATGCACGCGCAAACCGCCCTTGCGGTAAAACCTACCACTACGGGCTTGTGATTTAATACAAACGATAAAATAAAACTTGCTATGCCTGGCCACCCTATTGTTTTAAGACTGTACATCTAGATCTGCTTCGTGATTTCCCTGTCCCCGTAACATTTTTATTGGCAATTTGGTGCACTGCATGACTGCACTTTAGTAGCTTTTGTTTTGTACTTGAAAAATTTGACTGGTCAAGAAGGACATTAATGCCAACCTTTACATTATCTGACGTTCTAGATGGTTCACAACAACATAAACGATTTTCAATGCTGTGCTGTTCTGAATCTGATTGCCATAATTTTCCGTATAGATTGAGCTGAGACCGAAGTTTCCTTGGTTTTTTTTTAGGACACAAACCTACAGTCATAAAACATCAATCATCAATCACTGGCATTGTTGAATTGTTGCGGTAAAAAACAAAGAAAAAATAAAAGAAATGGAACTGTGGTATTATTTTATTAAGAGAAAATAAACAGTTGAGGCGTTTTTGAAGAAATATTAAATAGTTGAGGCGTTTAAACATAGGAGTCCTATATGCTGTCGTTCGAAAGCACCGCCCTCCAAGCTAGCATTTTCATGGATTTGCAGGAGGCAGATAAAAGGCAAGTTCCAGTAAAGGTAGAGGAGGAAAGAGAGGGAGGGAGAGAATGAAAGAGAGAGAGCGTGAGTATAGAGTTCGTGCTTTGACATTTTTCGGGGTCCCGTATGTTTACAATTGTTTGGAGTTCAGTGTCTTAATGCATTGAAGTGTCTTTTCTTTTCTTTTCTTTTCTTTTCTTTTCTTTTCTTTTCTTTTCTTTTCTTTTCTTTGTTCCCTTCCATGAAAGTAGCGTACGAAATAATATAGAAAGTCGGAAGCCTTAATATTAGTTTGAGAGAGCCGCACGAGGATCTTGGGACCGATCACAGAAATCCTTGCCAAATCGCCCAGGGCTTAAAGGATCCGGGACCGTTCCGATGCACGATAAAATAAGAATCACTGTCTAAAATATAAGAAGTTTTACGTTTTGGCGCGAGCGCGTGTGTGTGCGCGCGTCCCTGTTTGTGAAATGAGAGAGAGAGAGAGAGAGAGAGAGAGAGAGAGAGAGAGAGAGAGAGTTATTGGTGCGTGAGTTTGTGTATGTGTGTCCTATCCCTATCCCTATCACGTAACACGGAGGTCGTATGGGCACCACAGATCGTTTAACCAGCTTACTCCATCTTTCCCTGTCCTCAGCAACCCGGATTGATTCGCCCAATGTCAAACCAGTCCATTCTCGAATGTTGTTCTCCCACCTCTTTTTCGGTCTCCCTCTTCTTCTACCTCCTTGCACTGTGCCTTGCAGGATGGTCTTTGCAAGACCTGATGATCTGGTGACGTGGCCATACCATCGGAGTTTCCGTTTTTTCACCACTGTGAGCAGGTCATCGTGTTGTCCAATGGCTTGTGTGATGGTCTGTCGGACTTCGTCGTTGGTGATGTGCTGGGTATAGGAAATGCCCAGAAGTCTTTTGTAGCACCTCATCTCCATGCTTTGTATTCTTCGTTGTAGATCTGCTCTGTTTCGCAAGCATATAGGAAGATGGAGATGACATGGGAGCGCAGCAGTCTTATTTTGGAATGTAGACTGATGGTCCTGTCTTTACAAAATGGCTTCAACTTCGCCAGGGCTGCAGTTGTTTGTGCGATCCATCAGTTCTAGCATGTCCAGAGAACAGAGAAGAAAAAGAAATCCTCCCAATTCTCCGAGAAGAAGTTGAGGCAGCAATGCAATCGCTGAAGAAGGGGAAGTCAGCTGGAGTGGACAACATTCCCGCGGAACTGCTTCAAGCAGGAGGAGAAGCGATGATTGACGCACTCACCATTATCTGTAACAAGAGCTGGCAGAGTGGGGAGTGGCCTATACCATGGACCCAGTCGCTTGTCATCACTCTTCCCAAAAAAGATAACCTTCAGGAGTGTGAACAGGAAGTCCTCTCCAGGATCGCACAAACAACTGCTGCCCTGACAAGGTTGAAGCCCATTTGGAAAGACAGGACCATCATTCTACATTCCAAAGTAAGACTGCTGCGCTCCCTTGTACACCATCAGCCTCATCAGCCATCCCAGCAAGGTCCTCCTGAAAATAATACTCAACAGGTTGAAACCCCAAGCTGAACAAATCATAGCTGAAGAACAAGCAGGATTCAGGGCAGGGCGAAGTACCACTGAACAGATTTTTAACCTCAGATTAATCTGTGAGAAATACCTACAGCACCAACAAGTCTGGCACATGCCTTACAGAAGAACAAGAAGTCTTGGACAGATGGACAGAGTACTGCTGCGACCTTTACAAACCATACACCAAATGGAGACCCATCAGTTCTAGCATGTTCCGAAAACAGAAGAAGAAGAAGAAATCCTCCCAATTCTCCGAGAAGAAGTTGAGGCAGCAGTGCAATCGCTGAAGAAAGGGAAGTCAGCGGGAGTGGACAACATACCCGCGGAACTGCTTCAAGCAGGAGGAGAAACGATGTCATCTCCATCTTCCTATATGCTTGCGAAGCATGGACCCTCACAGCAGATCTCCAACGAAGAATACAAAGCATGGAGATGAGGTGCTACAGAAGACTTCTAGGCATTTCCTATACCCAGCACATCACCAACGACGAAGTCCGACAGACCATCATACAAGCCATTGGACAACACGATGACCTGCTTACAGTGGTGAAGAAACGGAAACTCCGATGGTATGGCCACGTCACCAGATCATCAGGCCTTGCAAAGACCATTCTGCAAGGCACAGTGCAAGGACGTAGAAGAAGAGGGAGACCGAAAAAAATGTGGGAGAACAACATTCGAGAATGGACTGGTTTGACACTGAGCGAAGCCATCAGGGCTGCTGAGGACAGAGAAAGATGGAGTATGCTGGTTAAACGATTATCTGTGGTGCCCCTACGACCTCCGGGTTACGGGATAGGATAGGATAGGGTTTTTGTACAGTTTTGTCTGATATTTCACTATTTTTTGCTGGTGTGAGCACCCTTACAGCCAAGGTTTTGCATTTCCTTCTGATATTTTAGGCATTTCTGTTTTAACAATTTATTTTTGCAGAAAAGTTTAGTTAAGAATGAAACTCGATTTTGTATACAATTCCCGGTTTTCTTTTTCGAGTGAGCACTTTTGCGAATAGAATGACATTGAATGACATTAATCGTTTGCCTAAAGCTTCTGTTCGAAAAAATAATGTAAACTTGTAGGGTTCTTAACAGTATAAAACACATCTTGAGGCAATGTTTTGTACAGTTTTGTCTGAAGTCGGCGTATTCTCTGCCGATTACGCGTAATGGGCAAGTACGCGATATGCTCACGACATATATATGACATGCTTTGTTGTTATACTGGCAGAGGTATCACAATTTCATCAGCAAGGTTTCCAAATCGATTCTTTTTAAAGGGGATATTTTAGAATGCAAACAACATTTAAAGGTTGAGCCGAGGGATGTTGTTTTTTTTTCAATACATTTACGATCTAATCGTAAAGATAAGACCATTCATTATCTTTGCGTTTTGCGTACGATCAGTGGCGTTCTAGGGCGAGCAAACTTTTGCGATAAGAACAGATAACCAGGAAGTATGTGCGCAAACAATTGATGTCCCGGGGTTCTTTATATCGGAGAGAGAGAGAGAGAGAGAGAGGGGGGGGGAGAGACTTTGAAACTTTTTAAAAATTTTATACTAATTGGAAAGTCTAATCTTTCAATCTGTATTCTATCAAATGAACATAATGCAGAATCTTCAACATTACATTGGAAATGATACAACACACACACGCATACGCACACACACAACCACACACACGCGCGCGCATGCATACACACACGCCCACATAGAGAGAGAGAGAGATAGAGAGAGGTTGTGGGTGCGAATTCGTGTATGTGTGTTTTCATTTTTTTCTTCGCTGTTAGTTTTACCGATCATGTTTTGCCCGAGTGATGTAAAAGTTTAAAATATTTTGATATATTTGTGTCCTTTGCATATTGTTAAAATAATACTTCGCATTATCGTGTTGTTTTCGACTACCCCATCCATTTATCCATTCTGGAATAATATAATCTTTACCACTAATTCTTTTCTCATATGACTTCGGTGTTTTGATAAGTACATGCATTTTAAAAAAAAGTATTAGTATGAGCTAAACATTCGGATGGATTAGACTGGTTTTACTTCAGTTAAATTTCGCTATTGCTTCATTGAATGTGTTTTGCTTCGAATACGGTGACCGATATTCGCCATTGAAGTGAATAATGTAAATTCGAGCACTGGACCCAATCACGAGAATGCTTTTGCGTCCTTTATATTGGAGTACGCCCCAGAAGATTGTCTTAAGCCAACATCCTGTGCATCGTCTCCATCATGTCTGGAGATACGCGTTTTTGTGTCTTTACCACAATAGGCTTTATTGTTCCAATAGATTCCTGGTAATCTTGTATACCTTTGACGTGAACGTCCCTGCTGTTCCAATATGTATAGGCAAATGTGTTTTATGCCTTGGACATGGTGGTCTTTTATTGTTCCCGTTGTCAGGCCACTAAGGTGCTCAGGAACAGCAACCAACAGTGAATGTGCTTGTTATATATAAGTATTAATATTTACAGCTTTATGGTTCTTTGGTTGGTTGGTGAATCGTCCTCTTTTATGTATTCCTAATTTTAACTGTATGTTGAGATTGGAGATCAGCTATAATAAGCACACATTATGGCTTAAATGAAGAAAAGACTTCGGTGAGAAAACAGTCCCCAAAAATTGTATAAACGTCTTTTATGTCTTTATTTTTGTTAACAACGAAGCACTCTAGTTTCAAGTTTTAAACTTTTCATCAAAGAGCCTGAAAACTACGCCATTAATTGCAGTGCTCGCAGAAATCGCTCCTTTTTGTGTGCATGATAAAGGACTTAAAGTACTGAACGGACGTAGAAAGGGATGCTTTCAACATATTCAATTTCTCATTATCTGTTGTTGATTAGAAAAGAGAGCACGATAATGGATATACTCAATAGCAATTAATATACATTCTTGTTGTGCGCATTTGATCATGTGGGCGAGCGCGAGTGTAGAATACAATATATGAGTACATTACAATTTTTTTCATCCTGACTGAAGTACTTTCTTCCTAATCAAATCAAATATCATCAGAAGAATTGTTATTTTGCTTGCAGGAACCTCGCAGTTGTATTGAATTGACATCTTTATTAATGTTGCTGTATTGGCCTACTTTTGTGCTATTTGCACCTGAGATCAGTCGTTCAATTGTATCATTTGTTCGTCTATTCGTAAAAGCAAAACCTCGGTTTTCTTGTAGATCCCGAACAAAGTGAAGTAGAATTACGTTCATTCTCGTTAAAGGAATGATTCGGTGAAAGAGGATCAAAAAACCTTTTTTTAAATGTAGATTTATTCATACAAATTTAAGAAAAATAATTATTTTTGTTATTAATAGCTACTGCATCTCGCAAAAGCACAATCTCGATCTTTACCGAATGGCACTCAAAATGATCGTGTCCTTAGATATAAAGGTTATCTTAATCATATTCATATATATCTTTTACAGTGCGAAACGGAAAAGCCGCGGCTTCTCTACTCTGTTGTTCTGCTTCCATTCCGCTAAAAGAACACTTTTATGATGACCGATTTTTTCCCCCACTGTTTAAAAGCACGAAATGTAGAACAAAAACCTAAATCTGGTTATGTTAATTGAAAATTAGAAGAAACAACAAATTAATTGTAAATCGTTGTCATTCTCGACATTTCCTGCAAACGTTGTGTGTTCTTTATTATTTTTATTTTTAATCACCTTAGGCAAAATCAGAGATGATTTATGCTATACAATGATGGAATAAATATTAAGAGCCAAACATATATCACAGTGTGCTTTAAAAAAAATACACAGAAGAGAGCATAAATAGACACAGAAGAGAAGAGGAAGAGAGAGAGAGAGCTAGAGAGAGAGAGAGAGAGAGAGAGAGAGAGAGAGAGAGAACAGAAGGAGATGGGGAAGGAAGGGAGAGAGAGATAAGGTAAAGATGAGTTCAAGAGAGGGGAAAGAGAGAGTGTACATATGTCATGTACACAAACATAAACTATTGGGCTAAGGATTACAATCTTATAAATGGTAATACGAATCAAAATGTTTCACCCTTATATCAGACAATGCCACATATCTTTCAGTTCTTTGTTTCCATTAAAAAAATTTTGCGGAATAGTATTTTGAAGCAAACAACAATATTATATGTTGTTGGTTGTTTTGGTTTTGTTATTGTTTAATTTTTGATTCGCATGCATTGCAATGTGAGTCTGTACTTACCCCCCACCAAAAAAAATATATATATATATTCGCCGATATTGGCAAATCTGTGCGAGATGAATAGTACAAAAATAACATTTGAAACAAAATGATCGTCCGTCTTTCTTCCCGTCGTCCGCCATCTGTCTATGCAAAACTTGAAAGTGGCTTAATATCTCAGAATATATTTTAACTATCACAACCAAAGTAAGATGGAGATCTCGTAAATAATCAGTGAATGAATGACTTCACTTAAGGTCAACAAATGTTAGTTTAAAAAATGGCAAATTTTCACAAATTTTTTTTTTGGGGTTTTTTATTATTGGTTTAAACAAATGTTTTATTCAAGGAAAACACATCATTACAAACAATGATTTACAGGATAGGCAAAAAGCGAGCGTATATACATCCACCCTGTATAACACCCTGTATGTTATTATTATTGAATTTATGATTCTTTTACTTATGATAGATATGAATGAGACATACATACTATACAAATTTGATTAACCTCACGCCAAGGTCAAGATCATTGGAGCTGTCCAAAGTCGGTTAGTATAGGTACTTTGAAGTGACCTTGATCCTAAACTATGAGAGATATAAAGTCAAACTGGTTGTATTTCGTTATGATAGATTGAGCATTTATATATGTTCCTTTTTGGCGTTGATCTTGAAGGCCAATGTCATTTAGGCCTTGCAATAACATACAAAAATAGGTCATGAAACAGTGGAATGGCTGTTTATTTAACTCACAATAAGCAACAACATTGGATTATTTGATGAGACATGCATGAGAGATCACGTGAGGGTCAAGGTCATCCCAAGGTCAAGATCACTGAAGGTCAAGATCATCCCAAGAACACCGTGTTTGTTTTTTTGTTTGTTTTTGTGCATAATACAACTTTTGATGTAGTTTATATGAAAATACATGAGTGTATTTGGAACCGGAAGTCAGTGTCATCTCAAGGTCAAGAGCATAGAAAGATCAAAGTCGGTATTACATTGCAAGTTCCATAAGGAGCATGTAAGTCATGTGGACTTTGCCCTTCTAGTTTATTTTATTTTAATTATAGTCTAGTCCATTGATCAAACCCTAATTTTGTTAAGTGAAAATATTATCAACTGTTGTCAGATTTAAACATTTGATAATATAACATGATAGACAATTGATTCTAAGGGCACACTTAATTGGAAGTATAAATGGTTGGCAGACGACAGGAAGACTAGCGGGGGGAAAATGGTCAAACACGATCGCATAGTCTTTTTTTTTTTATACCAGCGCAGAAGCGAAAGGCCACCTGGAGCCATATGCACTTAATATTAGTTATATTATTTTAGTTTATTGCGCAACATTTGCTACAGTCGTCTTAAATCCATGTGTAAATCCGATTATGAGATTCATGCAATAACGAAGTTGGATCTGATCCCATTCACCTCTCCTCCTTTTCCCCATTCATCTTCTCCCCCGCCCCACCCCCCCATTCTCTCTCCACCTCTTCCCACCTCTCTCTCTCTCTCTCTCTCCCCCCCTCTCTCTCTCTCCCATCATCATCGTTATGTTTCTTTTCTCTGTAGAGTGTGAGTTGTATAGTTACTTTCTAAAAATATCCCTGTTACTCAATGATCTCACGTTTATCTAGTCACAGTCAGCGACCCAACAACCAATTGACTATTTTCACCGTTTCCTCCTGGCACGAGTCCAAAAGGAATATTTAACTACCACCATTACTAACTGTAATAGGCCAAGCTGTCACTGCCCATTATCGGTCTATCTTTTGTTTTTTACTCGTCGAAAAGCGTCAACGTGGTAGCCATTGTCTCGCAATTTGCACGTGGATTATATTGCCAGCATTGAATTTAACAAATAACAATAGTCGTCATGGTCATCATCGTCGGCGACATCAACATTATCCTCGATATCGATCAGTTTGGCTTATCAGGGCATTGAGAGTTTTTTTGGCCGGGTTCACCGGTTTCCTCTCTCCCTTGATAGTCGTATTGGATGCAGTCTGTCTAAATTTCAAACATACAAATTTATTCCGTTTCCCTCGTTTATAATAGCGATCGCTTCAGATCGCCGCTCTTTTGAATTCCATTGAAGGAAAAGCGCGAGGTAGCATGTATTCTTTATTATTAGTAGTAGTAGTATTAGTATTATTAATTAATTAATTAATTAATTTTTTTTCAGCTTTATGTTCAAACTCTTTCCTTTGCTGTGCCTTTGCTTACCTTTTGCACTCTCCCTTTCGTTCGCAGTGCCTTTGCTTGCCTTTTGCACTCTCTTTCCTTCGCAGTGCCTTTGCTTGCCTTTTGCACTCTCTCTTTCCTTCGCAGTGCCTTTGCTTGCCTTTTGCACTCTCTCTTTCCTTCGCAGTGCCTTTGCTTGCCTTTTGCACTCATTTAACTGTCGGTAGAACAATGAATTTGTTTTTGCATCTTCCTGTTTTTTAGGGACTTCCACTCAGTTTACGACTCTGTTATTTGCTTTGTCTTGTCTTATTTGGGTTCCTCCTCCTCCTCCCTCCCCCAACCTGCCCACCTATCCCAGCGATAGTTTATCTTCTGTCATATGCCACAATGTGGTTTCTTGACTGAACTCCTTTTCATTTGTTATTGTTTTTCTTTGTTTCTTTGTTACTGCGTGCTGTTTTCTTGTTTGTTTTTTTTTTTGTTTTTTCGACAGTAAAACATACTATATACTATGAATACTTTGATCATCAGCATCTACCGGTTGCATAAACTGCTAAGAATTTGTTTGATTACCTCATATTTGTCACAGTGCCTTTTAATGTTAAGTAACAACGTTCTCATCTACGAATCTCTATAGAATGGAATTCCATTTGAATTAATGTTTTTGCTTTTTTTTCATCTCCTTGACTTTTCAAGAAGTAAAACAATACAGTGTCTTGGCTTGTCATACCAGAAAATGAGCGTAATGCATGTTGCTGTCACATCCGTCATCAGGCCTGCATATACCATGATGATATGATGATTATAGTGAGGATGATGATGACGAGGACGAGATATATTGTATTTTCTGGCAGTAAAACAATACAGCGAGTTGGCTATTTTTACCGCAATGTCTGTAATAGTACCTATCTTGTCCACTCAGATTGTCCAACATTTTAAATGTTTGTAATGGGTTTACCAGATAAGGAGATTCTTCTTCTTCTCACTTTCTTTTTCGGCTGCAAAATTACATAACGTCGTAGCATGGCAACATGAGAGCTGTTATCTCCCCCCCCCCTCTCTCTCCTACCCCCCACCACCACCACCTATCTCCCTCCCTTCTCATTTTCTGTCTCTATCTCTTCAACCTCCCTCGCTTCCTCTCCCTCCGTGTGGGTTACCGGGGGTTTCTTTATAAATAGTATCCCCACTTTCTGGAAATTTAGTACTTTAAATTCCCACTGTCGATGTCTTTCTCATCTTTCTCATTTGTTCTTTCTCATTCCTACCCTGTTATATCAATCTACTACATGTATCATCTTCGCTAGACCAGTCACCTACCTTTTTTCTTGAAAGCTCTGCCACAACTCCACATTTGTGTATGGGGTCTGTTAGGTCAGCTTGGAGATATTGGACGCTTTTTGCCAAATGGTCACTAGGGCTTTCTATGGTATTATTATTTAGCGATATAGGCATTTTATATGTATTTGTTTAGTTAATATTGTTTTTAAATGACGTTTATATTCTATTTTGTTTTGTAATCGAGGGTTCGATAATTTAGATAAAAATCTCAGCGTCCCCTGCATGTGTTGTAAGGCTGGTGGAGTGCCTTCAGTGTTACAGTTAGAGTTGTTTCAGCTTATCTTTTATATGGATCAAGTCCTTTCAACCAAGTTATGGTCCTGATTTTGTGGTCTTGATTTGGCTCTTTGGAGTCCGCTGGACCCTATGAAAAATGAATAACTAACACCTCTCTCTCTCTCTCTCTCTCTCTCTCTCTCTCTCTCTCTCTCTCTCTCTCTCTCTCTCTCTCTCTCTCTCTCTCTCAAGGTGAAAAATGCATGAGCGAACATTAGTCATCTGTCTATTTTGTCTGGCTATTATGTTTACAGAGAACATCTTTAACCGTAGTGTTTTACCCGCTGTACGAATTCTTGATATTTTGATGGAAGAGGCCATTGACCAGATCTGGCATATTACGGTAGCTATCCAGGACGTCGCCACCGTCGTTGTCATCATCATAAGATGTTTATGTGTAGGATATTGCGCCTTGCAAATAAACATCGTCATTATTGTCGTCATCATACTTTAAAAAAATAAATTACAAGGGCAATAGTCTGGGGAAAACTCTTGAAAGAAAGTAATGTTGCAGCTAAAGAAACTTGCAAGCATAGATAGCAATATTTCTGTAATTAGTTAGTTTGGTAGTCATTGTTTATAGGGTCCGATATTTCCGTAGCTAACTACATAATTAAGTAATAATATAGTGCTAGAAATTCATTCACATACTATATACCTAGGTATTCATGAATAGAATGATAGAGCGATATTTTTGTTTATAAAATCTGTTGTAGTCGCAGTGCATGTTACGTTGTTATTTTTGTACGTTCGATATTCATCAAGATACATTTGTAGGATTACGCTACGATTGACCTGGGGACGGAAGAGGGATAAGTTATGAACCGTATTGATTCTATAACTGTACAAGTGTCTTGCGTTGTTGTTGTGGAAGGAGGGGAGGGGAAAGGGAAATCAACACACAACACATAACTGGTTAAAAGTGCAGAACTGTCTTGCCATGCCGTCCAGACCGTGAAGTATAAATTAGCAATAACAATTTCTGTTAATGTTACGAGAATTGGCTGCTTTATTGCAGTATATTGTTAATGAATTGATGCGACAAAATTGCATTATTGGTAAAAAGATTGCTTTATTTAGCATATTTGTTGTCCAAAAGGTAGATCTTCTTTTGTACGTTCGGAAGGTGAAAACTTCAAACTGTCTGAGAGGCAACAAGAAAATTATGATGGTGTGTTGTGTTGAAGGCAGTAGGGAAATTCGTGATGATGATGTGTAAATGTAAGTTTTATTTTAAAGTTTATGTGACAGTATGTTGGAACCATCTCTTTCTGGATGTCGGTCTTGCCTTCCTTCTTTTTAAGCTGCAGTGCGGCACGTATATTTGTTATGCATTGTTGAGGACGGTCGGGAACGGGACTGACTGATGTAACTTTGTTGCCCTGTAATGGTATAGTCGGAAGCATTAGTACTTTTCTTAGTAGTACATTTGCATCTCTTTAGACCGATATCCCCAAGCTGACCCAACAGACTCCATACACAAATCAGGAGTTTTGGGCGAGTTTTGAAGAAAAAAGGGTAGGAGATTCGCTACACCAGCCACTCACCTATTTTCTTGAAAACTCTCCTCCCAAAATTCTTGATTTGTGAATGGGATTTTTGTTGTTGTTGTTGGGGGGGGGGGGGGGTGTCAGCTTGGGGATAATGAACGCTTTCTGCCAAATGGTCACTAGAGCTTTCTATGGCATTATTTTTTTAGCAATGAACAAATAATGAATAAACAATAAATACCTAACCTTTGCTAGTGGCAACACGCCACTCACTGCACAGTTTGCCAACAACATTTTACATACTTAGTTTACGTGGTGTACTGTACAGTTAGAAACTCAAAACTGAGTGTCGGAGAGAATGAGGCGAAGAAGCTGCTTTTTTGCAGCATAAAAGCCACACAGACTTGACCGAAGCCACCCAGGACTGTGGCGAATAGGACGTATTGCCTGAATATATAGATATATATAGATATAGATATAGATATAGATATATATATATGCACAGACTAGATCTCGAATTATATCAGAATACTTTTATTTGTTCTGTAATACTACTAGCCATTGGACAACACGATGACCTGCTCTCAGTGGTGAAAAAACAGAAACTCCGATGGTATGGCCACGTCGCCAGATCATCAGGTCTTGCAAGGACCATCCTGCAAGGCACAGTGCAAGGAGGTAGAAGAAGAAGGAGACAGAAAAAGAGGTGGGAAGACAACATTCGAGAATTGACTGGTTTGACACTCAGCGAAACTATCAGGGTTGCTGAGGACAGGGAAAGATGGAGTACGCTGGTTAAACAATCATCTGTGGTGCCCCTACGACCTCCGAGTTATGGGATGGGATAGTATAGGATAGGATGGGAATACTTCTTGCAATAAACAATACGTGTGTGGGTGTGTGTGTGTGCGTGTGTGTGTGTGTGTGTGTGTGTGTTTGTGCGGTAGCGTCGAGTTGACATTGATAAAAACAATGTGATGATGTTTCTAACCGTTGCTTTATTTAATGGGATGATGAAAGCGACTGCGATCAAAGAAGGACCGCCCGGAGGTGATGCATGCTTCCTGACCGTACGCGTAATTATTGTTATGTTTTGTTGTCGGGCCGACATTATTGTGGTTGCCCAGCTGTCAACAATGAAAACTGTAAAGCTGGAGGGCTGACAAGGGATCCCACAGCAGAATCAATGTTGACTCACACACTTGCATAATTATGATCTTTTTTAGTGGCCAAGGAAAAAAAAAACTTGGCTAAAGAACAGCGGCTGGAGCAAGAGTGAAAGACTGGAACTGGGAATGAGAATTTGGAATTTGGGCGTTTGAAAATGAAGTTTCCAAGATTGTGGGACAATCATTGTCAATCTTCCTGGCATCACGCTCTCCTCCTTCCCCCTCAACATTGTTTGTCCATTCCTTGAGCAAGTTGAAACACCTGATTTTAGTGAAGAGACTGGAGGAAGAATTAAAATAGACGGGGGTAGAGTTTGAGATTGAGAGGGTTTGAAAATAAAATAAAATCATGGAAAATTTGGAGTTCTCTCTCTCTCTTTCTCTCCCAACCTCCCTCCCTCTTCTTCTTCTTCTTCTTCTTCTTCTCCTTCGTCTTCTTCGTCTGTGTATCACACACATTTGTTTGCGAGGTCAAACAATTAGGACGGGAAGAAGACTGAAAGTCTCCAAAATTCTATGTGTTAAGTTCTTTTTTGAATGTAAAGATCAAGGGTAAGGCGCAATTACAATTGGCTCGAACACTTCAGGTAGTTTCAAGTAGTTTGAGGGAAATGTTTTCGTAAAGGGTTTCTTTGAGACCGAAGGGAAAATAAAATGCAGAGTTTGGGTCGGAGGCGTTTGAAACCAAAAGTGTTGAAGATTTGGGGCAGTTATTTCCTTTCTTCCTTCATTCCTTCATTTCTTCTTCTTCTTCTTCTACTTCTTCTTCTTCTTCTTCTTCTTCTTCTTCTTCTTCTTCTTCTGCTGCTGCTGCTGCTGCTTCCTCCTCTTCTTCCTCTTCGTCTTCTTCTTTCTTCTTCTTCTGCGTCCTCTTCTTCTTCTTTTTTCTTCTGCGTCCTCTTCTTCTTCTTTTTTCTTCTGCGTCCTCTTCTTCTTCTTCTTTCTTCTTCTGCGTCCTCTTCTTCTGCCTCTTCTTCTTTTTCTTCTTCATCTCATAGTAATAATGTTGTTGTTATCTATGGTCCTTATAAATTGTTCCTTTAGGATTGTCTCTTTTATTATGAAATTTCCTTCTATAACCTAATTGACCTCTTACAATAGCCTACTATGTCTTCATAATCCTGAAGTAGTTTTATATGATTGTAGGTAATAAGAATGATAATAATGATGGTAGTAATAGTAACAGTAGTAATACGGTGGTTGTTATCTATGGATCTTGTGGAGTGTTTCTTTAGAACTATTTCTTTTATTATGAAACTCCCTTCCTTAGCTCAATTGACCTCTTACAATGTTTATAATTATGGACTAGTATGTCTTCATAATCAAGAAGTAGTTTTATAGGATTTTAATTATGTTACAGGTTTAGTCAATGATTAGCGTGTTTGAGGCTGTAGTCAATGTTTTTGTTTATGTAGGCCAAACAAGGACGAGGTCGCGGGTGATGAACCCAAAACGTTCAAATACACACCTTCTCCCTGTCGCATCAAGCTCCACTTTAAAAAATAACACTCTTTTTTCCGTACATCTACCATAGCTGATTCTTCATTCTGGGTACTCCATGGTGATCCTTTCCAGTGCACCAGGATTATACACCCATCTGCTGCATCCGTGGCCTCTTTGTCCCCACCTCAACTTCCCGGGACCTGTCCGCGAATTCTCATCTTGGCAACTGTGATGCGAGGGTCTAGGCCTATGACTTTTAATTTTGCTATTATTGTACGGTGGGGTCTGATCCCTGTCATTATAAATCATCACTGGGACAGTGTCTCTGGTTAATGTTGTCAATTGTTCAAAACATTAATTTTGATGTCACAAACGTTTGAAACATAAGGGAAGACTGCACCTTTTACGGTCATCATCAAACACCTGGAACAATATAAAACAAAATCAGTAAACTGCAGCTAGTCACAAAAGTGTTCCATGTTTGGTTTTTGGATTCATTTTCGGATCAGCTTTTAAAAAAAAATCATGCCTACTGGCCTGAGGATAAAAATCAGTTACAAAACAAAACTTTAATCAGAAATGTTGGCTTAGAGCACATGCCGACATTTAAAAAGATTTTTTTTTTCGTCAACAGTCGGTAAGGTTACTTAGGTTGGAAAAACAAGAAGAAAAAAAGGTTTAAGGGTTGATTTAGGTCGTTAGCGGTAGAGAAAATTAATGGTTAAGGTTTGGTTAGGCGCCCTCCCGGAAGCAGCATTATGCGCGCGCGCGTTTATGTGTGTGTGTGTGGGGGGGGGGGGGGCATGTAGAAACGACGTTCTGATGACACACACATCAAACTCCACATGGTTTCTTCTGACTTTTTTGGAAGGTCGTACTATTTTGACGTCAAAATAGTGCTCCGTCGAGTTAGAGCTGTTTTAGGATTAGGTTAAGGGTTAGGGTTTGGGTTAGGGTTAGGGATAGCTTCAAAAATTGGAAAATGTCAAAATAATGTCAAAGAAATGGAAAGTGTGTCAAAATAATCCCTGTTTTTTTTTCACAACAGTATTCAGAACGTCGTTTCTACCAAAAAAATGTGTGTGTGGGTGTGTGTGTGTGTGTGTGATCAAAACGTCTTAGATAGGCGTATAATAAATACTGTATTTATTTATTCGCCAAAGTCTTCAAATGGTTCAATTTCATTGCCGCAGCTTACTGGCCGTGTAACAATGCGTGTGGGAGGAGTTTAGGTTGACCTCTAAACTCGTGACGTCACGGTTTCGCTTCTAATTGGTCTTCGTAATTCGTAGTTTTGCAGAATAACTTAAACGTGCGCTATCCTTGTGAAATTTTACGTTAGCCAGTACGCAATGAAATGCATAAGAAATTCCTAGGCGTTACCCAAGTGTGGGCGGTTGCTACAGATCAATGTGCCGGCCGGACTGGAGTTTGTGCGTGTGGACAGTGGCTGGGGGTGGGTGAGTGAGTATGTGAGCGTGTGTTGTGCTGAGTAGGTGCAGGAAAATGAATTTATTGGTCGAGGTCTTGTAAGCCTACATAAGTTTATTGTTTTCCCTCAGTTGTCTTAAACATATTTTTATTCTTCTTCGTGGCCAACACGATGACCTCACGATGCTCACAGTGGTAAAGAAACGGAAACTCCGATGGTATGGTCACGTCCTCGTACCTCTTCGTCGAAAGAAAGAAATCGAGGCAGGATCACTTTGAAAGTGTTTCTGCTCTTCCACGTCCATTCCTACCAATTTAGAAAAAAAAACTCCAAAAAAACAAACTACCTGACGTGAAAGGGGCACAGCCGAAGTCGGTACAATGTGTGTTAAAAGTGCAAGCGTCCGTAATTCGTGGCAGTTGCAATTGTTGATTCGCGAACACACAGTCACACGCTGAGGAGAGAAGGGAAGGCCAGAAGGGTTGTTTGAAAAATTGAAGGTGGAGAGGAATTTAGGACAGAAGTCTTTTGTGTGAAAATTCGATGGTTGGTTGGGTTAGGGGAGTGGAGAGGGGGGGGAGGGGGAAGGTGCAGTTATTTTCGGGTAAGTTGCAAAGGGGAAGCGGGAAAAGAAGTTAAAAGATTCCAGCAGTCACAAACGGTTATGAAACACAATAGTTTCGACATAGCTGTGAATGCCAAACTCAGCGAAACCGTATTTCTGCACATTCAGGAAACTGCAGTTTATAACTTGTGACGTTTGTGTGAGTGTGTGTGTTTGGGGAGGGGGAGTGGTAGGTTGTTGTTTTTTCTCTCTCTCCCGCCCTCTCTCTCTCTCTCTCTCTCTCTCTCTCTCACACACACACACACACACACACACAATCTCTCTCTCTCACACACTAACACACCCAAGCGTGAGCAAGCACACAAATTCAATCCTCGCCCCTCCCTTCTCTCCCAAGAGTGAGTGGGCCTATGAAACATGTAACTGAAATGGGCTGATAAGGAGGGAGGGAAGGGGGGGGTGAGGCAAGCGAAGATAATCCTGTCAATCAGATTCAGGTGCATACACTTGCTCGCATGTTTAGTTTATTACCTCGGGTGATGTTAAGGTGCACGCAAGCGATCTGATAGGCGCAGTTACATGCACGCACGCATGTTGAGTTTATTTACTCGGCAGACACGTGTTGATTAAACGAATTCATGTACCTGATGATAATAATTAGGCCTCAGGGTGCTCTGTCCCAGCCAAACCTTCAATTTTTTAGTGAGCGCGTGCGTCAGAATTAAAGTCTATCCAGGAGTTAGGATGTGCATGGGGAGCAGAAAATGGCGGAGACAATGATGTTATCTAGAACTTGCTCACCGTATTTTTCACACAGTCCCTGCTTTGGGTCGTCTGCCAAAGACGCGTTAACGGTGACCCATACAAGTCAAGTCAAGTCAAAAGCGCTTTATTCCATAAAACCCCATGGGGCACGTGGATACAACAAAAAGAACAAAAATAAACATAGTTTAATATGGAAATCATAAAATACAACATAAAATAAATATTTACATATATTACAAATACAAAAGTTAATCTTTCACACTCGCGTTCTAGGAGACACATAATAAACATTTACAAAATACATGTTCATTATTATCACACAACACAAGCATATTAAATAAAAATTATGTCCACACAATCTGGAACACAAATCGCACGCACTCTCTCGCAAGATCGGGTGATTAAAAAAAGGGGTGAGGGGATAAAAACTGGTTTTGAATATTTAAATTGTCATTATTGATTAAAATGAATCACTATTATTACTATCGTTAATATTACAAATCATTCTCTTACGTTCTGGTTCGCCCAAGGTTCAAAACTTGTCGATCCTACCATGTAGATGGGGTGGTTTTGGTTTTGCAAAACAAAACACTCTAGATTGATGTCCTGCTTCTACCATATTTTGGGTCCCCCAGGGAAACCTCGGCTAATTTTCATTAGTATAGGACTGTTTTCGTGTAATATTACATTGTTTCCTTTTCTTCTCTCATATATTTGCGATCTCCCCGTTTAGCCATGCTGTCAGAGGATTGAGACATCTTTTTTTTTTAAGAACGTCTGTGCGCTCTGAAAAGGTCGAACGGTGTGTGTGTGTGTGTGTGTGTGTGGGTGTGGGTGCGTTTGTGTGTGTGTGGGCATGTTATTGTTTACACGATGTTATTTGGACAAACCAGTAAACATCTACATAACTTGTTTTGACAGACCTACTTGTTTTGACGTCAAAACAATGATCCGTTAGGGTTAGAGCTGTTTTACGGTAAGGGTTAGGGTTGTGTTAAAACACTTAAATGTACTTAAAAGGGGGACGTAGTACAACGTATGTGGCGTTTCAGGAAAGTCATGATAACACTGTGTATCCTCGGCTGTATGTGTGTGAGAGAGAGACAGAGAGAGAGAGACAGAGAGAGACAGAGAGAGACAGAGAGAGAGATGCAACCGCCCCTACAGAATTGGCCTTGAGAAGAGTAAAGCTAAGGGTGGTAGCAGAGTTGATAGAGGGCTGAAGGAACTGCGTGACATAGGTACGAGACTTTTCAGGACACGAAAGGTTTTCTCTGGGTACTCCTGTTTCCTTTCTCCCTTCGATACTGATATTGGATGCAGTCTATTCAACATTCCAAAATTAAGATTGGATTTCATTTAATAGCGACTTGCCTTTACACAACATGTTTAAGTGATGATTATGTGTTTACTGTGCATGTAAGTGCACGCAAAAACATGTAACTTGTGAGCGTGTATGGTGGTTACAGATCGCCGCTCTTTGAGTCTGATTTAGGAATAAGGCGTCTATAGCATCCACTATTATTATTATTATTATTATTATTATTATTATTATTATTATTATTATTATTATTATTAGTTCTTTTTTAATAATTCACCCTCATTACGCTGGCCCAAGATAAATGTGATCTCCAACATCACGCTTCCCTACGGCCACAGGCTATGGGCTACCTTTACCTGTTTTTTATTTTATAATTAATTTAAGGCTTAAGCATTTTCTCCTAAGGCCAGTTACATCCCATACGAAACGTTACGAGGAAACCGTTACCGTTACATTGTGTAACTTTGAGCATCTCATTGAGTTGGCCAAGGCTCGGGATAAGAACAACTTTTGTGTGTTTTTTGGGGGAGAGAGGGAGGGGTTAGTAATTTACAACGGAGGAGGAGTTCAGCACTAGAAGAGTTCAGAGGGAGTCGGAAGTTTCTTGTCGCACGCAGCTTAAGCCCTTCGGCGCAGTAATTGATTACCTTGCAGGCACAGGTCGTGTCCGATGACGCGTTGTCCAGTGCGGAAGACTGTGAGCTGTTGACGCACAGGCTATATTTTGTTTTCTCTGCCCACCACAAGAACTATCGGATAACGTTTTTGCGTTCTCTGTAATATGTTCTTGGTACTTTCTGGTCCGCTGTCGTAGTTGTCTTTTGACCATTTGTTCTCCAAAGTCAGTAAGGAACGCTGAGGCTATACTCCAGTTTATCGAACCCCCGTTTACAAAAACAAAATAGAATGCAAACATCGTTATAAAATATCAACAAAACACATACATTTAAAATGCCTACATTGCTAAATAATAATATCATAGGAAGCTTTAGTGACCATTTGGCAGAAAGCGTCCAATATTTCCAAGCTGATACCACAGGCCTCACACACAATTGAGGAGTTTTGTCCCGGAAGAGTTTTCAAGAAAAAAAGGTAGGTCTAGCGAAGAAGATAGTATAGTAGATTGATAGAACAGAGTAGGAATGAGAAAGAACAAATGACAAAGACAGCGACAATGGGAATTAAAGCACTAAATGTCCGGAAAGTGGGGTATATTTATACTGAAAACCCCGGCAACCCCAAGGGGGGGGGGAGGAGGGGGGGGGGAATTTGTAAAGTTGAATAAGATGCAGATTTTAACATTCGATTTCTCAAATTGAATGTTACAATCTGCATCTTTACCAAGAGAGTCATAGAGGTGGGTGATATGTTTGATTCCGGAACTCGTACCGATGCCTTTTCGAAATCAGCTGCAGCTAAGCGAGTTTATCGCTTTTTTTTTCTTTTCTTTTTTTTAAATAGGGAACAGTGGGTGATTGTGACGTCTGAAGGGAAATTTCATCTAGAGATCACATTCTTCGTTAGGTTCGGTAATCAAGTCTTCACGTCGAAAGAGGAAAGAGAAAAGTACATTTTCTGTTTCTGGGCTTCGGTGTCTGAATGAGCGGTCAAGTCTGTTTTTCTTGGCTCTGCCAATTCCAGCAAACTGAATAAACATGGCTCCGACGTCTAAACTGAGGAGGGAGGGAGAGAGAGAAAGAGAGAGAGAGAGAGAGAGAGAGAGAGAGAGAGAGAGAGAGAGAGAGAGAGAGAGAGAGAGCACGCAGAAATGCTGGCAACGGAACTGTGAGTGTGATCTCGGAACGAGAACCATGTAGTTATGAAGAACCTATGGCGAAAACGTAGAAGCTCATATAAATATACATGTTGGCCTTGGCCTCGTCTCTCGCGCTTGTATTGGGTTGGTGGTTGGTGGAAAAACAAAAGACGATTGATTGATTGATTGATTTATTGCTTTAGGTCCAGCGGACTCTTCCGAGCAAACAAAAGACGATAAGATAGATGTCTGAATACACACACTGCGGAAGCTGCAAACCCTCAGCCGTTCATCGCTCTATGCTCATGTCCCCTTGTGAGGTACATTGTTTGATTGGTGCCTTTAATACCACCCCTATTATTTGCAATACATCGGGTGGTTGATTTGGACTTTAAACGTAACCCCAAATACCCAATTCTGTTTTAGCATGATGCATCCGAAGAATTCACAGCACTTGTTACATTACTGTTTTTTTCCGGATTCTACCCAATCTCTCTCAATGAGTTTCATCCGACTTTTCCCCTGTTCTAGCCTCTGTGGACTCGTTGTGCTCCGTATTCTTTGCATGATTATAGGGGTAGCAATTTTCCTGTAAGACTCTGTCTGTATTTGAGCAGCAGACAACTGTTTCTTTCATAATTACACCGGTAGGTCATAATGCTCTGTATTATGTGAGATAATTTTTTTTTGTAGTTCGGTAAAATAAAACTTCGATTTAAAAAAAAAAAGATTGGTTAAAAAAAAAAAGAATATTGTGTAAAACGTTCGAGAAATTGTATGAAGTACGCGAGAGGTAGGCGGGTCCAGCTTCATTCACCGCCAAATCTTTAAATTAACGTGCAGCTGAGACGATTTGGTTGGTCCTAGAGAAGTGGAAAGTCTGGTCCATTAAGACTGTAGGTCTGGTTCTGGGTCTTCCCATCACTGGGTTCGTCCCCAGTATTGTTGACCTAGATCAAAGTCTAGACTGCTATAGCAATGAGGGGATACAGGCCACTGACAACATAGCACTTGCTGCTTGACATAGGGGCTGTTTGCTATTTCTGTGATTGCTTTGGACGCAAAGGATGATTGAAGGATTCACGAGTCTTTCAGAAATGCTGGGTTGATTGTTTTTTTTTGATTGTTTTTTTTTTTTTAAATTGATTGTTTGTTGTTGTTGTTGTATTTATTTTACGCATGGGCAGGTCTATTTATAGAGGGAATTAGGTTGTGATGCCTGGATGAACATAGAAGGTAAAGGGAATTTATTATCCGAAGATTTCCAGAATGCTGGGTTGATTTTTATGGCCAATGTGGGTGGACTGAGAGAACTGAATATATTGCATAATACATCGATGGATCTACAACTTATTGGATGGAACATAAGAAAATGCTATACCAAATATAATGTTAAAGTTGAAGGTTCCAGACATTCCATTCTGGGTGAATTTTCGTGAGCCATGACTATGTGCTGTATATAGTGTATGCGGTGTCGTCCCAAAATGGGTGTCAATCTTGGCGATGTGAAGTCTTGATGCCTGATTGGACAGAATGAGACTAACTTTTATAAGAAAGATACCGAAGATTTCCGAAGTAGTGAGCTGATTTTCATGCACAGTAACTGTGGTCTGTGGAAGAGTGGGGTGTACAGGGTTTTTTTCCCATTTGTGAGGAGACGAAGCACGGGATGGTGTAGGGTGGGGCCGGGGATCTTGCGATGTGAACTCTGATACAGGATGAACAAAATGAGCCCCGTTTTAGCCAGCTGATTCTATAGCAACAAGTGGGAAAGTGGAAGTTCGATAGACCCTTGACCTTGTTTTTGAACTGAGGCCGCTCTTCTTCTTCTATACCTATTGAGGACTGTATTCTTGTTGGCAGACATAGCCATCCTTCGTTTGCTTTTTATTTGACTCAACATGCATCATGCGCTGCAAACTTCATCTTTGCTGGGCACTCATTTGCATGTAGAATATTGCGAATAGGGTCTATAAGAGGTACGTTAGTCATCTGGGCTTTGCCCTTTTAGGTTTCAAGTGTATTCATGTTCGTTGTGTGTCATTCATCGAGTCCCTTTCTTTCTGGGTTTGAAAGAATATTCCTCACAGTACAACGTATGTTTGTGAAAATAACCCTTTGTCCAGCTTTATTTTTTGTGTTTTGTTTTTTATTTATTTTGCAGTGCCTGTCTGTTTGTTGTATACGTCCAGACTAACGGACCTGGTATCTGATAAAAGTGAGAATGACAGAAAGAAGAATAGACAAAATAGCGAAAGACAAATGGTAGACCGGATAAAATGGAAAATGGATGAAAGGGCGAACGACAAAACTGAGAAAGACAAAAAGGAGACTGGACACATTCGAGAATTGACAAAAGGAAGATTTAACAAATTGTAGAATGGACAAAAGGGAGAGTTAATAAAATCAGTTTAAAATTATGTGAGTTTATTTTACATAAATATCGGTTAAAACTGTACAATTATTGAAACGCGTCAAAAATGAAAGTTTGGTGAACTTTAAAGTTTAACTCAATTTGTTTTTATTTGTAACATTAAGCAGCGTTAAATAAACTTTAAAAAAAAAAAAAACATAAAAAACAACAACTGAACGCCGCAAATTTTGAACAAGTACTCAAAACTACCTTTGTCCATTTTCCCTTTTGTCCATCCTCCATTTTATCCATCCTCCATTTTGTTCATTCTCCTTTATGTCCATTCTCCATCTTGTCTTCTCCCTTTTGCGTTTCTCCATTTTGTCCATTCTCCCTTCTGTCGGCCACCCACTGACCCTCAGTATGCACAGACGATAAATAATGGGTTCAACGTTCCAACGTGGTCTTTTTTTTTTTTCCCAAATCAAAGATTTGCATTGGCACCCTGCAGAGGATACACTTTTAAAAAATTGTATTTACATTGACAGCCTTCAGACATAATTTTGAAATTTGAAATTTAATCGATGAAGTTGTATCGGGCGTGGGAGGTGTAAATTGTAAGTATATTTTATACCGAAGGTCGGAAAAGCGCAAGTCGGTAGGAAGTATAGAGCTCTTATTTTACGGGTTGAAACTGAGATATTGAGAGTCTAGTTGGCCTGTGTGTTGTAATTGGCGGTGCTGAATTGGAACTGTATGACGCACTCTTATCTTTCTTTCTTTCTTTCTTTCTTTTTTTAAGTGTCTTTATGATTTTCTGGGCACTTAGGAGGCGAGATAGGTCAACATAATGCACACAATTATCCTTCCAGTACTACCTAGTCCAGACCAATTTAATCCAGTCCAGTCTGGTGTCCATTATGATATTGCGAACAACTTCGTCCTGGCTCAAAGAAGAGAAATCATATGGAATCTGTGGTTGTGGAGGCGACAGCGGCAAATGTTACCAAAAAACAGCTACGTTTGTATCTCTTAGATCTCTGGACTCGTATTCAGATTAACAATTTTCTGAAACTGACGAATGATTCTAGAGTAAAAGATTGACAGATGGTGCAGGAGTGGGGTTGGGGAGAGGGAGCTGCCTTGAAAAGGAGTCCACACTAATTTTGTCAATCGTTGGTATCGTGTGGGCCTGGTTCTATGAAAATTGTTTTGCTCAGCTATTCTGGAGCAACCATTCTTCACGTACTACCAGTTTCATTCTCCGTTCTTCCTACTTACCTTTTCCTCCTGCCTCATCTACTTGAGTTAAGAAGTGAGTAGGTTTACTATATAGGTATAATTATCATGAAGCCGTATCTAGTCCTTAGAGATTAATACATCATAATACATGTACATCACTGAAATTTGCGCTGAGTATGTCTTCACGGCATGGCGTTGTGGCCTACGGACGTGGACATATTACACTTTCTTTTTTATATATATTTTATTTTTATTTTTAATGGGTTGTGTCTGTTCTGTTGGGGTGCCGGGGATTTCAGTATAAATAGTATCCCCACATTCTGGAAATTTAGTGCTTTAAATTCCCACTGTCGCTGTCTTTCTCATTTGCTTTTTCTCATTCCTGCTCTGTTCTATCAATCTGCTATACTATCTTCTTCTTCGCTAGACTAGTCACCTACCTTTTTTCTTGAAAACTCTTCCGGGACAAGACTCCTTATTTGTGTATGAGGTCTGTTGGATCAGCTTGGGAACATTGGACGCTTTCTGCCAGGTAATCACTAGGGCTTCCTATGATGTTATTATTTAGCAATGTAGGCATTTTATATGTATGTGTTTTGTTGATAATTTATAATGATGTTTGTATTCTATTTTGTTTTTGTAAACGGGGGTTCGATAAATTAGAGTACAGTCTCAGCGTCCCCTGCGTGGGATGTCTTTATTGTAAAGTGACTGGCTGGTGGAGTGCTTTCAGTTTTACCACTAGGGTTGTTTCAGAATATCGTTTATGCGGATCAGGGGTTGTCCGGTCCTGATTTGGCTCGGAAGAGTCCGCTGGACCTAAACCAATAATCATGTAATATAATGTCTGTTCTGGACAACAGACTTCAGTAATGGTTTATCATTTTGCCTTCCGTCAATGTAGTAGACCTAAAATAATTTTCTCTGACATTCAGTGTGCGCTGATGCCAACAGTTACAAGGGTACTATGGCCTGTTGGTCTACGCCCTAAACCAAGCTGACAAATCCCTGACGCTCGGTGCATCTCTGATGCTAGATAGCATGCTTCTCTGAGTGACTGCTTGTGGTTTGGCAGTTACCCAAGCTCTCACGACAAACCCACGTCAGCCTGCCTGCTGGGTCGTTGATTGATGCCAACCTCCCTGGCTTTAACAGGTAGCTGTGCTCCATAGAATTAATTTTAAATACTGTAAAAGAAATATAAATATACTCTACTCCTATACCTTTAACTCTGCATGTAATTGTAAAGATGGATTAGAAAGGGATAGAGGTGGGGGCTTTCAAAGGCTTTGATGATAAAAACGGCTATGAAATCATATTGGCCTGTAGACAAAACTCTTTGCCTAGTTTCCGCGATAGCTCTTCTGATATCTTAGCTCTGCATGAAGGGTTTGGGGGCTGCATGTAATTCAAACTTTGTGATGAGGTTAAAGAGCCATACTCTGCAGAAAAGGAGGCTGGGGTGGGAATTCAAAAAGGCTTTGATGAGGTACAGCGGCTTTAAAGAATATTATATGTTCAATAAAACATGGCCTTCCGAGAACTAAGATGTTTAAAAGCTTGTAATTTGTAAATCTGCAAGGGAAAGTGAAGGTAAAGCCTTGCCTTCTTTGAACACTCCTTTAGTGATCTGGTGCTCAGTATATTAACCTGTTAATGGGAGGAAGAGAAACTTGAAA
Source organism: Oncomelania hupensis (assembly GCA_036898135.1). Taxonomy (NCBI): domain Eukaryota; kingdom Metazoa; phylum Mollusca; class Gastropoda; order Littorinimorpha; family Pomatiopsidae; genus Oncomelania; species Oncomelania hupensis. Next base: position 24,479,615 of record CM072518.1, read on the forward strand.
GGGCTGTGACGAGCTACAGCTGGTAAATAATTTAATAATAATAATAATGATAATAATAATAATAATAATAATAATAATAATAATAATAATAATAATAATAATAATAATCCAAAGGGATAATAATACATAGATTTATATAGCGCACATATCTCACATAAAAAAGAGTGATTCAAGCATTCTCACGCAATCACACAAAATAGAAAATGAAAATAGAAAAATTATGAAACAATGGAAGTCCAATCATGTGAAGGGAAAAATAACAAATAAAAATCTAACATGAATATATACGTAATTATGGTGGAGGAAGAAATACACCACACAAACACGCACACAAACACACATGCAACACACTGTGGTAGGTCGGTAGACGCTAGAAGCACCACAACAACAATAACAACTGCAACAACAAAAGCTCTTACCTATCCTATCCTATCCTGTCCCGTAACCCGAAGGTCGTAGGGGCACCACAGATGATCGTTTAACCAGCATACTCCATCTTTCTCTGTCCTCAGCAGCCCTGATGGCTTCGCTCAGTGTCAAACCAGTCCATTCTCGAATGTTGTCCTCCCACCTCTTTTTCGGTCTCCCTCTTCTTCTACCTCCTTGCACTGTGCCTTGCAGAATGGTCTTTGCAAGGCCTGATGATCTGGTGACGTGGCCATACCATCGGAGTTTCCGTTTCTTCACCACTGTGAGCAAGTCATCGTGTTGTCCAATGGCTTGTGTGATGGAGCTCTTACAGGAGTCTAAAATCTTTAAAAGGAATCATGTGTTAAAATGGTCTTGAAAATGTAGATAAAAGCAGACCTTTGGCGGGGGAAAAACCACAACGCTTCCTATGGTCTTCTGAGTGCAGTGTGGGTTTCATGTTTTGTTAAAGTACAAGTGTTTATTTACCTTCTTAGATTTGTCCAGTCTTCTTTACTTTTCCAATCTACCTTCTTGATTTGTATCGAACACTGCATTGGGACACACCTCAACACACCTGCTTTATGCAAAGCTGTTCTCAGCTGATAAAAAAAAGACTACTCTGATTGTTCGGCATCTTAGAATGAATTGGGACGATCTATTCTAATGATAAGAAGATGAAGGAGGAGCAGTTGTACGGGGAAAAAAACTCCGCACTGGACATGCTATAAAGTGTGGATATTAGCGATAAACAATACCCGTAATTATTCACGACACTAACTCATTTGCGTTTATTAGAGACTTTTGCACTGCCGATTTGGTTTGCGTTAGTGCAATGTAATTCATATTCGTCATTGGCGTCGTCCGAGCATCACGTTCATTTTGTTCGGATCAGAGTAGCTTCAGATAAATGGTATGTCATGAAATAGAGGTAGCGTGGCGTAGAAAAAATATACATACAGACTTTGTGTGTATATGTGTGTGTGTGTGTGTGAGAGAGAGAGAGAGAGAGAGAGAGAGAGAGAGAGAGAGAGAGAGAGAGAGAGAGAGAGAGAGAGATGCATCCGTCGGTCATGCACTTTCTTTCAAAACGTGAAAGAACATCACTTGTTCGCTGTGTTATCAGCTGTAGCCGTTGGTAGGAGTATTTTGGGACATTGTTGATAGCACCGCTCATTTCTCATGCTGATTTCCTCCCCTTCTCCTCTTTCAAACTCCTTCTCTTTTTTCCATCAATTTCTTCTTCTTCTTCTTCTTCTTCTTCTTCTTCTTCTTCTTTGCTGCGATCATGCCCGTCGGCGTGGAGATATTTACACACTTTATATATTATTCATTCATTCATTCTTCTTCTTCTTCTTCTTCTTCGTCGTCGTCGTCGTCCTCATCATCGTCATCCTCCATTCTCACCATAACTTTCACACCCACAGCTGGGGGTTAAAGGTCTGCATACCTGCGTTACCTTTGACGGAACACGTGAAAGCCACGCCGGTATTGTTTGTCTTTTAAGTTCCCTGGAAGGTGACAGGATGTTTATTCCACACTACAGAAGCCGGTCAAGAAAAAAGTCAAATCAATGTTTTGGAACTATTAGAGAATGTGGCACGAAGTGCAATATTTGTGCATCCTATCCTATCCTATCCTATCCTGTCCCATAACCCGAAGGTCGTAGGGGCACCACAGATGATCGTTTAACCAGCATACTCCATCTTTCTCTGTCCTCAGCAGCCCTCATGGCTTCGCTCAGTGTCAAACCAGTCCATTCTCGAATGTTGTCCTCCCATTTGTGCATATTTATTTTAAATCTAATAAGTTGCGGTGCCACAACGACGCAGACCGACAAGGGACAGAGCAATCAGTCCGCACCACGACACGACATTCACCACCCTCACCTTTACCCCAGTCTCCCTCTCGTTTCGCATCTCTCTCTCTCTCTCTCTCTCTCTCTCTCTCTCTCTCTCTCTCTCTCTCTCTCTCTCTCTCTCTCTCAGCATCAACTATCAAATATTAAAGTATTTTCACAGCCAAGTGATTTTAGACTTAAACTAACTTAAAATTAATAATAATAATAATAATCATCGTCATCATTATCATCATCATCATCATCATCATCATCATCATCATCATCATCGTCATCATCGTTAAGAAAACATATTAACTGAAAACGAAACAAAAGAAAATCTACATGATAAATTATAGTATTTTCCCACTGTTACACGTTGTTATTTATCAATGGTTGTTTCAGCCCCGATGCTTGAATCTTAACAAGTGTAACTCAGATTCGTTTATCCACACAACCTGTTCACTCAGCAACAAGGCAGGAGTCGCCGTATAAAGTTTTTCTTGAACTGGAAAAGCGCTAAATTAAATAAAATAAAATAAATAAATAAATAAATACACTGGCAATGTATTTACAAACATATTTATTTTGCCAACTGTTGTTTTGGAATTGTTTTCTTTGTTTTTTGTCTCCTGTCTTCGTGCTTTTCAAGGACGAAAGATGCATTGTGTCAACCTGTGTTTGCTTCTTTTATCCTGGCATGCATCTTCATTCGTGCTGACAAGACCCTGCCTTCATGCTGTTTGGTTAATTAACGGCCTAGCATGCTAAGTTATGCAGGCGTGTGTAAATTGTCGAGGTGGGAAATACAAAAGCCGAAAGAAAATGACCAAAAAAAAAAAACAACAGAAGAAAAAAAAGAAGCAGGTTGGAAGAACTGTACTGTGTCCAGGTCTGTGTTGGACCCCCTGCACTTTTCCTAAAGAAGGGTCGGGTATGGAAGCGATCCGTTCAGATGCAAACCAATCGGTCTGTCAGTTTCGAAACGAACTTATGGTGATGATGATAATAATAATAATAATAATAATAATAATAATAATAAGAATAATAATAATAATAATAATAATGATGATGATGATGATGATGATGATGATGATGATGATGATGATGATGATGATGATGATGATATAGTAGTATTGTAGAGCATTGAAATCCATATAAACATGCTCAAAACGTTACTGAGAAAAGAAAGAGCGGCGATCGGAGATTCTGTGTACAATGAGGAAGTTCGGAGGGGGTGGGAGTGAGGGGTTTGGGAAGGGATGGAATAGAAGAGAGGGTGGAATGGGAGGTGGGGGTGGTGGTGAAGAGGGGTGGGTTAGGAAAGAGGTTTGTGAAAGCAAAAATGTTTGAGACGGCATTTAAAGTGACAGGACATCATAAAGGACATTTTTCAAATGATTTCGCACAACATTTAGCACACGAGCCGAGCATGTTAACATTAAAAATTACGCAGGCAACGGACGCCATCACGACCTTAACAGAATACTGAATAGAGTACACGCTAGCGCAAACCACTATGAACTAGGAAGAACGCAATAACATACGAAATAAGCGGAAGTAATACAGACGGGTATGCCCATAAATATAAGAGAGAGAGAGAGAGAGAGAGAGAGAGAGAGAGAGAATGTAGATGGGGTGGGGAGATTGGGGTTAGAGAAGGAGATGGCATGGGGTGGTGAGTGGAGGTGGGTGCGTGTTTTCTGCATCTGTATACACTTGAAAATTGTTAAAGTAACAGAGTACAGTGCAGAGGTTGATGCTAAACAGCGAGTTGCGAACGTCAGAACAAAATGATTTATATCAGAAGATAAACATGCGATCCCCATCGCACCCTCCTGTAAAGGTCGAACGAGTTACGAGTTAAAATGAGACAGGCGTGTTTATGTGTGTGTGTGTGTGCGTGTGTGTGTGTGTGTGTGTGTGTGTGAGACAGAGAGAGTGGAGGCTGTTGTATGTGATTTTTGTTTAAGGGGAAGGGGGTATTTGTAATTATTGTAACCTCTACCTCATATATTAGTTTAGTGCATGCTTTTAATCGTATTTTTATTTATTAATTATGTGACGGTGGGTCTATTGTTGCTGTGCTCTGCACAATAGAATGCTATTACCCACTCGTCTTTCATCTGTGGGGATCGGCTAGTTTAATCACCCTATGACTAATTTTAATACATTTATATGTTTGGCCCGGTCTGTGGTAGGATAGGGTTATAGTGATACTTACTTAAATGTCCACAACGTAATATAACTAAGATTAACTTAACAGTCCTAATTCACTTCGAGTCGTTCGCTCCTTGATGGGTCTATGCTGCTACTGGTCTCGATATTTGTTACTGTCTCATCATTTTGCTATTTGTTCTGGTTGGCCTAATGTTCGTTTTCAGGAGAGTGGACTACCGCACAGTCCTTCTAGATCAGTGTGTGCGCATTTTTTCTTGAGCACTTAGATGGATCGTTGAGGTGTGGGGCTGGTGTCTCCTCTTCTGGTTTGTTGACTATTGGGCTATCGGAGCTCAGTGCTCAATGCTCCACTGCAGGCCGAATGTCAGGGTTGACTCTCAATGTTCTATCTCTTGCATCGGACCAAGCCTGCTCGTCTGCAAAACATAAGACGAGTTTCTGCAACGCCTTGTTAACAAAGGGTGTGCAGAGCGTCTCACTGATGGCAGAAACAGCCCTCAGTGATCGTGTCCACTTATATAAACAAGAGTCGAACAATCTTCTACGTCCATGATCCACTGGAATCTCCAACATACTTCCTATACATATACATATCATGGCTATCACAGGGAGATGTAATTAATAATATACACATTCTCCGGTGCAGCCTCTGGTCTGCAATAATACACATAGGAGAAACAACAGTTGGTCAGTGGGGCTACCTCAAGGTTTCTAAAACCGGTCGCTGGTCAGCCTCTTGGTCAAGTAAAGTTTTACAAACATTCACAAGTATAAAACATTGCAAGACTTCACAAGCATAATCCAATAATAATATTAATAAATCACGGTGAGACAAAATATTGATCATTTACCTTTTTGACAATGTCAGGCTATGGGTATACTGCGATGAATGAATTTCACCCGTCACCTGCGTAGTCTGTTTGAGAGATCTTTCCACGTGTCCGTCTCGGGTGAGGTTTTAACAAAGACTTACTACCTTACCCCTGTGGTCAGCTTAAGCCCGCGAATTCCTGAGATACCTTTAGCTCCCTCTAGCGGGGGGTGCCGGATATAGGTCAGCTGAATGAGGTCACTGCCTGTCTTAGCGAGTATGTTGCCTACCCATGCTTAGCACAAATCTTTAACTTCTGTCGTCTGCTAGACATCGACTTTAAGTTACAAAGTCTACAGCAAGATGAACTATTTGAGGCGTGAAGCCTTAGTGCTGGGTCCAACTAGCCTCTCGTGACAAATTAACTACTGTGACTGTTCGTTGTGTGTATGTCAAGTGATTTTCTTAATGTGCTAATGCTGCCACTTTAATTGCTTAGGTTGTGATAAATACGGTTGTATTGTATTGTATTGTATTGTATTGTATTGATAATCATTTTACACCATTATTCTTGTTAAATGTATTTTTCTGAGCAAGTTACGTCGATATACATATTTGACCCTCTCCACCCGCAATGCACACATCCATACCTCCATTCTCCTTTATTGACGTTAAACATCGAAATGTAAATGAGTGTTTTATTCTGGAGTGCAAGATTTTATTTACCACAGTGCTGTGCTCTATCAGAGTGTATGTGCAGCTTCGTATTATTGCTTCTTCGGATGAGAATATAAACCGAGACCTAGTCTGTGCACGCACGAATTCATAGCACGGACTTTAAGAATCCTAGCGCTCATATCCTAGAGTGCTAGCTACACAAATGCACCTAGCAAGACCTAAGTCCTTTCTCCCCCATCCCCAGTCGTCCAGCATTGTCCTCAGTCGTCTGGGCAGCATAAAGTGGGCGCCTCGGGCGGTTGAGTTAGATCCTAGATATCGTTCAGTGCCTTGAGCAGCTCTTGAGCTGTAATATAGCTATACAGAACAATCAAATACAAAAATACATATTTTATGGCGTATATCTTTAATTTGCTATCTCATTTTCCGCCTTCTTTTACACACAACCCAACCCATTTGCAAATCAATGCCAAACAAGCTGCGAATGAGAGTGTGTGTTCTTCCACCTTACCGTATCCTCCTCTTCACTCTCACGTTTTGTTTTGTTTTGTAGTACCATCGACCCTAAATAGCATGTTCAACTAGAATGTATGACATACGTTTGACTTTCCCGCATCCTTCTCTGTAGATTTTTGCTAAACCACAAGTTTGGGCGAATGGGTGTGCAGAATGCATGTTCCTCACAGAAACATAAACGAAAGACAATGTTGCACAGTGGCAGGAGTGATTGATGATCGTCTATGGCGATGTTTGTCGTAAAACAGGTCTCATTGCCAAACCTGCTAAAATTAGCTCGGCTACCACTTACTTGCTGCACGCTGCACCATAAAACAGTACTTTCTCCAGTTACCGGGTACGATTTTGCCCAGTTATCGGAGTCTTCAGAGCGCTGAGGTGCACTCGAGCCATCGTAAATTTATTGACATACAAATCAAAATTGCGCTATAAAATGTTTGTACTAAATGTCTGTTTCACGCTGTAAGATGATTATTTGCTTATTTATTTCTATTCATTTTTTAATGCTTCATTTCTGTTTCATATTTGCGAAATTTGATTCTAAACTTCGTGTCTGGCCGTTCCAAAGGCCGTCTGCTGTAGCAGTAAATGGCTTATCTCCCTCTAGAATACAGGCACTTGCAAACCACAAACGAACGCAGAGGTGCGTGATCAACAGACTCCGAGACGTTGCCGCGGACGAACTAAGCGAAACAATGGGGAATGACGCTTATAATGACTGTTTCTTGAGTCGCTTTGCTAAACCTCTCGCGTGACGGTATTGGTGACCCCGGATGTCTTTTTGAGCCGCTTACCAAAAGTGAGGCACACTTGTGTTTTAAGCTAAAGCATAAATAATATTACATTCAATGACCTAATCCTGCCGTCCACTTGCACTAGAATTCTTTGTGTGTTTGTGTGTGTGAAAGAGAGAGAGAGAGAGAGAGAGAGAGAGAGAGAGAGAGAGAGAGAGAGAGAGAGAGAGAGAGCGAGCGTGCGCATTCAACAACTTCGTAGGGGGCAGCCCTCGTGGTATCCGCATACTTTTTGGTGCGTTCTCTGTGTGTATGTGTGTTTACGTACCTTTTAGTAATTATTTAATGCACTAGTATTGTACGTTTACTTGGCATGTGTATTGGTATTTTGCGTTCTTGCACTGACGTGTGAGAGACGGAGAGAGAGAGAGAGAGAGAGAGAGAGAGAGAGAGAGAGAGAGAGAGAGAGAGAGAGAGAGAGAGGCAAACAGAGAGAGAGATGCACTCAGTATCTCCTTAGGTGGTAATTCTTCGAGATACCTGCATGCGTCTTGCTGCAGTTTATTGAGTTGTTTTTTTTTTATTCCGAGCTTCAGTTGCTTGTTAATGCGTCATGGTTTTTTGTCAAATTGTGTCACTGTCAGTTGTCTTTGTCACCACCCCACACGTGTTATTGGCATGCGTGTGTGTGAGAGCGCGAGCGCGTATGTGTATATATATCTCTCTTTTTCTGTCTCTGTGTCTGAGAAAACATTTGAATATCTTGCCATCATATGTATTGTTTTTTGTTTTATACACACACACACACACAGAGAAAGAGAGAGAGAGAGAGAGAGAGAGAGAGAGAGAGAGAGAGAGAGAGAGAGAGAGAGAGAGAGAGAGAGGAACACGACATTAGTGTTATTTGCAATGACAGTTCTGAAGATAGAAAACAAACACTATGGTCGATTCAGCCCCGATGCTTGAATCTTGTGTAACTTGAGTTCGTTATCCACGCAACTAGCCAGTTCACTCAGCAACAAGGCAGGTGTCGTCGTATAAAGTTTTCCAACTTTATTTAGCAAGCATCAACAACTGCATCCAAATCGCTTTCCGAAAAAACACCCTTTGCAAGCAGACAGTTCATTACTTAATTCAACAATGTAGAAAAGTTACGCACATTCCAGTCACTAATCGATATAAAACTCCTCACCTGAATTACGCAGTCTTACATCATAGAACGTTCCACAATTTACAAGATGCGACTAGCTATTGTGAGTTAGACCTCAACATTCGATCAATAATAAGCAAATAATTCCAGAAAGGTTTCAACGCTACTACAACAATTGATTTATTGTTGCTTTAGGTCCAGCGGACTTTTCCGAGCCAAATCAGGACCGGACAACCCCCGATCCGCATAAAAGATCTGCTGAAACAACCCTAGTGGGAAAATTGAATGCCCTCCACCGGCCAGTCACTTTACAATAAAGACATCCCACGCAACCTCAACTATGCGAACCCCCTGTCACATCCTTCAAGTTCCGGGTCTCCTAGTTTATCCGAGCGCATTTGCGCATGCGCTAGGTCATGTCGGGCCGGCTTTTTCACGAAGTTCTTAGGCGTCATAACCCTAACCCTAACCCAAACCCTAACCCTAAACTCTTAACTCTAACCCAAACCCTAACCCTAACCCTTACGAAGACTATGATAGCTGTTACACTCAGTTTGATGTTGGTGTTTTCTATCAGTATCTGATTCAGCCCCGATGCTTGAATTCCTGATAGGGTGTAACTCAGATTCGTTTATTCACACAGCCCGTCCAAACAGCATACAAGTCACAAAGTCCACGTATGAAGTTTTCCACTTTTATTCAGCACACATCAACAACTGCATACAATTCTCAATTCAACTCGACAACTTTCACAGCAACTTTCCAAATCACTATCAACAACTTTACTGTCTCAACAGCGACTCGGCTCACGATTAAATAACCTCTCTCTTTTCTGGAACGATTTGGTACGTGGTAGAAATGACGCACTGCCACCAATCGAACTAAAGATCGTCATCACTGACTTACGTCATTCACATTTTCTCTACTTCCGGGAACATTCACGACCTTCGATATCCATCCGGAAATTTCTATCAAGAGTAAACACGCATATCCAGAAGATTCTCAAATAATATCGACTAACGCAAATTATCAACGTTATACAAAGCCTCTCCTAACAACAATGCAAACTCAAATCAAAGGTAAATAAACACTATTATTGAATACTTTGCAAAACGAAACGATTAGATCTATCGTGCGCGCTTCCGACATACTTTCGTTCACGTTTCAACGTAACATAACCCCCCACTCAAGAAGAAATTTACCCAATTTCTTTCAACAACGTTGAAACGTAATGCACAAACAAAGTACGGAATTAAGACTTATTTCAGACTGTCTGAATACTGTAATTGCGCTCAGCTTATTTACACAGAGTCCATGTTTTTCATCCGCAAGTCTTTCTGGATACTGTCAATGTTCACAGATCATTTACCCAGTCAACGTTTTTCATTTTCAAGTCTGTCATTACCAATATTCTTAGTTCGTCCACACAGTCAATGTTCTTTCGCTCGCAAGGAATCGACGCCCTCGTCAGTTGCGGTCGTCATCGGCCCAGGGTCAAAGACGATGATCACGTGGGCTTCCCTGGAATCAGTGCGTCCTCCGTTGTCTCCTTCTTCCATCGGATGTCCGACGCAGTCGACGTTGTCAGCTCCCAGGATGCATTTGCTGGGTCTCACGGTCAGGTTGGCTTCTGCAGGACGGTGGAACAGCTCCCTCGAGATCTGCAGATGCTCCTTCCAGGTCTGGGTGTGGACCTCATGTTCGACCAAAGTCGTAGAGCCTGGGACATCACTGAAGCTATGGGGAAATTCGCCCATAAGGTCCTTGAGCTCCAACTTTTGACCTTCCGTCAAGCCTGGTCCTAGCATAACGTCATTAATGCCTTCTTTGCTGTGGAAGTCTCCCAGTTCCAACAGTTTCTCGCTGTCAAAGCTGTTGTCGGTCACAGCTGCTGTGGCTGCGTGCACAGTCTCTGTTGGCCTTTCCACGTACAGCTTAAGGAGGTTGGCGTGGTATATCTTGGAATGCTGGCCGACCTTCACCTTATAGTCGTTGATCCCCACCACGGTCTCCACTTCGTACGGGCCTTTCCACTGCATCAGCAACTTATTGTGATCAGTAGGTAGCAGCACCAGCACTTTGTTGCCAGGTTTGAACTTCCTGTTCACAGCCCTACGATCGTAGTAGTCCTTTCCACAGTCTTGGGACTTCTTCAGGTTTTCTCTGGCTATCTCGAGAGTCTGCTCCAGCTTCTCTCGTAGCTCAAACACGTACTGGTAACTGTTCTTCACCTCTGGGGTGTCCACTTCTTTCGTCCACAGTTCTTTTAGGATGTGCATCGGCCCTCGGATGGTTCTTCCGTACAGCAGCTCGAACGGAGAAAAGCCGGTGGACTCCTGCGGTACTTCTCTGTAGGCGAAAAGTAGGGCGTTGATGTAGCGATGCCATTGTCTGGGCTGCTCGCTGCACAGTTTCTTCAAGGTGGACTTCAGCGTAGCATTGAACTTCTCGACGAGCCCATTGCACATTGGATGGTAGGGTGTCGTAGTCAAATGCCGGATGCTCAGCAGTCGGTTGACCTCCTTCATGCAGTCAGAGACGAACTGCGTCCCGAGGTCTGTCAGAATTTCTTCAGGCACTCCAAGTCTACTGAACATGTCCACCAGTGCCTCTGCTACAGTTTCAGTGTCAATCTTCTTCAGTGGCACTGCTTCTGGGTACCGAGTTGCATAGTCCACTAAGGTCAGTACCCATCGATGACCTTCTTCACTCGGAGGTCTTATTTCACCGATTAAGTCTAAGGCCACCCTCTTGAAAGGTCGGTCGATCAGAGGCATCCTCTGCATAGGCACTTTCGGGACCCTTCCTCGAGGTATGGTCTTCTGGCAAATGTCACATGATCGGCAGAAACGGCTGACGTCCGCATGAAGTCCTGGCCAGTAGAACACCGCCTGGATTCTGTCTGATGTCTTTCTGATGCCTAGGTGACCTCCCATGATAGAGTCATGAGCTACTTCCATCACTTGGCGCCTTAGGGGTAACGGTACCAATACTTGACGTAGTGGTTTCCCTCCATTGACCCTCGGGTGCTGGAAGATTCGGTACAAGATCTTGGCCTTCACCTCAAAGTAGACCGTACCACTACCTTTGGTCACGTGGTCTTGGCGGTTCCTGTACTTGTTTAAAGAGCTATCAGCTTCCTGGAGCTGGATCAGCTTATCTCTGTCCACGATGGCAGCTTTAGAGTTGTCGGCGACCTTCAGTGGCGTAGACGTCTTGTCTCTCTTGGCCTGGGCCCTGGTAGTAACAGCACTGACGATCTCTGGTCGGCAGGGCTGAGCCGGAGTAACCACATTGTCCCGTAGCAGCTCTGTAAGGTCTCCATCGGGAAACGGCAATGGATCCTCCTCCACAACTTCGACGTGTTGAGTTGAGGCAGGACTCCACTCTGGATCGGGGTTGTCGGGTCGTCTCGCGCCGTCGATATTCCCGATCATCAAATCATACAGCGGCTTCTTCAGGCAAACCGCTTCGACTTCGCCTATGTAGAAAGGGGTGTTGACATGAATCTTCGCAACTGGCGCTTTCAAACATTTGCTGTCGGCCATAAGTGTCCATTTTGAATCGCCAGTGAACTGTTCTTTAGCGATTAGGTCTTCTCTGACGATGACCCCACTGCAGCCAGAGTCTCTTAAAACAGTCACTTCATGATTTCCGACGCGTCCCTTGGAAACAGGCATGTTCTGTACGGTCACCGCTGCGCTGGCGACGACGGGGATGGATTTTCCGTTGGCAAGGAGAAGTTGGCCATCGGTCATGCACTCTTGCACGTCCGCAGGAGTAGCTGTGCGCTTGGTCTCACTCGGAAGAATGACGCTCCCGCCGCACACTTGATGGTCAGATCTACTGGTTTGCCGTTGATTGGAGAAACGTCTCTGTCGGTTGCCCACCGCTGCATTGTCCGTACTGCTCCGCTGTCCGCTATTTCTGCTTTGAGGGCAGCTGGCAGCTCTGTGGTCTGTAGCGTTGCAGATGAAACAGCCTCTTGAATGCCCTTCCCTGGGAGGAGGCGTGGAGTCCGTCTGTCTCTGGCTCGTCTGGCTCCCTTGGATCTGGTTCACATGGTTTCCAGTCTTCTGAAAATGTTTCGTCGCGCTGGGTGGCCCCAGGGTTTTCCCATGAGCGATAAGATATCTTTTAGCAGCCTCAGTCACATCTCTAAGCGTCTGCAGCTTTTGTTCTTCTAAGTGGGTCGCTAGGTCCTTGTGACAGGCATTGAGAAATTGTTCTTTCACAATCAGGTCATGGAGACTGTCGTAAGACTTCATTTCGCCTGATAACTCCACCCACTTGTGTAGATATGACGACAGGCGCTCCACAAACTGCTTTGGCGTCTCGTCTGACTTAGGCCGGCATTCACGGAAGCGTTTACGGTAGCCCTTCTCTGTAAAGTTGTAGCACTGCAACAGGGCCTCTTTCAAGACGTCGTAGTTTTGGCGTCATCGTTCGACAGTCTGGTGTAAACTTCGAGAGCTTGCCCCGTCAGAAGTGCACTCAGTCGAATCGCCCAGTCTCGAGGTTGCCAATTGGAGCTTTCGGCGAACCTTTCGAATCTCGCCAGATAGCTGTCGATCTGGTCCTTCCCGTCGACGAAAGCTGGCAATTTTGGAGCCGTGTTGTCACTGATAACTTGTGGCGCATTCTGCTGTTGCTGGATACGCGCCATTTCTAGCTGGAACTCAAGACGCTTCAGCTCGAATTCTCTGTCTTTTTCTTGCCGCTGCTGTTCAATTTCTAGACGCTTCTGTTCTAATTCTATTTCTTTTTCTAGACGCTTCTCTTCCAATTCTCTTTCTTCTCGGCGACGCTGCTCTTCTACTTCTCGTTCTTGTATTCTCTCCTGGGATTTGACGTACTCCGTCAACTGTTTCCCTTTTAGATTCAGTTGAATCCCTTTCTGCCAGAAGTCAGCCATCTTGATGCTTCTGGAAAGTTCTTGACTGGAAAAGTTCTTTTTCTGGAAAGTTCTTGACTGTGCTGTACCTTTCTAGACTGTTCTAGAACAGCACTCTTTCTGCAGTAGCGCTGATGCTTGTCACTAGTCGCTTTCGCTGACGCAGGCCCCGCGGTCCTCGTCGTATGCGACGCTGCACCACGCTGGTGTTGATGTACACGCTCCTGTGCTGAAGTAGACGCGACGTCCGCTCGCCGCTCTCTGTAACACTGGCGATGTAGCTCCGAGACTGTCCCTCGACGTAGTCTTACGGTAGCCACGTAGTCCCGCTCTGTTGTTCGCTCACGAAGCAACTCTTCGGCGACTACACGCCCTTGCAGTCAACCCGAATCTATCGGATGTAGTCCCAGTATGTTGGCCCCTCTCGACGCAACTTGTTGGCGGCTACCCTCGATGACTGCCTCTCGTAACGTTGACTCGCTTGTTGTAGCAGTTGAACCCTTGGCTATGGCGTGAATCGCGGCTTGACCCCCAAAATGTTACACTCAGTTTGATGTTGGTGTTTTCTATCAGTATCTGATTCAGCCCCGATGCTTGAATTCCTGATAGGGTGTAACTCAGATTCGTTTATTCACACAGCCCGTCCAAACAGCATACAAGTCACAAAGTCCACGTATGAAGTTTTCCACTTTTATTCAGCACACATCAACAACTGCATACAATTCTCAATTCAACTCGACAACTTTCACAGCAACTTTCCAAATCACTATCAACAACTTTACTGTCTCAACAGCGACTCGGCTCACGATTAAATAACCTCTCTCTTTTCTGGAACGATTTGGTACGTGGTAGAAATGACGCACTACCACCAATCGAACTAAAGATCGTCATCACTGACTTACGTCATTCACATTTTCTCTACTTCCGGGAACATTCACGACCTTCGATATCCATCCGGAAATTTCTATCAAGAGTAAACACGCATATCCAGAAGATTCTCAAATAATATCGACTAACGCAAATTATCAACGTTATACAAAGCCTCTCCTAACAACAATGCAAACTCAAATCAAAGGTAAATAAACACTATTATTGAATACTTTGCAAAACGAAACGATTAGATCTATCGTGCGCGCTTCCGACATACTTTCGTTCACGTTTCAACGTAACAATAGCACTGTGCGCATGCGTCGAATTTTGTAACGCGTCGACCAATCAGAATGCTCCCATTCGCTCCAAGCCCAGCTAAGATACTAGGAACTGTGAGAATGTCACACCCCGGTTACAAAAACAAAATAGAATACTAACATCATTATAAATTATCAACAAAACACATACATATAAAATGCCTACATTGCTAAATACTAACATCATAGGAAGCCCTAGTGACCACCCAGCAGAAAGCGTCCAGCACTCCCAAGCTGATCCAACAGACCTCATACACAAACAAGGAGTCTTGTCCAGGAAGAGTTTTCAAGAAAAAAGGTAGGTCATTGATCTAACGAAGAAGAAGATAGTATAGCAGAGTGATAGGACAGAGCAGGAATGGGAAAGAGTAAATGAGGAAGATAGCAACAGTGGGAATTTAAAGCACTAAATTTCCATAAAGTGGGGATACTATTTATACTGAAACCCCCGGCACTCCAACGGGGGTACTGTTGCCGCAGTGAATCTGTCATGCCTACAAAGGCAAGACAGGTTTTCAACTGGGGCTTTCACTTTTCCCTTTATAGGTTAGAACAATCTACAGTGGCAAGATTGCTCATGACCCCAAGGGGTTACTACAACAATATCGACGATGTAAAATAATCAAAACATTATACAATGCATTTTCTAACAACAGCGCACAATCAAATCAAAGGTAAATACAGGCTTTTATCGCTTTGCAAAACACGATGTTCGGAACTATCGTGAGCGTCTCAGTTGTAACACACAAAATAACAAAGGCAGATGAAGACTTAGACTTTTGACACTTTATTGTCCATTTTTATTGGGAAATTCTGGGCCGCCTCCCCTGGGAAAGGGGTAGTCGCAGCCTGTGGCGCGCCCAAACCCAACCTACCTAATATTAGTTGTGTTTTTGAAATTTTGCTGGGGGAACAAAATCGAGTAACCGGAGAAAACTCCCGAGGCGTTGCCCGCGTCGAAAGTAAATACTATTCGGAGAAATATAACGTCGAGAGGCGGGATCGATCTCCCACCTGTCAGGCGCCATTGGTTACTAGCCTGTGGACAAGGCAAGTTAGTCCCGCCTTAGACCACGCGGCCACATCTAGAAGAAGTCTACATTACATGTTACATTTGCTTGTTGTTTTCAAAAAAAGAGGAAAAGAGTCGTGTCCTTGTTATGTCAGTGTGGAATGTAACAACACTTTAACTCAAAAACTAGTAGCAAGTACATCTGGTTACCGCACTGTTTTGTTTCCCATTTGAATATTTCTTATCTTCTTCAAGGACTTCTTAGTTGTTTCTTTTTTCTTCAGTTAAGTCAGTATTAATATTATAGCATTTCACATTGTTGATTTTTGACTAATTTTGGTTTTTGCTTCTTTTCTTTTGCATGTACGGCGTGCCGTTGTCTTGCTCTGACGATACAGGTAAGCATTTACATTTATTTGTAGTGTCATGACTGCACTCGAGACTGCATACTCTTCTGATAGACTCACGAGGAAGAAAGCTAGAGGAAACGTTCTGGTTACTACTTGAAATAGGCACCCTTTTGAGAGCTATCTATCTATCTATCTATCTATCTATCTATCTATCTATCTATCTATCTATCTATCTATCTATCTATCTATCTATCTATCTATCTATCTATCTATCTGTCTCTCTCTGTCTCTCTCTCTCTTACTTGAAATAGGCACTCTTTTGAGATCTATCTATCTATCTCTCTCTCTCTCTCTCTCTCTCTCTCTCTCTCTCTCTCTCTCTCTCTCTCTCTCTCTCTCTCTCTTTCTCTCTCTCTATTTCTCTCTCTCTCTGAGCTCGCGCGCCCGTGCGATCAATTTTTGTTTATCAGAAATAGGGACATATTGAGACGATGGTAAAGAAAGTTGTTCTTCCTACTGCATTCCAATACTTTACAGAATAGAGTTACAGTGCCGGGTCTTAGAGTCGCCAGGACGGATGGAGGGTGCCATCCAGCTGAGGCAAGATAGGACCATAAAGCATTCAGAGGGCTAAACTGGGATGGGTTTTACGAACTTCACGTCTGTCCCCTGTGGTCTTAGGTGCATCGCACTGGCATCTCTAGGCGATTCACCACTGAGTATCAGATATAAGTGGATGCAAGATAGAAAAAACGGATCTTGTTTCTCAGGCAAAACACTGTTGCTGATATTCAAAAGGGCCATTGGATTGTGTTGGACAGTCTTGGTCTGTCTTGCTTCGAGAAAAAGTATTTATGTGAAATGGTGACATTATGTGTTCATTGAGGAAGGAAGGCTTCGACTTGTGCTGACTTCTAATAGATAATGGAGCCATTCATGCCAGTGCCGCGATAGACTTTGGACTTTGACCTGTCCTATCCTGTAACTCGAAGGTCGTAGGGGCACCACAGATGACCGTTTAACCAACGTACT
This sequence comes from Oncomelania hupensis, assembly GCA_036898135.1. Lineage (NCBI taxonomy): Eukaryota > Metazoa > Mollusca > Gastropoda > Littorinimorpha > Pomatiopsidae > Oncomelania > Oncomelania hupensis. Next base: position 24,496,405 of record CM072518.1, read on the forward strand.
CCGTCTTTCTCTGTCCTTAGCAACCCTCATGGCTTCGCTCAGTGTCAAACCAGTCCATGCTCGAATGTTGTCCTCGCACCTCTTTTTCGGTCTTCCTCTTCTTCTGCCTCCTTGCACACTGTCTTGCCGGATGGTCTTTGCAAGGCCTGATGCTTTGGTGATGTGGTCATACCATCGGGGTTACTATTTCTTTACCACTGTGAGCAGGTTATCGTGTTGTCCAATGGCTTGGATGATGGTCTGTCGGATTTCATTGTTGGTGATGTGCTGGGTATAGGAAATACCCAGAAGTCTTCTGTAGCACTTCATCTCCATGCTTTGTATTCTTCGTTGTAGATCTGCTGTGAGGGTCCATGTTTCGCAAGCGTATAGGAAGATGGAGAGGACAAGGGAGCGCAGCAACCTTATCTTGGAATGTAGACTGGTGGTCCTGTCTTTCCAAATGGGCTTCAACTTTGTCAGAGCAGCAGGTTTGTGCGATCATGGAGAGGACTTCCTGTCGGGACCCATTGTCTGATACAATGACTCCTAATGGCATCAACGTGGACATCGAAGTCCAAGGCCAACCCCTCAACACAGTGCATAGCTTCAAATATTTAGGAGCCATTGACTTTGTCACACTGTTGTTAAATCACCACGGAGAATAAGAAAAGGCAGAAAGTTTGTTGGTAAAGAATTCTTGGACAGCCTTAGAGTGGATGCGGTAGTTCCCTGGGGGAGGAGGAGGAGAAGAAGAAGAAATAGGAGAAGCAAAGAATTATGAAAAAAGATAATACGTAAGAGGGGGAAAGAGGAAAAAGTAGATGCTGATGAAAATGACAACGACGACGCTTATTTGTGCATGCTGCTTTGACTGATTCTACCGGGACAACCATAACCATCTCACACGTTTTCCGTTTGTATCACGTCATCGTCTTCAGATTTCATTAGGGCCACTTTGCGTGCGGACATTAGAGAAAAAATTCGATTTTTGAAAAGAACACAGATAAAAAGAGTTTTCGGGTCCTGGACACACGCCGGAGCGAGAAATCTTTTGCTCGTATCTGGTGTTTTCGTTATTTTAAATGAAATAATCTAGTGTTTTGTGTATAGATACAGATTCTTTTTTAAAATTAAAATAATCTTCGTACTCACAATCCAACGATTTATACTAAAACATGACAAAAGTAAAACTTCCTTTAATACTGCATTGAGTATGTTTCGATGTTTTAAAAAGTTTGTAGCAGCCTACGCAAGTATTTTGATACTTTTGGAATGTCATTTGATTGGTTTGAGCTTTTGGGATTTTATTACACAGTTAAAGCCGGGTTTCTGTTCTCTTCGTGCATCAAGTTACATTTCACTTGTTTAACATTAGGACAACTTGTTTTTTTTGTTAAACATAAGTGTAGTGTAGTGGGGTGGGTGAATGCGTGGGTGGGGGTCTTAACACTTTTCAAATCCCTATGAAATAAATCTAAACTTCTGAGCCGTTTTTTTTTATCAGGCAGACCTGATCTTCAATTACTTCAGCAATATTTTTAAAATTATAATTCGTTGTCGAAGAAAGGTTACTGAACGGAATCTGATAAAAAAATTGAAAGCATGACATTTTCTTTGTAAAGATAGATTCTGCCACTTACCCCCTCCCCACTGTGACGGTGGGTCTATTGTTGCTGGGCTCTGTACAATGGAATGCTATTACCCACTCGTTTATCGTCTGCGGGGATCGGCTAGTTAGATCACCCTATGACTAATCTTAATACATTTATAAGTTTAGCTCTTTCTGTGTGCGGCTAGGGTTGTAGAGATAGGGAGAAAATTGTAAAGATTCACTGACACACTCTCGCACGGCTATGAAACATAGGTAGTCCAGCCACTTGTTAACAGTAAATATCAAACATTTATTTCCTCTACTCTATACAAACTCTTCTAATCTCTACACTACCTTAAATGTCCAAATTTCACTTCGAGTAGTTCGCTCCTTGATGGGTCTATGCAGCTACTGTTCTCGATATTTGTTTCTGTCTCATCATTGGGCTATGAGTTCTTTCTGTCCTATTATTCGTTTTTCTGGACAAGTAGACTATTGCAGATCAGTGTTTGTGCTCGGTTTCAGAGGACTTAGCTTTTATCGGCGATGTGCGGTGTTGTTGTCTCTTCATCTTGGTAGTTGACTATGGAGCTAGTGGAACCCAAGGCTCTCGCTGCTCAAGGTTGCAGGCCACGTGTCAGGGGAGCCTCTCTGTAGGATATCTTCCCTGCCGTGGACCAAGATGCCTGCTCGTCTGCAAAATATTAGACGAATTTCTGCAACGCCTTGTATACAAAGGTTGTGCAGAGTGTCTCACTGTTGGCAGAAACAGCTCTTAGGTGAGATCGCATCCACTTAAACAACTAAGGGACGACCAATTCTTCTAAGTCCGTGGTCCACTGGAATCTCCAACATAATTCCTATACTATACATTCATCATGGCTAAACCAAACACCTGGAGAAGTAATTAACAATATACACATTCTCCTGTACAGCCACCGGTCTGCAATAATACAAATAGGAGAAAGAACAGTTGGACAGTGGAGGCTACCTCGTGGTGCCGAAACCGGTCGCGTGTCCGCCATGTGGTCAGCAAAGTTTTACTAACAATCACAATTCTAAAACATGGCAAAACTTCACAAACATAATACAGCAATAATATCAATAAATCGCGATCAAACAAACGATTGATCATTTACCTTCTTGACAATGTCAGCCTTTGGCTATACTGCGATGAATGATTTTCACCCGTCACCTGCTTTAGCCTTTCCGAGAGAGATTTTACAACGTGCGTCCGTCTACAGTGCTGTTCAGACAAAGACTAACTATCCTCCCGCTGGGTCTGCTATCGTGCGAGACTACGAGAATCGTAACAGCACGTAGTGGGGGTTGCGGGTGATTGGTCAGCTGGATGAGGTCACGGCTTATCTTAGTGAAACTGTAGCCTACACATGTGTAGAACAACCTAACTTCGGTCGTCTGCTTGTCAGCGACTTAACTTACATAGGTTACAGCAGGCTGAACGTTGGAGGCTTGAAGCCTTAGTGCTGGGTTGAACTAGTCTCTCGCGACACTCCCCCCCCCCCTTTCCACCATCACCCACCCTCCACTGGGCTTCTTGGTGATTGTTTACAGCTTTCTTGGATGAAGAAAAAAAAGGTACATTTTTAAATTCCTCGTGTTAATTATTTTGAAGCCGGAATCAAGACGTATACATTTACACTTGTCGGAGAATAACAGCCTTGTAATCAAATGACTGTTAGTGTGCAGAATCCACTTTTTGTGGGAGATGGGAGAACGGAGGTTAAGGAGGCGAGTTCGTGTTCTAAAAATTTGATGAACGTCGATAGACATTATTGTACGATCGGGCACGTACATACTTTCAATGATTGCAATTTTTGTCCGGCAACTGCAACACTAAATGTAATGACAAGCATTACGCTCTGCCTTCCAAGCCTTGCTCTGAGTTGAGTTGTATAGATTACCGTCCCCGGACACATCAGCGTATAGGGGACTTTGCTCTGTGTTCTCCATCGTGTTTATATAAGCTAGAGCTGGGTGTTTCAGGGTCTGCCAGGGATGGGATTCAGGAAGAATTTACCCAGTGGATATATCCGCGAAGCCGTAAAGCACTGCGGTACCGAAGTACCCGCCGCATTTATCCAGGGGGTAACTGCTTCCTGAATACCAGCCCATTGTAAATGTGTTGGATACATGTAAGTGCTGCTGTTTTTCTGACGTCAGGTTGTTACCGTCTACGTCTTCCGCGCCTGCCTTTATTGCTTTAGTTAGATAAACCTGATGTACTGTATGTTCCTTGGTTACAGGACTACAGAAATACTAGTCGCACGCCGGCGTTAAAGTGCACAGGCATGTGTGTGAGGAGGGGTGGGGTTGAGGGTGTTGGATTACTCCCCCTCTCCTCTCTCTTCCTCTCTCTTCCTCTCTTTCCCTCTCTCCCTCTCTCCCTCCCTCCCTCCCTCCCTCCCTCCCTCTGTCTCTATCCAACCAGCAATATTTCTTCTTTCGTTCTGGACTATTTTTCTGCCCGTTTATATCCCAGGAGTAAGGACAGTACCACGTGGAGAAAGTAATATTGAAAATGTAACGTTGACACTTCAATATCGTGAAGGAAAATGACACGTATTCCTACTTCTGTTGTTTTCAGAGAAATGTTTTATTTTGTGTGATGATGGGCCTCATTACGCTGATCGAAATTGTGAGCATTAAATTTTTTTGCCTATAAAGGTGAATAATCTTTTTTTTCCTACCCCAGCTATAATTCTGGGGAATCACCATACTGATGAGATTTGTATGTATTTAACAGATTTCTATCTATGTGTAGGTAAATTCGGTAGCCCATATTTTCGTTTTCGAGTGTGCACATGTTGCATGCAAGGTGTTTTTGATGCTGGCATTCATCGGTCTTCAGGATCTCTCGAGTCTGTATACGATGGAACGCATGCGCGCAAATACTCATTTCCGAAAGAATATGGTTACTGCGCTGCCCATCCAAATGCAATATGAGATCGGCTTTGCTTAACCCCTCGGGAAGTAAAGCCGTCGCTTCTACCAATCAGCTACAGCAGGCCCAATGGTGAATGATGTCCCACCTTCCAAAAACTTCTAATTAATAACGATGGCATTGTTGTTTATAAATCGCCATATCCTTTTAAATCCTTTGCTTTTAGCATTCATAGGTTGAGATATCTCGCCACTGATCAATATCCCTTTTGTATAATTTTGCCGTCTTACCTCCACTCGGTAATCCCGGGATAGGGCATGTTTAGTATCCGCTGCCGTCAATGCTTGGCCATATCGGTTTTGCATAATCGTTATTGGCATTATAATTCTCATCCACTTGTCAATGCTTGCGATTTCTATGTATTCCCATATGCATGTGTGTTATTCTGGTGAAGGGGGAGGAGGGGAGGAGGATACACGTGTGCTTATGTCTTTTGTATGTGTGTGGTTATTGATGTTGGTGTACAAATGCGCGCTCTCTCTCCCTTCCTCCCTCCCCTATCTCTCCTTTTCCTCACACACCCACACGCACTCTCTCTTCTCTCTCCGTCAGCATTCTATGTCGTAGGCCAATATGTACCCAAGCACGTGCAGTGTGTAGGTATTCCGTCGGCAAGCAGTTGATTCATGCATCGGCCATTGTTACAAGGTGAGAGAGCGAGGGAAAGAGAGAACTTCCGTGGAAGGTTTTGAAGGAGAGAACCTTTTTAGAGACGGGTGGGATGATGAGGAAAAAGAACACGCCAATGGAGGGAATGAGGAGAGCCATAAACGGAGGGATGGGGAGAGCCATACATGAAAGAAGGGAGAGGGATGCGGTATGTTTCACAGATAGAAGAGTGGGTAGAAAGAAATGGGGTGGGTGAGTGGAGACAGATAGTGATGATGGAGAGGAACCCACCTGTCCAGAAAGGTGTGATAGATGTGCAGAAGAGTGCACAGGTCGTGGTCTAGGGCACATCTCACACGTGTGCACGCTTGACATTCCATTCCGCATCCTTTCTACTTGGTTATCACAGGAAGATGGATTGCCACCGCCCCCGCTCTGTTTAGTTGCTGCATTCGCCCATAAACTGTAAGCTATATGATTCGCCCCAGTCCATCCAGTCTACTCCAGTGCAATAGCCACTTGTTTAACGTACAATCCCTTGCCGCCAAAAGCATGCTTACAGCGCTGGAGAGAAAAAAGCAAAAAAGCAACAACAACAAAAGTTTCAGGTATGAAAAGAGACAAATCTTATGTTTTCCCATCGTTTCAGCGTTTTAGTTCCGATGTCCAGTTCCACAGACTCGATGGAGTATTTCGGAATGATTCGAGCTTATTATGTTTCCAACATGAAGTAGCGCGCAAAATATCGGGGATTGGATTTAGCCTAGTCACCTTCAGTGTTCAATCTGTCGCACACATAGACTATCATCTGTTCCCATTCGGACGATGCGTGTTCAACTGTAAGGTCACCCCCCCCCCTCCCCGGGATATATGGAGTCAGTTTTGCATGTTCCACACGGTCACACGCACAACGCTTTACAGTCGCATCTTTTGGACAAGGCAGAATATAGCCGAGTCGCCAAGTTTGTTCTACAAACCAAGAGAGGTAACTAACGAGCAAGGACTAGGACTATTTAAGGAAAAGACCTATTCTACAGGTATGTTGTCCACTCCCGCTGACTTCCACTTCTTCAGCAATTGCACTACAGCCTCAACTTCTTCTCGGAGAATTATAGAGGATTTCTTCTTCTCTGATCTGGGGGCATGCTAGAACTGAAGGGTCTCCGTTTGGTGTATGGTTGTAAAGGTGAGAGCAGTATTCTGTCCATCTATCTATAGCCGAGCGGAGTATTTGACTCCCGCCTCTAGGCCACCACCGTGAGAACACGACCCAACCCGAGCTGTTATTTTTTTTATCCCTCGTAAGAGGGACATAGAAATATTTGCCCTTGTAAGGCAGGGAAGCCGTAGTGTAAAGTAAACCGGGTTGCCGGCTACTAGTGCCACAACACACTTTTACAAGTCGCTGCCACCGACTTGCATAAAATGCCTGCCAACAACGTAGTCCTGCTCACCACCAAAAGCAGAAGACGAATGGTCAGCCGGGGAGAACAAATGTTGTGTCGTCTTGTCCTGCATAACCCAATGGCCACAGCAGGAGCCACCCAAGGCTAGTCTAACTAAGAATTGCAAGGTAGACAACCTCTCTCACAAGCTTGAACCAGTCGCCTCCCTTTTCGCTACATATCCAAGACTTCTTGTTCTTCTGTAAAGTAGTGGCCATACTTGGCATACGTTTTATGTTTTTTTCATTGGGTTATGAGATTTTTCACTGGCCGGAATTTTGACGGTTGGCCACACCTTATGAATTTATTGGCCACATTTGGCTTATGTTTTACAGCTTATGCATTGGATCGGGGGTAGTGGCGCCATGTTTATCACGGCCCAGTTTGAATTTATAAACGTGTGTAGCGGTGTAATTTTTCTACAAGGCACTTGTTCATGACGATGTAATGTACTTTTCATTTTTTGACTATAATATGAAACAACTTTACTAAGATCGACACGCAACAAGTGAATTCAACTGTCTTAGCTCGCCAAGTCTTGTGCAGCAAACAACTTATGTTGCGTGTAATCATGTGTGTGGGAGGGGTTTATGTTGACCTCTTAAACTCGTGACGTCACACTCTCGTTTGTGATTGGTCCTCGTAAACCGGGTCTACGTATTTTTGCAGGAGAAATGGAACATGCGCTGGGGAGACACAACGTTTGTGTAAAACACCAGTGGTAAAGGTGGCTCGCCTAAGGAGATGGACTAAGAGTTTATCGATAGCATCAACGCAGGCATGCACTATCCATGTGAAATTTTACGTTAGCCAGTGCTCAAGGAAATACATAAAGAATTCATAAGTGTAACACAAGTGTGGCCGGGTGCTCCAAGTCAATGTTGCCGGGCCGTAAGCCAGACTTGGTTTGGACCGTGGAGACATTGGTCTGTTTAACACTTGTCAGCCGCTTCACAGCCTGGTAGGCCTTCTTGCTGTTGTTCTTGTTCAGGCTGTTCTCTATTTCCTGGCATTGATTTTCCATCGAGAACTCTTTTGCTATGACACCCAAAACTGACAGACTGATGATGAGAGCATGACACTTTAAGGTATCCATTTAGCAAAACGACGCAGTAGGGTAGTGGTTTGGGCACATGACAGAAAATATTCGTTATCATCTTCGAGCTCGGTTAGTACTTGGATGGGTGAACATACTTGGATGGCAAGCATTAAAAGACCACCACAGAAGGAAATAAGCGCAGAAAACATCCCAATCCCCCCCTGCTGTGAATACCTGACTTATATGGAGACACATGATCTTTATTTTCTTTAGGAGTCATCTTTTCAAGTACCGTCCGCTTCCCCTCCGTCAGATATGGATGAATATATAGAAATAAAGTGGTTCTGGATTAACCTCATAGTGTGCGTTTACGCCTCTTATCTTTGATACTCCGACCTATCGTATCGCTTTTGTCTAATCTTGACCTCTAAATGTTCAGGTCAGAGATAAAAATGAGTAGGTAGCCACTAATCTGGTGGGTTCTGCTTTTGTATTGTGAACCCTTTGACCTCTTGTTGGGGTCGAGACCTTAGTTTAATTTACATCACCGTTCACCTTGAAACCTGACATCACATGGTAGCGATAGCGATAAACCATCGCAGTTTAAGAAGTTTGTTATACTAACCGTATAGAGTGTTAGCAATTTGTATTTACTTGCTTTGTTAATAGTGCTTCTGACACAGTGTATGAGTGTGTTGACACGCTGAACTCGTTTCATGTTTATGCTTTGATGGATAGATTGTTGGCAGTTTCTATTTACTTGCTTTGTCAATAGTGCTTCTGAGACGATGTGTGTGTTGACACACTGAACTCGTTTAAAGTTTATGCTTTGATTGATAGACCTGTTGCAGCGCAGTGCAGCTGTTTGCTACACGTGAGAGGGCAAAGGTATCTCGTTGTGGGTGAGTGGGCGTGATTATGTAGCGTAAAAAACACACTACCTTAAATTCGCATTGAATGAATAGTCATGAACCTTTTGCCCTGATTCAGAATTGTATTCTCCAGTGTTTTTTGTTCAGTGTACCTTTAGCAGTGTTTTTGTTCATAGCTGCGTGTACGCGTTTTGCAATGTTGGTTTTCTGCTTGTGAAACTATTCATCGTCCCCGTAATGTTGAATCTATTGATCTGTGATGTTGATTTAACGTGACAGTGTTGAATCGCGTCAAGTGCAACGAAATCAGCAGGACAGGAGGTGATGACAGATGTCAGCTATTTTCCTCTTGCTTTGACTCCCCGCTGAGCTCTTTCAAAATAAATAATAATGAATGTCATATATCCGACTGAAAATAGTGGTATCGACTGATGATATTAGTCTCAGCTGATTTGGATTACGCGATCCCATCATTGTACCGGATCGCAGTAGTAAATCGGTTAAGTAATCAAAACCACCTGTGTCTGTGTGTGTGTGTGGTGTGTTTGTGTGCGTGTAGGTGTACCTGTCACAGAGGAACTTATAAGCCTTATAAGTAACAGTTCAACATGGAATGTAACTTATAACAATAAACCTATCCCTATCCTATCCTATCCTGTCCCGTAACCCGAAGGTCGTAGGGGCACCACAGATGATTGTTTAACCAGCATATTCCATCTTTCTCTGTCCTCAGCAGCCCTGATGGCTTCGCTCAGTGTCAAACCAGTCCATTCTCGAATGTTGTCCTCCCACCTCTTTTTCGGTCTCCCTCTTCTTCTACCTCCTTGCACTGTGCCTTGCAGAATAGTCTTTGCAAGGCCTGATGATCTGGTGACGTACTGTTTATAACAATAAACAGTAACTTATAATAATAATGAAATGTTACCTCAAACCCAAAATGCGGAATGTAACTTTATTTTGCGGAACTGTGACTTTGTTCAATTGATACCTGGAGGTGAAACGTCACTTAATAAAACATGTTGAACTGTTGCTTAATATGTAATGTTGTGATGTAACTTATTGTGGTGCTTTAGTAAGATCTTCAATAATTCGCGAATATTCATCGATCATGATACTATTTGGTACTTGCACAGTGATGTTGCTAGGAATTTTCAGCATAGGCCATTTGGCCAATTCAGTCACAAACCTTTAGGACATTTTGAAAATCTTTCGGCCATAATTTTGACTTCTTTCCAACACCAAACGAGAGGCCACTGATAAGTTTCGGTTTCTTTTTCGGCGGCATTTCGAAAACGAAAAGTGTTATTGCCAGAAGCACGCCGTTCGCAACAAAGGACGTTACTCTAACTCTCTCTGCTGATGCATGTGTCGTCTGCTTGGCGCTCCGATACTTGATTTTCGACAATAACTCATAACACCGTTATTTATTCGGTAGAAAATTAACATGTCCAGAAGCAATAACAACAAAACAGACATGAGACAAGCAAACAAAAAAACAGACAAAGGGTGGCCGATTGAGGCGTAAAACCTTAGGACCGCGGGCCGATCAGAACATGACTCTTTCGAACATTTTGGAATTGTATCGGTGAATGGCCGATTTGCCGACAAAAACGACATCACTCCTTGCATACATCTCCTCTGTTGCCATAGTATAGTTCTAATTCTGTTTTTGTACTTGCGTACATCTCCTCTGTTGCCATAGTACAGTTCTCTTTGGTACTTGCATACATCTCCTCTGTTGCCATATTACAGGTTCGAATGACGTTCGAAATCTAAAATGTTTGGCTACCACTAATTCGAATCTAAAATAGCAAACCCTTCAGTAACTCGCCAACAGTTCATCCTGTCTTGATGTTCTTTGGTACGTCTATACATCTCTTCTGTTGCAAATTATATGTACTGGTTCGAATTCCAAACCGTTCGGCTGGCGCGGGTTTGAATCCAAAATAGTAACACATTCAATAACTCGCGAATCGTTCGTCCGATCGTAATTCTATTTGGTACGCGCATGCACCTTATCCGTTGCCAAATATCTATAAAATGACGTGTTCGATTTTTAAACCGTTACGGGTTCGAATCCAAAAAATATTAAAAGATCAGAACGATAACTTACTTTTCAACTGTATCTCATGGGTGCTGCTGAAAGTGGACGGGAAAGAGAGAGACAGACAGAGAGAGAGAGACAGAGAGATGTTGCGAAGGGTTCGAATCCAAAATAGTAAGCCATTCAATAACTCGCTAACCGTTCATCCGATCGTGATGCTAATTAATGCTCGTGCTTGCAATTTTCTGTAACTTGAAGGACAAAGCCCATATGACTCACATGCTCCTTATGGAACTTGCAATATTTAACATGAAAATGTCTGAAAAAAATTAAAAAGTGGCATTAAAATGCAATTACAAACTTTGATCTTTCTATGCTCTTGACCTTAAGATGACCTTGACCTCCGGCTCCAACTACACTTTTGTACTATGAGATAAACTACAGCAAAAGTTATGCCAAAAAAAAACGCCAGTGACTTTGACCGTCAGTGAACTTGACCGTCAGTGACCTTGACATTGGAATGACCTTGACACTGTCGTGATCTCCCATGCTCATGTATGTTCAAATAAGCAAGTGTTGAGTACTATAGGTTAAATAGAGCCATTCCACTGTACGATGACCTATTTTTTGTATGTTTTTGCAAGGCTTAAAATTACCTTGACCTTGAAGATAAAAAACAAATACCCACACATATCAAAGTTCAATCTATCATCTCTAAATACAAGTTTGGACTTTATATATTTTTCATAGTTTAGAGTCAAGGTCACATCAAAGTACTTATATTAACTGACTTTGGACAGCTCCAGATACCTTGACTTTGGAGTGAGGTTGACCAAATGTGCGTAGTATGCGTGTCTTTGTTGCTATATATCATGCTACAAAAATCATATTAATAACTTTGAAAAAATTGACATTTTAAGAGAAATTGTCATTTTTTGACTAACATTTCTTGACTGTGACCTTGACCTTGAAGTGAAGTCATTCATTCACTAATCATTAATGGGGTCTCATGGATATACACCAACTTACCAAGTTTGGTTGTGATTGTTGAATTCATCGTCATGAAATAGGTTCTAAGATATTAATCCACTTGCAAGTTTTGCACAGATGTCAGAAACTACAAAAAACACACTATCCACGGATATCGGCTTATACACTAAGGATATAAATACAAGCTTAAACTTCTCTTTTTTTTTAAAATGAAGAGTGGTTTCCAAAGTATAATTATAAAATGTTTCTTATAAATTGGAACTTAATTTGCTTTTAAATGTAATTAGCTAAGGACAAACACGAGCAATTTTAACTAAAGTTCGCACATCCTTTCAATGTGTTTGAAAGTTGTCGTCACACTGTCGTCAGGCATAATTGTCGAAAACACGCGCACTCAAGATTTAAAATTCTTAATATGTGTATTGAATTGTCACTTATGTGAATTACGACTTATCTAGTACTGCAATCGCTCGAGCAATATATTGCAAACTATTCATACAAAACATTAACAACAAAAGAAACGTTAAGAACCCTTATCAGCCACAATTGTGAACAAAGACCATAGAGACACGGACAAATGTTAATGTTACATAATGTGTGCGTTTTTATTAACATAAATTTTGTGAGGAAAAAAAAACAAAATGGTGAAAACGTTTTCCATTAGCTTTGTGTTTCTTTGTGATTGGTTTACAGCTATTAAGGATTGTGATTGCTCAATTTGGAAGGGTTTCGATCGATGTAAACCTTTTTTTAAAAAACAATTTTTTTTGCCTTTGTCACGAGAGGCTATTTAGACCCTGCACTAAGGCTTCTCGCCTTAAATAGTTCATCCTGCTGTAGCCTGTGTAACGTAAAGTCGCTACCTAGAAGACGACACAAGTCAGTTGTGTGCTAAGCAGGCGTAAGCTAACCCTCGCTAGGATAGCCAGTGACCTCGTCCGGTTGTCGTATAGCCATCACCCCCTCCTAATCTAGATCTCACGAGACTTTCGCGGGCTTTGGCCGACCACACAATTAGGTAGTCATTCTGTGCCTAACTCCCACACGAGAAGGAGCAACGCTCTGAAAGACCTCTTTAGCTGAAGACTAGCAGGTTACGGGTGAAATTCATTCATCGCAGTATAGGCACAGCCTGACATTGTCAAAAAGGTAAATGATCAATCTTTTGTTTCATCGCGATTTATTGATATTATTGTTGGATTATGTTTGTGAAGTCTTACCATGTTTAATCATTGTGAATATTACTAAAACTTTGCTTGACCACGTGGCTGGACTACCTATGTTTCATAGCCGTGTGAGAGCTAGTGTACCAGTGAATCTTTTACCATTTTCTCCCTATCTCTATAACCCTATCCGCACACAGACCGATCTAAACATATAAATGTATTAAGATTAGTCACAAGGTGATTAAACTAGCCGATCCCCGCAGAAAAAGACGAGTGGGTAATAGCATTCCTTTGTGCAGAATCCAGTAACAATAGACCCATTGTCACACCCTTCAAGTTAGATTTTCTTAATGTGCCGATGCAAGATGCACATAAAACTTGCGTTTTAGACCCCGTTTCCTTAGCTATGAAAAAATCCGTATGTGGTGAATTTTACAGTGGTCAAAAGTGATCAACTTTAAATCTTTGCGACCTTTTTCATCCACTTTAATTTGTTTTGGTAATTAGAATCCCCAAGTAATAATTTTAACCCTTATGTTACATTTTTGGGACTGCAATTTATTTCAAGTTAGATTTCTTTTCTTTTTTTTAAAAAGCTTAACACTTTTGTGAGCATTCTGGCCTAACTTCAGTTATAATCAGAAAATGAATGTCAGTGTGCATTGCTAAAGTTTACGTTTTATCGGCCCAATACACCAGATATGTTTGTGTGTACGGGCAGGTCCGTGCGTGCGTGTGCACCACGTTGTAATGTTGATTTTGTAAAATGCTTTTAGTTAGAGGAACGAATGGTTCTAAGACTAAAGGGAGACTGGACAACAAATATGGACGAAAGGGAGACTGGATGAATGAGAGACTGGACAAAAGGTAGAAAGACTACAAGGAGACTGGACGAAAAGAGAAATGGACAAAAGGGAGAAAGACTAAAGGGAGGGATGGACAAAAGGGAGAAAGAGAGAGAGCATGTATGGCAAATACTATAAATAGGCCTAGACCTTAAACACGAAATCTTGAGGGGCCGGGTAGCTCAGTTGGTAAGAGCGTCTTGCTAGTAACCGAAAGGTCGCTGGTTCGAATCCCGGATTGGTCAACGTGTGATCATATTATTTTCCCCTTTACCAACAACTGGCCCGCTGGTGTCAGTATAAATCGGTCCAGTAGTCACCTATATGCGAAAGTGTCGTGTGACTATAATCTACAAACAACAACAACAACACGAAATCAAAGCGGAGACACGCAAGCGGGCATCGACGCTCACGCTGACAGATAGGGCAACATATGCACTCCCATCTATTTCCCCTCTTTACCATAAACCAAACTGAAATGCGGATTCTATTGGTGTATGGTTGTGCCTCCCAGTGTGAGTGACGTCTGCGGGTGTACCGTCTGCTTGTTTTTTGTGAATTCACCCGCCTGTGCACTTGCGGGCCGCGGCTCGTCTTTATATATATATATAGTCTTATAAAATGTCCCCAGAAACAAGGTATATATGAGTCATCCTTGGGCTTTGTTCTGGTTTTCCTAATATTCGTTTTCAGGAAGAGTGGAATACCGCACAGTCCCAAATAGATCAGTGTTCGTGCACTTCTTCTAGAGCACTTAGCTGTATCGTTGAGATGCGGTGCTGTTGTCTCCTCGTCTTGTTTGTTGATTACTGGGCTACCTGAGCTGAGTGCTCGATGCTACGTTTTAGCAGGCCGCGTGTCCGGGATAACTCTCTCAATGGGGTCTATCTCCTGCCGCGGACCAAGCCTGCTCGTTTGCTAAACATAAGACGAGTTTCTGCAAAGCCGTGTTTACAAAGGGTGTGCAGAGCGTCTCAATGTTGGCAGAAACAGCCCTCAGTGAGATCATCTCCACTTATACAGATAAGAGACTGTCGCGAAACGAAACGCTCGCGAGTATTTTTATTTTTCCAAGTGCAAATTGTTGTATAGAGTGCCTGTGGTACATTTAGAAATATGACGTCAATTTTGCTGTGTGTCAATCGCCATTTTGAGTATTCCTGGAAAAGAATAAAATGGACGATTTTTATCGATGATTCTTTTGTGTGAAAGTTTGTGATTAATGCCAATAATAAAATTTGAGGAAAAGCAAAGAGGTTGTGAGCTATTAATTTTACAAAATATAATATTTGAGGTGATAGGTCATTTGTTTGCGTTGGGAAATTTTCATTGGTTGTTTTAATGATAAAAGTATGGTAACCTTAGTAAAATGAAACAGAGGCGAAATCGGTTAGGAAAACTGTCAATCAGTTGGGAAAGAGATCTAGACTGGACAGGGAGGATTCTACCCAAGCTCCGAGGCAACTCATTCTGTGGGGTGCCAACGACAGTTTAGCTGGAGGCTGAATGATGTCAGATGTGGTTGGGCCAGGAAGATAGTTGTTCCTCGACGTTTGATCAGCTTTAGCTGAATTCTGGCACCGTAGGGTAAATATTTAGATTTTTCTTCATTCAAGATAATTTCCCAAGAAGATTGATAAGTGTGAAACTTTGTTCATTGAATATATGTATTTTCCAGAGGAGAAAAATAGTTTGTTCATTGAATGCATTTGTTTTCCAGAGAAGTGAGATAGTTTGTTCATTGAATGCATTTGTTTTCCAGAAAAGTGAGATAGTTTGTTCATTTGAAATGCATTTGTTTTCCAGGGAAAGATATTTGGTTCGTCTGAATGCAGTTGGTTTTCAGGGGACTGATGTGTTGATTAATCGTAACATGTTTTTCCAAGCAGAGCCGGACCTGGAGGAGTTTAAGTTTGTATGAAAATAATTTTCATGCAAATATCTAAGACTAGTTTTGTTCGGCAGGTGTTTTTTATCTTGTGGTATTATCCGTCTGGGATATCTGTGACGATGTCATCTTTGAGACTGGCACTGGATTCTTCGATGACGTCTGGCTTATGATCGGAGTGACTGATTCTAAGATGGAACTGTACGTTAACGAGGGCTACAGAAGTCACTGGTGGGTCATGGACAGCCTTTAGATCTAACGGCGACATCGACGTCAAGTTCCAGTCCTATTAACTTTTCTACAACTCATCTAAAGACTGGTTTCTTCATTTGTTAACAACGATTTCAACGAGGACGAAAATAGAAAGCTAAGTAAAAACCCAAACAAACATTTTCGGTAACCACGACGAAAAAGTATCGCCAAATTATCGTTCCGATTTCGAGAAAAAAACAACGGAATATAATAAAATAATCGAACTTGGAAAAACGTGTTATGTGTTTGTGAAGTGTTGGAATGAAATAGTGTACCTTAGGTTTTTTTATTGAAATAAAACCATGTTCTGGGGTAAGTCATGAAAGTCAAGGTAGTCCTTCATCAGTAGTGATCACCCAGTAACACCCAGGTTTGCGACAGAGACGAACAATCTTCTAAGTCCATGGTCCACTGGAATCTCCAACATAATTCCTATATTATACATATACATGATGGCTAAAACAAACACAGGGAGAAGTAATTAATAATCAGGGCTAGAAATTAACTTTTTTCTTTGGGGGCCACCGGGCCCCTTGATTGAAAAATTTGAGGGCCCACAAGCAACTTTCGGGGCCCAACTTGAAAAATAATGCAAACAAAAAACAAAAGAATTATTGACAATATAATAAGTAGAAAGTACAATTTGTCTGATAATCTAAAATAAAAACAATTGAATTTCCAATTTTGCTGAATGATGTCATTTTTATTTGCCTTTTCTTTAACTTTCAAACATTACCAACAAAAAAGGGGAAAAAAAAACACACACACATTCAGTGACACACATATTCCAGTGACTAGTGAGCCTGAAATGGCCATTAAACAAAATTTAAAAAAAATCAAGTGAGTCTCTTGTATAATACTTTTCAGTTTTGTGACTGAGTATTGCACAATACACATCATTAAATTAATATGAGTAACCTAACAAAAAATCTGACCTCAATGCACAAAAGTTCAAAACAAAACCATGAAAGGGAACTAAACTTAACAGTACTCTTCCTCGTTCACTTCAAGGCCATGCCATGGAAATCTTTTTTTCCACCCTTCATTGTAGTTCCTTGATCTTTTTTCCTCTTCATACTTCTTTTTTCTCTCTTTTTCTTGTTCTTTCCGTTCGTCGACGTTTTCTTCTGACGTCTTTCGCTTCCCAAAAATACGCCATCGCCGATTGTTTTAGCAAGTGTATGGCCACGATATGTAGCCATACTCTCGTACTTGCAAAGATGGACAGTTTGCGCTTATGTTGTGACATAGCCTTTTGTTTATTATATTATAAAGATATTGAAGTGTATATTAAACTTTTGAGTGCAAAATTAAAGGGTTTTCGCTTCTTTTCTCTGTTTTTTTTTTCTGTCCAAATTTAGGGCACCGGTGTGGGTTGCTTCCCTTGGCCCAAATACGAAACTGCCGAGTAGAGCTAGCTGTAGCAGACGAATTATTTTGCGGGCCAGGCGGGCCCTTCGTTTTTCAACTTTCCGAGCCCGAAATCAACTTTGCGGGTTTTTGGCCCCGGGCCCCCGCTAATTTCGAGCCCTGATAATATACACCTTCTCCGGTACAGCCACTGGTCTGCAATAATACAAATAGGAAAAACAATAGTTGGTCAGTGGGGCTACCTCGTGGTCTCAGAAACTGGTGGCGTGGGTCAGCCACGTGGTCAAGCAAAGTTTTACTAGCATTCACAATTATAAAACATGGCAGACTTCACAAGCATAATCCAATCATAATATCAATAAATCGCAGTGAAACAAAAGATCGATGATTTACCTTTTTGACCAAGTCAGGCTATGGCTGTACTGCGATGAATGAATTTCACCCATCACCTGCGTAGTCTTCTGAGAGAGATCTTTCAGCGTGTGCGTCTTGGGTGAATTTTAACAAAGACTGACGTATCTTAACGCTGTGGTCAGCTCAAGCGCGCGATTTTCCGTGATCCTTAACGCCGGGGGTTGACGGATGTAGGTCAGCTGGCTTATTCCACGGCATACCTAGTGAGATTTAGCCTACACATACTTAAAACAAACCTTAACTTTTATCGTCTGCTATGAATCGACTTTAAGTTACAAAGGCCAAAGAAGGAAGAAGTTTTAGAGGCTTGAAGCCTTAGTGCTGGATCCAAACTAGCCTATTGTGACAGTCTACCGGGTACGAATACGCATGCGATTCCACGTATCGATGTATTACTTTCAAAAAACATTCGTGATCTCGCTTTTAATTACTGGGATGCACACAGCAATGCGTTTTGTAATTGTTTGAAAATAGCGCGTCTGTTGTCTCCTTTAGGCATAAACCTATCCATGTTATTGGTTTGTTGTTGTTACCCCCGTTGGGGTGCCGGGGATTTCAGTATAAATAGTATCCCCACTTTCTGGAAATTTAGTGCTTTAAATTCCCACTGTCGCTGTCTTTCTCATTTGCTCTTTCTCATTCCTGCTCTTTTCTATCAATCTGCTATACTATCGTCTTCTTCGCTAGACCAGTCTCCTACCTTTTTTCTTGAAAACTCTTCCGGGACAAGACTCCTTGTTTGTGTATGGGGTCTGTTGGATCAGCTTAGGAATATTGGACGCTTTCTGCCAGGTGGTCACTAGGGCTTCCTATGATGTTATTATTTAGCAATGTAGGCATTTTATATGTATGTGTTTTGTTGATAATTTATAATGATGTTTGTATTCTATTTTGTTTTTGTAAACGGGGGTTCGATAAGTTGGGGTGAAGCCTCAGCCGTCCCCTGCGTGGGATGACTTTATTGTAAAGTGACTGGTGGAGAGCTTTCGGTTTTACCACTAGGGTTGTTTCAGCAGATCCTTTATGCGGATTGGGGGTTGTCCGGTCCTGATTTGGCTCGGAAGAGTCCGCTGGACCTAAAGCAATAATAATGTAATGTAATGTTATTGTTGTTGTTGCGGTTGGTTTTAGTTTGCAACGTCGCCAATCAGTAGACGTACAAATTGGTGTTGAATCTCTCACTCTCTCTCTCTCACTCTCTCTCTCCCCTCCCTTTAATCCCATTATGTTATTGTTATAAGGTGTACTAATTGTGATTTGGTTGCCTTTGTTTGTTTGTTTTTTTATGTCTACTATGACCTGAATTTATGAATAGACAATACATTCAATATTGATTGTTTGGTTGGCTGGTGATTTTGTGTGCGATTATTGTTGTTTGTTTTTTTGTTTGCTAAAGGTTTAAATTGTTGTAACAGGTCCGTACTAATACGTGGTGTTTTTCTTTACTTTATTAGTTAAATTGTAATATCGAGCAGAACGGACAAAACCAAATTCCACAAGCCGTGGTTAATCTTCAGTTGAATCGATTTTAATTTATACATCGGCATTTTTTTTTAAGAGCGGATTGAAGAGCAGACAAGGAAAATCAACAAGGGCAAAAAGTCAGGGTAAATAGGGCGGCTGCTGCTGCTGATGATGATGATGATGTATGCTTCTGCGGTTTTCATTTTTGTTTTTAAAAGGTGACCGAAGTGCAAATGATAGACGTCAACAGGACCAAAAATCCATGGTAATCTGGGTAGATGTTTTTGTTGCTGCTGCTGATGATGATGAGGAGGAGGAATTGTACGTCTGCCTTCATAGTATGAGCTGACTTCAGTGCAGATAACGAATAGCGACTAGTCAGAAAGGGCATTGAATGTAAATCGGGGTGAATTTTTGTTTTTGCCCGCTATAGTTGTTGACGTTCGTTACAATGGTGTTTATGATGTTGGTGTAGTAGTTGGCGTATTCTTGCCTTCAATTTCATGGTTATTGTGTTGTGGTTTCAGCATGCATTCTCTTGTGAATACAAGACATAAAAGCATTTCCTATAACACCTATTATATACTATTAGCATTAATTTAGCCACGTTGGACTGTGGAGGATATCAAAGACTTGAAAGTCTGTCCTTCGTTGTGATTTTTTATGGGTGCATATTATTATATCGTGTCTCCGAAGGATGGGGGTCAGTGAATGATCGTCTGTATATTATCATAGTATTTAAGTATTAGGGGACGACGGCACAGTTTACTACACGGATTTTACAGTCGTGGTCAGTATAGAAGGGAGAACAGGGGAGGGGGAGAAAGGTACGATCGAAGAGTAATCGCGTATCTGTGTTCAGCTTTGACCACACAGAGTTCTATGAGCGAACATTTAACCCATTGCCCTCAACCCACAAGGTTAATTAAATCAGAATATTCTTCGCAGTCTTAAGGTTTCTTCCAGCGTGAAATGGAGAATTGGGGATATGTTGGAAGGAATGTTGGGATCTAAAAGATAGGGAGAG
The DNA here is from genome assembly GCA_036898135.1 of Oncomelania hupensis. Taxonomy (NCBI): domain Eukaryota; kingdom Metazoa; phylum Mollusca; class Gastropoda; order Littorinimorpha; family Pomatiopsidae; genus Oncomelania; species Oncomelania hupensis. Next base: position 24,516,369 of record CM072518.1, read on the forward strand.
GGAAAGAGAGAGAGAGAGAAAGAGGTGAAGGGTGGGGGTAAAGTTTTGAGTTTAGCATTTCTTTTCACCAATTGTATTAGCATTATTATGGTTGCTTATGTCTCTTTTAAATATGTTAACGGCAACAACATTACTGAATGCTGTACACCATTTAACCCGTGTCTTTCCCCCAGTCGAGCTCAAAGCACAGCGGTCTAACAAGATGGACGGAAATCAAATAAATAATTAAATATTTTGACCCTAGATTGACCGCATCCTATTGATCGATTATCATTAAATGTATCTGTTTGGAATAAAAGTGTGCATTACCGAAGAATTTATTATAAGCTCTTCACTAATACTGCTAGAGAGGTTTAGATTATAAAAAAAAATTAAAAAAAGCCTTTTATTTGATAGCAGGTGCAAGCTGTTTTATATCATTGTTCCAATCTTTAGAGCACTGACGGATGCTTCGCTTCCCTTCTTTTCATTGTGTTGCGTTTTGATTGGTGCCACTAGACAAGAAGAACAAGGACAAGAAAAGCGGAGAGAGGGAGGGAGAGAAAAAAAAAAAAAAAGAGAGAGAGAGAGAGAGAGAGAGAGAGAGAGAGAGAGAGAGAGAGAGAGAGAGAGAGAGAGGAGTTTTCCAATTTGCGTCAGTTAACAGCTGTTTAGTTATCCGTTTTGACTTTTAAAAAGTTGTGTTTGGCACTGCTGTATGTTTACGGGGAGAAGGTTGGGGTATTCTTTTTTTTCTTTTTTTTTTTTTGAGGGTGAGTATGGGTATGTAAATGAGATTGAGAGATAATGAGGTGTGTGTTTGTGTGTATTTAGATAATAATTATTCTTGTATTGAGAAGTTGTGATTTTCTTGAGCTTTTGTAAGTTTCTAAAATGATTTATTCTTTTGCTTGTGGCTGTGATCTTTTCTTTACTTTTTTCCTCCTTCTTTTTGACTCGCTTGCATAGCTCGCTCGCCCCGCCCCTCTCCAAAAAAATTCAAGATTTTCACAAATCTGTGCGAGATGAGTTTTAAACTGTCCAAAAACGATATCGGGAGGGGAGGAGGGGGGTGGGAAGTCTGTCTGTCCGCCATATGTCTTTGCAAAAACTTTAAATTGACTTAGTTCTCAGATTCTGTTTCAACTATCACAACCAAACTTGGTAAGATGGTATATACCCATGAGACCTCGAACATGCTCAGTGAATGAATGACTTCACTTCAAGGTCAAGGTCACAGGATCATCAAATGTGAGTTAACAAAATGGTATTTTTTCTAGAAATTTAAAATTTTTCCTAGGTTATTAATACTGAATTTATGATTCGTTGATGCATGATAGATATCAATGAGACACACATATTGTGCACATTTGACTAACCTCACTTCAAGATCAAGGTCACGGGAGCTGAAGTCCAACCAAGCTTGTTGTACTTGGAAATGATAGATTGGTCTTTCATATATGTTCCGTTTTTGCGTTGATCTTGAAGGTCAAGGTAATTTTAGGCCTTGCAAAAACATACACAAAAATAGGCCATCGATACCGTGGAATGGCTGTTTATTTAATCCAACAACGTTGAGTTATTTTATGAGACATGCATGAGAGATCATGTGAGGATCAATGTCTTTCCAAGGTTAATGTCACTGAAGGTCAAGGTCATCCCAAAGTCACCGTTTTTTGGGTGCGTAATACAACTGTTGCTGTATTTTATTTAATATTTACAAGAGTGTATTTGTAGCTTGCCAGATATCAGTGTCATCCTAAGGTCACTGTTTCAAGTTGTTTTTATGGGCACTCATTTTCATGTTAAATATTGCGAGTTCCATAAGGAGCATGTGAGTCATATGGGATTTACCCTTTTTTTTAAAGTAAATTTTAACTGCTGTCGTTTTGTTTTACATGTACCCTGTTACAGCTCTTTTAATATTTGTATTTTTATTATTTTATTTTGTTAAAACACAATACTCCCCTTAACCACCACCACCACCCATATCCTGATAAATCTGTGGAAACCGAAAAATGGCGTTTGATTGTGGGCACATTTTTAGGCTTTCCTCTGACGTCAATTCAAAGTTTGTTCAACCTGTTCCCGCTAGGGTTTCAGAACTGCTTTGACCCTCAAGAGATCAGGACGAATAGCCCTAGATTTTGAGATCAGGACAAATAGCCCCAGATTCAACGCTCTGGCTCTCAGCCGCAGATTTAGAGTTCTGGACTCTTGTCTTGAATGTTCAGCACATAAACGTGAGGCAACTAGAAATCTTGAGACCAAACCTGGCATTAAACACAGCAACAATAAAACAGGGTTTTTTTTTCCACCGAGAAAACTTTAATTATCGAGGACAATTATTGATTTAATTTTGCAAACGCGTGCGTCGTGCGGCATGGCATTAAACGCAGCAACAACAAAAAAAAAAATTCCCACCGAGAACACTTTTATTATCGAGGACAATTAATGAATTTATTTTGCAAACGTGTGCGTCGTGCGGTCGAGTAGCAGGAAGAACGTGAACCCTACTGCCTCCAGTTTTGCAGAAAAGACGTAGAGATTAATGCTTTAATTGTTCTTACATAACTCTTTACTAGCTCTAGAGCTGCTCAAGGCGTTGAACGAAACGGTCTAACTCAAGCCGCACTATGTTCTTTTTGATTTATTTTGTTTGTTTGGGAGTGGGAGAGTGGTGGGGGTGCCGATTGCGCTACCGGTAACGTCTGCCGCTGATATGAGCAGTCTATCCCCGTCACAGAGTCAGTCTTGTTAGTTCCCCAGCGAAACTGGGAAACTACGGTTGTGGGCTCAATCTGTCCGCCCGCCCTGCCTTGCGTGCTTTTTTCCCTATGAAATTAATGAAATTTTTTCGAAACTTGGTGTGTAGTTAGAACATAAAGATGAATACTTATAAGGGAAGCACAGAGGATACAACCCGGTTAAAATGCACCTACTAAATAAAACATAGTCTGCGCACAAGAGCCCAATCCAGTTCACTCAAATGTCTACTTGTTTTGCACAGAACTCGCATGTAAGTTCGATGTGAGTTGCAGGTCCTGAATTCTAGGTCTGCGCCTCAGAAGTCTCCAGCTCCCTTAGCAAAATGGATTGGGTGCATGGCCACTTGAAATATCTCACTGGACCCTTGCACGTCATCCGACCCCACAAAGTCTTAAATATCTAATGGACGAATGCATGATAGTTTTCAATCGCATTTTGAACTCCGCCTTAAATGGCACGTTTGCAACGTGCTGAGCACTGACCTATATTTTATACTGTAAAGCCGTGGTCACACAGCACTCCACGTCTTAATCACGGCCAAAGCGCGTCCAAAATTTGTTACCCGTGGAGTGGACGTTGTTGTTCGCGTTGATGTCGAGGTTAAGACGAGCTACGGTCGAGGTATAGAGGTGGCAGGACGCGGGGAGAAATCTGAACGGCATCGGACGCGGCAAAAAGTTTTGAACTGCAAGCCCCGGTCACACAGCCCTTTACGGCTGAATCACGGCCAATGCGCGTCCAAACTTTGTTACCCGTAGAGTGGACGTTGTTGTTCGCGTTGATGTCGAGGTTAAGACGAGCTACGGTCGAGGTATAGACGTGGCAGGACGCGGGGAGAAATCTGAACGGCATCGGACGCGGCAAAAAGTTTTGAACTGCTCAAAACTTTAGCCCGCGCACAACCACGGGTAAAACACGCGGTAAAGACGTGCAACACACGCGTGGTAATCCGTGTTCTGGCAGTGATTAGAACTTGGGGAGACGCGGTAAGACGCGAAAGTTTAGCGTTCAGTCATTGGACGCATGTACCGCGTTGGAATCACGGGAAATAGCGTGTGTTTAGCGGCTTATCACTGACAAAGGACTGCCTACAAACTTTTTGCCGCGTCCGATGCCGTTCAGATTTCTCCCCGCGTCCTGCCACGTCTATACCTCGACCGTAGCTCGTCTTAACCTCGACATCAACGCGAACAACAACGTCCACTCCACGGGTAACAAATTTTGGACGCGCTTTGGCCGTGATTCAGCCGTAAAGGGCTGTGTGACCGGGGCTTTATGTAGTATCCCTGGTGCTGGGTGCTTCTTCTTCCTTCGATACACCTTCTCTCCTCCTCGTCGACCACATTTCTTCTGCTTTTTTTACTGTCTTGTGGGCCTCTTCCCCCCACCCCTTTTTCCCCCTCCATGCTTGCGTTTCCTATGTTCTTGTTCCTCTTCTTCCTTATTTAATAAGGGGTTGGTGGATATGCGGGAGATGGAGTGGGAGGGTGGTGGGGATCGTTGTTAAAATGAGATCAGAATGAAGACTGACCACCCTGTTGATTGGTCAGCAGTATCAATTTGTGTGAGGTCCCAAAGATGTAGGTCATGGTTGATCCGCCTGTAGCTGAATAGAAGCACCGTTACACGCGTATCACATTCGCTCTTGTAACGGAACGAGGCTCAAATTGCAGTTATTACATGCCAGTCACTATCCTTTCAAGGGTCAGCGAGTGGCATTATGTTTATTAACTCTTTTATTATCTCTCCTTCATTAATTAGCTATTGTGGGTGGGCGTGGCAAGGAGCGCGCGTGTGGTTGTGGTTCTTGTTCTTTCTCCTCTCTCCACCTTGTCCTTCTCCCCCCCCTCTCCACCACCCCATCTTCCACTTCTTCCCCCACCCCATATTCTACCTTGCACCTGCAGACCCCTTTTATGTCCCTTTGCTCGCTGCCGTATTATTATCGAATCGATCTAGATCGCACTCCACGGTAATTATTTCCTTAACTTTGCTCTACGTCTCCATCGTTTTTCTTCAATCCAGCCACCCAGTTCACCCCCGCGCTCCCCAAAACCTAGAGAAAACGGTGGAGCCCACCTACCTCACCCAGAACCCTTTAATCTTTGCACTAAAGAAGCTTCATACAAATCAACATCGCTGTCATCCTAACGGTCATTGAGAACAAAACGACTTGGAATAATTGTGCAAGATTTATCCTCGAAGGTATGTTCAGGTAGACTGTAGTTATTCTGTGCTTGCCGTCATGATAATCGTTATTTCAAGAACCACCACCACTACCATCATAGCTGTCATCATCATTTTCATCAACATCTTTGTATGTCGTCGTCATCATCATCATCATCACCTTCTTCTTCTTCTTCTTCTTCTTCTTCTTCTTCTTCTTCTTCTTCTTCTTCTTCTTCTTCTTCTTCTTCTTCTTCTAGTTCTTCTTCTTCTTCTCCTCCTCCTCTTCCACCCGATACACATTGGTCGAAGGCTACTAGAAGCATGCTGTAGTAGTCGCCTCAACAGGCCATAAAGCATGCCCTCATGCTTCAGAGCACTGCTTCCTATACGCTTCAAGCCCTAGGAGCATTGACCAATCAACTCATGAAAATAGAAAATGTAAGTTTCGTCTCCTCTATGGGACGAAGTAGGTCAGGGACAAACTGTATTTGTTTCTAGGTCAACTGTCTTTTACGAACCGTTTGAGAATGTTTTTGAACCCTTTGTTGACGCCGGATAGTGTCCTCACTTGGTTTCATACAATTTAAGAATCCAACATGGCAAATGGGTTTTTGAGACGGAAAGAGCGGAATGTTGTAGGGCAACATTCTGTATATATTTACAGTAAAATTGCGCTTTTTCCGTCACTATAGAGTTTGAAGCGTATAGGAAGCAGTGTTCTGAAGCATGAGAGCATGCTTTATCGCCTGTTGAGGCGACTACTACAGCATGCTTCTGGCAGCCTTCGACCAATGTGTACCGGGTGCCTCTTCTTCTTCTTCTTCTTCTTCTTCTTCTTCTTCTTCTTCTTCTTCTTCTTCTTCTTCTTCTTCTTCTTCTTCTTCTTCAGTATTGTGTATCATCATTCTCACCATCATCATCATCATCATCATCATCATCATCATCATCATCATCATCATCATCATCATCATCATCATCATCATCATCATCATCATTATCATCATCGCCCACACTACTATTGCCAGTGCTGTTATTTATCACACAATCTGTCGTCTTCAGTACTGGGTACTACAAAACATACTAATTCCTTACCTGTTACTGTTCTTTTGGTGCCAATGTACATTGGTAGAAATTGTGTATTATTCATTTACTTCTATTTCTTTCTGCTCTATAAGCACCACATCTACCACCACCACCACAACACCACCGCCATCACAACACCACCACTATCACTACTAACAACAACATGTTTCCAAATACTGACATGTCACTATTGTTAGATTTCATGTACGTTCGCGGAAATTGCATTATTGATTTACTCCGGTTTCATTCGTAATAACCCCGCTCCTTCGGCGGCGACTGGTCATTGCCAGACCAGCAAACCGGACCGTAGCACTGGACATGTCCATAATCACCAAATTATCTGAGTGTTTAATAAATCTCTTTCCAACAGCGTTTTCTACCTCCGAATTTATTAACCTTTATTAATTTTATCGGTATATTCCCGTATTTGTTTTTTTTCTTCTTCCAAAAACAAAAATAAACAATCAACAAACACTTCTAACGATTTTGAGAGTTGAAGGGAGTTGTTATATAATTCAAGAAATCTTATATTGGAGTCACAATATGTTTAAATGTATTATATATCAATGACAATAAAATTTATGCAACTATTATTATTATTACTATTATTATTATTATTATTATTATTATTATTATTATTATTATTAGCAGCAGCAGCAGCAGCACATCATCATTATCAGCATTATCAGCATCATGCTTTTTTTGAACTACAATCCATTGATACGCTTAATTAAGGGTTTTAATCGATACAGAGTTATCTTGCTGTGAGCGTCATCAACATCAGCATGAGCAATGTAATCTCTTATTTGGAGAGTTATTTGACAGTCTACCACACTGAATGTACGCAAAACAATAAAACTTGACCTTATTCGATTCAGGGTGCTGTGGTCCCATTAAAACTCTAATTATGTATACAGGGGACAGAACTCGTTATTATTATGACAGCCTGACGTTCCACATCGTGGAGTTAAGTCTGACTACACAGTAGGATTGAAAATTAACCTTGGTTCAAAAGGGACTTCATACTGTGACGAGCTATTGGCTATCTTTTGATTTGGAGGAGAAATATGGTAGCGCGGAGAGAGCGCGCGAGTGAGAGAGACAGACAGAGATGCGTGCGCGCGCATGCATTGTGCACACATATACACGCACGCGCTAGTAGTGCACACTCGTTGAGAATAATCCTTTTATTCGTTTGTCCACTGATAGACATCACGCGGTGACAGACAAGTTTGTCCCGGCTATAGACGATTTGTGCACACGCACAGGCACGCGTTCACACACACACACACACACACACACACACACACACACACACACACTCTCTCTCTCTCTCTCTCTCTCTCTCTCTCTCTCTCTCTATCTCTCACTCACTGCCTCGTTGAGACGACTTATGCACGAAGACTTGTTCCATGTCCTGATATCCACAGAGGCAATAAACTGTTTGCCCCGACCCGAATTTTGGACGTAATTATGATACATGGCACGTGTGGTCTTTGATATTTTATCTCCTAGCTGTGTTTTCGTATTATTAGTTCACTATTTTTGGCTTGGGGCGTCCGTCATGCGTCCGTCCGTCATGCGTCTGTATGTGACATTTGGGCACTTTTATCTGAAAAGAATGGACGGATTTCTTTGAAACTTGGTATTTAGTTAGGAAATAGTGAACACTACCAGACGACCAAAAATAAGTATGCATGTTGGGAGACGTCATCCTATTTTCTTCAAAACTACTGGACAGATTTAGTTCAAGTGTGGTATGTACTTAGACTTTGCCTCAAAGGTAGAACCAGCTTATGCAAATCACGTAACGTAATCATCGTGACGTCATTAATTTTTTTTTTATAATCTTCGTATAGAATTACAGTATCCAGATGCCTTGAGCCTTAAACAAAACTATGGTGTATTAAGTGACGCCATAGTGTGGCGTCATCATGGTGACGTCATAAATTGCTGTGGTTTTTTTTTCTAATCTTATTTTCTCCCAAACTACTGGAGGGATTTGGTTCAAGTTTGGTATTTTCTTAGACTTTACCTATTACTCCTACATACAACTAAAACTATGCAAATCAAGTGTGACGTAATTATGATGACGTAGGTGGTTTTTTAACCGTTTCTTTAAACTTTGTATGCAATGAGAGGGTACAAATGCGTTGAGCCTTATTCAAAACTTAGTATATCGAGTGACGTCATCGTGGTGACGCAATTTGTGTCTTCATTATTTATTTTGCGCACTTTTCTCTGAAACTAATGGACGTATTTCTTTGAAACTTGGTATTTAGTTAGTGTTTGTGTGTGTGTGTGTGTGTGTGTGTGTGTGGGTGTGTCTGTGGGTGTGTGTGGGTGTGTGTGTGTGTGTGAGAGAGAGAGAGAGAGAGCACGCGAGGAAAGTTTGCACCCCTTAGGGTCCAGTACTTGTTATATTTCTTAATAACAACTACAAGATGAAGGACGATCACATTTGCATGTAGAACAAAGTAGTTGCCATAGTCTGTGTGCTGAAAGCAGTTGATCAGAGCCTAACACACAGTGGAGACACGTCACGCCGAATAAACCGTACCCATACGGTTGTTACGTCCCATTTTGAATGCAGGACACGGACATGGCGTGTAGGTATGCTCACTTAAATTAGATTATCTAGGGCAGAAATATATAGAGACGCGCATAATACTGAGCACATGGATACCCTTTTATTTTGTTATTGTACTTCTTCACGATTGATCTAGTCATTATGCCCTTTTCCCATGATGTTAAAGAGAGTGTACAAAATCAGTTTAGTAGATATCGATCCATGGACTGCGTTTCTGTAGTGTGTTTAGCATTTTTCTCTCCATCGTAGTCACACTTTCGCTGAAATCAAGTTTTTTATTGATTGATCGTGCTTTCAACAACAGACCTAAATTACAAATAAAAAAACACTGATAAGTGCAGAAAACATCCACAATCATAACTGAACTAATCTGTTTTTAATACGCTTCTGATTCTTTTCTGTAATAAAATGTTTGCCAGCATACCTTCACACCGCTTTCACCTCCTGGGTACTGTTACACGATTTACCAATAGTCGGATCAGCCTCGATGCTTGAATCTTGATACGTGCAACTCGAATTCGTTTATCCTCACAGCCTGTTCGCTCAGCAACAAGGCAGGAGTCGTTCCATAAAGTTTCCAGCTTTATTCAGCAAACACCAACAACTGCATACAAGATCGCTTTCCGAAAATCACTTCTCGCGAGCAGACAGTGCATTATTTATATTGTATTCAACAATCCAGAGAAACTTTGCACATTCCAGAGACCATCCTGCAAGGCATCGTGCAAGGAGGTTGTAAAAAGAGGTGGGAGGACAACATTCGAGAATGGATTGGCTTGACATTGAGCAAAGCCATGAGGGTTGCTGAGGACAGAGAAAGATGGAGTACGCTGGTTAAACGATCATCTGTGATGCCCCAACGACTTTCGAGTTACGGGATAGGATAGGATAGGAAAAAAAAACCTCGTCACCGGAACTACGCACTGTCTTACGTCATAGAATGTTTACTAATTTACAAGATTCGACTAGCTATCGCCTAGAGACCTGGAGATCGATAATAAACAAGTAATCCCAGAAAGTTATCCACGGTACTACAACAATATTGATCGACGAAAACCTATCCTATCCTATCCTGTCCCGTAACCCGAAGGTCGTAGGGGCACCACAGATGATCGTTTAACCAGCATACTCCATCTTTCTCTGTCCTCAGCAGCCCTGATGGCTTCGCTCAGTGTCAAACCAGTCCATTCTCGAATGTTGTCCTCCCACCTCTTTTTCGGTCTCCCTCTTCTTCTACCTCCTTGCACTGTGCCTTGCAGAATAGTCTTTGCAAGGCCTGATGATCTGGTGACGTGATTGATTGATTGATTTATTGTTGCTTTAGGTCCAGCGGACTCTTCCGAGCCAAATCAGGACCGGACAACCCCCGATCCGCATAAAAGATCTGCTGAAACAACCCCAGTGGGAAAATTGAATGCCCTCCACCGGCCAGTCACTTTACAATAAAGACATCCCACGCGGGGGACGGCTGAGGGTTGACCTCAACTACGCGAACACCCCGGTTACAAAAACAAAATAGAATACAAACATCATTATAAATCATCAACCAAACACATACATATAAAATGCCTATAGTGCTAAATAGTACATTCATAGGAAGCCCTAGTGACCACCCGGCAGAAAGCGTCCAACACTCCCAAGCTGATCCAACAGACCTCATACACAAACAAGGAGTCTTGTCCAGGAAGAGTTTTCAAGAAAAAAGGTAGGTCATTGATCTAGCGAAGAAGAAGATAGTATAGCAGAGTGAAGGACAGAGCAGGAATAGGAAAGAGTAAATGAGGAAGACAGCGACAGTGGGAATTTAAAGCACTAAATTTCCATAAAGTGGGGATACTATTTATACTGAAAACCCCCGGCACTCCAACGGGGGTATCTGGTGACGTGGCCATACCACCGGTGTTTCCGTTTCTTCACCACTGTGAGCAGGTCATCGTGTTGTCCAATGGCTTGTGTGATGGTCTGTCGGACTTCGTCGTTGGTGATGTGTTGGGTATAGGAAATGCCCAGAAGTCTTCTATAGCACCTCATCTCCATGCTTTGTATTCTTCGTTGGAGATCTGCTGTGAGGGTCCATGCTTCGCAAGCTTTTAGGAAGATGGAGATGACAAGGGAGCGCAGCAGTCTTACTTTAGAATGTAGACTGATGGTCCTGTCTTTCCAAATGGGCTTCAACCTTGTCAGGGCAGCAGTTGTTTGTGCGATCCTGGAGAGGACTTCCTGTCGGGACCCATTGTCTGATACAATGGCTCCTAAATATTTGAAGCTATGCACTGTGTTGAGGGATTGGCCTTGGACTTTGATGTCTGTGTTGATGCCATTGGTGTTGTTGGTCATCATTTTGGCCTTCTCTGAACTTATTTCCATTCCATAAGCTCTGGAGGTGGTGTCAAGCCTCTGTACCAGCTGTTCAAGTTCTTGTTCCTCTCCAGCCAATCCATCAATGTCATCCGCAAAACGAAGATTGGAGATTGCTCTACCCCTTATGCTGACTGTGCCTTCATGATCTGCAAGAGCATCTGACATGATGCGCTCTAGGAAGATGTTGAAGAGTGTTGGAGAGAGTAGGCATCCTTGACGCACACCGATTGTTGTTCTGAACCAGTTCCAGATGGCGCTGTTGTGGAGGACTGCACTGGTAGCCTTGTCATACAGGCTTTTGATGACTTCAATAATTTTAGGGCTGATGTTGTACACTTTCATTGTTGCCCATAGAGCTGCATGCCAGACTCGGACCGACGAAAACGATCAACATTATACAAATCTTTTTCTAGCAACATAGCAGAATGAGATCAAATGTAAATACACGCTGTTATTGCATGCATCGCAGCACAAAACGTTCGGAACTATTGTGCGCCTCTCAATCTGTTACACTCCGTTTGATGATGGTGTTTTTCTTTATCAGTATTTGATTCAGCCCCGATGCTGAAGTCCTGATAAGGTGTAACTCAGATTCGTTTATTCACACAGCCTGCTCAATCAGCATACAAGTCACAAAGTCGACGTATGAAGTTTTCCACTTTTATTCAGCACACATCAACAACTGCATACAATTCTCAACTCAACTCAACAACTTTCACAGCAACTCTTTTCCAAATCACTTTCAACAACTACACTCTCTCAACAACAGTGCGGCACACAATTTTATAATCTCTCTCTTTTCCGGAAAGATTTCGAATACAGTAGAAATGACGCACTGCCACCAATCGAATAAAAGATCGTCATCACTGACTTACGTCATTCATCTCTCCACACATACCCCGAACCTTCTCTTACTTCGACAAACGTCCCGAACCTTCGATCGATGGTAAACAAGGAAATCCAGAGTATTCTCCGACAATATCGACCAACGAAAATTATCAACGTTATACAAAGCCTCTCCTAACAACAATGCAAACTCAAATCAAAGGTAAATAAACTCCATTATTGAATACTTTGCAAATCGAAACGATTAGATCTATCGTACACGCTTCCGACATACTTTCGTTCGCGTTTCAACGTAACATAACCCCCCACTCAAGAAGAAATTTACCCAATTTCTTTCAACAACGTTGAAACTTAATGCACAAACAAAGTCCTCAATTGAAACTAATTTAAGACTTTCTGAATACTGTAATTGCGCTCAGCTTATCTACACAGTCAATGGTTTTCATCTTCAAATCTGCCTGGATAATGTCAATGTTCACAGTTCATTCACACAGAGTCAAAGTTTTTCATCTGCAAGTCTTTCTGGATACTGTCAATGTTCACAGATCATTTACACAAGGTCAATGTTTCTCATCTGCAAGTCTGTTTAGATATTGCCAATGTTCTCCACACAGTCAATGTTCTTTCAACCGCAAGGAAACGACGCCCTCGTCAGTTGCGGTCGTCATCGGCCCAGGGTCAAAGACAGTGATCTCGTGGGCTTTCCTGGAGTCAGTGCATCCTCCGTTGTCTCCTTCTTCCATCGGATGTCCGACGCAGTCGACGTTGTCAGCTCACAGGATGCATTTGCTGGGTCTCACGGTCAGGTTGGCTTCTGCGGGACGGTGGAACGGCTCCCTCAAGGTCTGCAGATGCTCCTTCCAGGTCTGGGTGTGGACTTCATGTTCGACCAAAGTCGTAGAGCCTGGGACATCATTGAAGTTAGGGGGAAACTCGCCCATAAGGTCCTTGAGCTCCAACGTTTGACCTTCCGTCAAGCTCGGTCCTAGCTTAACACCATCGATGCCTTCTTTGCTGTGGAAGTCTCCACGTTCCAACAGTTCCTCGCTATCAAAGCTGTTATCGATCTCAGCTGCTGTTGCTGCATGCACAGTCTCTGATGGCCTTTCCACGTACAGCTTAAGGAGGTTGGCGTCGTATATCTTGGAATGCTGGCCGACCTTCACCTTATAATCATTGATCCCCACCACGGTCTCCACTTCGTACGGGCCTTTCCACTGCATCAGCAGCTTATTATGATCGGTAGGTAGCAGCACCAGCACTTTGTTGCCAGGTTTAAACTTCCTGTTCACAGCCCTACGGTCATAGTAGTGCTTTCCACAGTCCTGGGACTTCTTCAGGTTTTCTCTGGCTATCTCGAGAGTCTGCTCCAGCTTCTCCCGTAGCTCAAACACGTACTGGTAGCTGTTCTTCACCTCTGGGGTGTCTACTTCTTTCGTCCACAGTTCTTTTAGGATGTGCATCGGCCCTCGGATGGTTCTTCCGTACAGCAGCTCGAACGGAGAAAAGCCGGTGGACTCCTGCGGTACTTCTCTGTAGGCGAAAAGTAAGGCGTTGATATAGCGATGCCATTGTCTGGGCTGCTCGCTGCACAGTTTCTTCAGGGTGGACTTCAGCGTAGCATTGAACTTCTCGACAAGCCCGTTGCACATCGGATGGTAGGGTGTCGTAGTCAAATGCCGGATGCTCAGCAGTCTGTTGACCTCCTTCATGCAGTCAGAGACGAACTGCGTCCCGAGGTCTGTCAGAATTTCTTCGGGCACTCCAAGTCTACTGAATATGTCCACCAGTGCCTCTGCTACAGTTTCAGTGTCAATCTTCTTCAGTGGCACTGCTTCTGGGTACCGAGTCGCATAGTCCACTAAAGTCAATACCCACCGATGACCTTCTTCACTCGGAGGTCTTATTTCGCCGATTAAGTCTAAGGCCACCCTCTTGAAAGGTCGGTCGATCAGAGGCATCCTCTGCATAGGCACTTTCGGGACCCTTCCTCGAGGTATGGTCTTCTGGCAAATGTCACATGATCGGCAGAAACGGCTGACGTCCGCATGAAGCCCTGGCCAGTAGAACACCGCCTGGATTCTGTCTGACGTCTTTCTGATTCCTAGGTGACCTTCCATGATAGAGTCATGAGCTACTTCCATCACTTGGCGCCTTAGAGGTAACGGTACCAAGACTTGACGTAGTGGTTTCCCTCCGTTGACCCTCGGGTGCTGGAAGATTCGGTACAGGATCTTGGCCTTCACCTCAAAATAGACCGTACCACTGCCTTTGGTCACGTGGTCTTGGCGGTTCCTGTACTTGTTTAAAGTGCTATCAGCTTCCTGGAGCTGGATCAGCTTATCTCCGTCCACGATGGCAGCTTTAGAGTTGTCGGCGACCTTCAGTGGCGTAGACGTCTTGTCTCTCTTGGCCTGGGCCCTGGTAGTAACAGCACCGACGATCTCTGGTCGGCAGGGCTGAGCCGGAGTAACCACATTGTCCCGTAGCAGCTCTGTAAGGTCTCCATCGGGAAATGGCAATGGATCCTCCTCCACAACTTTGACGTGTTGAGTTGAGGCAGGACTCCACTCTGGATCGGGGTCGTCGGGTCGCCTCGCGCCGTCGATATTCCCGATCATCAAATCGTACAGCGGCTTCTTCAGGCAAACCGCTTCGACTTCGCCTATGTAAAAAGGGGTGTTGACATGAATCTTCGCAACTGGCGCTCTCACACATTTGCTGTCGGCCATAAGTGTCCATTTTGAATCGTCAGTGAACTGTTCTTTAGCGATTAGGTCTTCTCTGACGATGACCCCACTGCAGCCAGAGTCTCTTAAAACAGTCACTTCATGATTTCCGACGCGTCCCTTAGAAACAGGCATGTTCTGGACGGTCACAGCTGCGCTGGCGACGACGGGGATGGATTTTCCGTTGGCAAGGAGAAGTTGGCCATCGGTCATGCAATCTTGCACGTCCGCAGGGGTAGCTGTGCGCTTAGTCTCACTCGGAAGAATGACGCTCCCGCCGCACACTTGATGGTCAGATCTACTGTTTTGCCGTTGATTGGAGAAACGTCTCTGTCGGTTGCCCACCGCTGCATTGTCCGTACTGCCCCGCTGTCCGCTACTTTTGTTTTGAGGACAATTAGCCGCCCTGTGGTCTGTAGCGTTGCAGGTGAAACAGCCTCTTGAATGCCCTTCCCTGGGAGGAGGCGTGGAGTCTGTCTGTCTCTGGCTCGTCTGGCTTCCCTGGATCTGGTTCACATGGTTTCCAGTCTTCTGAAAATGTTTCGTCGCGCTGGGTGGCCCCAGGGTTTTCCCATGAGCGATGAGATATCTTTCAGCAGCCTCAGTCACATCTTTAAGCGTCTGCAGCTTTTGTTCTTCTAAGTGGGTCGCTAGGTCCTTGTGACAGGCATTGAGAAATTATTCCTTCACGATCAGGTCATGGAGACTGTCGTAAGACTTCGTTTCGCCTGATAACTCCACCCACTTGTGTAGATATGACGACAGGCGCTCCACAAACTGCTTTGGCGTCTCGTCTGACTTAGGCCGGCATTCACGGAAGCGTTTACGGTAGCCCTTCTCTGTAAAGTTGTAGCACTGCAACAGGGCCTCTTTCAAGACGTCGTAGTTTTTGGCGTCATCGTTCGACAGTCTGGTGTAAACTTCGAGCGCTTGCCCTGTCAGAAGTGCACTTAGTCGAATCGCCCAGTCTCGAGGTTGCCAGTTGGAGCTTTCGGCGAACCTTTCGAATCTCGCCAGATAGCTGTCGATCTGGTCCTTCCCGTCGACGAAAGCTGGCAATTTTGGAGCCGTATGGTCGTTGGTGACTTGTGGCGCATGCTGATTGTTCTGGATACGCGCCAACTCTAGCTGGTACTGACGATCAGCTTCTCTTTCCTCACGCCTGCGCTCATCTTCTCTTTCTTGCCGCTGCTGTTCAATTTCCAGACGCTTCAGTTCAAATTCTCTTTCTTCACGGCGACGCTGCTCTTCTAATTCTCGTTCTTCACGGCGACGCTGCTCTTCTACTTCTAGACGCTTCTGTTCTAGTTCTATTTCTTTTTCTAGACGCTTCTCTTCCAATTCTCTTTCTCGTATTCTCTCCTGAGACTTGACGTACTCCGTCAGCTGCTTGCCTTTTAGATTCAGTTCAACCCCTTTCTGCCAGAAGTCAGCCATCTTGATGCTTCTGGAAAGTTCTTTTCTGGAAAGTTCTTTTTCTAGAAAGTTCTTGACTGTAGAGTTCTTTTTCTGGAAAGTTCTTGACTGTGCTGTACCTTTCTAGACTGTTCTAGAACAGCACGCTTTCTGCAGTAGCGCTGATGCTTGTCACTAGTCGCTTTCGCTGACGCAGGCCCCGCTGTCCTCGTCGTGTGCGACGCTGCACCACGCTGGTGTTGATGTATACGCTCCTGTGCTGAAGTAGACGCGGCGTCCGCTCGACGCTCGCTGTAACACTGGCGATGTAGCTCCGAGACTGTCCCTCGACGTAGTCCTGCGGCAGCTACGTAGTCCCGCTCTGTTGTTCGCTCACGAAGCAACTCTTCGGCGACTACACGCCCTTGCAGTCAACCCGAACCTATCGGTGATGTAGTCCCAGTATGTTGGCCCCTCTCGACGCAACTCGTTGGCAGCTACCCTCGATGACTGCCTCTCGTAACGTTGACTCGCTTGTTGTAGCAGTTGAACCCTTGGCTATGGCGTGAATCCCGGCTTGGCCCCCAAAATGTTACACTCCGTTTGATGATGGTGTTTTTCTTTATCAGTATTTGATTCAGCCCCGATGCTGAAGTCCTGATAAGGTGTAACTCAGATTCGTTTATTCACCAGGGTGGGGAACTCTCCTCGGATCCGCTGATTTCAGAGGAAATCGGCAGCCATTTCAGAGGGGAAAAAAAAGAGTTCAGAGGAAAAAAATTTTTTATTGTCATAAAACACAAGTGTGTGTGTGTGCTCCTGTGTTTGTTCAAGCTTTTTCTAATAATTATTACTTTTCTTTCATATTTGGTTGGTTCAGTTCACTATACATTTACTGCACTGTTACTATGCCACTCTTGGTATGGCTTAAAAACGTGCACATTTTCCGGGGGGCTTTGCCCCCCTGGACCCCCTAAAAGGGCCCTGCCCCTGGACCCCGGCCTTTTCAGAGTTTTTCTCAATGAGTTGTTCCCCACCCTGATTCACACAGCCTGCTCAATCAGCATACAAGTCACAAAGTCGACGTATGAAGTTTTCCACTTTTATTCAGCACACATCAACAACTGCATACAATTCTCAACTCAACTCAACAACTTTCACAGCAACTCTTTTCCAAATCACTTTCAACAACTACACTCTCTCAACAACAGTGCGGCACACAATTTTATAATCTCTCTCTTTTCCGGAAAGATTTCGAATACAGTAGAAATGACGCACTGCCACCAATCGAATAAAAGATCGTCATCACTGACTTACGTCATTCATCTCTCCACACATACCCCGAACCTTCTCTTACTTCGACAATCGTCCCGAACCTTCGATCGATGGTAAACAAGGAAATCCAGAGTATTCTCCGACAATATCGACCAACGAAAATTATCAACGTTATACAAAGCCTCTCCTAACAACAATGCAAACTCAAATCAAAGGTAAATAAACTCCATTATTGAATACTTTGCAAATCGAAACGATTACATCTATCGTACACGCTTCCGACATACTTTCGTTCGCGTTTCAACGTAACACAATCGTAACATTACCCCATACACAAGAAGAAATTTACTTACTTTCTGTCGAACAACATTGAATCAAAGTCCAGAAACTTATTTTAGTCCGTCTGGGTATTGTCAAAGTTTTTTCATCAATACAGAACCAATGCCCGCGTCCTTTATGGTTATTATCGGCCCAGGGTCAAAGGCATTAATTTCGTAGTTTTTCCTGTGGTCAGTGCGCTCCCTCTATTGTTTCCATTTTTCATCGAATGGCCGATGGAGTCGAAGTTGTAAGTTCCCAGCATGCATTTGCTAGGTCTGACGGTCAGGTTAGTTTCTGTTAGGCGGTGAAACGGTTCCCTCAATGTTATCAGATGCTCCTTACAGGTCTGGGTGTGGATTAGCAGGTCGTCCCAGTAACATACGACGCTGTCCATCCCTTTGAGCATCTTCCTCATTCCACTCTTCAGGGTAGCTCAAATAAGTACTGGTAGTTGTTCTTCACTTCGTGTGTTTCTACATCATTCGTCCACAGTTCTTTCAGGATGTGCATCGGTCTTTCGCCCACAGTTCTTTCAGGATGTGCATCGGCCCTCGGATGGTTCAGCCGTACAACACACGTTATCAGCGACCACAAGACTCCAAAATTGCCAGCGTTCGTCGATGGGAAGGACCTGATCGAAAGTTATCTGGCGAGATTCGAAATGTTCGCCGAAAACTCTAACTGGCAACCTTAACACTGGGCGATTTGACTCAGTGCACTTCTGACGAGGCAAACACTCGATGTTTACACCAGACTGTCGAACACTGACGCCTAAGACTACGACGTCTTGAAAGTGGCCCTATTGCGTTGCTACAGCTTTATTGAGAAAGGCTACCGTAAACGCTTCCGCGAATGCTGACGAGACGACAAAGCCGTTTGTGGAACGCTTGTCGTCATACCTACACAAGTGGGAGGAATTATCAGGCGAAGGGAAAACTTACAGCAGTCTCCTTGACCTGATCTTGAGGGAGCAATTCCTCAATTCCTATCACAAGGACCTGGCGACCCCCTTAGAATTACAAAAGCTGCAGACGCTGAAAGATGTGACTGAGGCTGCTAAAAGTTCTCATCGCTAACGTGACAAAACATTTTCAGAAAACTGGGAAGAAAAAAATGCGACGCTGCACCACGCTGGTGTTGATGTTTACTCTCTTGTGCTGATGTAAACGGGGCGTCCGTTGGTCGCTCTCTGTCATATTGACGATGTAGCTCCGAGACTGTCCCTCGACGCATTCTCGCGGCAGCCACGTAGTCCCGGTCTGTTGTTCGCTCACGCAGCAACTCTTCGGCGACGACCAGCCTTTGCAGTGAACCCGAATCTTTCGGGGATGTAGTCCCAGTATGTTGGTCCCTTCCGACTTGACTTAACTCGTTGGCGGCCATCCTCGACTTACGTTGTAACGTTGAATCTCTTGTTGTCGCAGTTGAACCCTTGGCTATGGCGAGATTCCGGCTTGGCCCCCCAAAATGTTACACGATTTATTAATAGTCGATTCAGCCCCCATACTTGAGCATTACTTATATAGTCTTTCAAACAGAGAAACTTCGAACATTCCAGAACGACGCAATAACATCCAATCAAACTATAACTCGTCACCGGAACTACGCACTTTCTGACTTCATATAATATTTTGGAATTTAAAAGATTGGACTAGCTATCGCCAGAATGACCTGGAACTATCGATTGATAATTAACAAGTTATTCCAGAAAGTTCTCCACGATACTACAACAATATCGACGAAAACTATCAACATTATACCAATCTATTTCTAGCAACAGCGCAGAATCAAATCAAAAGTAAATACACGCTATTATTGCATCCTTTGCAACGCAAAACTTTCAGAACTATCGTGCGCGTCTCGATCATAACAGATATAAAATCGAGCGTAAAACCCGTCTGGGTACCTAGATAGGGCGTAACGTGTCTCCACCATGTAACATAGATTTACGTTATCTATAGTTTGCTTTGTGTCGTACATTGACCACGACATTTTATCTGCTAAACCCTTTATCTAACAACCCAGTCTAGTCATACTAAAATGGAGCGTAGTTCATGTTCGTGTGGTCTACTACATTGCACACATAATACTAAGAGAATTTCGTAACTAGGCTTTAGCACAGACTAGTAATACTAGTCTGTGGGCTTTAGTATTGATATCAAACTCTTGTCATACATTGTTTCTATTTGCTGCGCTGTGCGACAGTGCTGAGAGGCGTTGTATGAGGCTTGGTGCGTGGGTTGTGGTAATAATGATTGATGCTGTTTTTATTTGTATTTTGTAAATGCAGATCTTATTCCAGCTGGGTGATTTTTTTTGTCTTTTTTGTCTTTTTAATTTGTCCTAGCGCCGTGAAAATTCCTGTTTGATGTTGATATTTGTATGCCCTTAATAAGCTGTCATTAATTAATTAATTCATTCATTCATATTAGTTCGTACTTAGCTATATACATGTTATAGATTACGGTAACCTTTTTGACTCACGTCGAGAGCAGTGAGTCTATATATTCGCCCCCCCCCCTCCGACCTCCCCCCACCCCTTAACCAAAAAAAAAAAAAAACTTTTTCATTTTTTTTGCAAATCTGTGCGAGATAAGCCCTAAATAATCCAAAAATAACGTCCGTCCGTCTGTATGTCCGCCGTCCGTATGTGCAAAACTTGCAAGTTATATAATTTCTCAGAACCCATTTCATCTATTGCAACGAAACTGGTAGGATGGTGTATACCCATGAGACTAAAACATGATTAGTGAATGAATGACCCCACTTCAAGGTCAAGATCACAGGGTCAAGAAAATTAATGTTAGTTTAAAAATGACTGTTTTTCACAAAAGTTCACCTTTTTTTTTCGAAGCTATTGATAGTGAAGCTATGATCTTTGATGCATTATAGATACCAATGAGGCACACATACTTTGCAAATTTGGTCAAGGTCACCGGAGATGTCCAAAGCCGTTTGTTTGTGTACTTTGAAGGGACATTGATCCTAAACTATGACAGATATACAGTCCAAACATGTTGTATTTAGAGATAGTAGATTGATCTTTTATATATGTACAGTGGTTTTTGCTCAATTCAATTGAACTTGAAGGTCGAAGGTCCTTTTAGGCCTTACAAAAACATTTTAAAAATATTGTCATTGTACAATGGAATTGCTCTATGTATACCTATATTATGCAAAACATTGGGTTATTTTGATCATACATGAGCATAAGAGGTCTCGTGAATGTTAAGGTCATCCCAAGGTAAAGGGTTTTGAAGATCAAGGTCATCCCATGGTAATTTGTTTTTGACTAATTCTTTTTCTGTAGTTTATTTGATCGTACACGATCAGATTTTGGAGCCGGAAGACAAGGTCATCTCAAGGTCAAGAGCATCGAAAGATCAAAGTCGGTACTGCATTTTAATGCCACCGTTCATTTTGTGTTTTTTTTTCTCCTGGGCACTCATTTTCGTGTTAAATATATTGCAAGTCCATAAGGAGCAAGCAAATCATATGGGCTTTTGCCCTTCTAGTTTGTATAGTTTTGTGTATATTATGTTTAGCTGATAAATTAAATTAATTTAGAGCTATGCGAAACAGCAAGCAATCATAGCATATTGGCTGGGTTAAGAACAGAATCTGTCTTTCACCTAGGCTTGAATGGTAACTAACAGATTAATCGTGCTGATTGATTTAATTCCTTGCCACCAGTACTTCACTTCACTTCCCTTCCCCACAAACACTGATCATAAAGGTGCGCTTTACAGGGTTTACCTAAGTATACACTTGAGGGAGACTGGTTTACGTTGTGAGCTCAGGATAATGCTTGCATAATTATAATGACTATTAGTACGCGCGGGCGTTGTGGCCGAGTGGTCTAAGACGGGACTAACTTTCCTTGTCCACAGGCTCCTGACAGGTGTGGGATGGGATCGATCCAGCGGTGTTTCTCCGAATATTATTTACTTTTGACCTTTTGACTCGGACAACGTCTAGGTTCTCTCTTTCCCCCCCGCCCCCCCCCCCCTCCGCGATACTTCGGTTTGCTCCCCCAGCAGAATATCAAAAACACAACCAATATTAGGTAGTTTGGATTTGGGCGTGCCCCAGGCTGCGACTAAGCCTTCCCCAGGGGGAGGCGGCCCAGAATTTCCCGATAAAAAGAAACAATAAAGTGTCGCAAATCGAGTTCCATCGCCGTAGCTCAAGTGGTAGAGCGTTCGCCTGGCACACCGATAACCCAAGTTCGAATCCCTGGGTGGGCGAAATAAAAAGAAAAGTGGCTATTGTGCACTGTCCATTTTAGCAGTATGATTGCTCTGGTGGTTCAGTGCTTATTTACGTTACTTGTTACCCCTTGTTACCTGGGATGGTTATCCCCGTCTGGTGCATGGGTATAGACCTTAAACCTCAATGTTCGAAAATCGAAAATATCCTACCTAAAATCCTCATTCGTATGACCGAAACTATGTTTAGCTTTCCCCCTTTTTTCCTCACTTTTCTTGAAAGGCGTCCTGTAGCGTGTGGAGTGTCGTTTGCGTTGTGAGCTCCGGGCGCTGTTGAAATGACCGACTGAGGCTAGGTCGTATATCATCGCGCCATTTTCACTTTATATTTTGGGTCGTGGTGGTAATGGTCGCCTTGAGTGTGAACTGTAGCTCGCAGCTTCTGTGTTAGACGTTGACTGTGCATGCGGTCAAAGAAACTTCAGGTTGTTTCGTTTTGGTTCGGATTTTCGGTCCATAATGTTTTGCCCTTTGTTTTCAAATTGCATTTCCTTACTACGTTTTAAAAAAAAAAATTGTTTAGATTATTACATTCCTCAAAATAAGTTCTGCTCTTCTTCTTCTTCTTCTTCTTCTTCTTCTTCTTCTTCTTCTTCTTCTTCTTCTTCTTCTTCTCATAAACGTACACCTTCGTTCCTATTCACATTCATTTAATGGTACCTTTGGGGTTTGTGTGTGTATGTGTGTGTGTGTGTGTGTGTGATTTTTTTTTTTTTGGCATTTTCTTTTGAGCCCATACGGACATAGTCTTGTGATGACATTCGCTGTTGCAATCTTTATACAGAATTGTTGACGTTCGGACCGGACCGTTCCTGTGTTGTTTTGTATGGCCATTTGACTGTATTTCGCCCGCCCCATACCCTCTCTCTCTGTCTCTCTCTCTGTCTCTCTCTCTCTGTCTCTCTCTCCCTCTCTCTCTCTCTCTCTCTCTCTCTCTCTCTCTCTCTCTCTCTCTCTCTCGCCCTATTCGCTTTCTCGTTTTCCACTTCTTCGTTTGCTTGAAGTATTTCGTTCTGGATCTCTTCCTTATTCCGCCGCAGCAATAATGCTATAATAACATGGATTCTCTAGTTAGAGAAAATGTAAGAGCTCGGGCTTTAATTCTTGCGCTTATTCATTCTTTTCATTATTCCATCCTCTCTCTCTCTCTCTCTCTCTCTCTCTCTCTCTCTCTCTCTCTCTCTCTCTCTCTCTCTCTCTCTCTCTCTCTCTCTCTCTCTCGCTCGACCTCGTTTCTTTCATTATTTCTTGTTGTGGGCCAAGGTCGTTGATAAAATCCTTTCGCGTGCAAATCTGAAATAAACCTTACCCTGTTTCCAGATTGTGGAAGTTAACATATTGGTTCGACCTGAGTCGTTAAATCGCAACATGAACCCAAATGAGTAGAGACTTTCGGATGGTGTATTGTATCAGTTTTACATTTCTTCAGTTGTGTTTCAGTAGTAGTCTTGACGTTCTAGGACGGGTTGGATCGACTTACACTGAACTCACTCCGCGCAGAGTATTAAGCGCCCGTATAGGTCTTTGCACAAAGCCAGTCGACTTAGGTAGTTTAAAATCTTCTCCGTAGAGTTCAAAATCTGTGGTACACAGGTCTGTAAGGTTTCTGGGATACTCACCCGAACCACGCTGATATTTTATAGTCATACACTGAAACATGCTTCGTTGTATACATTTCTGCGATGTGACTTTAACGTTAAGGGTGATCTGTGTGCCACGATGATCATACTTCTCTGTGTTTATTTAATATAATAATAATCTGGCAGGTTGTTCTCTCGGTGCCATCATCAGTGAACATGCTATTCATTAATTTTATTCCATAATGAACTTTTGATGAGAGGTTGAGGTTTACTGTTTCATTCAGGTGTTTCGGGGTACTGGATCGGATTGTAATAACAAGTGGTATAGAATGACATTGGTATGGTGTGTATATTTAGGTGGAGTACCGGTCACTTCTCTCTCTCCACCACTTCCTCTCCCACCTCCCGGGGTCACTTCCTCCCCAGACATTTCCCTCGGGTCTTTTCCTCCCCAATCTTCCTCCCCAACCCACTTCTCCATCGGCTACCTTCCCCCTGTAATCATTTCCCCCTGTATTATTCCCCCCTTGTCATTCTCCCCTCCCCCTGTATTCTTTCTCTCCCCTCCCGCCCACCCACCTCTCACCCCCCGCCTGGCCGAGTACAGTTGCAATCTTTAATTTCTAATGTCTAATATTGTGTTTTGCATGTAAAACTATACCTATGAACAAACTCAAGTATTAGAACTCTTGAAGCAAGAAAGTTTACTACTGGTGTTTGATTATGATTACTGAGAACGTTACTGTAGATTTTTCAAGACTATTGAAATATGTGAATTGTTCAGTTTTCTTAGCCCCCTTTACTTAAAATAAATGTAACTGAAAACGTAATTTTAGTTTCTTGAAGTAGTTGAAGCTACAATGAATGTGTGGAATCAATCAGGTCTATTGTTTTGATTTCCTCGAAAGGCAAAAAGACGGTAGAACACAGCGGATTCCTATAAAAAGAAACTAACAACAGGGGGAAAAAAATAAATGTGCATGAATACAATAACAAAAGCAAATGTAATGCAGTTGTGCATGTAAAGGTACGTAAAAATTGTTACGATGATGTGATGATGATGATGATGATGATGATGATGATGATGATGATGATGATGATAATGATGATTGACGATGATGATGATGATGATGATTGTGACGTGGGGTTTTATTTTTGCTGGGCTCTGCACAATGGAATGCTATTACCCACTCGTCTTAGTCTATGGGGATCGCTAGTTATCTCCCGGCGACTTCACTTAATACATTTATTTGTTTAGCTCGGTCTGTTTTTAGGCTGGGGTACAGAGATAGATAGAAAAATGGTAAAAGATCACTGTCACACTAGCTTTCACACGGCTATGAAACATAAGTAGTCCAGCCACTTGATAACAGTAAATATCACACATTTATTTCTTCTACTCTATACACGATCTTCGATGTACGAAACTAACTTAAAAGTTCAAATGTCAATGCGAATGGTTTGCTTTTGATAGTTCTGGGCACCTACTTTATCTTCATCGGGCACTGGATACTTTCTGCCCTAATAGTCAGAGTTCTTGAAGAGTGGACTACCGTGGTCCTTTGTTACAGTTTTAGTGCACTGTTTCGAGGAGCACTTAACTGAGTGGTTGAAGCGCTGCGTTGTGGTGGATTCTGTGACAAGCTGTGTTGTCGTGGAGTCTTCTCCCTGTGGTTTGACTGGTGGGCTATCTTCACGCAATGCTGGAGATGCCTTGGCAGCCAACGTTCAGCGACGACTTGTTTTTGTTGTTCGCCGAGTTGGGCTCATGATATAATGCCTGCTCGTCTGTAACATATGAGACGAAATTCTGCACAACCCTGTATAATAGGTCTGTGCAGAGTGTCTCACTGAAGGCCAAAGTAGCCCTCAGTGATTAGCTTCACATCTCTATATATAAGCGACGAACATTCTGCTAAGTCCGTGGTCCACTGGAATCTCCACTCTAATTTCCTATACATATATAAATATAAAACGTGGCTAACTATACACATAGAGAAATAATTAATATTATACACATTCTCTGGTACAGCGGCAGGGATAGCTCAGTGGTCAGAGCGCACGACTTGTGTGAGTGCGTCTTGGGCGACGTGGGTTCGAATCCTGACTTCAGCAAACTATTTTGTGATTGCTGGATATTACGGGCCAGCGCCTTGAGAAGCTCTCTGAGCTTGTAAGTGCGCTATATAAGAGAAATCTCTTTCTCTTTCTCTTTTACAGCCACTGGTCTGCAAGCACATATATAGGTTAAACAACAGTGGTTCTGTCAGGTATACAACATGGCGTCGGCCGGTCGTGCTTGCCTCGTGGTCGGATTCTCCACGTGGTCACGCAAAGTCGGACTAACAATTCAATTCTAAGCATAGCACATTTCACAAACATAATTCAACAATAATATAAATACATCACGATGAAACAAAAGTATGTTTATTTACCTTCTTGACAATGTCAGGCCGTGGCTAACTTGATTGTATTTGAATATTCAACAAGTACTGCTTCCCTGGTCTATCAGTGGAGAGATTTCTGCTAGGACGTAGCTGTGTACTCTAGGCAGTTTAAATGTAGACTGACTCTTCTATCTCTCTGCTTGAATCAGCCAGAACTGGTTCTACCTAAGCTAGCTGTGTTCTCATTGGATGGAAAAATCTGAGTGGAGGTAAAATCGAAACTTTGTCGTAGGCTGCGATGATGTCACTAACTGTGCGGGCGTCAAGCTACAACTGTGTTACGTATGATCACTTCTGTCATCTGCTTTAGACTAACAGTAACCTTCCAAGTCTACACTGACTAAACAAGCAAAAGCTCAAATTGTGCGGGGTAAACTGGTCCTCTTGTTACAATGATGATGTTTAACACACTTGTCGGTAACATTCAGTGCATACCAAAATATTCGACGTTGCATGCACCGAGAGCGCGTGCTTTTGTTTTCTTTCAATAAGTATATATTTATTCGCTATGTGTATGCTTTTAGGAAGACGTTTTTGCATCAGTATTATTTGTTAGCCATGTTTAACATGCTCCATTAAAACTAGTAACGTTTGGGACCATGAAATCTGCGACCACCCAAATTATTTCATTGTATTAGATTGGAGTGCAATGTGGGGGGATTGGAAAATGACCAGGGGAAAATAATACAGAGGGAATTAACCGCAGGGGGAAGGTGATCACGTGGATGGAGGGGTGAGGAGGGGGGGGGGGGGGGGGGGAAGTTGGGGGGGGGGGATGAAATGACGGGGGGGGGGATAGGGGGGGGGGGGGGGGGGGGGGGGGGGGGGGGGGGGGGGGGGGGGGGGGGGGGGGGGGGGGGGGGGGGGGGGTGGGGGGGGGGGGGGGGGGGGGGGGGGGGGGGGGGGGAGCCGGGGAGGAAGTGGGCTAGGGAGGAAAAGACCGGGGGGGGGGGGGGGGGGGGGAAATGTCCTGGGAGGAAGTGACAGGTGGGAAGTGACCGGATTGCGGTGAAGCGTGATTCTGTGGCCAAGGCGTGTGCGTGCGTTTGTGCGGAAAGGCGTGTGTGAAATTGCTTGGACATGGTTAATTTTAAATTATGGTAACGTGTCGGTTCTTGTGTGTGTAAACACGAGAACTACACTTCCATTTCAGATGATCGAGTTTACCTGTGTGTCGAATTAAGCCTTCTCACCCACATGAAAGTGGTCTAACATGATCAGTTAAAAAGACGAAACCGTTACATTAATCTTTAAATTTCATAGTGTGAAAATTGTTTGATGGATGTAATATTCCACGGGCATTAACTTCTTGTTTAAATGTATGGGTAAGTTTGATTTTATTTATTTATTTGTTGCCAATCCATTTCAATGTCCATTTGCATAGGGTACAACTCCCATGTCATAGACACACTCAGGGCGCTTCGATCAACTAGCGTACAGTAAAAGTTAAATTAAAATGTATTTTGAGCCAAGCCCAAGGGCGGGGTGTCCGACATTCAACGTATATAGAGTTATCTAGCTCTACTCCGGACAGCTTATGACCCCCTATCTGTGTGTCGTTTGTTTTCGCTCAACTGCGGCTCCAGGTCCTATGAGGACAAGGTCAACCGCGTTGCTATTAAAATGGTTTATATTTATAAGGCTCTTTGTCGGGCGGTACACAGTTACAGGCTAGTGGTTTAGCTGATATAATCTACGGTGTGTTTTTTCGTGGCCTTGTATTTATTATGCAAATTACCTGTGACCGATCCGAAAGCTCCATACAGGGTGGTTTTTTTGGTGGACCCTCACTGGTGTATGTATGTTTTGACACAGTTTTGCTGATTTATATATCTTATAAGTTGTGTTTTCCGAATTGCAGGCTTGTCTTCTAGTCTGCTGTTTGGTTTTTTCCTGACTCTGTATTGTGCATATTACCTTTGATTAAAATTAGTCCCCACAGGTCGAAAAACCGTTTTTTTTTCCTTTCTGATAGATCATCTCATTTGGAAGATGATGTTATTTTGTCATATATATTATGAGCGACAGTGTAGTTATGAGGGTGTCGTGTCATGCGTATTAGCGAGGGATTCTAACGCAGAATACCCCACACACAACTTTACTGATAGGTCATCGCTGCGGTTGGTATGTTTAGACACGGTCTCGTGGATCAGAATCTCGTGGATCAGAATCTGTACTGTTTTGATAGTTTCGTGTAAATGTCGTAGCTAGCTGCGAGTATTCATTTATTTATGGTTTGCTAATTGTGCCAGGGATTCTACAAGCGACGGATTTTAATGCAGCAATAACCACCCAACTTTTGGGTCATCACTTCCATTACACATGCGGGTATGTGTATGTATCTCTGTAATTAACCCTGTAATTTACAATGTAAATTAATCTGTAATTGGAATGTGTACAGGACCCCTCCACTCTAAAAAAACAAACAACAACAACAACAAAAACTCTAGGCGATTCTTCCTTGTGTGAAGAAGCATTTATTTTGTTTCCTTGTTTTCTTGTAGTTTGTCAGGACTTGCTTTCCAAAGACTAGCGTACTTTGCACTCTTCGTGGTTATCTTATTTACGCTCTTAAAATACGAGTTAAAGTGCTTTTAGTGTGTGTGTGTGTGTGTGTGTGTGTGTGTACGCGCGCGCGCGCGTGTGTGTGTGTGTGTTTATAATCTCATGTGGTAGTTTTGTTAAGATGAGACAGTTTCGTTTTGCTATCTGCTTACAGTACATTAGTATACATAATGTGCGCGATATATAATGTGACTCATATTGGTTGCTTTCGAATGTTTTGATGCCCTGATATCTTAACTGTTTAGCTTCGGACGAAAAAATTGCAGATAACTATTTGCGGAATTTAGATTATGGGATTTTGTTGTTGTTTTGTTTTGTCATTGTATTGCTGTCCGTTAGCTATTTTTTAAAGGTAGTATTAATCTGTTCTTTATTGGTTGTTTTATTGTAGCGTACATTATTTTCAGCCATTGGATTTCATTGTATCGTCCAAATTTCTGTAGGCTATCGGTGTACGATCAAATAAATATGTGTGTAGGTACGCCCTATGTAGTTTAGTGTTACCGCGGTGTTCTTTTCAAGAGGAACTCTACTGTGTTTGCACGTTATTTGTAAATGTACGACGTGGAGTGTGGGTCTCTCTCTCTCTCTCTCTCTCTCTCTCTCTCTCTCTCTCTCTCTCTCTCTCTCTCTCTCCCTCTCTCTCTCTCGGAAATCAACTTTCTGTAATCTCTCTCTCTCTCTCTCTCTCTCTCTCTCTCTCTCTCTCTCTCTCTCTCTCTCTCTCTCTTTCTCTCTCTCTCCCTCTCTCTCCATCTCTCTCTCTCTCTCGGAAATCAACTTTCTGTAATGACTTCTTAGACTGTTTCCTTTTCTCTCTTCCAACCTTGGTCGACAAAGTGGCATGTAAAAGATCGCGGTCGTTTTTTTTCAACAGGACAGTTGACGGGCTTAAAGTTAAACAGACACGACAGCACACAGATAGGCTGGTTCAGAGGTACTAATGGTTGGACAGTGGACGGCGTATAGCAACTGGCGTCTTGAGCTGCTTGGACGCAGTAGAGCTTTCGCCGTTAGTTACTTCCCTTCATATATTCGCGCTCGGAAGAGTTCAGTCCCCTTAACGTGGGCCTGAAACGGTGCCCTGCCTATGTTAAGTTTATATGTGCGTGCACCTTGTTGTTATTGCAGAAGCTTGTGTATAGTATCGCATTCACTCATAATGTTTATACGAAATACCTTTTTGACCGGTACCTATAAAGGTCGAAAAGACAACTAAAGACAACTAAAGACAGCTAAAGACTACTAAAGACAACTAAAGACAGCTAAAGACTACTAAAGACAACTAAAGACAACTGAAGACGACTAAAGACACCAGAGGTAGAAATTTTAGAGGGTATACAAGGCTATCCTATCCTATCATATCCTGTCCCGTAACCCGATGGTCGTAGGGGCACCACAGTTGATCCTTTAACCAGCATACTCCATCTTTCTCTGTCCTCAGCAGCCCTGATGGCTTCGCTCAGTGTCAAACCAGTCCATTCTCGAATGTTGTCCTCCCACCTCTTTTTTGGTAAAAACTAAGGTGCCATTATAAGCTATAGGTTTGGAAATAACAATTTCATTCAGGTTGCCAAAAAAATAGTAGTAATTTAGTAGGAATAAATTGTTGGTTGATTGAAGAAGAAGAAGAAGAAGAAGATGATGATGATGATGATGATGATGATGATGATGATGATGATGATGATGATGATCTGTCGACGTTGAATTCTATAATTAAAAAAGAAGAAGAAGAAAATGTAGACAGTGTTTTATGTCGTGTGTGTACGTGTATGTGTGTGTGTGGGGGTGCGTGTGTGTGTGTTTGCTTGTGTGTATGTGTGTATATGTGTGTGTATTTTTTTAAAATAATTATTTTGAGTAGGAATATGATTGTTCTTTTGTCTAGACCTGCTTATTTTTACTCAGTTCACACACACAAAATAAATAAATGAATAAGAACGATGGGGTGCTTAATGTCATTATGATGGCGGTGGGGTGAGAAAACCTTTTAAAAAAAATATAGTTACACACAAATTCTGAAATATTTGTAAGGTTTCCGTGCACTCTAAAGCTCTCTTTGGCCCGCTGCAGTACCGGTTTTGCGTACCAAGTTAACCCGTTAAAAAATTCGTCTGCAAACGAGGTATACAAGCTCAGAGCTTATTCTAGGGCGCGGGATGCGCGGGATCACGCACAAAAAGTTTTTTTTCCCGCAAAGAAATTCGATGAGCGCGTTCGCGATCCCGCGGAGATTGGAAATTTCCCGCTACATGTCTTGATCGAAGCGGGCTATACTATGACGTTTCTGTCGTCTGCTAGGGCGTAGCGGAAACTGGTGTTAAACGGAAGTTGCTCTCTTGTATATGCGATGTGTCTCAAATTTTCATTGGCCGATGCTATTCTTTTTGACCTTCTGAGTGTGGCATCGATGAACCTGACATGTTGGAACTGGTTTACAATCAGAATCAGAATGGCTTCGAAAAAGCGCACGCTTTTCGACTTCGAATTCAGTGGAGGAACTGTGAAGAAAACAGTCACACTGTTTTCCCATGCCTTATCTTATAAAATAGCAGAGCTTTTATGCAACAGTTGTGAAAGCAAGGTTACATATACCAGTTTGTGATATATTTTGTCTGCGATTTGTGTGTACTTACTGTTTGGAGAGAATGCGACACTTGACTGTTTCACAGTTTATCCGGGAACAACACGGGAGAAAACAAGTATGGATATTTGTTTGTGTGTACACCCTATATATGTCGAGAAGACGCCCCCACTGTTTTGGTCAGAGGGGGGCCTAATCCCCCCCTTTTTTTCAAGGAAGGGGGGCCTGCCCCCACTTCTTCAAAATCCTAGAATAAGCTCTGAAGCTTTGCTTCACAAACAATAGCCTCAGTATCGAATCGGGCATTGCATTTTTATTAAATCCGACTACACAATCACCCAGAACAGCTTTCACGTTGTATCTAAATCAATTATCTTATATAATATACTTGAAAAATATTATTTTTATTTTTTTAATCCGTTCTTTCTACGCGGCAACAAATTTCTGCCATAGCCAATGTCTTTCAAAGATGGCAGGTGTTTTTGGGCTCTTTAAGTTGTTTGTAGCCTTGTATGTAGCATGGACCCTCACAGCAGATCTCCAACGAAGAATACAAAGCATGGAGATGAGGTGCCACAGTAGACTTCTGGGCATTTCTTATACCCAACACATCACCAACGACGAATTAAGTCCGGCAGACCATCACACAAGCCATTGGACAACACGATGACCTGCTCACAGTGGTGAAGAAACGGAAACTCCGATGGTATGGCCACGTCACCAGATCATCAGGCCTTGCGAAGACTATTCTGCAAGGCACAGTGCAAGGAGGTAGAAGAAGAGGGAGACCGAAAAAGAGGTGGGAGGACAACATTCGAGAATGGACTGGTTTGACACTGAGCGAAGCCATCAGGGCTGCTGAGGACAGAGAAAGTTGGAGTATGCTGGTTTGTCGCGAAACGAAACGCTCGCGAGAATTTTTATTTTCCAAGTGCAAATTGTTTTATAGAGTGCCTGTGCTAGATTTAGAAATATGACGTCAATTTTGCTGCGTGTCAATCGCCATTTTTTTTATTCCTGGAAAAGAATAAAATGGACGATTTTTTTCGATAATTCTTTTGTGTGAAAGATTGTGATTAATGCCAATAATAAAATTTTAGGGAAAGAAAAGAGGTTGTGAACTATTAATTTTATAAAATATAATATTTGAGGTGATAGGTCATTTGTTTGCGTTGGGAAATTTTCATTGGTTGTTTTAATGATAAAAGTATGGTAACCTTAGTAAAATGAAACAGAGGCGAAATCGGTTAGGAAAACTGTCAATCAGTTGGGAAAGAGATCTAGACTGGACAGGGAGGATTCTACCCAAGCTCCGAGGCAACTT
Organism: Oncomelania hupensis; assembly: GCA_036898135.1. NCBI lineage: Eukaryota > Metazoa > Mollusca > Gastropoda > Littorinimorpha > Pomatiopsidae > Oncomelania > Oncomelania hupensis. Next base: position 24,548,654 of record CM072518.1, read on the forward strand.
ATTCTGTGGGGTGCCAACGACAGTTTAGCTGGAGGCTGAATGATGTCAGATGTGGTTGGGCCAGGAAGATAGTTGTTCCTCGACGTTTGATCAGCTTTAGCTGAAATTCTGGCACCGTAGGGTAAATATTTAGATTTTTCTTCATCCAAGATAATTTCCCAAGAAAATTGATACGTGTGATGATTTGTTCATTGAATATATGTATTTTTCAGAGGAGAAAAATAGTTTGTTCATTGAATGCATTTGTTTTTCAGAGTAGTGAGATAGTTTGTTCAGTGAATGCATTTGTTTTCCAGAGGAGAAAAAATAGTTTGTTTGTTTGTTTGAATGCATTTCTTTTCCAGAGAAAAATAGTTGGTTCGTCTGAATGCAGTTGGTTTTCAGGGGACTGATGTGTTGATTAATCGTAACATGTTTTTCCAAGCAGAGCCGGACCTGAAGGAGTTTAAGTTTGTATGGAAATAATTTTCATGCAAATATTTAAGACTAGTTTTGTTCGGCAGGTGTTTTTATTCTGTGGTATGAATCGTCTTGGATCTACGTGACGATGTCATCTTTGAGACTGGCACTGGATTCTTCACTGACGTATTGCTTATGATCGGAGTGACTGATTCTAAAATGGAACTGTACGTTAACGAGGGCTACAGAAGTCACTGGGGGGTCATGGACAGCCTTTAGATCTAACGGTGACATCGACGTCAAGTTCCAGCTCCTATGAACTTTTCTACAACTCATCTAAAGACTGGTTTCTTCATTTGTTAACAACGATTTCAACGAGGACGAAAATAGAAAGCTAAGTAAAAAACCAAACAAACATTATTTTCGGTAACCACGACGAAAAGTATCGCCAAATTATCGTTCCGATTTCGAAGAAAAAAATGAACGGAATATAATAAAATAATCGAACTTGGAAAAACGTGTTATGTGTTTGTGAAGTGTTGGAAGTAAATGGTGTACCTTAGGTTTTTTTATTGAAATAAAACCATGTTCTGGGGTAAGTCATGAAAGTCAAGGAAGTCCTTCATCAGTAGTGATCACCCAGTAACACCCAGGTTTGCGACATTCTGGGGGCTTCGTCCGGGATTAGAATTTCTGGAAAATTCTAGGGGGTAACGAGCCATTCATTTTTTTTAATGTCAGAGGTGCACCATTAATCCAATACTTTACAAATTCAACACTTCAGCGAGTTTTCATAATTTTTTCCATAACAATAAGTTCTTGCTTCAAGTTGTGGTTACCTTGATGTAATTGTTGCACGTCTGCATGAGCATGATTAGAGAGCAGTATAGGTAAGATATTGTTTTATGTTGTTGCTAGTCATTGCTTACATAAAATGTGCATTATATCTGCTAACATGTTATTGCATCAGTGGTTTCACATTGTATGAGAACCCAGCTGTGCAAGTATCTTCAGGGAAATCATCTCGTTTGAAATTATTTATTCTGGCGGTTGAGCAGTGAAGACCGGTATTATCCGTAGTAGGATTAAAGATATTTTGGGTATAAGTTTTACTTTTCCAAAATTTCAAACCTTTGATTGCAGAGTTTGCAATAGCTATTGTACGTAGGTACTAGTGTTTTGGTCGAAGGTATACTTAGGCTGAACAGTTTCTGCAACCTATGACGTTTATTATCCTGATGGAGTATGTAGGGTAAAGTATCGGTCATAGATTGAAAGTAAGTTTTCCAGCTTAAACTTTAAGTAAGTTGGATGTTCCGAAAACATTGTGAAGTTTCAGTGTTGTTCGAAGACAGGCTAGAGGTTAGGTATTGATCGGTGAGGGGTCAACCTAAATTAGCTCTGTGTTGCTTAGTCTGGTCAAACCTCTAACCAAGAATTATTTCTAGTTGAGGGTCTGAAAGTCAGATTCGGTAGTGTCCGATTGACAGTTTAACCAATTGTGGTAATTGGTAGTGCTGGTTAGTAAATGTGGGTCTAGTTAGACGTTTTACTTAACCAGGAGACTAAGCGTGGATGATAATCTGAAAGGTGGTAGATTATCGTCGGTGATCGCGTTATTAGTGTATAACCGTTCACGAAAGGATAGCTGTGATAGAATAGCTGTTTGGGGCTAGAGCGCAGGCGTATCCGTTGTAGTACTTTAACCTTTGGAAAGGCGAGTACGTTTGAGGCCTAAATAGTCCGTGGTTTTATCTACCAGGGTTACGTGTAGTAAAACAGGATTAGTTTAGGGAAAGTTTGGCTAGGGGGATGCCGAGGCAGCAACCAGTTCAGATGGAGACTGAGTCTCCGCTGCTAGCCTACAAGCAGGATGGGATCATCCTGGGTCTGACAGATAAGGATCTGGCAGAGTATGTGGAGAATAGAAGAAAGGAAGAAAAGGCGGAGAGGATTCGAAAGGAAGAGGAAGAGAAAGCAGAGGAGAAAGCGGAGAGGATCCGGAAGGAAGAGGAAGAGAAAGCGGAGAGGATAAGGGAGGAAGAGAAAGCGGAGAAAATCCGGCAGGAGCAACGGGAGGACCAGCTCCGACGTGAAGAACGAGAAGAGCGCATTATGAGGGAAGAAAGAAAGGCCAAGGCAAAATTGGAACAAATGGCCATGCAAAACGAGTTTGAGTTGAGAAAGGCGCAAGAGTGGACTGCAGATGATGGGGATCAAAATCAAAATTTTTATCCGGAGCCGAGGGCAGCGAGGAGCTGTCTGAATGTGAATGTACCTTATTTGGATGATAAGGACGATGTAGAGGTCTACCTGAAACAGTTTGAGCGTATCGCTACGTTGTCAGGTTGGAATAAGGATGAGTGGGCGATAAGACTGTCTGGTCAATTACGAGGCCAAGCGCGGCAAGTCTACACTGAGATGTCTGATGAGGAAATTATGGATTACGACATGGTCAAGGCTGCGATCATGAGGCGTTTCCAACTGACCGCTGAAACATATCGGAAACGGTTCAAGGAATTCAAGCGGGGCAGTCATGAAGGCATCAGGGAGTGTAGGAACAGGATGGGGATGTATTTGGACAGATGGGTGGATTTGTCTGAGAAAGAAGGAAAATCAAGTGAGCTGAAAGATTTAATTCTCATGGACAAAATGTTGGAGATAGTGTCTCAAGAGGAGGCAAGATTCATTAGGGAGAGAAACCCTACGTGTGTGGACGAAGTGGTGGTCCACGCTCAAACGTATGAAGACGCGCAGAATGCTGGAGGTCCGATAGCAACGAGGCGGCCCATTGGACCCAGTGCTAGAATGGATAACCGTCCCAGGGTTAACCAGCAGACACAGAATTCGAACATGGGACAACGACGTAGTGGAGGGGTGAGTGGTCAAGCGACAGGTCCTGGCAACGCGGGTGCGTCAGGAATGAACAAGTCTCATCAAAACTTCAAGGGATGTTTTCGATGTGGAGGCCCACATTTGATGAGGGATTGCCAAAAGGCAAATGTGAATAGAAACAGACCAAACTCAAACCTTGCGTCAGCTGTTGTGAATGCGGTCAACGTGACCCAGGAACAAAAACCGTGTAATCGATGTAGTGTAGACGGCTATGAACCGAACTGTGAATTGAAAGTGGATGGAGTAAAGGCTCAAGGTATTAGGGATACAGGGGCCAGTAGTATATTGGTGGATTCAAGTTTAGTTTCCCCAAGCAAGTATACGGGCGAGTACCAGAACGTGACACTTGCAGATTCATCCAAGCGAAAGAAAGTGCCCATTGCTGTGGTGAATTTGGAAACTCCGTTTTTCGTTGGAGAAACGCGTGTTTTGGTTTTGAAGACACTGGTACATCAAGTCCTGATAGGAAATAACAGAAAGATGACAGACGGGACTGAGGTCAAAGTTCCATTGTTTCCGTTGGTAGAGCAACCGGAGGAACAAGTTGTAGCACCGGTACAAACCAGGTTGCAGGAGAAGCAACAAGCACAAGCTAAGCCATGGATTCCTAAACAGATTGACTTAGGACAAGTACGTCCAGAAGATCTATCTAAGGAACAGAAGGCAGACCCGACTTTAGGAAAGATTCGGGAAAGGGCAGAGCTAGGGCTCAAGCAAGAAACCCACTACGAGTGGAAGAAAGACATTTTGTACAGAGTTTACATGAGTGAAGGTAAACCATGTAGACAAGTGGTAGTACCAGAACGGTACCGATCAGATGTGCTTAAATTGGCTCATGATACACCGATGGCAGGACATCAAGGAGTACGTCGAACTCGCGACCGGATATGGCGTGATTTTTATTGGCCGGGTATTTGTGGTGACGTCAAACGTTATTGTGCGTCATGTGACGTGTGTCAGAGGAGCACGAGGAAGGGAGCAACAAGGAAGGTTCCGATGAAAAGCATGACGCTTATCAGCACACCTTTCGAGCGAGTTGGGGTAGATATCATTGGTCCGATACTACCAGCGTCCAGCAGGGGTCATCGATACATATTGACCATGGTTGACTATGCCACGCGGTATGTAGAAGCGACACCTCTGAAGGATATTAAGGCAGAGACAGTGAGCGAGGCATTGTGGATCTATTGGACCAGGATGGGAATTCCTAAGGAAGTGATCACAGATAGGGGTACCCAATTCACCAGCGAAATCATGGAGAGAGTGAACAAGCTTCTCAACATAAAGGGGATTCATACTACTCCCTTTCACCCGCAAACGAATGGTTTGACAGAGAAGTTTAATGCCACACTCAAGGACATGATGAAGAGACTTTGTCAAGAACAGCCCAAAGACTGGGACAAGTTTTTGCCGGCGTTATTATTTGCCTACAGGGAGGTACCGCAAGAAAGCTTGCAATTTTCGCCTTTTGAACTGTTGTATGGGCGTGAAGTACGAGGGCCTATGCAGGTTCTACGTCAGGTGTGGACAAACGAGGATGCAGGAGAGGAAGTGCGATCCACGATTAGTCATATCACGGATCTCACGAACAAAATCGAGAAAACTTGTGAGATTGCCAAGAACAACCTCAGCAAGGCAGCGCTCAGGTACACAAGGGTGTATGACAAGAAGGCCAAAGACAGAAAATTTGAGGTCGGGGACAAAGTTTTGCTTTTGTTGCCCGCAAAACACAACAAGCTGCAGCTAACGTGGAAAGGTCCTTATCCAGTTGTGGAGAAAGTGGGCAGCTGCAACTACAGAATCAAGATAAGGGGACATGAAAAACTGCTACATGCGAATTTGCTGAAATTGTACGTCGAACGTGACGGGAAGCAAACAGGGACAGATGAAGCACAGCCAAACGCGGTAGTCATGGAGACAGATGAGGAGGAAGTGAGCGTTGTGGTTGACGATGTGTGCGATGAAGAGATGGGAGCACTAGGCATAGATCGTTTTCCCATGCTTACATTGCGTGCAAAAGAAGGTCCCAGAGACGTGAAGATCAACCCTGAGTTGGACGAGCACAAGCAGGCTGAAATTTTGTCTATTTGCGACAGGAGAGAAAATGTGCTTAAAGACATACCAGGGAAATGCAAAATCGAAGAATGTGAATTCAAACTTACGTCAAAAGAGCCAGTGCATGTGAAGCAATACCCGCTACCATTTGCGCAGGTAGAAACCGTGAAGAAAGAGGTCATTGGCATGTTGGAGTTGGGGGTCATAGAACCAACAGTGTCGCCTTACAATAGTCCGATTGTGTTGGCGAAGAAAAAGGATGGTGAAATACGGTTCTGTATTGACTATAGAAGCCTCAACAAGCAGGTAGAGTTCGATTCGGAACCTATTCCTGATGTGCCACAGATCTTTGCAAAATTGCAGAAAGCACGCTATTTGTCAAAGATAGACTTGACGAAAGGGTATTGGCAGATACCAGTCAAAGAAGAGGATAAACCGAAGACGGCGTTTAGTACACCCATGGGACAGTACTGTTTCGCTTATCTTCCATTTGGTATCAAGACTGCGAGTTCTATTTTCACTCGAATGATGCGCAAGTTACTTGAACCTCTGAAGCGTGATGATATTGAACATTTTATTGATGACATCATCATTGCTACTGAAACATGGGAACAGCATGTAGAGGCCATTGATGCTGTGTTGAAAAGGTTGGAGGAGGCAGGTCTTACAGCGAAACCCTCAAAGTGCTACTTTGGTTTCGGGGAGTTAGACTATTTGGGTCATCATGTGGGTGGAGGCACAGTGTTACACTCCGTTTGATGTTGGTGTTTCCTATCAGTATCTGATTCAGCCCCGATGCTTGAATTCCTGATAGTTGTGTAACTCAGATTCGTTTATTCACGCAACCCGCTCAAATCTGCATACAAGTCACAAAGTCGACGTATGAAGTTTTCCACTTTTATTCAGCACACACCAACAACTGCATACAATTCTCAACTCAACTCAACAACTTTCACAGCAACTCTCCATCAACAACTTCTCTATCAACAACAATCTCTCAACAGCAACTCGGCACACGATTAAATAACCTCTCTCTTTTCTCGAACAATTTGGTACGTGGTAGAAATGACGCACTGCCACCAATCGAACTAAAGATCGTCATCACTGACTTACGTCATACATGTCAAAAGAATGTTCTCCATTATCTACGTCCATCAAGAAGCTTCGATCGCTAGTAAACAAACGGATCCAGAAGATTCTCCAACAATATCGACTAACGAAAATTATCAACGTTATACAAAACCTCTCCAAACAACAATGCAAACTCAAATCAAAGGTAAATAAACTCCATTATTGAATACTTTGCAAAACGAAACGATTAGATCTATCGTACACGTTTCCGACGTACTACCATTCGCGTTTCAACGTAACATAACCCCCCACTCAAGAAGAAATTTACCTAATTTCTTTCAACAACGTTGAAACGTAATGCACAAACAAAGTACAGAATTAAGACTTATTCAGTCTTTCTGGATACTGTCAATGTTCACAGATCATTTACCCAGTCAACGTTTTTCATTTTCAAGTCTGTCATTACCAATATTCTTAGTTCATCCACACAGTCAATGTTCTTTCGTTCGCAAGGAATCGACGCCCTCGTCAGTTGTGGTCGTCATCGGCCCAGGGTCAAAGACGATGATCATGTGGGCTTCCCTGGAATCAGTGCGTCCTCCGTTGTCTCCTTCTTCCATCGGATGTCCGACGCAGTCGACGTTGTCAGCTCCCAGAATGCATTCGCTGGGTCTCACGGTCAGGTTGGCTTTTGCGGGACGGTGGAACAGCTCCCTCATGGTCTGCAGATGCTCCTTCCAGGTCTGGGTGTGGACTTCATGTTCGACCAAAGTCGTAGAGCCTGGGACATCATTGAAGTTGTGGGGAAACTCGCCCATAAGGTCCTTGAGCTCCATCTTTTGACCTTCCGTCAAGCTTGGTCCTAGCTTAACATCATCGATGCCTTCTTTGCTGTGGAAGTCTCCCAGTTCCAACAGTTCCTCGCTGTCAAAGCTGTTGTCGGTCACAGCTGCTGTGGCTGCGTGCACAGTCTCTGATGGCCTTTCCACGTACAGCTTAAGGAGGTTGGCGTGGTATATCTTGGAATGCTGGCCGACCTTCACCTTGTAGTCGTTGATCCCCACCACGGTCTCCACTTCGTACGGGCCTTTCCACTGCATCAGCAACTTATTATGATCGGTAGGTAGCAGCACCAGCACTTTGTTGCCAGGTTTAAACTTCCTGCTCACAGCCCTACGATCGTAGTAGTGCTTTCCACATTCCTGGGACTTCTTCAGGTTTTCTCTGGCTATCTCGAGAGTCTGCTCCAGCTTCTCCCGTAGCTCAAACACGTACTGGTAGCTGTTCTTCACCTCTGGGGTGTCTACTTCTTTCGTCCACAGTTCTTTTAGGATGTGCATCGGCCCTCGGATGGTTCTTCCGTACAGCAGCTCGAACGGAGAAAAGCCGGTGGACTCCTGCGGTACTTCTCTGTAGGCGAAAAGTAAGGCGTTAATGTAGCGATGCCATTGTCTGGGCTGCTCGCTGCACAGTTTCTTCAGGGTGGACTTCAGCGTAGCATTGAACTTTTCGACAAGCCCGTTGCACATTGGATGGTAGGGTGTCGTAGTTAAATGCCGGATGCTCAGCAATCTGTTGACCTCCTTCATGCAGTCAGAGACGAACTGCGTCCCGAGGTCTGTCAGAATTTCTTCAGGCACTCCAAGTCTACTGAACATGTCCACTAGTGCCTCTGCTACAGTTTCAGTGTCAATCTTCTTCAGTGGCACTGCTTCTGGGTACCGAGTCGCATAGTCTACTAAAGTCAGTACCCATCGATGACCTTCTTCACTCGGAGGTCTTATTTCGCCGATTAAGTCTAAGGCCACCCTCTTGAAAGGTCGGTCGATCAGAGGCATCCTCTGCATAGGCACTTTCGGGACCCTTCCTCGAGGTATGGTCTTCTGGCAAATGTCACATGATCGGCAGAAACGGCTGACGTCTGCATGAAGCCCTGGCCAGTAGAACACCGCCTGGATTCTGTCTGACGTCTTTCTGATGCCTAGGTGACCTCCCATGATAGAGTCATGAGCTACTTCCATCACTTGGCGCCTTAGAGGTAACGGTACCAAGACTTGACGTAGTGGTTTCCCTCCGTTGACCCTCGGGTGCTGGAAGATTCGGTACAGGATCTTGGCCTTCACCTCAAAATAGACCGTACTACTGCCTTTGGTCACGTGGTCTTGGCGGTTCCTGTACTTGTTTAAAGTGCTATCAGCTTCCTGGAGCTGGATCAGCTTATCTCTGTCCACGATGGCAGCTTTTGAGTTGTCGGCGACCTTCAGTGGCGTAGACGTCTTGTCTCTCTTGGCCTGGGCCCTGGTAGTAACAGCACCGACGACCTCTGGTCGGCAGGGCTGAGCCGGAGTAACCACATTGTCCCGTAGCAGCTCTGTAAGGTCTCCATCGGGAAATGGCAATGGATCCTCCTCCACAACTTTGACGTGTTGAGTTGAGGCAGGACTCCACTCTGGATCGGGGTCGTCGGGTCGTCTCGCGCCGTCGATATTCCCGATCATCAAATCGTACAGCGGCTTCTTCAGGCAAACCGCTTCGACTTCGCCTATGTAGAAAGGGGTGTTGACATGAATCTTCGCAACTGGCGGTCTCACACATTTGCTGTCGGCCATGAGTGTCCATTTAGAATCGCCAGTGAACTGTTCTTTAGCGATTAGGTCTTCTCTGACGATGACCCCACTACAGCCAGAGTCTCTTAGAACAGTCACTTCATGATTTCCGACGCGTCCCTTGGAAACAGGCATGTTCTGTACGGTTACAGTTGCGCTGGCGACGACGGGGATGGATTTCCCGTTGGCAAGGAGGAGTTGGCCATCAGTCATGCACTCTTGCACGTCCGCAGGGGTAGCTGTGCGCTCGGTCTCACTCGGAAGAATGACGCTCCCGCCGCACACTTGATGGTCAGATCTACTGGTTTGCCGATGATTGGAGAACCGCCTCTGCCGGTTGCCCGCCGCTGAATTGTCCGTACTGCTCCGCTGTCCGCTACTTTTGTTTTGAGGACAGTTAGCCGCTCTGTGGTCTGTAGCGTTGCAGGTGAAACAGCCCCTTGAATGCCCTTCCCTGGGAGGAGGCGTGGAGTCTGTCTGTCTCTGGCTCGTCTGGCTTCCCTGGATCTGGTTCACATGGTTTCCAGTCTTCTGAAAATGTTTCGTCGCGCTGGGTGGCCCCAGGGTTTTCCCATGAGCGATGAGATATCTTTCAGCAGCCTCAGTCACATCTTTAAGCGTCTGCAGCTTTTGTTCTTCTAAGTGGGTCGCTAGGTCCTTGTGACAGGCATTGAGAAATTGTTCCTTCACGATCAGGTCATGGAGACTGTCGTAAGACTTCGTTTCGCCTGATAACTCCACCCACTTGTGTAGATATGACGACAGGCGCTCCACAAACTGCTTTGGCGTCTCGTCTGACTTAGGCCGGCATTCACGGAAGCGTTTACGGTAGCCCTTCTCTGTAAAGTTGTAGCACTGCAACAGGGCCTCTTTCAAGACGTCGTAGTTTTTGGCGTCATCGTTCGACAGTCTGGTGTAAACTTCGAGCGCTTGCCCTGTCAAAAGTGCACTTAGTCGAATCGCCCAGTCTCGAGGTTGCCAATTGGAGCTTTCGGCGAACCTTTCGAATCTCGCCAGATAGCTGTCGATCTGGTCCTTCCCGTCGACGAATGCTGGCAATTTTGGAGCTTTGTTGTCACTGATAACTTGTGGCGCATTCTGCTGTTGCTGGATACGCGCCATTTCTAGCTGGAACTCAAGACGCTTCAGCTCGAATTCTCTGTCTTTTTCTTGCCGCTGCTGTTCAATTTCTAGACGCTTCTGTTCTAATTCTATTTCTTTTTCTTCGCGCCATATTCTCTCTTGAGACTTGACGTACTCCGTCAGCTGTTTGCCTTTTAGATTTAGTTCAACCCCTCTCTGCCAGAAGTCAGCCATCTTGATGCTTCTGGAAAGTTCTTTTTCTAGAATGTTCTATTCTGGAAAGTTCTTTTTCTAGAAAGTTCTTGACTGTAGAGTTCTTTTTCTGGAAAGTTCTTGACTGTGCTGTACCTTTCTAGACTGTTCTAGAACAGCACGCTTTCTGCAGTAGCGCTGATGCTTGTCACTAGTCGCCTTCGCTGACGCAGGCCCCGCTGTCCTCGTCGTATGCGACGCTGCACCACGCTGGTGTTGATGTATACGCTCCTGTGCTGAAGTAGACGCGACGTCCGCTCGCCGCTCTCTGTAACACTGGCGATGTAGCTCCGAGACTGTCCCTCGACGTAGTCTTACGGCAGCTACGTAGTCCCGATCTGTTGTTCGCTCACGAAGCAACTCTTCAGCGACTACACGCCCTTGCAGTCAACCCGAATCTATCGGTGATGTAGTCCCAGTATGTTGGCCCCTCTCGACGCAACTCGTTGGCGGCTACCCTCGATGACTGCCTCTCGTAACGTTGACTCGCTTGTTGTAGCAGTTGAACCCTTGGCTATGGCGTGAATCGCGGCTTGACCCCCAAAATGTTACACTCCGTTTGATGTTGGTGTTTCCTATCAGTATCTGATTCAGCCCCGATGCTTGAATTCCTGATAGTTGTGTAACTCAGATTCGTTTATTCACGCAACCCGCTCAAATCTGCATACAAGTCACAAAGTCGACGTATGAAGTTTTCCACTTTTATTCAGCACACACCAACAACTGCATACAATTCTCAACTCAACTCAACAACTTTCACAGCAACTCTCCATCAACAACTTCTCTATCAACAACAATCTCTCAACAGCAACTCGGCACACGATTAAATAACCTCTCTCTTTTCTCGAACAATTTGGTACGTGGTAGAAATGACGCACTGCCACCAATCGAACTAAAGATCGTCATCACTGACTTACGTCATACATGTCAAAAGAATGTTCTCCATTATCTACGTCCATCAAGAAGCTTCGATCGCTAGTAAACAAACGGATCCAGAAGATTCTCCAACAATATCGACTAACGAAAATTATCAACGTTATACAAAACCTCTCCAAACAACAATGCAAACTCAAATCAAAGGTAAATAAACTCCATTATTGAATACTTTGCAAAACGAAACGATTAGATCTATCGTACACGTTTCCGACGTACTACCATTCGCGTTTCAACGTAACACACAGTCATGCCTGATGATGACAAAACAGAGAAAATCAGGTCAGCCAGCAGACCGATCACAAAGAAGGAAGTCAGAGCATTCCTAGGACTAGTGGGGTTCTACAGGAAATACATCAGCAACTATGCGGAAATCAGCGCTCCGTTGACTGATTTGACAAAGAAAGGTCTACCAGAAAAAGTGGCCTGGGATGAAAAATGTGAAGCAGCATTCGTTAAACTCAAAGATTGCTTGGTAAGCAAACCAGTGTTGTTGCTACCTGACGTCAGCAAACCATTTACTCTGAGGAGTGACGCATCAGATGTTGCAGTGGGAGCCGTTTTACTGCAAGATCAAGGGCAAGGGTTACAGCCAGTAGCCTATGCAAGCAAGAAGCTTAACCGTGCAGAGAAAAACTACTCGACCATCGAAAAGGAGTGTTTGGGAGTGGTATGGGCTGTCAAGAAGTTTGAACAGTACCTGTATTCAACACATTTCACTTTGGAGACGGACCACCAACCACTCACATATTTGCAGAAAACCAAGACTGAGAATGGTCGGCTAATGAGGTGGGCTCTCCAGCTGCAACAGTATTCTTTCACAGTCAAAGTTATCAAAGGGAAAGACAATGTTGGCGCAGACTATTTGAGTCGATTGCACTTGTAAAAGAATAGCTTAAACATGGATGTTTCAGCTCAAGAGGAGGGGCGTAATGTCGCGAAACGAAACGCTCGCGAGAATTTTTATTTTCCAAGTGCAAATTGTTTTATAGAGTGCCTGTGCTAGATTTAGAAATATGACGTCAATTTTGCTGCGTGTCAATCGCCATTTTTTTTATTCCTGGAAAAGAATAAAATGGACGATTTTTTTCGATAATTCTTTTGTGTGAAAGATTGTGATTAATGCCAATAATAAAATTTTAGGGAAAGAAAAGAGGTTGTGAACTATTAATTTTATAAAATATAATATTTGAGGTGATAGGTCATTTGTTTGCGTTGGGAAATTTTCATTGGTTGTTTTAATGATAAAAGTATGGTAACCTTAGTAAAATGAAACAGAGGCGAAATCGGTTAGGAAAACTGTCAATCAGTTGGGAAAGAGATCTAGACTGGACAGGGAGGATTCTACCCAAGCTCCGAGGCAACTTATTCTGTGGGGTGCCAACGACAGTTTAGCTGGAGGCTGAATGATGTCAGATGTGGTTGGGCCAGGAAGATAGTTGTTCCTCGACGTTTGATCAGCTTTAGCTGAAATTCTGGCACCGTAGGGTAAATATTTAGATTTTTCTTCATCCAAGATAATTTCCCAAGAAAATTGATACGTGTGATGATTTGTTCATTGAATATATGTATTTTTCAGAGGAGAAAAATAGTTTGTTCATTGAATGCATTTGTTTTTCAGAGTAGTGAGATAGTTTGTTCAGTGAATGCATTTGTTTTCCAGAGGAGAAAAATTGTTTGTTTGTTTGAATGCATTTCTTTTCCAGAGAAAAATAGTTGGTTCGTCTGAATGCAGTTGGTTTTCAGGGGACTGATGTGTTGATTAATCGTAACATGTTTTTCCAAGCAGAGCCGGACCTGAAGGAGTTTAAGTTTGTATGGAAATAATTTTCATGCAAATATTTAAGACTAGTTTTGTTCGGCAGGTGTTTTTATTCTGTGGTATGAATCGTCTTGGATCTACGTGACGATGTCATCTTTGAGACTGGCACTGGATTCTTCACTGACGTATTGCTTATGATCGGAGTGACTGATTCTAAAATGGAACTGTACGTTAACGAGGGCTACAGAAGTCACTGGGGGGTCATGGACAGCCTTTAGATCTAACGGTGACATCGACGTCAAGTTCCAGCTCCTATGAACTTTTCTACAACTCATCTAAAGACTGGTTTCTTCATTTGTTAACAACGATTTCAACGAGGACGAAAATAGAAAGCTAAGTAAAAAACCAAACAAACATTATTTTCGGTAACCACGACGAAAAGTATCGCCAAATTATCGTTCCGATTTCGAAGAAAAAAATGAACGGAATATAATAAAATAATCGAACTTGGAAAAACGTGTTATGTGTTTGTGAAGTGTTGGAAGTAAATGGTGTACCTTAGGTTTTTTTATTGAAATAAAACCATGTTCTGGGGTAAGTCATGAAAGTCAAGGAAGTCCTTCATCAGTAGTGATCACCCAGTAACACCCAGGTTTGCGACATGGTTAAAGGATCAACTGTGGTGCCCCTACGACCTTCGGGTTACGGGACAGGATAGGATAGGATAGGATACTGATAGCCTTGTATACCCTCTAAAATTTCTACCCCTGGTGTCTTTAGCCGTCTTCAGTTGTCTTTAGTAGTCTTTAGTTGTCTTTAGTAGTCTTTAGCTGTCTTTAGTTGTCTTTAGTTGTCTTTTCGCCCTTGTCTTTAGCCGTCTTTAGTTGTCTTTAGCCGTCTTTAGTTGTCTTTAGCCGTCTTTAGTTGTCTTTAGTAGTCTTTAGCTGTCTTTAGTTGTCTTTTCGACCTTTATATCGTACCGTTGATTTATAAATGCCTTATTTGTTAATTGTTGTATGAAGAGCCTATTGCATAAGTTTCTGCTTATGTGTGTTTACTCCACTATCAACTCTTGTCACATGCATGCACTTTTAAAACTAAAGTGTGTGGGGGAGAGAGAGAGAGAGAGAGAGAGAGAGAGAGAGAGAGAGAGAGAGAGAGAGAGAGAGAGAGAGAGAGAGAGAGAGAGAGATTACATTAAACTGAATGGTCTGTTCTGAATGCTTTGTGTTTAACGTAGTGTTTTACACACACGCTCGCGACAGTAGGGTCGAGATTAATAAAGTGAACTCATTAAATGCGAGGTTCAGCTTTATGCAGTGAATCAATTGTGGAGACGCCCTAACAACAATATTTGTTCACAATATCTTCTTCAAATAGTCATCGTTTCTAATCAGAAATGCCCAAACAGCAACGGCTTGCCAGCAATTGCGTGATGCTACGTAACCTGAAACTGGCTGCGTCCAACGGTCCCTTAGTTACAGCCCGTTTGCTGTGACATACGCTTGACCCTACTGCCTAGGGCCAAGTTCAAGGTCCTTTTAGAAGAAACCGGTCTATTCGGCTAGCACCTTGAGCAGTTCTTTGAGTAAAAGCGTAATTTATTTTACTTCGCTCATTGTCGATACATGTGGAATGGATTAGAAGTTTTTAAAAGCTATACATATGTAATATTCCTGGATATACTCGCAATATGGTCTTTTAGCATTGTCTTCATGTGTTGATTTTTTTTTCTACTTGGCTTAAATTCATATTGAGCTGACTAGAAACCTGTCTGTACCTCATCAATGTCCTGCCTTCTTGACTGCGCGTGGAAATGTTCACGTATGAGCGTGTAATTGTGCGACTGTGTGTTAACATTATCAGTAGTTTGTTATCTGACCATTTCAGGTTTCTAGCACAGTAATTGTTTTCTTCTTTTAAAGTGCATGGCTATCAATATTCTTTCGCTCTGCGGCTCAAAGGTAGAGAAGTTGGGGAGTTAGGAGAAGGGGCCAGAGAGAGAGAGAGAGAGAGAGAGAGAGGGGGGGAGGAGAAGGGGCCAGAGAGAGAGAGAGAGAAGGGTGGGTGGGTGGGTGAGGAAGATACGGCGGTTAAATGTGCCCTAAACTGTTGATAACCTCCATAAGGTGAGATAGTGGTGTCAAGGTAAGGCTGGTATTTTACTTAACATTCTGAAACTACCCATCATTGCAGGATATAAGATTTTACTTGAGGCCGACGTGGTATTTTTAACACGGCATTTCATTTTTAATGGAGAATAAAGATTATTAATAGCTTCTTCTTTTGGTTAAATCTTCTGTTCAGTTTGTTTATTATTGCAAGAGAGGGTGGAATTTAAGAGGAAAGTTGACTGCTATGGAAACGACGCATATATTATTAGTACTACTTAACACTAACAAGCAACACAGAAATATGCGAGGACAATGCGCAACATTGCATGTTTAGGTTAAAATATCCATAATTATTTCATATCTCAATAGGAAATCAATTTATTGATTACAAACTGGACAGAGACAGACACACAGTATAATCTGACCATGGTTGACAGAACATTGTTTATCATCCGTATAGTTGTTTTTAACTTTAGAAAACTATTAAAGTATTATTGTGCATTTATGGCCAGTACCGTCCGTGGGCAGCTTTTGGGATGGACAGTTTACTTAATAAGGTCGATTGTTGCTACCTTGCCAAAGAGAACCGTGACACAAATGCACACGGAAAGCGTTTTGCTGCGTGGTAAAAGTAATGGTTTGACTAAGATTAGGTTGCGGCGAACTTTTTCTTGGTTTATCATTGTAGTGACCTTGGCTTGAATAGTTATGATTCAGTCATCTTTCCATCAGAGCCTGCATTTTGCAGAGTGATAAATGCATTAGGGAACACTTTTAGTGTGCGGTTATATAATATTATACAGTAACACCACGTTGCTGATTGTGAACGTTTTCAATTTATGATTGCAGTGATCTCGTTTAAGTACTCTAGTCTAAACGGTCGCTATTGAAGCAAGTGTAAAGAGAGCACTGCATCGAAGTTGGGAAGCGGCATGAACTGTGTACAAGTGTTTTAACTTTTTTAAGACATTGACGTCAGTGCAATGCATTTTGAATTGCAAAGTTAAGGAAATTTGCTTTACATCGTTTGAATGTGAGATAGGGGTTGGGGGGGTGGGGAGATGGGTTGGAGTGGTGATTCTCTCTCACTCACTCATATATATATATATATATATACATATATATATATATATATATATATATATATATATATATATATATATATATATATATATATATATATATATATATATATATATATATATATATATATATATATATATGTTACAGAAAGAACCCGTAACCAGGGATAATGCGTATTCCCTGGGCATTTTAGTGAAAACGTGTAATCCCTGTTTCAATCGGAGATTACACGTATTCACTAAAATATTCAGTGATTACACGTAATCCCTGGAAAAAGGTCCCAGTGATTACGTGTATTCCCCGATGCTCATATAAAGTGTCATTGTGATTGTTTTTCCATAGATATTGGACATTTTAGTAAATATTGTACATTCTCATTCACACAATAAGTCATTCAGGATGCACACAATGCAAACAAAGAAGGCATGTTACAAAATACAGATTTTAATATTCAAAGTTAAAGAAAACATATCATCTCTCACATAAAATTATAAAACTTAAAATGTCTTTTAAAAATCTTCATTAAAACGTATTCTTTGGTAGCTTGAAAGTTGAGAGAACTCTCTGAGACAATAATATTCAGATTGTTACTTTTAACAAGAATGAAGGCTTGGCATTTACAATGCCTTAACTATCACGTTTTGGAGCCAGTATATTTGTTAGTTACACAAGCAGTTAAATTCAACAGACTAGGCTATATCTTTTACATACATCTTTCTGGCAGTTGAACAAAGAAGACTCTGATACTAAAACCATTGACATATTACTTGTTGCAACAATTGAGGCTACTATGGCAGCGTGAGTTGCACTGAAGCTTGGCCTTAAAGCATTTACAACGCTTAGCCTGACACTTTTTGGTTGGAACATTTGCATATTTTTTTTGTAACTCCTTGATCATTCTGTCTCTGCCCCATGACCTGTTGACAAGTGGGCGGTCTTGACGATGTCGAACGTCTCCTCAATGCTCACATAGAAGAGCGGTGACTCTTCTGGTGTGCTACGTTTCTTGATGAGTTTTTCCGTTGGTCCACACTGCATTACTTCATACCTGAAAACACAATTATCATCTCGTTAGTTTCACAATTCGCACAGGTAAACGACATGAAAAACAAACTGTTGTCAGTTCTTCCTCCTCCTCCTCCTCGTCATCATCATCATCACCATCACCACCATCATCACCATCATAATCATCATCACCATCATCATCATCATCATCAACAGCAGCAGCAGCATTCCTATCCTATACATCATCATCATCATCATCATCATCACCATCATCATCATCACTAATCATCACCAATCATCATCAACATCAATAGCAGCAGCAGCATTCCTATCCTCCTATTTATCATCATCATCATCATCATCAAAAAGGAACACACACACGCACACGCACGCACACCCACACACACAGAGCGACGTTAGTACAAAGGACCGTTGCCTCAAATATCACTATCTGTCCAAATGATAAAATAAAATAAAAACCATATAGACTAATATGGCCTATAGAGTGAAAGGAAAACTTACTTCTCCAAGAGATAATATCCCAGCCGGCCCTTGGCTTTGGGGTTGTCAGCTGCTGCCTTCACGCCATCGATGGTCTTCTGATAATCACACTTTGGAATCAATCCTTTCTTGTTTTCTTTAAAATGATCCATGAGACTTTGTGTAAATCTTTCCTCGATCGACATCTTGACTCTGCTTAAAGTAGAGGAAGATTAGGGAACCAAGTAGAGCTTTAGCCTAAACAGTAAACACTTTTGCAAAACTGAAACTATTCCTCATGTCTGTCAGTTTGCAAAACAGGATTAGAACTTGTTCATGGCACATACAAAATGAACCCTATTTAGGAAATTAATTTGATGTAGCCTATGTTCTAGAAACTGAGTTGGCTCTCACTGTAGCGATTCATAATGCTTAGAGAAGAGAAAGAATGAAGAAACAAGTAGAACTTTGGCTTAAACACTTTTGAAAACTGAACCTATTCAATTACATTTACTCATGTCTTTGTCATGTTGCACAACAGGATTAGAACTTGTTCATAACACATACAAAATGAACCCTATTTAGGAAATTAATTTTTAATAATGTTGTGGAAATTGAGTTGGCTCTCACTATGTCAATGTATAATGATTGTGTTCAGAGATGGAGATTACAGGAATTCACTAAATTTTTAAATTTTTAACAGTAAAAACGTGTAAAAGTATGGGCTTGTTTTCAGAGATTACGCGTAATCTCTGGAAATTTTAGGGAATACTTGTAATCCCTGATTGAAACAGAGATTACACGTATTCACTAAAATGTTCAGGGATTACGCGTAATCCCTGGTTACGGGTTCTTTCTGTAACATATATATATATATATATATATATAGATATATATAGATATATATAGATATATTCATTAACCCATGTATTCACGGTGCCTCTTTGATTCCTCATTTGAAAGTAAGCAAGTGCCGTGGTTATGTTATGTTTCCAATAAATTACATATCAGTGAGACATGTAGACCGCAGAGCGCACCGAGTTTTCGTTTCCTCAGAATGTTATGTAAAAGGGAAATAATCATTTTATCCGTTCTATCTTTCAATTTAGTTATTATTAAGTTCCTCACTTTTAGCCACGCATTGCTTTCTTCTTCTAGCATGCAACAACACGTATTCACACCTGCAATTATCTTTATAGATATTGCCTGTTTACAGCACATAATAGCGTGTATAATAATATATGTAGGACTATGTGGCTATGTGTTTCTATTTATGACTCTCTTGGATTCTGAGGCGTGTTGAATGTTATGACTTGGTAATTTAAGTACTTGACGTAATGCAAAGCGACCCGAATTGACCTTAAAACTAAACGGGAGACAAAATATTTAATATAAAGTGCTCAGTTTTATAGGAAAATCAGCCTACCGTGAAGCTAAAATGCTTAAAATGGCGGTCAGATAAGTACATTGCGAAATTATCTTGGATCATAAAATGGCTAATGTGTTTTCTAGTTAAAAGCGTAATAAATATTTCACCCAAGATTTACTTGAAAGCTTTATTTTAATGGTCAGAGAGCGTATTTTTAATTTTTATTTATTTGATTTAAGGTCTGTATACATAGTGATGTTAGAACAACAACAATTAAAAAAAAAAGAGACATTTAACATTGTAACAATTTTATCAGCTTAAACTCCTACTTAAAATTTACAAAATTGTTGACCTCAAACATTTTCTTTCTAACATGTGAATGTACTTAATTTCATTTCATTTCAGTGGAATGCGCTCGAACGTACGCACGCGCACACTTACAGACACGCGGGGATTTAGAGAGAAGATCTCAAGGGGTGTGTGTGTATGTGCGGGAGAATGGAGGGATCTCGAAGTCCCCGTCTAGTTGTCCTCTCATTATACAAACAAATGTACTAAATGGTTCTTTGACGGTTGATAAGGTTAATTGTAGCTTATAATCACACGACACCGGAACGTATAGGAGATGATTACTGTGTATATTATTCAGACACATGCGAACCAGTTATGGTAAAGGGATAATAATATGGTCACATATTGGGCAATCCTGGACTCGAACCAAGGTTACTAGTAAGCCGCTTTACCAACGGAAGTACACGGCCCCACACTGGCGGTGTTAACTTGTGGGGTTAGATCTTGAATCTTATTCATTTAACGTTGCTCTTCTTTTCGTTTTATTGTGGCGTCTTGACTTGGATTATCAGTGTTCTTCCTTTCTTGCCCACCTTCCTCATTTCTAGTTCTCAGGCCCTATTTTCTCTTTGCCTCTAGGTTGTCTAATTTTTATGAGTCAGTTTTTACCTGCGATAATGCATCTCAGGTTATATTATTAAATTAAAATTGTATCCATCTATTTTAATGTAGATTAATACAGTTAAAGTACATACTTCTTGCGCATATACAAATATACTACAGAATGTCATTTTCTACCAGTGAGAGCGATGTATGAAAACAGGATTACTTAAAGAATTAATACTGATTACAGCTGTCTTTAACCACATGAACTATCAGATAACATTCATGCACTCGATTTTTTTCTCCATCAGGAGAACAACAATCCTGTTTTACAGGCATAAATCAATCGTATGTTGAGTGGCCTCCATGTATTTTGAGAGGGCTCTTGATGACACAAAGTCGTGAGATATATATGGGATATCATATATGCCGGCCATGAAGACTATGTCATCGTCACTTTAGCGTTGATGATGCCTATCACGAGTTAGATAGAATAGTTCACACTGTACAAAGAGTATCAGTGCCACCTAGCCCTTAATATGTTATTTCCATGTTAGAGAGCAACACTTTGATTCCGGTTACTCTGTATAACTTCCTATGGTATTTAGTTATTTATGTGTATGACATCGGCGTTCATTTTATCAGTAGGTGTAAGTTCCGAGGTTCCTACCAACCTACATCTACCACTTATCCTATCCTATCTTATACCGTAACTCGAATGTCGTTTGGGCACCACAGATGATCGTTTAACCAGCGTACTCCATCTTTCTCTGTCCTCAGCAACCTTCATGGTTTCGCACAGTGTCAAGCCAGTCCATTCTCGAATGTTGTCCTCCCATCTCTTTTTTGGTCTTCCTCTTCTTCTGCCTCCTTACACCGTGCCTTGCAGGATGGTCTTTGCAAGGCCTGATATTCTGATGACGTGGCCATACCATCGGAGCTTCCATTTTTTCCCACCACTGTGAGCAGGTCATCCTGTTGTCCAATAGCTTGTGTGATGGTCTGTCTGACTTCGTCATTGGTGATGTGCTGAGTATAGGCAAAGAGCTTAATGATAGAAAGAGGGGGAACTTGGTACAGAACCGCGAGACGAAAGGTACGAATTATGCGCCCTTGTCAGCGTGCTGAAAATGGCTCGTGGCAGAAAGTCAAAAAGCGACCGAGTGAAACGGAGCGGTGACTTTTGCACAGCCATCAATTGCCGTAATGCCAGATACAAGAAAAGTTGTGTTGGCAAGTCCTTTTTTAAATTTCCAAGAGACAAAGAAAGGTAAATTGCAATTGAAAAACTTCATTTGCTTGTGTTTATTTAGGCCTAAACTAAGACCGCTGCAGTGCTGTTATTGTTAAAACAATCGGAGAGCGGCTTGAATGATTCATGTTATACGTATGTGCTAAATCCAAAACAGTTTGCTTGCTGACAGTTTACGTTCAACAGGTCGCTCACTGTTTACGTTATTGCTAGGTTGTTTGACTATATTTGTGCTTATATTTCACAAGTAGATGTCAGATAATAATAATAATAATAATAATAATAATAATAATAATAATAATAATAATAATAATAATAATAATAATAATAATAATACATCCAAGTGTAACGGCGTGAATGCAGTATTATAACAGAAATATGTTACCTCGTCAGAAAGATTTCACTTCTTCTGGAGAATCTGTAACTGAGATATGAGAGAAAAGAAACCGTTGATCCTGAAGTGACTGACGTTATTAAGCCAGTGATGTGGGAGGTGAGAGGGTTCGGATATACCTGATATAAATTAAATTTACACTATTAGTGAAACATTTTGTTATTGTGCTTTATTGTGATTAATTGATTGAATGACAGAGCTCTCTCTTCCCCCAACCCCTCTCTCTCTCTCTCTCTCTCTCTCTCTCTCTCTCTCTCTCTCTCGATTGCGGATTTACACAGTTTCGGATAAATGAAACAGTCTGTCATGCATATTTTAATTTTAAAATATCTGTCGTTGATTAAAAAATAATACATTCCAGGGCAGAAAACGAACCTATGACATACATACATAAGCAGCATAAAAGCACCTAATAAATGTCAATAAGTAAACATAAACCAAAAAAAAAATAATAAGAGAGCAGTAGCGGAATGTTAATAATAATGATGGTTAAAAGTTTGGTTTTTGCAAACGTTGCCATAAAAATGTTCTTTTGCAATGGCATAGGCTCAATAAGTTACCACGCACAGATCATTCATATAACAGATGATGAAATATAGCCAGCCCGAGCAAAGGGAAATAATCCGTGAGAGCGTCTCGCATTTTTGTATATGACGTTCTGGAAGTTCCCCCTCTTTCCGTAATAAGCTCCAAGGTCAAGGTTACTGGAGCTGTCCAAAGTCGGTTTGTTTGGGTACTTTGAAGTGACCTTGACCATAATCTATGAGAGACATAAAGTCCAAACATGTTGTATTTAGAGATGCTAGATTTATTTTTCATATATTTTCCGTTTTTCCATTGATCTTGAAGGTCAATGTAATTTTAGGCCTTACATACATATAATAGGTCATCGTACAGTGAATGGCTATTTATTTAACCCATAGTATGCAACAACATTGGGTTATTTGATGAGACATGCATGATAATTATATTATGTGAGGGTCAAGGTCCTCCCAAAATAAAGGTCACTGAAGGTCTTATAATGTATGTAAAACCTCCACTCCCCTGTAGTTAGTGAAGGGAAACAACAATGTTGACATACATGTAGCGTTGAAAGTGGAAGTGTGTAATGTGAACGATTAGCGTAACAACAGTGAGCCCCTTAAATGTATTAAGGGTGTGTGTGGGATGAGTCGGTGCGTGGATAAGAATGAATGTGCAAGGATTACCATGGTCATGAGAAAGCGTGAATGATTGAAAAAATGGCAGTAATAGTCTTGATATTTTTTAGTATTGCTATGCATTAAGGTGTTCTAATATCCGCTACCGCTTCTTTATTGTATACAAGTACGCTAACCTTTGTGTTATCTTCTTAATATGTCAGCAGTTACTGTGCATCACACACAAATATCCTTGTGCAAATGGGGACAATAAAGATTCGTTATTCGTTATTATTCGGTCAAGATCATCCCTAGGTCACCTTTTTGTGAGGGGATGGAGGAGGGGCGTAATACTACTTTTGCTGTATTTTATTTGATAGCTTTAAAACTAATATGGGATTTTCACAAGGATCTATAGTTTCACCGATTTTATTTAATATATTAATTTATGATTATGAGTATTAAGTAATAAAGTGTCACCTGTTCAATATGCAGATGACTTAGCAATATAGATGAATGTAATTTAAAGAAAAAAACATCTCTGCACGAAAATAAAATATATAACTGAATTATATCAACAATAAATAAATAATATTGGTCATTATATGAATCAAAATGGTCTTGAATTGTCTAAAGAAAAAAACACACTTGGTATTATTTAATAATGGTCAAGAGCCTAGACAACTTCCAAAATTGAACATTGAAAACGAAGAACTCAGTACGTGAAAGAGGTTAAATTTGTAGGCGTATATTATTAAACATACAAACTAAAATAGAAAAGACATATAGAATATATAATACATAAAGCTATCAAAAGTTATACTTTATTGAAAATTACTATGTAAATGTTGTTGTAATTATTATTATTATTATTATTATTATTATTATTATTATTATTATTATTATTATTATTATTATTTTTATTATTATTATTATTATTATTATTATTATTATTATTATTATTATTATTATTAATTTCAAGAGACCTTTGTCTTTCAGTCTATATACATTTATCAATTTGTGAAGTTTAGAAATCTAGATCTGTAACTAGATTACACACAGGATGATGTGAGTGGGAAGCGAAGAAGCCTGTCATATAACACGGGTCTGCTTAGTCTTGGTAATTTGTCACTTACATCTACACTGTTGAAAATCGATCAGCCGGAATACAGCCACCCACATCACTGCTTCGTCGTCAGCTCTTGGAGGAGGCTCGTACTGCAGTTTGAGAACACTTTAGACCAAGGTTAATGGGATTTTGGGTCGCATTGTACTCTGGTGAGATTCATTAATCTGATCTGTGTGATTGATTTTCACACCCGGTGTGTTTCGCGAAACTTTCCCTCAATCGCAAATGCGTGCAGTGTACAGTCTTTGAGTCCCGGAACTTCCTCTCCAGAGTAGTCATGATTCACAGTGAACAAAGTATAATAGCTCATTTGCGCATTGGTTACAAGGTTGTTAGCCTGGGGCGGAGGATCGAACAAGTTGCGTATTGTGTCGCAGTATTGTGAGTTACTGTGTAGTGTTAATGGCCCATATTGTTATACATAGCCCTAGGTCTACTTGCTAAATCTGGTTACATTTAGATCTAATACTTGACGATCGTGGGTAAAACTGTTCACCGTAGTTAATATGTATATATTCACTTCTACAGTTCCGTATAAGGACGTTTTTGAAGATGGCGAGCTAAGGAGATGCGACTTCTTTTAAAATTCGTTTTGATCGTTTGGTTTTCAATTCTGTAAATTATTGTCGATTTTGTGGATTGGCAGTGGAACAACGGGTTAAGGAACACAGTTATTTTTGCGCACATGCCACGAACAACCTTACATTTACTTCTGGGAGAACCATCTACTCAATAGCCGTTTTATTACCGTTCTGACACTTATTAGCTTAATTGTATGCTCAGTTTTTCGTTAGTTCCTTTTTTGAAGATAGATAAAGCTCTTTCTAGCAATACAGTGAGAGTTTATCCTGAAACCAGCGACTTAAAATAGTCATAGACTTCTCAGCGCCTATTTTTATTGGTCAGATTGCAGTTGCAAATGGCTAACGAAATTATCAAAGATCGTACAAGGTATATCTCTGTCGATAGGTTCGCACATAGGTCAGTGGGCAGATAATGTTATTGTCGTTAATAATCACGCGTTTTGGTACATACATTATTATACACACCTACATGGCTAAGCTAGTTCGCGTCTCTCTCTCTCTCTCTCTCTCTCTCTCTCTCTCTCTCTCTCTCTCTTCTCTCTCTCTCTCTCTCTCTCTCTCTCTCTTTCGCTCGCTCGCTCGCTCGCTCGCGTTCTCGTTCTCGTTCTTTATCACTATAAGTATTTTTTTTTATACTTCGTATACTGTATATATAATTATTATATATTTCTTTATTTCTGAGATGCTTGGTTTCCCACACCCAGCTACAGTAGTTGGCATGGCTACTACTAGTAGTATTTACTAGTTCCACACATCAGTGTGTTATGAATCGTTCTTTGGAAATTGCAGTG
Organism: Oncomelania hupensis; assembly: GCA_036898135.1. NCBI lineage: Eukaryota > Metazoa > Mollusca > Gastropoda > Littorinimorpha > Pomatiopsidae > Oncomelania > Oncomelania hupensis. The sequence goes on from CM072518.1 coordinate 24,573,944, forward strand.
ATCAGTCTTTCTAATTATAGCTCTGCCTTCAGTTGTTCTAAATATTGTATGTGTTACACTCAGTTTGATGTTGGTGTTTTCTATCAGTATCTGATTCAGCCCCGATGCTTGAATTCCTGATAGGGTGTAACTCAGATTCGTTTATTCACACAGCCCGTCCAAACAGCATACAAGTCACAAAGTCGACGTATGAAGTTTTCCACTTTTATTCAGCACACATCAACAACTGCATACAATTCTCAACTCAACTCAACAACTTTCACAGCAACTCTTCAAATCACTATCAACAACTTTACTATCAACAACAATCTCGGCACACGATTAAATAACCTCTCTCTTTTCCGGAAAGATTTCGAATACCGTAGAAATGACGCACTGCCACCAATCGAATAAAAGATCGTCATCACTGACTTACGTCATTACACATTTCTTCTCCTTCCGGATCGTTCCTTCAAATTTCTACAATTATCCCGAATCTTCGATCGATAGTAAACAAGCCGATCCAGAAGATTCTACAACAATATCGACTAACGGAAATTATCAACGTTATACAAAGCCTTTCCTAACAACAATGCAAACTCAAATCAAAGGTAAATAAACTCTGTTATTGAATACTTTGCAAATCGAAACGATTAGATCTATCGTACACGCTTCCGACATACTTTCGTACGCGTTTCAACGTAACATAACCCCCCACTCAAGAAGAAATGTACCCAATTTCTTTCAACAACGTTGAAACGTAATGCACAAACAAAGTCCTCAATTGAAACTAATTTAAGACTTTCTGAATACTGTAATTGCGCTCAGCTTATCTACACAGAGTCAATGGTTTTCATCTTCAAATCCGCCTGGATATTGTCAATGTTCACAGTTTATCTACACGGTCAATGTTTTTTACTCACACACTCTGCTGAGGAAGTCCGCACCAACATTGTCTGATCCTTTGATAGATTCTACTCGCATGTTAAAGTTCTGCAAGTACATAGCCCATCTCATGATGCGACTGTTCACAAACTTGGCAGAGTTCAAGTAAGTTAACGGCTTATGATCTGTCTGCAGCACGAACTTCACTCCTTGAAGGTACAGTTCGAACTTCCGGATTCCCCATATGATGGCAAGGCACTCTTTCTCCATGGTCGAGTAATTTTTCTCAGCCCTGGACAGCTTCTTGCTGGCGTAACTGACCGGAAATAGTTTCCCTTCGTGTTCTTGCATCAGTATGGCGCCGATGCCTTCGTCCGCTGCGTCTGTCCTTAAGACGAATTCCTTGGAAGTATCGGGCAGTCGTAGCACCGGATCCTTCGAAAGGAGGTCGCGCACAGTCTGGTATGCCCTCTCCTGAGACGGTCCCCACTGCACTTGGTTTGGACAGCCTTTCCGCACCAGGTCCGACAAGGGTGCTGTGATGGCGGAGTAGTTTGGTACAAACTCCCTGTAGTATCCAGCCAACCCCAGGAAAGATCGCACCTGCTTCTTGGTTTGGGGACGTGGAGCGTTCAGAATCTTGGTGACGTTTTCTAGTAGAAGCCCCTTTTGTCCTTCTTTCAGCGAATGGCCGATAAAGTCTACGTTGTCAGTCCCCAGAATGCACTTACTGGGTCTCACGGTCAGGTTGGCTTCTGTGAGTCGGTGAAACAGCACCCTCAAGGTCTGCAGATGCTCTTCCCAGGTGCGAGTGTGGACCAGCAGGTCGTCCCAGTAACACACGACGTTGTCCATCCCATTAAGCATCTTCCTCATTCCTCTCTTTAGGGTAGCTCCGCTGTTGACCATGCCAAAGGGCATCCTTAGGCACTCGTACGTTCCATCAGGAGTTATGAAAGCAGTCTTTGGTATGTCCTGTTGACGCACGGGGACTTGCCAATAACCCTTGCTGAGGTCAATCTTTGAGAATAATTTACTTCCCGATAGTTGGCGGAAGAGGTCTGCTGCGGTAGGCATCGGCTCAGGGTCGAAGGTGGTGATCTTATTGACCTTTCTGTAGTCGATGCATACTCTGTTGCTCCCGTCCTTCTTCTTCACGACCACGACAGGGGACGCGTAGGGGGAACTGGACTCCCTGATGATGCCCATCTTCAGCATCTCATCGATGCCTTTCTTCAAGGATTCGCGGGCCTTGAAAGGGATCGGGAAGGGCTTGGATCGAACGGGTATATTTGAAGTGAGGTGGACTTCGTGTTCGACCAAAGTTGTAGAGCCAGGGACATCGCTGAAGTTGTGGGGAAACTCGCCCATAAGGTCCTTGAGCTCCATCTTTTGACCTTCCGTCAAGCTTGGTCCTAGCTTAACATCATCGATGCCTTCTTTGCTGTGGAAGTCTCCTAGTTCCAACAGTTCTTCGCTGTCAAAGCTGTCGTCGGTCATAGCTACTGTTGCTGCATGTACAATCTCTGGCGGCCTTTCCACGTACAGCTTAAGGAGGTTGGCGTGGTATATCTTGGAATGCTGGCCGACCTTCACCTTATAGTCGTTGATCCCCACCACGGTCTCCACTTCGTACGGGCCTTTCCACTGCATCAGCAACTTATTATGATCGGTAGGTAGCAGCACCAGCACTTTGTTGCCAGGTTTGAACTTCCTGTTCACAGCCCTACGATCGTAGTAGTGCTTTCCACAGTCTTGGGACTTCTTCAGGTTTTCTCTAGCTATTTCGAGGGTCTGCTCCAGCTTCTCCCGTAGCTCAAACACGTACTGGTAGCTGTTCTTCACCTCTGGGGTGTCTACTTCTTTCGTCCACAGTTCTTTCAGGATGTGCATCGGCCCTCGGATGGTTCTTCCGTACAGCAGCTCGAACGGAGAAAAGCCGGTGGACTCCTGCGGTACTTCTCTGTAGGCGAAAAGTAGGGCGTTGATGTAGCGATGCCATTGTCTGGGCTGCTCGCTGCACAGTTTCTTCAGGGTGGACTTCAGCGTAGCATTGAACTTTTCGACGAGCCCGTTGCACATTGGATGGTAGGGTGTCGTAGTCAAATGCCGGATGCTCAGCAGTCTGTTGACCTCCTTCATGCAGTCAGAGACGAACTGCGTCCCGAGGTCTGTCAGAATTTCTTCGGGCACTCCTAGTCTACTGAACATGTCCACCAGTGCATCTGCTACAGTTTCAGTGTCAATCTTCTTCAGTGGCACTGCTTCTGGGTACCGAGTCGCATAGTCCACTAAAGTCAGTACCCATCGATGACCTTCTTCACTCGGAGGTCTTATTTCGCCGATTAAGTCTAAGGCCACCCTCTTGAAAGGTCGGTCGATCAGAGGCATCCTCTGCATAGGCACTTTCGGGACCCTTCCTCGAGGTATGGTCTTCTGGCAAATGTCACATGATCGGCAGAAACGGCTGACGTCCGCATGAAGCCCTGGCCAGTAGAACACCGCCTGGATTCTGTCTGACGTCTTCCTGATGCCTAGGTGACCTCCCATAATTGAGTCATGCGCTACTTCCATCACCTGGCGCCTTAAGGGTAATGGTACCAGTACTTGACGTAGTGGTTTACCTCCGTTGACCCTCGGGTGCTGGAAGATTCTGTACAGGATCTTGGCCTTCACCTCAAAATAGACCGTGCCACTGCCCTTGGTCACGTGATCTTGGCGGTTCCTGTACTTGTTTAAAGTGCTATCAGCTTCCTGGAGCTGGATCAGCTTATCTCTGTCCACGATGGCAGCTTTAGAGTTGTCGGCGACCTTCAGTGGCGTAGACGTCTTGTCTCTCTTGGCCTGGGCCCTGGTAGTAACGGCACCGACGATCTCTGGTCGGCAGGGCTGAGCCGGAGTAACCACATTGTCCCGTAGCAGCTCTGTAATGTCTCCATCGGGAAATGGCAATGGATCCTCCGCAACTTCGACGTGTTGAGTTGAGGCAGGACTCCACTCTGGATCGGGGTCGTCGGGTCGCCTCGCGCCGTCGATATTCCCGATCATCAAATCATACAGCGGCTTCTTCAGGCAAACCGCTTCGACTTCGCCTATGTAGAAAGGGGTGTTGACATGAATTTTTGCAACTGGCGCTTTCACACATTTGCTGTCGGCCATGAGTGTCCATTTAGAATCGCCAGTGAATTGTTCTTTAGCGATTAGGTCTTCTCTGACGATGACCCCACTGCAGCCAGAGTCTCTTAAAACAGTCACTTCATGATTTCCGACGCGTCCCTTGGAAACAGGCATGTTCTGTACGGTCACAGCTGCGCTGGCGACGACGGGGATGGATTTCCCGTTGGCAAGGAGGAGTTGGCCATCAGTCATGCACTCTTGCACGTCCGCAGGGGTAGCTGTGCGCTCGGTCTCACTCGGAAGAATGACGCTCCCGCCGCACACTTGATGGTCAGATCTACTGGTTTGCCGTTGATTGGAGAACCGCCTCTGCCGGTTGCCCGCCGCTGAATTGTCCGTACTGCTCCGCTGTCCGCTACTTTTGTTTTGAGGACAGTTAGCCGCTCTGTGGTCTGTAGCGTTGCAGGTGAAACAGCCCCTTGAATGCCCTTCCCTGGGAGGTGGCGTGGAGTCCGTCTGCCTCTGGCTCGTCTGGCTCCCTTGGATCTGGTTCCCATGGTTTGCAGTCTTCTGAAAATGTTTCGTCGCGCTGGGTGGCCCCAGGGTTTTCCCATGAGCGATGAGATATCTTTCAGCAGCCTCAGTCACATCTTTAAGCGTCTGCAGCTTTTGTTCTTCTAAGTGGGTCGCTAGGTCCTTGTGACAGGCATTGAGAAATTGTTCCTTCACGATCAGGTCATGGAGACTGTCGTAAGACTTCGTTTCGCCTGATAACTCCACCCACTTGTGTAGATATGACGACAGGCGCTCCACAAACTGCTTTGGCGTCTCGTCTGACTTAGGCCGGCATTCACGGAAGCGTTTACGGTAGCCCTTCTCTGTAAAGTTGTAGCACTGCAACAGGGCCTCTTTCAAGACGTCGTAGTTTTTGGCGTCATCGTTCGACAGTCTGGTGTAAACTTCGAGAGCTTGCCCCGTCAGAAGTGCACTCAGTCGAATCGCCCAGTCTCGAGGTTGCCAATTGGAGCTGTCGGCGAACCTTTCGAATCTCGCCAGATAGCTGTCGATCTGGTCCTTCCCGTCGACGAAAGCTGGCAATTTTGGAGCCGTATGGTCGTTGGTGACTTGTGGCGCATGCTGATTGTTCTGGATACGCGCCAACTCTAGCTGGTATTGATGCTCAGCTTCTAATCGTCTCTCTTCCATCTCTCTTTCTTGACGCCGCTCTTCTCTTTCTTCTCGGCGACGCTGCTCTTCTAATTCTCTTTCTTCACGGCGACGCTGCTCTTCTAATTCTCGTTCTTCACGGCGACGCTGCTCTTCTAATTCTCGTTCTTCACGGCGACGCTGCTCTTCTACTTCTAGACGCTTCTGTTCTAGTTCTATTTCTTTTTCTAGACGCTTCTCTTCCAATTCTCTTTCTCGTATTCTCTCCTGAGACTTGACGTACTCCGTCAGCTGCTTGCCTTTTAAATTCAGTTCAACCCCTTTCTGCCAGAAGTCAGCCATCTTGATGCTTCTGGAAAGTTCTTTTCAAGAAAGTTCTTTTCTAGAAAGTTCTTGACTGTAGAGTTCTTTTTCTGGAAAGTTCTTGACTGTGCTGTACCTTTCTAGACTGTTCTAGAACAGCACGCTTTCTGCAGTAGCGCTGATGCTTGTCACTAGTCGCCTTCGCTGACGCAGGCCCCGCTGTCCTCGTCGTATGCGACGCTGCACCACGCTGGTGTTGATGTACACGCTCCTGTGCTGAAGTAGACTCGACGTCCGTACGTCGCTCTCTCTAATACTGGCGATGTAGCTCCGAGACTGTCCCTCGACGTAGTCTTACGGCAGCAACGTAGTCCCGATCTGTTGTTCGCTCACGAAGCAACTCTTCAGCGACTACACGCCCTTGCAGTCAACCCGAACCTATCGGTGATGTAGTCCCAGTATGTTGGCCCCTCTCGACGCAACTCGTTGGCGGCTACCCTCGATGACTGCCTCTCGTAACGTTGACTCGCTTGTTGTCGCAGTTGAACCCTTGGCTATGGCGTGAATCGCGGCTTGACCCCCAAAATGTTACACTCAGTTTGATGTTGGTGTTTTCTATCAGTATCTGATTCAGCCCCGATGCTTGAATTCCTGATAGGGTGTAACTCAGATTCGTTTATTCACACAGCCCGTCCAAACAGCATACAAGTCACAAAGTCGACGTATGAAGTTTTCCACTTTTATTCAGCACACATCAACAACTGCATACAATTCTCAACTCAACTCAACAACTTTCACAGCAACTCTTCAAATCACTATCAACAACTTTACTATCAACAACAATCTCGGCACACGATTAAATAACCTCTCTCTTTTCCGGAAAGATTTCGAATACCGTAGAAATGACGCACTGCCACCAATCGAATAAAAGATCGTCATCACTGACTTACGTCATTACACATTTCTTCTCCTTCCGGATCGTTCCTTCAAATTTCTACAATTATCCCGAATCTTCGATCGATAGTAAACAAGCCGATCCAGAAGATTCTACAACAATATCGACTAACGGAAATTATCAACGTTATACAAAGCCTTTCCTAACAACAATGCAAACTCAAATCAAAGGTAAATAAACTCTGTTATTGAATACTTTGCAAATCGAAACGATTAGATCTATCGTACACGCTTCCGACATACTTTCGTACGCGTTTCAACGTAACATAATGTATGTATATATATATATGTATTTTTGTATAGATAAAAAGGAGTATTTATGTATGGGGGTGGAGAGAGAACATCTCTTAGACCCTCCCCCTCCCCCTTCCCCTGTTTCATGCAGCAGTTATGGTCATTATTTTAGTTTAAGTTGAAAGATTTTTGCAAATTGTGCAGTTCTTCCTGCAGCTGATGGGGTTATATATTATGTCTTAGCTCTGTTGATTTCTGTTATGATTGCTTTGATCACTGCATGTACCTGCGACACTGTAGTATAGCAGTAAGAATAATTATGACAATAGTAAATTTGTTTAAACGATACATATTTATGAAAATAAATAGCTGTGCTTGCATAGATATCATGTGCATCGAGTTGAATGTAGACTAATTACGTCTAACTATAACGAAATATCTCTCTGTCAGCGTGGATAAATCTTAGTTGGAGGTTATAATTTAAATTAGGATTGTTGTTGTTGATTTTGGGAGCTGGGGTGTGTGTGTCTCCGTACTGGTAATTGAAAGTCCACTATTGCAAGAAAGCTACAGTAATCAGTGTTACAGCCTTGCTGTGCCAGCTGTAATAAACTTTTTGTGTGTGTTATAAAATAATTGGTTTTATTCTCAGAAGATTCCTAAAAACTTGATATTAGTTTGTAAACAGTTTTTTTTTCCAATTTCACGAATACACGCATTCGTTAAAAAGCCTTTCTTATACAATTACACAAGTTAGACAGAGAGATAACTTGAAACACTGAAAATGTAAAATACACAATAGTTGGAACCCAACACCAATATACGTTTTGTAAATTTTATGGTTCTCTTCTTTCTCATTCAAGGTTGTAGAATAATAATTAAAACGGAATTCATGAAAACTATAAGTCCTAGAGTAATAACAAATAAAAGAACTATTATATAATCTTATTTTTCTCTGAAGCCATCCCGTTTGCGGTCTGACAGAAAATTACATTTATCAATTTATGAAAATATTTTATGCATTTACAAAATTAGTTTCAATATTATATTTCCAACAAGTAAATTATACTATATATATATATATATATATATATATATATATATATATATATATATATATATATATATATATATATATATATATATATATATATATATATATATATAAATTACCTTGTGTGTCATGAACAAAATCCAGTCACCACAGTGAAGAACTGAAGTAGCCTACACAGTAGGCCTAACACTATTCCCGAGTCACACTGAATAAACATTCACTCTTTTTTCAGTCTATCGTTCATTCCACCGAATCCACTAACACACCCTATCATAGTCCTATTTCATCCAATCACAGACACACTCAGATGCATACGAGAACAGCATTCTGTAAAAGGGTTTAAAAAAAACCACAACAACAGCCTTCTGTTCTCCAGTCTTTATGTAGCTGAGTCTCATCACCAAAATATTAATGAAGTAGGAAATATAGTACCCACGCAAAGCGAATACATACGCTACGTGCCTATGTCAACAGCCGTCGCTTGTGTCCTAACTCTATAAACACGTGATGTATACACAAATGTAAATATTTGCCAATTCACTTCGTGACACCAGCCTATGTCTGGATGTGGACTTAATTATTAGGTCTTCAATTTCCTACTCTTTTCATATGTACGTTACTTTGGTCACTACTACAAGTCCACCCGATACTGACCTTAGGGTAAAAAGCTGCAGTAATCAATATTGCAACAGTTAGATGTTGATGACCAATCCATTCCAGGAAGGAAATTGCAATGAGTTTATTTATTTTTATGTTTTTTCCATCGAAATGATAAGACAATGAAACCACACATACAAACGCTCGCGCGCGCACGCACACACACACACACATACACACCCACACCCACACACACCCACCCACACACACACATCTATTAAAGCTACACAATGAGTGTGACAGCTACGCGTATGTTAGAGGGAAGATCCACAACATGCAGCGGTAGCAAGCTCACACATAAACACACATAGGTTTACAACCAACCACCTCAAAGAAACTGTCTGTGATGATATTCTGGGGAAGATACGTTTATCTTACTAGGGGGTAAGACTTATTGATAGATGGGCGATGGGCTACCACTATCGATCGTTCTTTTTGTCATAGATTTGCCTTGATTGTAGACATTGATTGTAGTTGGATAGACACACGTAGAAGTGAGAATGCATTTTTCGGCCCTGCTTGCACCGTAGTCAAACCCCTGATCACCCGTTTTTTGTACTGGACACTTTTTGCACTGTGGACAGTTACCATTAAAATAAAATAAAATAATTAATATCATAATTCAAATTTTATTACTATACATTGAACGAACTGAAAGCTATAAGTTTACCTTGCATGCAGACATTGATTTTAGGTTGATCGTCACATGCAAAGATTAGCCAAACAGCTGATCACGCGGCGAGCGGTGACCACTATCTCCACCCACTCTATCCACAAAGGGTTGAGTATCGTTACTACCAGCACGGCACGGCACGCCCGCGTGTGGCAGTAAAGACCTTGATGCTAGAACCGCCGTCACTATAGCTGGTTTGCTCGTTTTTCTTCCTTGTCAATGGTTAATAGGCTATTTTGCATTGTTTTCCCCAGTGGAGTGGGTGTTTTCTATCACGCTTTTTTTTTTGTTCCGAAACATTCATTCTGTGTTCAAGAAAAAGTTGCTTTAATATGTGGTAAAAAGCATATTTCAGAATATTAATTTTCTAACGAGATTGAAGGAAATACCATAACTATATTGCGGCCTTCTACAGTCTTCGATTTAATAACCGTTCGTGTTAGGGTCGGTGTTCAAATAGGCCTAAAAGGTGCGTCGAAAATAAAATCGATGTATGATTCGTGTTAGTATAGTGAGTCTGCAATGTATTCACTATTCAAAGAACTTTTTTTTTCAAGATCGATAAATGGAATAATATTAATACGCAATCCAGTGTACTAAATGACTGTAAAGTAAATTGAATAACTGATTGAAGAGCAGTTAAAAGAAGATCGACGATGCTGAAAGAAAAGAGTATTCGTGGTCGGATGCGTGTGAGAATATATATACCAATACTCCATAGACCGTGTCTTGCGACACTATGCAATCTGTGTCGAGCGTTCGGAGCTCGGCTAAATCTGTTAATGCACCGTTGTATTAGTACTGAATCTACCGACTATCGTACTATTTAGTTCTATGTAAACACACTGTATTTGTATTTCGTGTTTTACGCTCTGTAGTTGTATCTTGTGTATGTACATTAAGATAACTCTTCCGCCAGGTGAACGAAATCAGTCAGTTCTGCTAGTATGATTGAACCTGGAATTTACAGAGGACCTGGATATAGATTTTTATATCATATTTATATAATTATTTTACAGACCATTTTCTGCGTTGTACTATATGCGTAAACTTTAGGTGTTTCATTTACTTCTCTGCCGGAATAACTACTTGGGCCCGGCAGTACGAGAATGAATTAGTTGAAAAACGCGCTTAAATGTCTCCTCGCCGCGAGGGCCTTTTTTTTTATTATACAGACTTTGCCAAGTAATAAATCATCAGTGCACATTTTCATTCTTTTGTATAAAGACGCCGTGGAGAGTATTCCTCGAAAATACGCCCAGGAACCTTTTTGTACAACTAGTGTCCAGAACATGGTAAAAGTCGGCAGAATGTTGTAAACCATGTACCTCGAATGTTTTCTTGGCGTGGAGTTGTACGCGGTACAGATCAGCTTTGGATGGGATTACAGTATATGACTGTCAAACAAATATTGACTGTTGATTTCTTCTCTTCTTGACTTTAGATTTTTTTTCCCTCTCATGCTCATTCATAGTTGGCACATCTAAAATCTATGACATTCGTTTGAAGTGCGATTTTTGTTTACATTCATTGGCCTACGTCGCGTTCTGAATACGTGGTGTGTTATTCTTTCTTCCTCATTCATTCTGGATTACTGGACTGTCTTCTATTCAGCAGGTTGGTAAAGTGTTTTATTTGATATGCAAAAGTCACGCTTGTACTTAAATGGATAGTATATAGATTGTTTTAAAATAAATACTCCAGGTTAGTAGACCTGGACATATAATATGTGCTGTCTTTTCTCTAGGTTATTTTTTTTAATTACTTTAAAAGTACTTATCTGGATTATCTTCTGTTCAACAAGGTGGCAATGCAGTGTATTTCTGCTAAGTCGTGTTCCTGTTTTGAAAGGCTTAAAAGCTAAAAGGTACTTGCTCGCTTCTTCTTCTTCTTCTTCTTCTTCTTCTTCTTCTTCTTCTTCTTCCCCGTCCTTTACTACTACTACTACTACTACTACTACTACTACTACTACTACTACTACTACTACTACTACTACTACTACTACTACTACTAATAATAATAATAATAATAATAATAATAATAATAATGAATCGTACTTATATCGCGCAAATCTCACATTGTGACTCATTGCGCACCCACTCGCATTCATCCATTGTACATCCTGTCATTACAACACATATAACATAATATTACAATAAAATAAAAACAATAATAATAATAATAATAATTATTATTATTATTGCCTTTCCATTGCATAAGGTGATATATAAAAAAAACACATTTGGCCAGCTCATGAACTTTATTTATTTTTTATTTAATATTTATTTATTTATTTATTTATTACCATTATTATTTATTATTATTATTATTATTATTATTATTATTATTATTATTATTATTATTATTAATTATTATTATTTTTTGTTGTTGTGTTTTATTATTATTATTATTATTATTATTATTATTATTATTATTATTATTATTATTAGGGTTTACCCTCCTCTCCCTCCTCGTCCTGTTCCTTTTCTTTTCCCATTTCTTCCTTTTGCTATGTAACCTATCCAGCACAACACAATACAACGTCACACTATTTTATTACCCCAACACGAATCACAGAAGGCACACAATCGCATTTTAAATTCATATACATACATTCATATAGACAATAATCCACTTTTATCCACATCACACTCATCGTAAACATTCCATCTTTTACCAACCTATTGATTGATTGGGCTTCTGAGGTCGGTGCCTTCGCAATTGAACTAATTGCGATCTTCAGGGTTGTCAGCAGATTCTGGGGTGTCAAGGATTGGTGAAAACAATTTGTCTCGTATTAAATAATTTTTTTTAAACCCGGTTTGGAGAAGAAAGGTTAGGTAGTGCGACTCGCTTGTTGAATCGAATGTAGACGTGTTTTATTGTTTTAAGCTGTTTTTTGAGAGAGAACAGCGGGAAGATGAACATTGTTGTGCTTCAATTATAACTTCAATTTTCTCGTTCGCTTCTGCCGTGCAGCACTTTCATACACATTTCTTCGGCGCTCACTGGAATCCGTAAAGTGTGTTGTCTGGACTATAATGACCGTTTTAGCTCTTTAAGAGGAACGTTTTCAGGTACTTGGACCATCCCCATTACTTGGTAAGGGGCTTCTTATTGAGACTTGACGTGTTAAGCCATTCGTTAAAACAGTCTAGGCAGCCAAATTCTCCCATTAGAAGTGTATATGGCTAGGACAACTAGTGCTTTGACCACTGTGGAGGATAATAATCAACTTAGCCCGCGAGTGGGGGTGGATAGGAGGAAGAGAGAGAGAGTGAGTGAGTGTGTGTGCGCGCATATATGTGTGTTCGTTCTTTCGTTCGTGTCTGTATGTGGCTATATGAAAACGGAACAACTTGCCTCAGTTTGGTACAAAGTGTAGGTATCTGTTTAAAGCCAGCTGTTTAGATTGCCTAGCATGCCGCGTGAGGTTTTGCAATGGCTTTGAACCTTTTGTCACAGAAGGCTAGTTAGACCCTGCACTAAGGCTTCACGCCTCAGATAGTTCAGCCTGCTGTAGCCTTTGTAAATTAAAATAGCTGCCTAGACGACACAAGTCAGTTGTGTGCTAAGCATAGGTAGGCAGTGACCTCATCCTGCTGACGTATAGCCACCCCCGCTAGAGTGCGCCACATGTATCGGAGGAGATTTTCGCGGGCTTTGGCTGACCGCAAGGCTAGGTAGTCATTCTTTGTCTGAATCTCAACCGAGTAGGACGCACGCTCGGAAAAATCTCTCTCAGGAAGACTAAGCAAGTGTCGGGTGAAATTCATTCATCGAAGTATAGCCACAGCCTGACATTGTCAAAAAGACGAGCAGACTTGTTGATCCAATTCAGGAAATAGACCACAAGAGTCAACCCTGACATTCGTCCTGCAGGGGAACATCGAGCACTGAGCTCCAATAGCCCAATAGTCAACAACCAAGGAGGAGACATCATCAACACACCTCAACGATCCAGCTAAGTGCCATAGAAAACATATACACACACTGATCTAGAAGGACTGCAATAGTCCACTCTCCTGAAACCAACATTAGGCCAACCAGAACAAATAGCCCAATGATGAGACAGTAGCAAATATCAAGAACAGTAGCAGCATAGACCCATCAAAGAACTAACTATTCGAAGTGAATTTGGACATTTAAGTTAATAGATTGTTTAGAGAATTATGTAAACAGGAAATAAATGTGTGATATTTACTGTTAACAAGTGGCTGGACTACCTATGTTTCATAGCCGTGTGAGAGCTAGTGTGCCAGTGAATCTTTTACCATTTTCGCCCTATCTCTATAACCCTATCCGCACACAGACCAAGCTAAACATATAAATGTACATGTATTAAGATTAGTCACAGGGTGATTTAACTAGCCGATCCCCGCAGACAAAGACGAGTGGGTAATAGCATTCCATTGTGCAGAGCCCAGTAACAATAGACCCACCGTCACACCTTTATAGATTAGCTGTCTGAGTGCCAGCGCTTATAGCCAAGGCCAAAAGGGAGCTGTTGTGTACCCTTTACCTGGAATTGTTTTGTCCATTGGGAATCGCTGATATATAATTACGAGAGTGATTAACTACCCCTACCTGAGTGCCCGTGCTTAAGGGAGAACAGTCACCATTTACCTTGGATTGTTCTGACTATATACAGCTTACTTTCGCGGCTGATTTAACGGCCACCGTTTTCTATTGGTCATAGAGAAGGGCACTTATTTTAAAATCAAGACTCAGGCGTACATGTTTCATTTTGGTTTAAAAGATTTTTTGTTAGGGATGTCGGTTGAAAACAATACAAGCTCCAGATTAAAATACGCCGATTCATATTTTGTTGTACAAAAGGAATCTGTTGTTGTTGTTGTTGTTGCATCAATTTTTATTCATCAGATTAACATAAGTTGTACTGATAAATCTTCCTTATGGCCTTGTAACTGGAAGATTCGTGGAAGTTCACGAACCTTAGGTCGAGGTTCTCCGATTCCGAAACTAGGTTCCTTGAACGTTTTGGACAGATAAAAAGGTTAATGAACCTAGGTTCGTGATCTGATAACCTCGAATAAAGGTTCGTGAACTTCCACGAAGTTTCCACGAACTTGCCAATTCAGACATTATTGTTTCAGGAGTAGAATATCGCTATTTTCGTATCTTTTCTTCATTACCCTTCCTTATTTTATCTTTTCGGCGTTGTTGTTTCTTGTCTCTTACCTTCTTCTTAAACACCGTATTTGTGCAAAACCACACATCATTCGTCAGACCCGGGTACGAGGGTCTATACAATATTGCAACAACAACAACAACAACAACAACAACAAATTAGTTGATTTCACCATATCCATACACACTTTAACTCAGGCCACGCACAACGGGAAGGCACAATTCCCTGTTAACACCCAATCCTCACTTCCGTATTGTCATTCATTAAGCTTAACCTACCCGGGTAGGCTTACATTATACCAAGGATAGCCGTGCGTTCAATCAACCGCGACGGCCAGTCTTGCGTAACGGCTTGGTTTTTGACTCGCATGCATAGCAATATACTAACCCAAATTTTGTTCTTCTTCAGATTTTTTCAAATCTGTGCGAGATGAGACCTAAATAGTCCAAAATGTATATGGGGGAACAAAATGTCTGTATGCCGCCCGCAGGTCTGTCTGTGCAAAAACTTTAAAGTTGCTAAGTACTTAGAGTCTATTTAACTACCACAACCATACTTGAGATCTCGAAAATAGTCAGTGAATAAATGACTTTACTTCAAGGTCACAGGGTTATCAAGTGTTAGTCAAAAAAAATTTTAACATTCACAACATTTTCATCTTTTTTTTAAGGTTAATAATATTGAACCTATGATTCTTTGATGCATGATAGATATCAATGAGACACATATACAATGCAGATTTGACCTACCTGACTCCAAGGTCAAGGTGAGCTCCAAAGTCGGTTTGTATAGGTACTTTGAAATGACCTTAACCCTAAACTATGAGAACTGTTGTATTTAGAGATGATAGATTGATCTTTAAAATGTGTTCCTGTTTTTGCGTTTATCTTGAAGATCAAGGTCATTTTAGGCCGTCGGAAAAACATACAAATAATAGGCTATCGTACAGTGGAATGGCTGTTTATTTACTGTAACCCATAATATGCACCAACATTGGGTTATTTGATCAGACATGCATGAGAGATCACGTTAGGGTCAAGGTCACTGAAGATCAAGGTCACTAAAAATCAAGGTCATCTCAAGGTCACATTTTTTGGGCATTATACCGTAGTAATAATAATAATAATAATAATAATAATAATAATAATAATAATAATAATAATAATAATGTTCGTCATTTGTAAGGCGCCTTAGCCTAAGGATCAAGGCGCTGGCCGATACAGGATCTAACTCAAACCGCCCGAGACGCCCACCCGCAGCCTTTGGGCGCATGGTCTGACGCCCGGACAACTGAGCACAATCCTGGGCAGCCAGGGATGGGGGGAGAAGGACCAAGTGCATGCTGGGTGTGTTCTTGTTACCGGCACTCACCCGTCCCGAAGGAGTAGGAAACGGGAGTAAAGTGTCTTTCCCAGGGTCTTTCCCGTAGGTCAATGTAATCTCAAGTTCAAGCATAGAAAGATTAAAGTCGGTATTACTTTGCATTTTAATGCCACCGTTTCATTTTGTTTTTTCTGAGCACTCATTTTCATGTTAAATATTTTGCCAGTTCCATAAGGAGCATGTGAGTCATATGGGCTTTGCCCTCCTAGTTTAAACCGTGTTGAGTATTACGAGACAAATACGCGTTCCCCGCTTGGTTATTTAGTATTCAACTAGCAGTTATTACCCGTGCAAATAAATTTTTGATGACCCAATTGCTGGGACTGATATTATATGCCCGTGTCAAAAATTTTTCTGGAAGTAACTTTTTTTGTGCATTCTGCAGCATTTTGTCATTTTATGTTTGTTTTTATCTGAAGAAGAGCAAAGCACGAAAATTCATTTGTCTTGTATTGTTGTATAATTAAAAGTATCTATTATATTTCTTTGTTGTGTTGCTGATTTTATGCCCGTAATAGGTTATCTTTGGGTGTCCAAGCTGTCAGCCACTGAGTGAAGTCAAATTTATTTGAGACTATAATGTTCCATTGTAGCCTACATAGTGTATAGTTTATGTTGTGGTGTTAGTACAATAACTACATGTAGGAAATATATTAATTGACTGAAAGTGGAAGAAATTGTAAACACAACAGGAACTGCTAAGTATTTTGAAAGTAAAATACAATTATAAGTTTATCTTTACTCTATCATTCTATGTCTCTTTTTAGTGATTCACCACTGACAGTGCACTTCAGCCTTCCACTTCCAGAATCATAAACACAACTAAGATATACAGTATATCAAAGATACTTTTAATTAACATTAGCTCGAAAATTAATTCACATTGTATAAAAGTATCTTTGATATAATAATCTTTGTTGTGTTTATGATTCTGGAAGTAGAAGGCTGACGTGCACTGTCAGTGGAGAATCACTAAAGAGAGACATAGATTAAAGATAAACTTATGTATGAATGTTATTGACTAAAGTAAAATAAATTGCGTAACACATTGCATTAATTTTATAAAGTTCTTTTTGTGTTTATTTGTTAATATTGGTGACAATTGATTGAACGTCACAATGTGTTGGTTGCTGACTTTTGTACTGGGATGCCATTTGAAAATAGTGTCCAAAACAGCTAAATCCTCCAACGGCAATGTGGATAAAAGTCTGTTGTTGACGGTGTCGGTGGCGTCTGGCAATGACGCGGCCGAATAAGATGTACTGGTCGTTGTGGGCGATGACTGAATATTCAGTGGTCCTGGGAAATAAAAATAAACTGCGTTGAAATAATAGGCCTTATCTTAATCAACAAACTCATTTTTTTCCACTGCTACGTGTCTAATCGCTTGTTTTTGTTGCCCCTTCCCCTCCCCCAACTTTAAAAAAAAACATTCTTTTAAAAAAACTGACAGTTTAAACCAAGCGCCTTTCCCAAAAATGGCCTATTGTAAAAAAAAAAAAAAAAAAAAAAAAGTTTGTTCATTACACATAAGACAGTGTAAAAGGCCAAATTATAGTGTAACAGCGATTATTGAATTATAAACTTGTACATGTATATGATTTTGAACTAAATGCCTAAGTTATTATTCATTTATCTTTGATTTGTTTGTTTATGTTTTATTAATTTATTTAGTCAATATTCATTTATATTTTATTTATTTAGCCTATTATGCAAAAAATCGACATTTTGAACTAAGTGCCTATTGCGAAAATGGCCTATTGTGAAAAACGGGTGTTCATCACACATAGGACAGTGTAAAAAGGCCGAATTACAACGTAACAGCGATTATAGAATAAGAAACTTCTACATATGATTTTGAACCAAATGCCTATTGCGCAACATTAAAACACGAACCCAGTTCCACATTTGTCCCAATTCTGCAAAAAAATCAACAGATAAGAATAAAAGGCCTAAGACAAAACTAAAGCCCTAGACGTACTACATGACAAACTTTAAACTGCATTTAACAGCAATATAACACAGATGAAAAGCTCTATCGAATGCATACTCACCACAAAAAGAAATACTCCAACGGCAATGTGGGCAAAAGTCTGTCGTTGACGGTGTCAGTGGCGTATGGCAATGACACGGCCGAATAAGATTTACTGGTCGTTGTGGGCGATGATTGAATATTCACTGGTCCTGGGATATAAATATAAACTGCGTTGAAATAATAGGCCTTATCTTAACAGAATCGTAACTTTTTCCACTGCTATGTGTCTACTCCCATGTTCTTCTTGCCCACGCCCCCCCCCCCACTCCCCACTCCCCCCACACCCCCTCTCCCAAAAAACCAAACAAAAAACAAACAACAATATTTTAAAAAAAAATCAACTGTTTAAACCAAGCGCCTTTTCCCAAAATGGCCTATTAAAAAAAAGAGGGGTGTTCATCACACATAAGATAGTGTAAGAAGGCCGAATTATAATGTAACAGCGATTATTGAATGACAAACTTGTACATATGATTTTGAACCACGCGACATTAAAACGCGGACCCAGTTCCATCTCTGCCACAATTCCGCAAATAATAAACAGATAAGACAGAACTTTTATTTATTATTTAGTAGATGTATTTTTATTTTTGATTTATTTATTTGTTATTAACTTTTATTATTAAATCTATTAATCTAAATTAAATTAAATCTATTAAATTAAATGTAATAATAAAGAGTGAGATAGATAAAATAGAGAGAGGGATGTATAGATAATAAAGAAAAAGAGAGGAGGAGAGTGAAATAAAAAACAAATAAAGGTGCAAGTAAAATGCAAAAAATAAAAAAAAATTAAATAAATAAATAAAAATAAAATTATAGCACGGGTAGTAATAACTGCTAGTTATTATATTCATTAAAGGTGGGGCTGCGCGATGATATTTTGGTCGATTTAGCATATTATTTGCACATCCAAATAAAACACTATACCTTATGACATTTCAAGGCATTTGAGTGCATAAAGACATCGAGTATAATTTATAAGGAAAAAAAAAGGTTATCTCTGAAATCATTAAAGCACTTGAAAGCAAAGAATATCTAATGTAATTCGTTGACTATGTGATTCTTATCTTCTAACACAAAACTGTCGCAAGCGATTTTTTACTTGTGTACCCCAATTTAGGCGACTGCATTAATTTATCATTATTTCTCTCTCTCTTTTTGCTAAATCTGTGTATTATTACTTGTGACTATCGCCCAACATTAGCTTGCCTATTGCCCAATAACATAAAATCTCTAGACGTATTGACTGACAAACTTTAAACTGCATTGAACAGCAATATAACGCAGATTAAAAGCTATATAATGCATACTCACCACAAAATGACATCCTCCAACGGCAATGTGGGCAAAGGTCTGTCGTTTGACGGTGTAGGTGACGTCTGGCATTAGTGGCAATGGTGTGGCAGAATAAACTTTACTAGTCGTTGACTTGATGACTGAATATTCACTGATCCTGGGACATAAAAATAAACTGTGTTGAAATAATAGTGCTATTTTTAATAAACAGAAAGGGTAAAACTTTTGTTTCCACTGCTACGTGCCCACTCTTCTGGCCCTTCCTCCCCCCCCCCCCTCTCCCTCTTCCCCCACCCCTCCTAAGAAAACCGCAAGCGTGTGCACGGCCTAAACCACAAAAGGAAAACAAATCGACATTTTGAACCAAGCGCCTATAGCGAAAAGCCCATTGTGATAAACGGGTGTCCATAAGACACAATAAAAGCTGAATTACAATGTAACAGCGATTAATGAATTACAAATGTCTGCCTACGACTTTGAACCAAACGGCTATTGTGCGACATTATGTTTGCCCCCATTCCGCTAATGAATAAACAGATAAGAGAGAATGAAAGGCCTAAGAAATAATAAAAGCCCTAGAGGTACTGAATTACAAACTCAAAAGTGCGTTTAACAGCAAAGTAACATCGATTAAAAGCGATTTGGAATACAATACTCACAACAACGAAATCCTTGTAGAAATTGTATCCGGAAATGATGGCAGGCCGAAGGGCAAAAATGATTGGTTGGTCTATTCTAAAAATACCGTCTCACACATGTGTTTTGCAGTGTTTTTCGAGGCAGTAAAATGCAAACTAAAGCCGTTTTGCAATCGAAAAGAATGTTAAGTTTCGTTGTATCGGCAGCACGTTATCGAGCGGCGAATGGCAAAACTCGCGTGGAAGCAATTATACGGACAGTTCAGCTGTAATCTGCAAAACTTCGAGCAAACTGAAGCTCAAAGCGAACTTCACAACAAAGTCGCTGCTTGGCTAAAACGGCCCCTCGTGATCTGAAACGGCTGCTCGATTAATATATAGATGTAAGTTTTTATGTTGTTAAATTGAGGTTCTTGTGGACTTTTGTTTTGTGAATTGGATTTTTAGTATTGTGATTGTCTGGAAACATTTATTCCAGCTATACTTACCTATGAATGTTAATACGTTCGACGAGCTGTCGGTAACTGTAGTTCCTTTTGACAGTTTTAAACTGTAGGCATAGTCTTTGAGAAAACATTGCAACCAGAGACAGGAACATTGGAAGAAAGAACTGCAACTCGAAATAATCATCCATAACGTCAAAACAAAAAAGGAGTTTTCAATTTGGATACGAAAACGTTAGAATGGTCATTCCTTTGAATCTAAAGTTTTGAAGATTCCATCACAATCGGTGCATTATGTCGGTCGCAATAGGTCCTCGGGGCATTTTGAGATTCTCAGTAGTTCGCCTCAACACTGCACTTACCCCACCCCCCTTATCCCCCCCCCCAAAAAAAAAAAAAAATAAAAAAGAAGAAGAAGAAAGCATGTCTAATGCATGTTGTGTGACATTGTGTGCGTTTAAGTCATTTGAATTTCATCGTATTGCATGTACACACTACGCTGCTGCATTCCAGTACGAGTTTATATAGTATTCCAGTACGACTATATTGAGTTAGATACTGAAACGGCCAGCGCCTTGAGCAGCTCTTGAGCTTAAAAAGCGCTATATATACGACTGAGCAGTGACACTGGTAGTCCAGTATTAGGTAGGCCAATTTGTAAGACTTAGTACTATTACTGTATGCACTGTTAGCGCAGGTTACGCAAGCATTCAACGGGTACTAAACTGATAGAAAACTTGGTCATTTAGGGTTTATCAGGCGCGAACCTGTGTTTAAGTCTAACCTTTTAAAACTATAAAAACACCGTTTTTTCATACTTTTATCTTCCTTCTCTGTTTGAGATTGAAAGGGCTTCTAGAATCACACATTTCCGCATCACAGATCCTTGTCAAATTCCCAATGAGTGTTGCCACACCGGAAAATAAGATTACACGTTATATAATCTGTTTCCAGTTTCTCAAGTAAATGTAAGATCACGCACGGACGCGCGCACGCGCACACACACACACACACACACACATTGACAATTTATTCAGCATTTTCGAAAGAGCATTATTATACAAAGCATCGTCTTCTGATTGAGATATAACATTGAACGCAATAGGTGCATGAAGAAAATGAGCTCACAACCACGCTTCTCAAACACACACAACCTTCAGACTTTCATAATAAACACAGCTAACATGGATATGAAGTATGGACAATTATAATAATTCCCACTGTCGCTGTCTTTCTCATTTGCTCTTTCTCATTCCTGCTCTGTTCTATCAATCTGCTATACTATCGTCTTCTTCGCTAGACCAGTCTCCTACCTTTTTTCTTGAAAACTCTTCCGGGACAAGACTCCTTGTTTGTGTATGAGGTCTGTTGGATCAGCTTGGGAATATTGGACGCTTTCTGCCAGGTGGTCACTAGGGCTTCCTATGATGTTATTATTTAGCAATGTAGGCATTTTATATGTATGTGTTTTCTTGATAATTTATAATGATGTTTGTATTCTATTTTGTTTTTGTAAACGGGGGTTCGATAAGTTGGGGTGAAGCCTCAGCCGTCCCCTGCGTGGGATGTCTATTGTAAAGTGACTGGCTGGTGGAGTGCATTCCCATTAGGGTTGTTTCAGCAGATCTTTTATGCGGATTGGGGGTTGTCCGGTCCTGATTTGGCTCGGAAGAGTCCGCTGGACCTAAAGCAACAATTATGTAATGTAATGTAATGTAATATAATTATTATAATAATAATAATACGAGAACTTAAGAACGCGCACATATCTCACTCACCACAAGGCGAGTCGAGGTGCTCAATGGGATGATTAATTGCACTGTATGGGCAAGTTTGAACTTATTCCATTATAGCAGAAGTCAGTTGTTTTTATTTCAATGAGTGAATGAATGAATCTTCCTTTTTTTCTCTCTTTCTTCTCTCCCGCTCTCTCTTTCTTCCTGTATCCTACTCTCTCTCTCACCCACTCACACACACACACACACACACACACACACACGCATACGCACATGCACCAACAGTGGCACTGACATGTGTATGACTAGATAAGCATGGCTTCATAATGGTAAAAAATACTACTGTATACTATGAAAATTAACTAATGTATGCTTATCACCACAATTAGCCTAAGTATAGCTGAACACAATACCAATAATTATCAAAGCTTTCATCATTAGAGATATTTTGTTCAAAACACACTTTTTGCCTGATCTTAAGGAAAACTAAACCGAAATTCACCCCTTTTACTTTAATATGGAAACTTGAACTACTGCGAAACATGTTAGATCATTCTCAAAGGTCAAGTCATTGTGCTTCACCAAATTCTAAACACGTTTTGCGCTGTATCCCAAATTGCCTAACCTGATTTTTATAATGTTTTGTTTGCGTAGAGTTCACATCGGGACTTATAATTACATGTTTTCCGTTCCTTTTGCCTCGTTAAGCTAAAGCAGAGTCACGTCAAGGCCCCCAAAAATTAACACTTTTGAAAATGCTTTTTGGGGGGGCTATGTTCCTGAGTGCCTAGAAATACATTTCAATGGCTTGACCTCTTGCTTGTCTTGGCAACATAAGAAAGTGTTTGTGGTAATTATTATGGTATACTTTAACAAAGATGGATTCATGACAGCAATATTTTTCTATGCCTCTGCCTGGGAGTTTCATGCCGTTTGTTACGATTGAGAAGCGCACGAGAGTTCCGAACGTTTTCTGTTGCAAAGCATGCTATAATAATAATAATAATAATAATAATAATAATAATAATAATAATAATAATAATAATAATAATAATAATAATAACTTTTGATTTGATTATGCGCTGTTGCTAGAAAAAGCTTTGTTTAATGTTGATAATTTTCGTCGATCGATATTGTTATAGTATTGTTGAGACTTTTCTGGAATTGCTAGTTTATTGTCGATCGAAAGTACCAGATCTGTCTTGCGACAGCTTGTAAACTGAGAATGTTCTACGACGTAAGACAGTGCTTGGTTCCGGTGATGATTTTTATTTTGATTGGCTGTTATTGGGTCATTCTAAGTTTCTCTGGATTGCAGAGAGGCTATATAAATAATGCACTGTCTGCTTGTAAAAGAAGTGATTTTCGGAAAGCGATCTTGTATGCAGTTGTTGGTATTTGCTGAATACATTTTGAAAACTTTATACGACGATTCCTGCCTTGTTGCTTAGTGAACAGGTTGCGTAGATAAACGAATTCGAATACAAACTGATGTCATAGGAATTTCTGCCTTGCTTTTGCAATAGTATATGAATTCGAGTTACGCATATCAATAATCAAGCATCGGGGATGAATGGACTATTGATAAATACGTGTAACACCGTTTTTGACTTTTTATTTCAATAGGTATTTGCTTAGTTACTTTAATAAATAAAAATAACATTGCTCTAGGTTAATTAAAATCTTTTTTATCGTTACATTCGTCTGACCCTGTGGTTTCAGTCTTCTTCTTCTTCTTCTTCTTCTTCTTCTTCTTCTTCTTCTTCTTCTTCTTCTTCTTCTTCTTCTTCTTCTTCTTCTTCTTCTTCTTCTTCTTCTCTTCCTCAGAAAATATAGATCTTTCATAATAACATTTCTAGTTCGTTATTAATATTAGGGATAGATGGCTTTGTTACTTAAAATTATTTTATTTTGAATAATTGTGGGAGTATTTTGAAGGTTGTAATTACAATGTTGTGTGTGGGTGTGTGTGTGTGTGTGTAAATGTCATTAGTTTTTCTCCGTGTTAAGAACCTTTTCTTAGGTTTGTTAATTAAAATAACTTCGTGTATAACGATTTTTTCCTTCCACCGTCACCGATTCAGTATTCTTTTAATGGCGTGCGTCTCCGTCTTTCATACGTTTTTTTGCTTGGATGATGTTTTCCTGTTGCGTTGTTGTTGGTCAGTGGATGCATTGGTATTTGTCTCTTTGTAATTATTAGCTTCCCAATGTTATTCGTTCATTTATTTATTTTAATGTATTATTATGTTAGGACTTTCGTTTGTTGTTGTATTTAAAGACATCTTTTATTTTTACCTGGAAATACTTTGAAATAGTTGGGTACCAGAACGAGTCAAAATGTCGGCCTGTTAATCCGTTGGACGCCATATCTCAAAAACCACTGAACGGATTTTATACTCAAACATCTTTAAAATATTGCATATAATAGTGGCCTGCCTCCCGTCCTATCATATTCGCGCTACCGCGAAGGTCAAGTTCATTGGAGTCATTTTGTTGCTAAATACGTTTTGCTCAATATCTCAAAACCTGTTAAGCGATTTTGTTGAGGTTTTAAAAAATATATATTTGGTATACAGATACTTCAAAACATGGGCCATTCTTCTGTAGCAAAAACATGGGCCATTCCTCTGTAGCAGTCCGGTTGTCGATCAGTCGGTCTGTCGGTCTGCTGCGCCGAGTTTCACTTTTTAAATGTTTATTTTTAATCAAAACGTCAAAACATACTTATTGGTCTTATCTCAAGAATATCTTAATACTATTGATTTTCACTTTGCAGATACTTCAACTACTGCTAAGCATGTTAGATTAACCATCATTCATATTGATTCACTAGTTTTTAAGCAAGTTTTTTGCGCTTATCTAAAAATTGGCTGAGCTGATTTTAATAAATTTTTGTCCTTGCAGAAAGTTGCAGAAAGTTCAGACAATGGCCTATAATTCCATGTTTTTTTATGCTGCTTTACGATAAAGCCAAAAAAAAAGAACACTTTTGAAAATGCTTATTTTTTGGCTATGTGTGTGAACGTCTAAAAATACATTTGAATGGCTTGCCATCTTTGCTGTATTTTTAGCTGAACTTCGCTGTATGCTGCTTTATTTATTGTAATCAGTTTGGAGACTTGTATTGATTTCTTGTCACTCTTTCTTTCTTATTTATATCCTATCTATCTATCCTATCCTATCCCGTAACTCGGACAAATGAACGCCAGAATAATACGACACTAACTAGGTAAATAGGTTGATGACTTTACGACATAAATTAAGAAACCTACCTTAGAATAGTAATGGCAATTTCAATTTTGCATCTTATGCTTTTACATGAAAGGATTTGCTGTTCAAAAAAGTTGATTTGTGTAATGAGGTCCATGTGAATTTTGTTTTTTTAGGATTATGTTCTACGGGTATCTTCTTTTTACAATATCTGGAAATACTTCGAAATAGTCGGGAATCAGAACGAGCCAAATATCGATTAGTCTGCCGGGCAGTGGACATATCTATATCCCTGTCGGTCAGATCGAATTGTTGTCCAACCTTCATTAGAAAATTCACTAGGTTAGTGGTTTGACACTGAGCGAAGCCATCAGGGCTGCTGAGGACAGAGAAGGATGGAGTATGCTGGTTAAACGATCATCTGTGGTGCCCCTACGACCTCCGAGTTACGGGACAGGATAGGATAGGATAGTGGCCAGCCTCCCTTGCCATCTTATGTGCTTTACCACAAAAATCAAGGTCCCTGGGAGGTCAGTTTGCTTTTAAACACGTTTTGTTCAATATCTCAAAAACAGCTGAACCGAATTTGTTGATATTTGCTATAAAAACATGTACTTTAACGAACCGACCAACCGACCGACAACAAGCCTGCCACGAATTGAATGGCCAAGCTTTGAGTGTCAGTCCTGTTGTGGGTCGGTTGGTCGGTCCGTCATTCCGAAATTCACTGTTTATTGTTGTTTTCAAAAACAATTGTGTTGCCTTATTTCTTGAATGACTGGCCCGATTTAAATCATTTTCTCAATGCAGTAACTATCATTCAACCTTTTGATCAAAGGTCAAGATCCCTGAGGTCATTTATATGATATAGACGTTTTGCGCTTTATCATATTTGGCAGAACCGATTAGATAACTTTCTTACAGCTGGTTCAGATAGTGGCCTCTCGTTCAATGCACGGGCGCTTGTATCTGGACACTCGAGCGCCTATGCCTGTGACGCGTCTCCCTTTAGTTATCTGTATTATAGATAACTAAAGGGAGACGCGTCACAGGCATAGGCGCTCGCGTGTCCAGATACAAGCGCCTGTGGTTCAATGCTTTCATTTTGCTTCTTTAGAACAAAGACGATCTACAGCATCGCCGCGAAAATTAATACTGTTGAAATGATGATTTTTAGCTATGTATGCGAGTGTCTGGAAATACTTTGAATGGCTCGCCACCTTGTTAGTTTTTCATCCGAGTATCAGTCAGTTATATGGTACTAAAATACTGTTTTATTAATATGGATATTTCTGATCTGTGTGTTTTAGAAGGGGCAGCCAACTACAGTAAGGGAGTAGACGCAGCTGCAGCAGCAGAAGGCAAGAAAGTGAGAGAGGAGGAGGTCCGGAAAGAACGGAAGGCGGAAGACGGGAGTGACAACAAGGAGGCAGGGCTTCCTGCAGACAAATCACATCTCGGTCTATTTACTGACCGCAAGGGTGCATATCGCTGTCTTCAACAAGAAGGTTAGTTGTTTGTGTGTTTGTTTTTATATTATTTTATTTGAGTGTTTGTGTATGTTTTGTTGGTGTTTGTTTGGTTTGAGTTTATTTATTTAAACTATGCTAGTTTGTTAAATCTCTGTGTGTTTTGTATGTCTTTGTGTCTGTCTGTCTGTTTGTCTGTCTGTTTGTCTGTCTGTCTCTCTCTCTCTCTCTCTCTCTCGCTCTCTCTCTCTCTCTCTCTCTCTCTCTCTCTCTCTCTTCATCCGTGGGGGTGACGGGGGTTTCTGTCTCTCTCTCTTCACCCGTGGGGGTGCCGGGGGTTTCAGTATAAATAGTATCCCCGCTCTCTGGAAATGTAGTACTTTACATTCCCACTGTCGCTGTCTTTCTCCTTTGTTCTTTCTCATTCCTATTCTGTTCTATCAGTCTACCATACTATCTTATTCTTCGCTAGACCAGTCACCTATCGATCCTTAGTACTATTTTATTCTATATATTTATTAATGACATGCCCCTTTTCCTTACACAAAATGTTAACCTTTATCTATTTGCTGATGATTCCTCCCTCCATACTCATAATACAAAATCTACATCAGGTGGAACAAATTCTTCAAATAAGCATAACTGGTGTTACATCAATAGAAGGAAATTAAATCCTAATAAAAGCAAAAGTATGCTTCTCACTACACGACAAAAACGCCAAAATTGATCTTTTTTTCTAAAGTTAGGGTCGTACAGTACAGTATTGAGCAAGTTCATGAACATAAGGTGCTAGGCATAATAATCATCGATGATGATTTTAGCTGGCGGTCACACGTTAACCATATCTGTAAAAAAAAATTCTAAAACCATTTTCTTTATAAATAATGTTAAAGCTGATGCTTTAAAATCTCTTTTCTTTGCCCATTTTGTGTCTCAGTTTAATTATGCATCGATTATTTGGTGTAATGCCTGTGACGCTCAAATTAAACATCTAAATAGTCTTCATAAAAGAGCAATCAAGATAATTTTTAAGTCTTATAATATAAATACAAATATTACAGCTAATGAGAAATATAAAGAACTCCGAATATTGCCACTTCAAAAATAATTTATATTTAATACAGCTATCCTTATGTTCAAAATCACACACGGAGAAACGCCGGCATTTCTTGATACATTTTTACTAAGCCATTTGAGAGCATAGACTTCATAATTATAAACTATCCCTCCCTTTTATTGGTTTAAATAAAAATAGCCTATCATTTAATGGAGCTGCTGTATGGAACTCTCTCCCTCTGGAGTGTAAACATTGCGACACACTGTTTTCTTTCAAATGTAAAATTATGTAGGCATATGCGAAATTAATTAGAAAAGTTATGCATATTAACATATATGAGAACACAGTCATTCATGTAATTATTTTTATTATTAATTTATTATTATTATTATTATTATTATTATTATTATTATTATTATTATTATTATTATTATTATTATTATTGTGAGTGATGTGAAGATGGGTGGGTGTCTACAATTGTTTAAAGATAATGACGAAGATGATGATGATGATGATGATGATGATGTGTGTGTGTGTGTGTGTGTGTGTGTGTGTGTGTGTGTTTAACATGATTTCCAAGTGAATGTTAAAGGTTCTTTATTAATTTAACTTGTTAATGGAAAGATTGGAAGATTAGACTTATTGATTAGTCTAAAATCCCTAATTAAAAAAGTTTCTTTTTCCTTCCTTCTCTCTCACTCCCTCTCTCCCCCTCCCTCTCTCTCTCCCTCCTTCCCCCCCCCCCTTATCTCCCTCTTCCTCTCTCACCTTCCCTCCCTCCCTCCCGGCACTCTCGGTAGTGTTGTGTTAAGTCGCGTCATACGCTGAGATCAAAGAAGTCTGACTTCACTTTTCGACCCACTAACCTAAAAGAGATTTTTTTTTAATACGAAAGGGTGAGGGAGAAGAGGGTAAGATTCTAATTTTATAATTATATTTTCTGTCGCCTTTAATTTTACCAATGACTGTGTTCGCAGTCTGTGGTAACACTAATATACAAATAGTTGAAACATCAGCATGTTTGGGGTAGTGATGGGGAGGGAGGGGGGTCGCGTTTTAATCAGAATTTAAATGAAGTTGGTTTGATATATTTTATAAGTTTGGTCTGCGAGAGAACATAATAACGAGAGTTTAAAAGACATGATTTAATGTACTCAGTACCATTTGTCTGGACGTGGGGAAAACATTGTCAGGATTAAAGTTTAAACTTTGTTTTTGTCTGCAACACAATTGTATCAGCTGTACTGTGTGGTCTGATTTTATAATCTGCCTGCAGGAGGTCGAGTGGAGTGATTGTGTAAGGTGGTTATGTACACTTTGGATCCGATAATGTTGATGCTAATATAATATAATATAATATAATATAATATAATATAATATAATATAATATAGATCTAGATGATTGATCTATAGAAGAAAACTGTTATTTATTTTCCACAATGTAGCTGTTCTCATCTATTTTTAATGTTAGTAATCCTGCACTTTTGATTTTCATGCGAACTACATTACTCTTGTACGTTTCTTTTGATTTCTTGATGTACGTCACCCCCTACCTACTCCTACCCCCCCCCCCCACACCTGGGGGTTTCTGTATAAATATTATCCCCACTTTCTGGAAATGTAGTGCTTTAAATTCCCACTGTCGCTGTCTTTCTCCTTTGTTCTTTCTCATTCCTATGCTGTTTTATCAATCTACTATACTATCTTCTTCGCTAGACCAGTCACCTACCTTTTTTCTTGAAAACCCTTCCAGGACAAAACTCCAAATTTGTGTGTGAGGTCTGTTGGATCAGCTTGGGAATATTGGACGCTTTAAAGTGACCAGCTGGTGGGGAGTGCCTTTCGTGTTACCACTAGGGTTGTTTCAGTAGATCTTTTATGCGGATCAGGAGTGAGTCCTCTTTCAGCGAAATAGTGGTCTTGATTTTGTTGTCCTGATTCGGCTCTTTGCAGTCCGCTGGACCCTGTAAGCAATGAATAACTAACTAACTAACTTGGAGTACGTCGTCCATTTCCTTGATTTCATGGTGGTGGAGATAACAATGTTTTTTTAATTGTTGTTGCTTTTGTATTTCCATACTTATCTACAAATCCATCGATCCGATTTTTTCCCCTTTATGAGTTTATCAAAACACAATTGTCCTTTTCAATAATAACTGAACCGACGTTCGTCACTTTTACTTTGCGGATACTTTAACTACTACTAAGCATGTTAGATCATTCGTATTTGTACTTTCTCAAAGGTCAAGTTCAGTGTGCTTCACCATTTTCTAAACTCGTTTTGCTCTGCACCTAAAACTTGGCTGCGCCGATGTTTATTATGTTTTGCTTTCAGATTGTTCAGATCGTGATCTATCATTCCATGTTTTGCTGCGTTAAGATAACGTCGAGTCACGCTACCGCTAAGAAAATGAACACTTTGGATGAAGAAAAAAATTTGGGCTACGTGTGCCAATGTCTAGAAATGCATTTGAGTGGCTTGCCATCTTGCTTTTACCTTAATATAATACTCTGCCCTCCGAATTACTTCACTGTCGGTAGTGTTTGTGCTTCGTTCATACTTAAAATGGCTTAATTTTGGTAATGGCTTCTTGCCAGACTTTCTTTCTCTCGTACCACTCCCCCATCCCTCCCCGTACTTCCAGATTCAGTTTTATGCGCCAGCCAGCGCAACCTGCTTTTCTTTGTTCTTTTCCTCGTTCTTGATCCATCCTGGATTTTTGTCGTCTTGTACAGTTGTATAGTCTCCGCAAGAAAACTTTGACCACACTTTCTGGATTGTATTTTGAGGCTAGATTAGAAGTCTATTAGGTTAAGGCTTCGCAGAGCGTCACACTGGCCCCAACCTTGCGCTGAAGATGTTACGGCAGAAATCCATTATCTTTGATAAAACTGATGGAGTTCGGTTGAAAAGAGAATACTATATAATATGTCACGTATGTAAAATTTTGGTCTGGTGTGCACGGGGTCCGTTTCTGTCAACTGCGAGTTACCGAGTTTGTACGTTGTATGGCCCTGGGATAGAAGGTAGCCGCCGCAGCAAGAGAAACAAGTTGGCGATCGTTCTTGCAAAGATGACCCTGGTAAAATTGCGAGTTCCTTGAGGATCCTGTCTGTGACCAAAATCTGTACTGGAACCCCTTTTCCAAAGACCGTTGTATTGTGAAATGAAGCTTGAGTTTGATCCGTTGAAGCAACTAGTATCATAATGCTTTACGAATAGCTATAGCGTTCATCGTACTTGTATCCCAATGCAAGAGGGGATCTGGTGAAATGAACGTAAAGTAACTGTACTTTTTTAGTATTTAAATATATAACGCACTTTCAATTTAAAAAGCTGATTCTCAAAAACTTTACCACGACTGAAATCAGATTTGAACTCAAGCTTACCTCAACCTGCGCATTCTCTAATTCCATGAACGACTGGGCCTGATCACCAATCGACTTGTAAACTAGAATGAAATTGTCTTTTAGTAAATTTAGCCCTTATAGTGTATAGAAGTGCATACAGGTCCATATGACCACCTTTCTTTTATTACGATAAAAGACTAAGACGTTTCGTAAAGGGTAAACTCTATCACGTTTTAAGTATTTAGGGGAAAGTTCCGAAAAGTTTCGTTCTGAGACCCCTTGCCGACAAAAAGTAATGGATATGCAGACTATTTGAGACTGCTGGTGGTATTTGACTCTCAAAGCGACCTCGTATAGGTAGAGATACACATTACATTTGATAATGTTGTTAACTAGTCCCGGTGGTAAGGAAGATATTTGCGTTGGTGTTTTTTTTTTCTACCTTGGAAAATTACAGTCTTTTTAAATTCACAAGTTTTCTGTCCTTCCTCCGCTTGGAATGAATGAACATTGAAGTTTAACACCTACACCCACCATTGGCGATATGGAAAACCGGGATAACCACACCAGGGAACAAGGGGTAGAGACTTAAATCAATACTGAACCACCAGAACAATCATATTGTAAAATGGACAGTTAAAAATGGCCACTTTTTGGTTTGCCCAACACGGACTTCGAACCTGGGTCATCGGTTTGCCAGGCGAACGCTCTACCACTTGAGCTACGGCGATATGACCTACTTCGAATTGCGGTGGCTCAATAATCTTAACTTTGCACTGAGCGTGCGTCGTCGCCGTAGTCATCATATATATGTTACCGGCACTCTGTGTATTCAGTCAATGCGTGTACTGTCCAAACAAAAGCAGTCAATTCGTGTTTTGCCTGTGACCACTAGCCAATACATGTAATGACTAAAATTTCTAGTCAATGCGTGTATTGTCTTAATTTTGACCCACTTAAATACACACATTGACTGGCTGTTCATTTTAGTCAATACGTGTTTCGCTCAGTCAAGTCTTTTGACAATGTTACAGAGCACATGCGATCGTAGAGCATTAATTATATTACACAGAAATTTGATGATCTCAGATCATAAACCTTGAGATTTGTTAAATAAATCACTACGACTTCGGCGAAAAATCACGTGATGACAACTGCGATTTCAAACCGCGACAAAACCACATCGATCATTCTTTCCAGACTTGTTTTGCCGGTTCCTCGCCACAAATGATAGATATGAACGTAAAAGTAAAATATTTTTTGAACAAGCTGGCCGAAATTCTAACGACGAAAGATTTCAGTTGCCTGGAGAAGCGATGATTGACGCCCTCACCATTATCTGTAACAAGATCTGGTATAGTTGGGAGTGGCCTACACCATGGATCCAGTCGCTAGTCATCACTTTTCCCAAAAAGGGTAACCTTCATGATTGTGAAAACTATCATCAGCCATCCATGCAAAGTCCTCCTGAAAATAATATTCAACAGGTTGAAACCCCAAGCGGAACTAATCATAGCCGAAGAACAAGCAGGATTCAGGGCAGGGCGAAGTACCACTGAGCATATTTTCAACCTCACCTCAGAATAATCTGCGAGAAATATCTACAGCACCAACGACATCTATATCATGTGTTTGTAGACTTCAAGAAAACTTTTGACCGAGTCTGCTCGGTGGGCAACACCAGCCCTAACATAATTGAAGTCATCAAGAGCCTGTATAACGAGGCGACCAGTACAGTCCTCCACAACAGCGACATCAGGAATTGGTTCAGAACAACAATCGACGTGCGTCAATGATGCCTACTCTCTCCAACACTCTTCAACATCTTCCCGGAACGCATTATGATAGATGCCCTTGCGGATCACGAAGGCTCAGTCAGCAATCTCCAATCTCCGTTTTGCGGATGAAATTGATTTATTGGCTGAAGAGTTGATGGATTCACTGGAGAGGAATAAGAAATTGAACAGCTGGTACAGAGGCTTGACACCACATCCAGAACCTTTGAAATGGTAATAAGTGCAGAGAAGACCAAAATGATGACCAATAACAGCAAAGGCATCATCAACACAGACATCAAGGTCCAAGGCCAATCCATCAACAAAGTCCTATCCTATTCTATCCTATCCTATCCTATCCCGTAACTCAAAGGTTGTAATGGCACCACAGAATCGTTTAACCAGCGTACTCCATCTTTCTCTGTTCTCAGCAACCCTCATGGCTTCGTTCAATATCAAGCCAATCCATTCTCGAATGTTGTCCTCCAACCTCTTTTTCTGTCTCCCTCTTCTTCTGCCTCCTTGCACCGTGCCTTTCAGGAACGGTTTGCTAGGTCTGATGCTCTGGTGACGTGGCCATACCATCAAAGTTTCCGTTTCTTCACCACTGTGAGCATGTCATCATGTTGTCCAATGGCTTGTGTCAGCACATTGCAAAGCTTCAAATATTTAGGAGCCATTCTATTAGACAGTGGGTCCCGATAGGAAGTCATCTCCAGGATTGCACAAACAACTGCTGCCTTGACAAGATTGAAGCCAATTTGGAAAGACAGGACCATCAATCTACACTCCAAGGTAAGACTGCTGCGCTCCCTTGTCATCTCCATCTCCTATGCGTTTGCCAAACATAGACCCTCGCAGCAGATCACAACGAAGAATACAAAGCATGGAGACTAGGTGCAACAGAGGACTTCTGGGCATTTCCTATACCCAGCACATCGCTAATGACGAAGTCCGATAGACCACCACACAAGCCATTGGACAACACGATGATAAGCTCACAGTGGTGAAGAAACGGAATCTCCAATGGTATGGCCACGTCACCAGAGCATCAGGTCTTGCAAAGATCGTCCTGCAAGACACGGTGCAGAAAAGCAGAAGAAGCGAAAGACATAAAAATTGGTGGGAGGACAACATTCGAGAATGGACTGGCTTGACACTGAGCGAAGCCATGAGGGTTGCTGAGGACAGAGAAAGATGGAATACGCTGGTTAAAAGCTCCTCTGTGGTGCCCCAACGACTTTCGAGTTACGTGATTAGGATATGATAAGCTTAAATCTTGATATGTGTAACTCGAATTCGTTTATCCACGCAACATGTTCACTCAGCAACAAGGCAGGAGTCGTCGTTTTACAGTTTTTCAACTTTATCGCGCAAACGCCAACAACTGTATACAAGAACGCTTTCCGATAATCGCTCCAAAAATCTCTTTGTCAAGCAGACTATGCATTATTTGTATAACCTCTCTGCAAACCAGGAAAGCTTAGAACATTCCAGAATGACGCAATAACACCCAATCAAAATAAAGCTCGTCACCGGAACTGTCTTACGACATAGAACATTCCTCAGTTTTGAAGAATTGCCTAGCTTATTACCAGATAGGTCTGGAACGGATCTCTCTCTCTCTCTCACTCTCTCTCTCTCTCTCTCTCTCTCTCTCCATATATATATGTACATGTATATAAACACACACACACACGCACGCACACACTCACACAGTCATCTTCTGGAATTACTTCTTAAATAAGTTAGTACATCTTGACAACTATACCTTTGTTTTTATCAGTGATAATTTAGATTCAATAGACTCTCTACATAGAAATACAGTTGCTGATGGTTTTAGACGAATCGTTTTCTTTAACGAAAGAATAATTGTTTGTGTTGATCCTTCATTATTTAGTCAGATAATACTAGTCTTGTCTTTTGTATTATGTGGACTTGACAAAGTGAATAACATTTTCAGAGCGGCCAATGAGATCTGCTTGCTATGGTACGCACGCAATAGATCTACAGGTGCTGGGTCTACCTGGATCTTTCCCATTCATGAAGATTCTGAGTTGTTGATTTGTATGGCCGTTTACAGTATTATAATTCCCAAGGGGATTATCATCTTTTTATTCGTGTCAGCGCGTTTCATACAAGAGTATTATCAGTGTCATTCCCAAGAGGACCATCTTGTTTTCATCAGTGTCTTTCTCCAAGAGGATAAGTATCGTCTCTGTTTGTGAATTCTTATATTGACTGTGTTTCGTATTCGGAGAAATCATCAAGTCGGCAGTGTGAGAAAGATTGTGAATTAAGAAACTACTGTGTGGTATCAACGTGGGATTTTATCATTGACTGTGTATTCATGATTTTCTGTCATCTGGAAGTAACTTATTTTATATTTAGTCGAACAAATCTCTTCGCTTGGAAATGTGTGTGAGATTGGATGAGTATTGTTTCTGATTGCATGATGTGTGGTATTTGTTTTGTTCTATAACGTCTGAATCAACGGACAAAATGGACTTTATGAATGTGAATGAATTGAACGGAGAGCACGCATTCTTCCTAAATCTATTTCTGACTGTCTAATTCTGTATTCTCTAAAAGTGTTCAGTCTGATATTTTTTTAAACGAACATCCGCGACAGTCATAATTATCATTATCATCATAGTCATCATCATCATTATTATCACCATCATCGTCATCTTCATCTTCTTATCCCTCACCCGCACATTACCAACAACAAAGTTTTAGGTATCATTTTTGTGAAGAAAAAGGGAAAATTAAATCTTTTTTTATACTCCCCTTTTAAAACCAACCCCCGTGGACTAGACTGATGAGGCAGAGATAATAAAACGAATTGTTGTCGGCGTGCTTCTTTCTTTGTGGCTTCAGACACTAGTTCGGTTATTTCCAGAGTTGCGCTTTTTTTTTTTTAAACATAATTTCTCTCTCTCTCTCTCTCTCCCTCCCTCCCTCCCTCCCTCCCTCCCTCTCTTTCCCTTTCTCTCTGTTCTCCGCTGAAAAAAACATTTCAATTATTTTAACTTCTATTTTGTATGGTCTAGCTAATGCATGCTGATGATAGCTTTTGTTTATGGCTAGATAAATCGCCTAATAGCCACTAGACGTGCGCAATTATTGCAGTGCGTGACGAGTGCATCTTATACTTGATAAAAATTATATTTTCCTGCAGAAACACAACAACGCAGTTCAAGTGAGAGCAGAACAGAGAGTTGTTATGGCGAGATGGGGGAAATTCACTTTAGGTACAGACAATACCCTTGAACAACATCTTGTACGTGTAAGGTAGTTTATTTTAGTTTATATCTGCTTTAAAACTTTAACTTTTATTATTGATTTGATTTTATTTGCAATTTATTGAAATTGTGTCTGCATATTTACCACATTTATGTCTTTTAAAGCTAAAAGCAATAATGATGTATTGAATATTGGTGTGCTGGGTTCTAAGCAAACTGATCAGCTGATTTCATTGGCTTAGTATAATTCGTATAACTAAATGAATTAAGTTGTTAAAATGTATTGTTTTTAATTCAATTTGCTGATATCTGAGCAGTATGCTTTATTTTCATTCGATTCATACTCTCTTGAGTTATTGTAATTAAATCTGCTACTTTCTAAGCTACATACTTATTTCATTCGACTCATTCACCCATCCCATTCCCCTCTCCCCACCCCTCCATTTGAAGAAGTTTTTAAAAGAAAGTAGACTGGATTAAATCAAACCGGAAGGATGGGAGGGCACAGGGATGTCGCCATGAAACGATAGTTTTGACATAATTATTTTGATGGATGCGACGTTTGCTGAAAGTCTAGACTATGTTGTAATAATACACGCAAAAGAACTTTTAAAAATAAAAGTGCATAGACAACACAGGATGGGACTGGACAGGGGGCGTGTGGGCAGGAGAGACGGGATCTGAGGTCACCATAGGCAAGTGATAGGGGGACAGTTTTCAGATGTTTTCAATGTTGCCTGTGTTAGCATGAATTATAAGACACTTGCCCTTTGGGCTGTACAATCGTCCATTTTGGCTTCTTCACAGAAGTCACATCTCGCTGCTTGTCATCGGCTCGCTCTCAACTCTTTCATTTTTCCACGTCTTCACTTTTCTCCTCTTCCTCCTCCGCCTCCTCACAACTCTTTGTTCCTACTAACAAATCCTGTTCCTCTCTCCTTTCCTTGTATGGATAAAGTGATACCTTTGTCTTAACAAGACTGTGATGAGGCAAAGCGGCGGTGAAGAATGCCTTTCAGAAAATGCTCCAGATAATGCGCCTTCAGAGGGTATCTTGAAGTACGACGTCGACAGATAAAATGTTTCTTTGTCATCCTCTGTCGCTTTCTAATCTTTCCTGCTCTTACCTCGCCTTTTTAATGTTCTGCTTCTCCTTTTCCCCTTGTTACTACTACACACATTCGAACTTGGGTTGACATGCTTGATGCATCGACGCACTTTGTAGAGTGAAGGGTTGCCTTTTTGGTGGCTGTCGCGGAATTCAGGGAAGCGTTTACACGTGTAGTTGAACCGCTTTCGTTGAGAAAATAGATGGGTTGCACTGAAAAAATTAGACATCTTTCTCTTCGAGCATGCTTTCTTTGTGTGTCTGTAGCTTACGTGATTTGGTTGTAAAAGCGTTTATAGTGTCCTGTTTGCCTAACTTTCACTGGTCTGTTGAGTGCGATGTACTCTTTACTTTTGCTTCTTTTACAGAAATCTGTATTTACTATGCCTTCGAAACAGATCGAATCCTATTGTAACATTCGCATTGCATTGCACACTAACCTATTGGTTGTACTCGTTACTTTCTCTAGTAAAGACAAAAGAAATGAACGATTTAACGCAACAGGTTTTTACACGCCTCTGTTTTCCTCCTCCTCCTCCCCCTTCCAGTGGATAGCTAAAGTTCTCTCTCTCTCTTCCTCTCTCTCCCTCTCTCTCCCTCTCTCTTCCTCTCTCTCCCTCTCTCTTCCTCTCTATCTCCTCCCCCCCCCCTCTCTCTCATATGCGTGCGCGCACCGCGCGCGTATCCGGACACATCCACGATTTGCTGCAAGACCTTGACCTAAATTTCAGCATGACTTGCAATCGTCACGGTTTTTCGCCTCCACATCCTTTTTTCCCCAGGCTTGCTTATCCAAAGTATCAAGGG
The DNA here is from genome assembly GCA_036898135.1 of Oncomelania hupensis. Classification (NCBI taxonomy): domain Eukaryota; kingdom Metazoa; phylum Mollusca; class Gastropoda; order Littorinimorpha; family Pomatiopsidae; genus Oncomelania; species Oncomelania hupensis. The sequence goes on from CM072518.1 coordinate 24,611,678, forward strand.
TCAGCGGAATAAATCCCTTGTGGGCTATGTAAGAGAATCGCGCTCTCGCAGATCATTTTACTGCTACCGGGTGAGAATGATCGTCTTTAGTCATTCTTTGTGTGACTGACTCTCTCTCTCTCTCTCTCTCTCTCTCTCTCTCTCTCTCTCTCTCTCCCTTTCTCTCTCTCCCTTTCTCTCTCTCTCTCTCTCTCTCTCTTTTCTCTCTCTCTCTCTCTCTCTCTCTCTCTCTCTCTCTCTCTCTCTCTCTCTCTCTCTCTCTCTGCAAGGCCGTTACGGTTTAATCCGAGCAACCAAAGCGTAAAATGTAATCTCCTGCTTGACTTAAGGGATAGTGGAAGAGAAATTAAAGTAGTGTGTGGCGAAGAAGATGGGAAGGCCCAGGGGATGAGAAGGGCGGGGGGGGACGTATCGAGTGTTTTCATCCGTTGTGCCTTCACCAACCTCATCGAAATCTGTCCTTGAATCATCATGAGGATGAAGCAATAGTAATGGGCATATAGAGTGGAGATGGTAGTGGGTGACTTTCATACACCTACCAGATGTTTCATGAATCGTACATGTTAAATCACCCAGCTAAGAATGTCCTTGTTTCAAAGTGATGGAGTCAAGAAGTTTTTAACATTATTCGAGTAGATGTTATGGATTTATTAATGTGGGATTGAGTTGAAAAGGGGGTTGTGGAGAGGAGGGCGGGCGTTGAAATAACAGTTTAACATATATTTTTTGTCGGTTTTTTTTCTTTGTTGTTGTTGTTGTTTTGCTCAAACCAATCTCGGCAATAGTGCTAACAATAATCTTTGATTGGCAACGACGGAGAGTGCAGACAAACGACAGAGACATTTACTGGTTGACTTGCGAACAAACTGCAGCGGCCTTTGATCTCTGAGGACTACATTGCAGTTAAGCTCGTCGTCATTAGATCGTGTTTTATCTCTCACTGTCCCGCCGTCGCCGTGTTTGTGTCTGATCGATGTTGCTTCCTTCCAACCAGCGTTTGTTTTGGTAAGTGCTGGGATTTTATTTTGGTCAAAAATTAGGATTTTAAATGCTGGTTAGTCAGGCGAAGCATTGAGACGAAGTTAATCTCTCTCTCTCTCTCTCTCTCTCTCTCTCTCTCTCTCTCTCTCTCTCTCTCTCTCTCTCTCTCTCTCTCTCTCTCGCTCTCTCGTGTGTTTGAGTTATATGATCTCCAAGTTAATGTTAAAGATTCTTTACTATTTTAATTCGTTAAAGAATAGATTGGAAGATAGACTTAATAATTAGTCTAAAGTCTTTATAAAAAAGGTAAAGGTAGTCCCATAGCCTTGTGGCCGTAGGGGAGCGTAATGTTGAAGATCACACTTATCTTGGGCCAGCGTAATGAGGGTGATGCCCATCTCTCTCCTCCGCTGCTTTACCTTCCCCACCCTTAAGAGAGTAGGTACTCAGTCACAGTTAAGTCAACTGGGGGCGTTGTTATTTGTCGCTTCACGTTTTGCGGTCACCCATCCAAGTGCTAACCGCGCTGGACGGTGCTTAAAGTCTTTATCCCTAATTTAAAAACACGTTTCAACCTTCACAAGTCTCTCTCTCTCGCTCTCTCTCTCTCTCGCTCTCTCTTCCTCTCTCTCTCTCTCTTCCTCTCTCTCTCTCTTCCTCTCTCTCTTCTTCTGTCTCTTTCTCATCCCTCCCTCTCTGTGTGTGTCTCTCTCTCATCTCTCCCTCTCTCTCCATCTCTCCCTCTACCCCCTTTCATCTCCATCCATTTGTGCAATTGGCAATTGCCTAAATTGTTTGGATTCTCACTGTGTTACCAAACCGTTTGTGTTTGTCTCTGATCGGTATTTCTTGTTCTTTGCTGCCAGCGTTTGCTTTGGTAAGTGCCCGGAATTTACCGTTGATTCGCGGTCCTCTTGCTAGAAGTAGAAGCAAGAATTTTAAATTTACCTAAGCCAGGCGAAGCATTGATTGAAAAGGGAGAAAATCTCTCTCGATTGTAGTTCTTTGACCTTTAAAATAAAGTATGGACACGTTGGTGTTTAATGCGTTTTTTTACGCTTCAATCTTTAATTACCTTCCCTAAATATTGCACTTTATGTAGGCCTACTAGTATTTCTAGTTTCTAATCCACTGTAGACCGTGGTAACTTGCTATTGGCAGTTGGCGCAATTTTCTTCTTCTTTATACTCTTTCTCCTTCTTCTTCTTCTTCTTCTTCTTCTTCTTCTTCTTCTTCTTCTTCTTCTTCTTCTTCTTCTTCTTCTTCTCCTCCTCCTCCTCCTGCACCTCACTGTAGACTTCTAATCTTTAGTTAATAAGGTTAAGCAATAATAGGCAAAAGCTAAAAAAAAGAAGAAAAAAAAATTATTTATAACAAAATAAATTGCATGAAATATTTTCTTCTGTCTACATAGTTTTTGATCTCGTTCTTGAAAAGGAGTGGGGTGGGGGAAGGGGGGGCGGGAGTAGGAGATTTGGGCAAGGGATGCCGAAGTGTGTGCTATGGTGTGTTTATTAGCAAATTTATTTTGTCTCACACACGCGCAGCATTTATTATTTTATGTTTTTTTTTGAGAGAGAGAGAAAGAGAGAGTGAGAGAGATGTTTAAAAAGGTGCCTTCTTCTTCTTCTTCTTCTTCTTCTTCTTCTTCTTCTTCTTCTTCTCCTCCTCTTTTGACCCTATAAACAATGACTAACTAGCTTCTTCTTTTTCTTCTTGTTATCCTTTGCTACATTTATTACATTTATTAATTTATTGAAGACTACATTGCGCACATTAACAAAAATACAACTCAAGAGTTCACGTGTGTGTGTGTGTCTGTGTGTGAAAGAGAGAGAGACAGACAGACAGACAGACATAGACAGACAGATTTGAGCTACCTTAGGGTTGAGATACGGTATTGGGATTATTTGTTTATGGTGTGGTTCCTCTTTCTATATTAATAGTAAAGTAATGTTTTCCATAATTTATTACAGACTAGTTCCGGTTGAGGTGGATTAAAGATAGTAGGCGTTCGTGAGATGGAAGTGGAGATAAGGGAGGGATGACGTCTTTTTTAATTTTTTTTTGTGAATCATTTGATCTTATCCCTGGTATTTGGTGTCCTTTCTATAGTATCTTGCGTAATTTATAAAGCTGAACATGCCCGTAACTAAGACGGAATGAATGCAGCATAGATTTGATTTATCTTTTTCAATATTCAACTACATTCTGTGGTTACCCTTTATCGTTCTTTCACAATTTGTCAAAGAAGACATTCGTGGGAATTACAAATGGCAGGCGGAATACAAGTAATGGGGGTGCGGTCGTAAATAAAGCGTGTACGAAACTTTTCCTTTTAGATGCTGGGTTGGAATCAAGATTGTATTTGTTCTTCTATACGACGAATTAATCAAATCTTTTTGTTCGACCTTTGACATTTTTGAAGTTTCATGTCTGCATGCTGTGTCGGTCTGTCTGTATGTCTTCCTGTTTGTCTTACTGATTTATTTATTTATTTATTTATTTTTTATTATTTTAAGTCTTTGTCTGTTTGTGTGTTAATAGATATTTTTTAATGGACATAGCTACATAGTTACATGGCTGAATAGAAAAAAAAAAGAAGAAAAATAAGAGATTCTTAGAACTCAAATAAAATAGCAAGATACAGTTGATGACAACACATTTACACACTCCGACCATATCTAGATTAAACTAAACGTGAACGCATATTTGCTCATACAATCAGCTTCGACTTCAAGGTTTGGAACGAATCTGTAATCACTATCAGAGTTATACACTTAGACCCACTCTTAATCTGCCCTATTTGAAACTATTATTGTATACCGCTGTTATCTTGCTGTGGCCCGGGTCAAGGTTATCTGCGTTAACTGTTTGACAACGTGCATGTTTGGTTAACCATTGACGAGAATGGAATAAGTGCGGTGAGTGATCTTGGAATGCGTGGCGCATTAATTTTGGAACGAAACATTGCGTGTCCCTCACATAACTGGTTTGATATACGTTGCTGTGTTTTGAAGAGTGTGTGGGTGGATTAGGAGACGTGGTTTGGCTGCATGGGTGTGGTTGCTTTTCCTATCTTGTGTATATGTGCGATGGTAGGGATTGTGTGTTTGTTCTTTTTGTAGTGAATGATAAGATCACACTAATTCACTTATCACGCGTTAATAATCAGTTGGGATATTTATAAATTCCACTTGCGGTGTATAAATTAAGGGATAAATGCGCACTCCCGTTGTCTTTTGTATCTCTTGTTCGTTTCTTGTTTACGTTTAATGATGGCAGCGCGTGATCACCCTCGTTGGAGTGCCGAGGTTTTCTGTGTAAATATTCCCACTTTGTGGAAATTTAGTGCTTTAAATTACCACTGTTTCTGTCATTCTCATTTGTTCATTCTCGTTACAGGTGGTTTATTGAATTTGTTTTTGCTTTTGGTTTTATATCTATATTGCTATGGTGGCTTGAGTGTGAAGAACAAGAATGTGTTTGACAGAGTGGTGAAGGTGTGCGGAAAAGTAGTGGGTGAGCAGCAGAAGAGTCTGCATGAGTTGTATGAATGTCGTGTTGTGCAAAAGGCTAGGATATTTGCTGGAGACGCTACACATGTTCTGGCCAAACAATATGACGTCCTCCCATCTTGACGCCGTTTCCGTGTACCCAAGTGTTACATTGTACGAACCAGACCTAGCTTTGTCCCAATATCCATCCAACTATTAAACAAACGTTAATATGTGTCTCTCAGAATGAATAGATATCCCCTTCAACTATTTTCGATTGGGGACTTTGCGCATTTTATTACTTTATTGTTGCCTCTTGCTTCGTTATAGTTTATGCATTTTTTTATTATGTTTATATTCTATTTCGTTGTAAACGGGGGTTCGATAAATTAGAGTACAGCCTCAGCCGTCCCCAGTATAGAATGCCTTTATTGTAAAATGAACGGCTGGTGGAGTGCTTTCAGTGTTACCATTAGGGTTGTTTCAGCATATCTTTTATACGGATCAGGGGTGAGTCCTCTTTCAACCCAGTTGTGGTCCTGATTCGGCTCTTTTCGGTCCGCTGGACCCTATAAACAGTGACTATCTAACTTGTCCCACCGCCGTAGCTCAAGGGGTAGAGCGATCGCCTGGCACACCGATGACCCAGGTTCGAATCCCGTGGTGGGCGATATCAAATGTGGCCATTTTCACTGTCCGTTTTAGCAGTATGATTGCTTTGATGGTTCAGTGTTGATTCAGGTCCTTATGGTTATCCCCGTCTGCCATATTGCCAATGGTGGGTGTAGACGTTAAACCTCAAAGTTCATACTAACTAATAGCGCGTGATCGCGTCAAGATAAATGTAAATGTATATAGACCTTCACGCAAGCTAAGGTAATAAACTGGGGGAAGGGGGAAGGGACGCAGATGCCTCAAGGGTATGGTTTTAAACGACGACAAAAAAATGAAGCCTTGAAGACGGAGACGCCATGATCGTGCAAACTACTACCGTAGAAACGAGGGCGCCATTGGCTCGGTGGTGTACGCAACGGCTGAGTAATTGAAGCGTTGAACGTTAAGCAATAACATTGCAGGCAGTGTTTCGAGGCTGGCTGACGGTCTGAAGTGCCGGAGAAAAAAAAAGCTAAAACTCTAGCTACCTAAATACAGCAAGGTCTGGGTCCCTTCTTCCCCATCCCCGGCCGCTCACGATTGTTCTTAGTTGTCAGAGGCGTCAGTCCATGCGCTTAAGGCTGCAAGTGCGGCTTGAGTTACATCTTGTATTGGTCAGCGCCTTAAGCAGAGCTTGTCTGTTCATACATTTTAAAAAAAATGCGCATAAATGGATCAAAGATAGGGTGGGGAGGAAGTAGGGGGGGGGTGAGAGAGAGGGAGAGACGAGAGACTGTTGATTCTAACGAGCACTTTCATTTTGGCGTTCTAAATTGAAATGTTTAGTTGCTTCTATTTTGAATTGGCACTGCCTCTATTTTTGAAAAAGTATGTGCCTCTCTGTGTAACTTTTAAATTAGTGGTAAAGTTTAACTGGGTCTGAACTGAACATTTAACACATTCCTTTCGGTAAACTTCGGACACCTTTGTGCACTGATGCACTACTTCATGTAAGCTTAGTTATATTGTACTGTATCTCTACCGCATTCGCTAGCTCGGGTCATGCATTTGCAACAGAATTCAAAATGACTTTTCGCTGGAGGGAATGAAAACACACTAATCCCTTTTTACACGACATAACTGCATAATTTAGAAGTGCGTGAATTGAGAATAGTTTCATGAAAGAGTGTTGAGATAGTACGGGTTAATAAATAATTACTTCGAGCTATGCCTTAGTATTACATAGATGTAGAGTTAGCGTTACATACTGATTGTGTCTGATGCCTTATTCAATAAATGGGGATGAATTATTTTGAGAGTTTTCCACGGCTGTGGAAGTTTGCTTGAATCTAAATCATTAAAAATAAACACAACCCGGCCCTTTTCTCCAACTTTGGGTGTGCGTGTGTATGGGTGCGCGCGCGCAAATGTTTATTTGTTTAAACGATCCCAATTCTAAGGCTTTGTTTACTTTTGGCAAGAACGGGTTTTGGATAAAATTGGCCTTGTTTTACATTAAACAATGATAAAGTGGGCTTTTGTTGCTCAAACCTACCTCTCAAGTTTGAATTTTCCATTTCCATTCTGACAAGGAGTTATTTCCCTTGTTTTTACAAGGTTAGGTCTGTTGAATCAACCTGAAAGGATAAACATCTTAACAAGCAATTGTTTTTAATAGTTCTGTCTCTTTCCGCCTGTTGTAACTGCTATTTGCAAATAACTGGCCTAAGATGTGATTGCTCATAGTGGTCGTAGCTAGCTCTCATCTTCCTATTATATAGTATGTCCCCCTCCCCCACCCCCACTCCCACCCTCCCCTCCTCTCTCTCTCTCTCTCTCTCGCCCCTTCCACAGCAGCAAGCAAACCGATACACAAGATACTATTTCCGTGTTTTGAAACTTGTAAACGATCTTAATATAATTTTAGGGCTGATATTGTACACTCTCATGGTTGCCCACAGAGCTGCATGCCAGACTCGGTCAAACGCCTTTTTGAAGTCTACGAACACATGATATAGATGTTGTTGCTGTAGGTATTTCTCGCAGATTATTCTGAGGTTAAAAATCTGTTCAGTGGTACTTCGCCCTGCCCTGAATCCTGCTTGATCTTCAGCTATGATTTGTTCAGTTTGGGGTTTCAACCTGTTGAGTATTATTTTCAGGAGGACCTTGCTGGGATGGCTGATGAGACTGATGGTGCGGTAATTTTCACATTCCTGAAGGTTACCTTTTTTGGGAAGAGTGATGACAAGTCCATGGTTTAGGCCACTCCCCACTCTGCCAGATCTTGTCACAGATATTATTATTATTATTGAAGTCATCAAAAGCCTGTATGTCAAGGCTACCAGTGCAGTCATCCACAACAGCGCCATCGGAAACTGGTTCAGAACAACAATCGGTGTGCGTCAGGGATGCCTACTATCTCCAACACTGTTCAACACCTTCCTAGAGCGCATCATGTCAGATGCCCTTGCAGATCACGAAGGCACAGTCAACGCAGGGGGAAGTGCAATCTCCAACCTTCGTTTTGCGGATGACATTGATGGATTGGCTGGAGAGGAACAAGAACTTGAACAGATGGTACAGAGGCTTGACACCACCTCCAGAGCCTATGGAATGGAAATAAATGCAGAGAAGACCAAAATAATGACCAACAACACCAATGGCATCAACACGGACATCAAAGTCCAAGGCCAATCCCTCAACACAGTGCATAGCTTCAAATATTTAGGAGCCATTGCATTGTATCAGACAATGGGTCCCGACAGGAAGTCCTCTCCAGGATCGCACAAACAACTGCTGCCCTGGCGAGGTTGAAGCCAATTTGGAAAGACAGGACCATCAGTCTACATTCCAAGGTAAGACTGCTGCGCTCCCTTGTCATCTCCATCTTCCTATATGCTTGCGAAACATGGACCCTCACAGCAGATCTCCAACGAAGAATACAAAGCATGGAGATGAGGTGCTACAAAAGACTTCTGGGCATTTCCTATACCCAGCACATCCCCAACGACGAAGTCCGACAGACCATCACACAAGCCATTGGACAACACGATGACATGCTCACAGTGGTGAAAAAACGGAAACTCCGATGGTATGGCCACGTCATCAGATCATCAGGTCTTGCAAAGACCATCCTGCAAGGCATAGTGCAAGGAGGTAGAAGAAGGGGGAGACCGAAAAAGAGGTGGGAGGACAACATTCGAGAATGGACTGGTTTGACACTGAGTGAAATAATCATGGTTGCTGAGGACAAAGAAAGATGGAGTACGCTGGTTAAACGATCATCTGTGGTGCCCCTACGACCTCCGAGTTACTGGATAGGATAGGATAGGAAACTATCTTAAGATCTTAGCAGTATGGATTGATCTTGTGTTGATTTAGGTCTTTTGCCTCTCTTCTGTGGGGTGGCTATCCCAAATGTGCTATATTGCCATAGACGTCATATTTCATTGTTCATTCATGCATTCTTCTAAGGCCAATAAATAAATAATAATAAATGTCTGTTTACGGTTTCCCGACCGACCCAAATTTTGTGAGCCCGACACTAAAATTTTTTTGGGGATCGTCTGGAAAAAAATTTGAAAGGTGGAAAAGGTTTAAAAAAAAAAAAAGCTTTCCTACCGACCCTATTTACCCCCCCCCCCCCCCTACACCACCCCCTTTGTTACCGTAAACAGACTTTTTTTTGGTTTTGTTTTGTTTTTTTTGCCTGATGCTTTCATATCACACTAAAGCAGGCCACGGCTATTGCATTGTGTTAATGTCAGCCAGATATGGTGATTTTCTGAGAGATATAGATTAGATAGATAGACAGACAGACAGACAGACAGACAGACAGACAGATAGATAGATAAATATAATTTTACGCCCCAGCATGTGTGTATGTATGCATGTGTTTCCTATCGCGTTATTTCCATCAAAACACTCAACGGGATCTCGCAGTCGAGGTAAAAATGTATCTTCTGATCGAACTTGTGTTATAATATTCTGATAAAATAATTAATGTAATTGCCTTCTGATAAAATCATTATCGAATTGAGCTAGCCTAGAGGTGTTTCCGAATTCTCCTCTTGATCGACCAAATCACTCTTCATTTTCTGTTCCACTTTTGCATTTCCTCGTGAAAGCAGCGTGTGCTGACTTTTGGTGTTACTGGATTGTTTGTTAAAATGCAGAATCTTCAAAGAAGATAATTTAGACATGTAATTATGGTCTTTGAGAAGTGTGGGTCGGAGAAACGACAATTTCATAGTGCATTTGTTGCAGTGCGTTATGGCCCTAGGTTGTTCCCGTCTCATTGGCATTTGTTTGTGGTGCCATAATTGTAGGCCACCCGTTCTGTTTGTTATCTTTGCTTCTATTTTCGATATTATCAGTGGCCTAAAGTAAATATCATTTGTGACGTCGGCTCCCCATTGCACGTCACGGGAGAAGATGAATGCGCTGTTGAGTCTTGGGAAATACATGTAGAGGGGAGAGAGAGAGAGAGAGAGAGAGAGAGAGAGAGAGAGAGAGAGAGAGAGAGAGAGAGAGAGAGAGAGAGAGAGAGAGAGAGAGAGAGAGAGAGAGAGAGAGAGAGAGAGAGAGAGAGAGAGAGAGAGAGAGAGAGAGAGAGAGAGAGAGAGAGAGAGAGAGAGAGAGAGAGAGAGAGAGAGAGAGAGAGAGAGAGAGAGAGAGAGAGAGAGAGAGAGAGAGAGAGAGAGAGAGAGAGAGAGAGAGAGAGAGAGAGAGAGAGAGAGAGAGAGAGAGAGAGAGAGAGAGAGAGAGAGAGAGAGAGAGAGAGAGAGAGAGAGAGAGAGAGAGAGAGAGAGAGAGAGAGAGATTTTGTTAGTTGCATGAATATCCATAATGTTTGTTTATCAATATACTGTCATCAGCAAGCACCATTGAATTACAGTAGTTATTTTAAAAAGGAAATAGGAGTGGCATAAATACTGTATTATATATTATTCATTATTCTCCACGGAATGAGAAAAGGGTAAAGTTTGCAGAAGGGGCTGGCTGGCATGTTCACTCGCTTCGTCAATGCCGGACCCATCAGAACTGCCCCAGATCAAGTGGTTTGGATTTCCTAATCTAGGCATATAAATCTGCCATTTTCTCCCTCAGACTGTGTTTATAAACGCCAGAAACTGTCACAGCTCGTCCCCATTTACATACCGTGCAGACCATTGTATATGTCTCATTCAGTTGGACATTGACCTAGACTTGAGGTTATAATAATGACAGTAATCAAACGTTACGAGGAGCGTCAAAGTTCCTGTCATGACATCTTCTGCCAGGAGACCATAAGTCAATCGCCGCCGCGGAAAGCGTCAAATGCGAAAATGCACACGCAATTGCACGCGCATCTAGTAGCTGATTGGTCGAAAACTTACATGCCAAACTGCGCAAGCGTAAATGCACGCGCAATTCCACACGCAATTGCATGCATTTACCTACGAGTCACATTAAAAATAGGAATGAGAAATATCCGGAAATACGTTCTATGTACCAAAATAATTTAATATAAATTGACAAATAATTTAAAATGTAACCCTCGCCACCCACACCGTTTCCTGCCTCCAACCCATACATTAAATGTTATAATAAATTATATTTACTTTTCTGTCCTTTTGTGTCCAATTGAACAAGTAGTGTACAGATCATGGACACTATATCTAGAGTCCATGGACGAATTGAGTGACTTAAGATCCGTAGGATCTCATCTTTGATATGATGATGATAATCATTATTGTCAGGGTGGCGACGTGGTGATCGTCCTTAACGCTGATGCAATAGGACGTTAAGCTTCGTTGTTCCTCCTCCTAGAGTCCATGGTACAGATAGTGGCATCAAAAGTGTTCATTCGCAGTGATGAAAACTTAACGTAGCGGTGAAAACTTGGCGTGTCGTAGCGATGAAAAAAATGGAAAAGAAACAAAACAAAACAAAGCTGTAGGGAAGATCTAGGCCTAACCATTTCTAGATGACGAAAGTCAGCTATGATGTATTTTGTTCAGCGATGTAAACCAAATCTTAGAAAAAATATATCCAGACTTCCAGATAACTAAACCCACAGCCCGAACTACATCCTCCTTAGAAAAATGATCAAACGTATATAACATTTAATTTGGGGAGTTGGAAGCAGGGGAGTGTGTGGGTGGTTAGGGTTTCATTGTGAATTATAATACTAAATTATTTTGGTACGGAGAAGAACAAGCAGGATTCGTGGCAGGGCGAAATACCACTGAACAGATTTTAAACCTCAGAATAATCTGCGAGAAATACCTACAGCACTAACAACATCTATATCATGTGTTCGTAGACTTCAAGAAGGAGTTTGACCGAGTCTAGCATGCAGCTTTGTGGGCCAGATCTTGTCACAGATATTATTATTATTATTATTGAAGTCATCAAAAGCCTGTATGTCAAGGCTACCAGTGCAGTCATCCACAACAGCGCCATCGGAAACTGGTTCAGAACAACAATCGGTGTGCGTCAGGGATGCCTACTATCTCCAACACTGTTCAACACCTTCCTAGAGCGCATCATGTCAGATGCCCTTGCAGATCACGAAGGCACAGTCAACGCAGGGGGAAGTGCAATCTCCAACCTTCGTTTTGCGGATGACATTGATGGATTGGCTGGAGAGGAACAAGAACTTGAACAGATGGTACAGAGGCTTGACACCACCTCCAGAGCCTATGGAATGGAAATAAATGCAGAGAAGACCAAAATAATGACCAACAACACCAATGGCATCAACACGGACATCAAAGTCCAAGGCCAATCCCTCAACACAGTGCATAGCTTCAAATATTTAGGAGCCATTGCATTGTATCAGACAATGGGTCCCGACAGGAAGTCCTCTCCAGGATCGCACAAACAACTGCTGCCCTGGCGAGGTTGAAGCCAATTTGGAAAGACAGGACCATCAGTCTACATTCCAAGGTAAGACTGCTGCGCTCCCTTGTCATCTCCATCTTCCTATATGCTTGCGAAACATGGACCCTCACAGCAGATCTCCAACGAAGAATACAAAGCATGGAGATGAGGTGCTACAAAAGACTTCTGGGCATTTCCTATACCCAGCACATCCCCAACGACGAAGTCCGACAGACCATCACACAAGCCATTGGACAACACGATGACATGCTCACAGTGGTGAAAAAACGGAAACTCCGATGGTATGGCCACGTCATCAGATCATCAGGTCTTGCAAAGACCATCCTGCAAGGCATAGTGCAAGGAGGTAGAAGAAGGGGGAGACCGAAAAAGAGGTGGGAGGACAACATTCGAGAATGGACTGGTTTGACACTGAGTGAAATAATCATGGTTGCTGAGGACAAAGAAAGATGGAGTACGCTGGTTAAACGATCATCTGTGGTGCCCCTACGACCTCCGAGTTACTGGATAGGATAGGATAGGAAACTATCTTAAGATCTTAGCAGTATGGATTGATCTTGTGTTGATTTAGGTCTTTTGCCTCTCTTCTGTGGGGTGGCTATCCCAAATGTGCTATATTGCCATAGACGTCATATTTCATTGTTCATTCATGCATTCTTCTAAGGCCAATAAATAAATAATAATAAATGTCTGTTTACGGTTTCCCGACCGACCCAAATTTTGTGAGCCGACACTAAAATTTTTTTGGGGATCGTCTGGAAAAAAATTTGAAAGGTGGAAAAGGTTTAAAAAAAAAAAAGCTTTCCTACCGACCCTATTTACCCCCCCCCCCCTACACCACCCCCTTTGTTACCGTAAACAGACTTTTTTTTGGTTTTGTTTTGTTTTTTTTGCCTGATGCTTTCATATCACACTAAAGCAGGCCACGGCTATTGCATTGTGTTAATGTCAGCCAGATATGGTGATTTTCTGAGAGATATAGATTAGATAGATAGACAGACAGACAGACAGACAGACAGACAGACAGATAGATAGATAGATAAATATAATTTTACGCCCCAGCATGTGTGTATGTATGCATGTGTTTCCTATCGCGTTATTTCCATCAAAACACTCAACGGGATCTCGCAGTCGAGGTAAAAATGTATCTTCTGATCGAACTTGTGTTATAATATTCTGATAAAATAATTAATGTAATTGCCTTCTGATAAAATCATTATCGAATTGAGCTAGCCTAGAGGTGTTTCCGAATTCTCCTCTTGATCGACCAAATCACTCTTCATTTTCTGTTCCACTTTTGCATTTCCTCGTGAAAGCAGCGTGTGCTGACTTTTGGTGTTACTGGATTGTTTGTTAAAATGCAGAATCTTCAAAGAAGATAATTTAGACATGTAATTATGGTCTTTGAGAAGTGTGGGTCGGAGAAACGACAATTTCATAGTGCATTTGTTGCAGTGCGTTATGGCCCTAGGTTGTTCCCGTCTCATTGGCATTTGTTTGTGGTGCCATAATTGTAGGCCACCCGTTCTGTTTGTTATCTTTGCTTCTATTTTCGATATTATCAGTGGCCTAAAGTAAATATCATTTGTGACGTCGGCTCCCCATTGCACGTCACGGGAGAAGATGAATGCGCTGTTGAGTCTTGGGAAATACATGTAGAGGGGGGAGAGAGAGAGAGAGAGAGAGAGAGAGAGAGAGAGAGAGAGAGAGAGAGAGAGAGAGAGAGAGAGAGAGAGAGAGAGAGAGAGAGAGAGAGAGAGAGAGAGAGAGAGAGAGAGAGAGAGAGAGAGAGAGAGAGAGAGAGAGAGAGAGAGAGAGAGAGAGAGAGAGAGAGATGAGAGAGAGAGAGAGAGAGAGAGAGAGAGAGAGAGAGAGAGAGAGAGAGAGAGAGAGAGAGAGAGAGAGAGAGGAGAGAGAGAGAGAGAGAGAGAGAGAGAGAGAGAGAGAGAGAGAGAGAGAGAGAGAGAGAGAGAGAGAGAGAGAGGAGAGAGAGAGAGAGAGAGATTTTGTTAGTTGCATGAATATCCATAATGTTTGTTTATCAATATACTGTCATCAGCAAGCACCATTGAATTACAGTAGTTATTTTAAAAAGGAAATAGGAGTGGCATAAATACTGTATTATATATTATTCATTATTCTCCACGGAATGAGAAAAGGGTAAAGTTTGCAGAAGGGGCTGGCTGGCATGTTCACTCGCTTCGTCAATGCCGGACCCATCAGAACTGCCCCAGATCAAGTGGTTTGGATTTCCTAATCTAGGCATATAAATCTGCCATTTTCTCCCTCAGACTGTGTTTATAAACGCCAGAAACTGTCACAGCTCGTCCCCATTTACATACCGTGCAGACCATTGTATATGTCTCATTCAGTTGGACATTGACCTAGACTTGAGGTTATAATAATGACAGTAATCAAACGTTACGAGGAGCGTCAAAGTTCCTGTCATGACATCTTCTGCCAGGAGACCATAAGTCAATCGCCGCCGCGGAAAGCGTCAAATGCGAAAATGCACACGCAATTGCACGCGCATCTAGTAGCTGATTGGTCGAAAACTTACATGCCAAACTGCGCAAGCGTAAATGCACGCGCAATTCCACACGCAATTGCATGCATTTACCTACGAGTCACATTAAAAATAGGAATGAGAAATATCCGGAAATACGTTCTATGTACCAAAATAATTTAATATAAATTGACAAATAATTTAAAATGTAACCCTCGCCACCCACACCGTTTCCTGCCTCCAACCCATACATTAAATGTTATAATAAATTATATTTACTTTTCTGTCCTTTTGTGTCCAATTGAACAAGTAGTGTACAGATCATGGACACTATATCTAGAGTCCATGGACGAATTGAGTGACTTAAGATCCGTAGGATCTCATCTTTGATATGATGATGATAATCATTATTGTCAGGGTGGCGACGTGGTGATCGTCCTTAACGCTGATGCAATAGGACGTTAAGCTTAGTTGTTCCTCCTCCTAGAGTCCATGGTACAGATAGTGGCATCAAAAGTGTTCATTCGCAGTGATGAAAACTTAACGTAGCGGTGAAAACTTGGCGTGTCGTAGCGATGAAAAAAATGGAAAAGAAACAAAACAAAACAAAGCTGTAGGGAAGATCTAGGCCTAACCATTTCTAGATGACGAAAGTCAGCTATGATGTATTTTGTTCAGCGATGTAAACCAAATCTTAGAAAAAATATATCCAGACTTCCAGATAACTAAACCCACAGCCCGAACTACATCCTCCTTAGAAAAATGATCAAACGTATATAACATTTAATTTGGGGAGTTGGAAGCAGGGGAGTGTGTGGGTGGTTAGGGTTTCATTGTGAATTATAATACTAAATTATTTTGGTACGGAGAAGAACAAGCAGGATTCTTGGCAGGGCGAAATACCACTGAACAGATTTTAAACCTCAGAATAATCTGCGAGAAATACCTACAGCACTAACAACATCTATATCATGTGTTCGTAGACTTCAAGAAGGAGTTTGACCGAGTCTAGCATGCAGCTTTGTGGGCAACCATGTGGGTGTACAACATCAGCCCTAAAATTATTGAAGTCATCAAAAGCCTGTATGACAAGGCTACCTGTGCTGTCCTCCATAACAGCGCCATCTGAAACTGGTCCAGAACAGCAATCGGTGTGCGTCAAGGATGCCTACTCCCTCCAACACTCTTCAACATCTTCCTAGAGTGCATCGTGTCCAATGCCCTTGCAGATCACGAAGGTACAGTCAGCTCCAACACTCTTCAACATCTTCCTAGAGCGCATCGTGTCAGATGCCCTTGCAGTTCACGAAGGCACAGTCAAGCATAGAGGGTAAGCAATCTCCAACCTTCGTTTTGCGGATGACATTGATGGATTGGCTGGAGAGGAACATGAACTTAAAAAGCTGGTACAGACCAGAAGCTTGACACTATCTCCAGAGCCTATGGAATGGAAATAAGTGCAGAGAAGACCAAAATGATGACCAACGACACCAATGTCATCAAAACAGACATCAAAGTCCAAGGCCAATCCCTAACACGGTGCATAGCTTCAAATATTTAAGAGCCATTGTACCAGACAATGGGTCCCGACAGGAAGTCCTCTCCAGGATCGCACAAACAACTGCTGCCATGGCCAGGTTGAAGCCCATTTGGAAAGACAGGACCATCAGTCTACATTCCAAAGTAAGACTGCTTCGCTCCCTTGTCATCTCCATCTTCCTATACGCTTGCGAAACATGGACCCTCACTGCAGATCTACAATGAAGAATACAAAGCATGGAGATGAGGTACTACAGAAGACATCTGGTCATTTCTGGGGGTGGCCTCGTGGCGCAGTGGATAAGTCGCCGGTTTCCTATGCCGAAGGTCGCGGGTTCGATTCCCGCAAGGGGCGAACGTATGTGACTTAGGTACGAGACTATTGAGGTCACCGAGGGTTTTCTCCGGGTACTCCGGTTTCCTCCCTCCCTTTAATAATGGTACTGGGCGCAGTCAATATAAAAATTTCAAAAATAAAAATTCGATTTTCTTTCCGTCTTAAAATAGCGATCTCCATGCCTTTAAACCACCTGTTTGAGTGCTAGATGTGTATTTGTTGTGTGTGTGTGTGTGTGTGTGTGTGTGTGTGTGTGTGTGTGTGTGTGTGTGTGTGTGTGTGTGTGTGTGTGTGTGTGTGTGTGTGTGTGGGTGGGTGTATGAGACAGGTGAGAGTGTATGTTGGTACACATCGCCGCGCTTTGAGCCTGATTGATTTGGGGAAAGGCGCGTATATAGCATCCATTATTATTATTATTATTATTATTATTATTATTATTATTATTATTATTATTATTATTATTATTTCCTATACCCAGCACATCACCAACGACGAAGTCCGACAGACCATCATACAAGCCCTTGGACAACACGATGACCTGCTCACAGTGGTGAAGAAACGGAAACTCCGATGGTATGGCCACGTCACCAGATCATCAGGCATTGCAAAGACCATCCTGCAAGGCACTGTGCAAGGAGGTAGAAGAAGAGGGAGACTGAAAAAGTGATGGGAGGACAACATTCGAGAATGGACTGGTTTGACACTGAGCAAAGCCATCAGGGTTGCTGGGGACAGAGAAAAATGGAGTATGCTGGTTAAACGATCATCTGTGGCGCCCCTACGACCTCAGAGTTACGATTTAGGATATGATAGGATAGGATAGGTACATAGAACGTTTTTCCGGACATTTCCCGTTCATAGTTTTAATGTGACTCGTAAGTAAATGCGCGTGCAATTGCGTGTGCAATTGCGCGTGCGTTTGCGCTTGCGCAGTTTGGCGTGTTTTCGACCACTCAGTTACTAATGGACGTGCAATTGCGTGTGCATTTTTCCATGTATTTGCAAGCGCATTTGACGCTTTCCGCCTATTATAGGGTCGTTTGAGAGGACACACGTGCCATGTTCATTTGAACGTGCACGCGCTTAGCCTGATCGGGGTGGCTCAGTGGTTCATAGCCTGTAATGCATGCTTGCATGCAGCAGGTTGACGTCTTGTGTGGCTTTAGGTTGAACCTGGTTGTGGCAGCGCCTTGAGCAGGTCTTTGCAATTTTGTGTGGCAATATAGGAATAGTTTGGCTTTACCTCACCAGATTACTTTTCCTGAATAGTCTGTGTGCCCCTATTTCTGTCTAGAGAGCTGATGAAATCACTGGTCAGGTCTTCTGCATGTCCAAAGCGTTTATCGCAACAATAGGCAGATCCCTAATAATAGATAATGATTTGCATGTGTTCTACGCGGTTTTGCTGTATGTTGCTTTTTAGCGTAAAGCATTCGATCGGAGCTGTGCGTGTGGACGGAGGTTCTGGAAAGTGTATTGATGATGGGTTGTTTAGTGTCCAGAAAGAGGTTCTATATTAGTCCATGTCGAATGGTGGTGAGGTGTGTAGGAGTCTGTTTGCTTGTATTGTACAAAACACTATGCCAAGGGGGTATGTTTTAGGAGCTGGAAACACAGTTACTGAGGTGAAAAGGATCTGTTTAGTTTTCGTGTAGAGTGTTTTTCGCCTGGGATCATGTTCTGAAGTGTTGATACAGTATTTTTGAATACGAAAAGAAGCACATCTTTTAAATTAGATGAAGCACAAGAAGTGGTAGTGGGGGTATAATAATATTATTGTCGTTGCGTAAGGGGGAGGGGGGTGGGGGGGGAGCTTAGTCGCCCTGGTCTTTCGTAGTATAACTGACGTCAATTAAACGATTTTGTGCATGCTAGGTCTCTCGGTGGTCACCGCTTTAGGACCTCTGCTAGGCGGAAAGTGCGTCTTTGATACCAACCGATTGTGAGAGATGGCAAGCGTTGAGAAGAATGAAAGAATGAATAAGAATAAAAAAAGACGAACACAGATACACACACACGCACACCCACCCACACAAACCGAATGCCTATTTGTGAAGTGTCAGAGTAGGTAAGTGCGTGCACAAAGTTAAAAAGAGTCAGCTACCCAGAGGTGTTTTTTTCTCTGGCAACGTGAAGTAGGACCAGCAATTCTCTACTCCAGACTGCTTTTCGTTGCAGTTGCTGTATGAATGTCAGATGGTTGTTACTCCATAGTGCGTGATCGCGAGTGGTGTGAATGACTGAAAGACAGACTATATGCGTGTCAGAGTGAAAGGATGCAGCTATACGTCTTTCGTGCAAAGTCCAGTAGGAAATGAGAATGGCTGGGGTGACAAAAATGTAGTTGTCGCTTTGGGTTGGCGCCTTTTAAGGGATGCCCTTTACGTGCCCTTTGCGTTCAGATCCACAACTGTACATTATCGTGACCGGCTCCCACACTGACTGACTTCCGAGGGAGTAAACCATAACTCTTTCTTTTAGACACGTAGTTGTGCTTTGTTCTTCCACCCTCTGGCGTGGTGTGTGTGTGTGTGTGTATGTCCACACCACACCTTCGGGCGTTACTTGTTCTGAGTTGTGCCCGTAGTTCAAAATAGAACATTGTGGTTGCACGAGAACATTTTCTCGCCTGCAGACATAAATTTGTGGGTTTCGCACGTTCTTGACGTTACCAGAGAGGATATCATTAAATCTGATTGCAACATCTTGTTCAGTATAACCAAAAGAAGCATATAAGAGAAAAATAAATAAAATCTCAAGTTCTGAACATTTCAACAAAAAAATAATGTTATGCCAACATAGTGTATTCTGAAGAGTTTCAAAAATAAGACGTCCACTTTCTTCCGCAGTTCTTACGGCCTAAATACATCTAATCTGTAAGATCTACCAACGATAGGGCGTTAAATGCACTTAAACTGGGGTGAAATAT
Source organism: Oncomelania hupensis (assembly GCA_036898135.1). NCBI lineage: Eukaryota > Metazoa > Mollusca > Gastropoda > Littorinimorpha > Pomatiopsidae > Oncomelania > Oncomelania hupensis. The sequence goes on from CM072518.1 coordinate 24,630,952, forward strand.
GTTGAGTCACAATTATTGGCTTCTTCCGGGCATCTGAAACGGGCTGCGTGAATACATGTACAATGCAAAAAGCGGGGCACAGGCCAAAGTTGAAAAGACAGAATGATGCCGCTCCTTCCTCCGACCATGATATAGTGTAGTTTAGTTTTTCTTAGTAATGATTACTCTAGACCACCATATTTTATTAATAAGAATGGGCCATGGGAGACACCAGTCGGTTTTTGTAAGTTCGTTACATTTCAAAAAGTTTATAGTTCCGTTACATGGTCGGTGGGGTTTGACACGTTCACAGCATTTCAAAATACGTACGCGACCCACAATCTGTGTTCAGAAGATTGGGCTGCCATTTTATTTCAATAGTTCGAAGCTTTTATAATAGTGATTAGATACGGTCTTATGTTGTCTGTACCGCTATTTTGTTAACAACTGTCGCAGTTCAGGAAGCATTTTTATGGCTTTTACGAAAGTGCGTAATTATATTTGTATGCCATTATTCATTCAGAAGGATAGGCAAAGATCAATGGTTTCGCAAGATATTGACCTATAAATGTCGCCGTGTATTTGTCATGATGTCAGGAAATAAGCATAGGTGGGTTAATTTCGACTGATATATCCGTTGCGTTCTATCCTCATGCGAGATCTCCCTTCTCTTCTTAACCTCTCTCTCTCCCTCCACCCCTCCTCCTCTGCACCATCTTCCCCCTCCCCTCTCATGGAATCAACTCCTGCAAGTGTCGTTATCTTCCTTCTCCTTCTGCTCCTTCACAAGTGTCTTTCTTCTTCTTTTTCTTCTTCTTCTTCTTCTTCTTTTTCTTCTTCTTCTTCTTCTTCTTCTTCTTCTTCTTCTTCTTCTTCTTCTTCTTCTTCTTCTTCTTCTTCTTCTTTTTCTTCGTGGGCAGCCAAATACAGTCTGTACAAAAAATCATGATACACTGATTTGTATAGAGTTCGCATGTTGGTGCAATGTCTTCCATTGTATCAACTCTGTTGCGTGTAAGGGTCGTGTTTTATCTGGGCATCGTGGAGAGTTTATTTGCCGTTGATGCCAATAAGGCTTGTTTGAATGTGACGTTGGCAAGAGCATCTAGTTCACTGGCCAATGTCATGTTTGTTGTTCGAGGTGCTCAGTTGTTGTTGGTGGTGGTAGTGATGATGATGATGACGATGCTGATGATGCTGCTGCTGCTGATGATTGGATGATGATGATTGGATGATGATGATTGGATGATGATGATGATGATTGATTTATTGATTGATTGATTGATGGATTGGTGGTGGTGATGGAAGTGGCGGTATAGGGATCATTACGTATTGATACAACGACCACGTTGTCCTCTGGGTTCTGGCGCTGAATAGAATAGACCCAACGTTTTCCGGCGTGTCGTTAGAGGCGACTAACAGGAGTGATGGCACGGCATCACTCAGCGAAAGTCTTCTATCCAGAAGTCTCCGGCCAAGATGGAGGAACCTCACGTGACTATAGGTTCAACGACCACGTGCTCTGAGCCAAGACGAGCCACGCTGTACTCGTGGATTTCGGCTGTGGCCAACAGCCTGGAGAAGATTGGGCCCCGCCAGGCCTTTCTTGCACGAGAGACACCGTATGATGAAAAGAACCCCTCATTCCATACCGGATCGGTCGTCGCCTGGGTCACCAAGGACCCCGCCTTCCGTTGGCCACCAGGACGGAGGTCATAAGTGTGCTACTGATGGACCACTTAGCAAGATCCGCACGAGAGACGACATCATCATAAGAACCTGGAATGTCAGGGACCCTTACTGCGAAGGGAAAATTAGAAGAACTGGCCCACCAGGTGGACCACTATCGATGGAACATTTTAGGTATCAACGAACAGCGCTGGAAAAGCCTAGGTGAAACAACGACTGACAGTGGCCACAAGCTTTATTTCAGCGGGAGAGTGTACAGGCACGAACACGTCGTTGGATTCTTGGTCCACAAAGACATTCTAGCCACTGTCATGGGTTGCCGCCCAATCTCCAGTAGACTCATTACCATACGTGTGAGAGCAGCCATTTTCAACATCACCATCAATCAGGCTTGCCCCAACATTAGATTATGACGACAGCAAAGTCGAGGATTTCTATGAACATCTACATGCTGTCCTTGACCAAGTGCTGAAGAAAGGCATAGTCATAATTCAAGGCGACTCGAATGCCAAGGTTGACCAAGATGCGTTCCACAACTGGGGAAACACTTGTGGACCCCGTTGCAACAACAAGACAAATGACAGAGGTCTGAGACTCTTGGAGTTTGCCAGATACAACAATCTGATACTAGCAAACACGCTTGGTCTCCACAAAAATTCCAGCGGGGAGCATCACAACCAGATTGTCCACATTATGGTCAAGAAACGCTTCAGATCAAGCGTCGCATTGGCAGCAGACATCGGAAGTGACCACGATCTCGTGATGATCTCTTTCCGGCTCCACTTGAAAAGAGTAAACAAAGCAAAGTGCACCAGACTGAAGTTCGACCTGGACAAACTGCAAGACCCGGAGGTGGCAGAAATATTCCAAGCCACAATTGGAGGGAAATTTTTATCACTGCTCATTTTGGGAGCTGATGAATTAAGGTTAAGCCCATTATTAAAGATAGGACCATCAGTCTACACTCCTAGGTAAGGCTGCTGCGCTCCCTTGTCATCTCCGTCTTCCTATGCGCTTGCCAAACATAGACCCTCACAGCAGACTTACAACGAAGAATACAAAGCATGGAGATGGGGTGCTATAGAAGACTTGTGGCATTTCCGATACCCAGCACATCACCAACGACGATGTCCGACAGACCATCACACAAGCCATTGGACAACACGATGATTATGCTCACAGTGGTGAAGAAACGGAAACTCCCGACGGTACGGCCACTTGACCAGAGCATCAGGCCTTGCAAAGACCATCCTGAAGAGTGAGACAGAAAATGAGGTGGGAGGACAACATTCTAGAATGGCTTGACACTGAGCGAAGCCATGAGGGTTGCTGAAGACAGAGAAAGATGGAGTACGCTGGTTAAGCGATCTTCTGTGGTGCCCCAGCGACCTACGAATTACGGGATATGATAGGATAGGAATAGACAACGACCACGACTGTTGCGTTTGGCTGCAGCTGACTATCCTGATGATCAATTATACTCTGGTTTAAATGCGTTGGTCCAGCATCAGGCAGGCTCTTACTCACCCAAACACAGATACAATAGAAGCCAGAAAAGTGGCCTGGCGTGGTGAGGCAGGGGACAGTGTCATACAGGGTATCATGTACCAAGTTGTGTTACGTTGAACTTGCTTTTTAGCTGCTATCTATGATCTACTCTTTGGAGACTACGCGTCGGGAGTAACACTGAGTATCATAGACCAGTGAGGACAAAGCCTACAATGTTGAAAAGTGTAAGGGTTATCACTAATACTCTCTTCGGAGACTTTGTGTCGGCTTCACTGTCCTGGAACACATTGACATGTTGGCTAGACAGACTGCATCCTTCTTCTCTTTCTTCTTCTTCTTCTTCTTCTTTTCATGTTTTTCTGTTTTTTCTTTTTAGTCCATTAAGGTTCTTGTTTAACGAACACTTAGGCTAAGATATATTGCACACTTATCTCTAGAGCATGCGTGAAATTTTGGTGAACCCTCTCAACAAAGTTGTTCAAATGCTGTGTTGATAACATAACCAAAAAAAAAGAACTTGCGCCTATTTTGAGAACCATGTAGAATCGGTCTCCAAGAGGTTCCGGGGGTTTCAGTGTAAATAGTATCCCCAATTTCTGGAAATTTAGTGCTTTAAATTCCCACTGTCGCTGTCCTTCTCCTTTGTTCTTTCTCATTCCTACTCTGTTCTATCAATCTACTATACTATCTTCTTCTTCTCTAGACCAGTTACCTACCTTTTTTTTAAATTTCTTCCGGGACAAAACTGCTCAATTGTGTGTGAGGTTTGTTGGAACAGCTTGGGAATATTGGACGCTTTCTGCCAAATGGTCTCTGTGGCTTACTATGATATTATTTGGCAATGCAGGCGTTGTATGAAAGAGATAAACATTTATTTTTGTAGTTAAAAACGACGATCATCAAAGTATGTCTTTGGACAAATCATTAAAAGCGGCAATGGCAGTAGAAGCCACACACGATCTTTCTTGAATGTTGGAACCGACAAGAGTTTACAAGGCTTACTTTAAACAAGAGTCACGGATTATGCCTTCTGGTCCAGCGTCGTTTTGGGTATTGAAATTGTTAATGACTTCAGAGTTTTAAAATAGTACTTTTATGTTCAAGGATTACAATGTGTAAGAAGCACGAATGGCAGCCTAATGTCAGTTAGTATCTAAGTTACTCTCAAGTGGTATTGAATATTTTATGAGTTAGTTCTATTTTTGTACTGAAACTTTCGCAAGAATTATGTACCCAGTTTGAAACGTGAAAGCGTGTTTAAGTAACAGACATTTCTTAAAAGGCCCCAATTCGAATGCTTTGTTTACTTTTGGCAAAAACGGGGTTAACCTAAAATTCGCATTGTTACCACTTTGGTAAGGTGGACTTTCGTTGCTCAAAACAACCGCAAAAGTTTGAATGTTCAGTTTCGGTTCTGACAGGGAGTTATTTCCCCTGATTAACGGTACATCAATACCATAGCCGTGTTGCCGTTGCCCTTATTTCTGAGTGAACCACGAACCTTGAAGAGTGTGTTTTGGTGTCTTTGGTAGGGTAGGGTCTATTTTATCAACCTAAAACGAAAAACTTTACCGAACAATTTTTTTTTCTGTCTCCTTGTCTTACCGGCTTCGGTAGATGCTATCTTTATGTTGGTTGGAGGTTTCTGTTAATAGGCGCAAAAACGACGGAATTTATTCATTAAAAAAAATAACCAATCTTTGGAAAGGGTTATTTTTGGTGTAAGCTTTTTTCTGTGGGGCAGCTTTCATTTTGAATGTTAAAAGGATCTGTCAAGGATTGTGTGGTCAAAGTGGGTTCCTTTAAATACTAAATCTTTTCCGAAGAAATACTTACCTCCAGAGTCACTTTCATACTTTGATTTGTCTTCTTTTGTGTGGGTGTGTGTGTGTTTAAGTCATACTGTTTAATTTTTAGAAGTCCAAGAACGAGAGAAACCTAAACGACGTTTAGAAAGGACGTATGCAATATTCATGGCACAAACCACCATTAATAATTCATCTTAACATGTTAAAAGTCCAAGATCGAAAAGAGCATTAATGTACGAAGCTAGTAGTGAAAATTTAAAGAAACCAGTATTCCTGCCAACAACCCATCCACTAAGAACTTTGTATTTTATGCGGATTTTTACACTTTATTGTCCCTTTTTATCGGGAAATTCTGGGTTGCCTTCCTCCACCCCCATCTCCCTCAAGCCAAAGGAGCTGCTTTATGTCTGTTGTCACATATTGTCCGGCAACCTTTTTTTCCCCTAGCGACAGCTTGGTAAAAAGATTAGGTTTCAAGCTTTTTATTTATTTAAAAAAAAAAAAAAAACGTACGCAACTTCTTTCATCTTTACATGTGATTTTTTTTTAAAAAAATCTCTTAGGAGGTTTTATCTTTTAAGCTTGAATAGTTTAATATCGGTAGAGGAGGGAGAAGGGGGGGGGGGTGTTATCGTTCCTTGTTTCACTATTGACGCGTTGTCAGTGTTTGGCCAGAAAGCTGCTGTCGGTTTAATCTCCAAGCCTAACGAAGTGTGATGATGCTTTCAGAGGATACCTTGAAGATGCTATTTTTACACGTCATTTGGCCGGCCAAAGAAGCTGTGAGTAGAATGATAATGTTGGTGGCGATGTTGATGATGACGCCATCATGCTTGGCTCCAAGGACGCACTTTCTTTGATCTGACATGAGCGGATTTCTTATGGGTAAATTTAAACTTGCACTTTACCGAGTTTTCATTGTATCGCCTGTATTATAATGGTTTAAAATTTCCAATTAAAATTAGGACCGATTAGAAAAGCAGCCAGTGTCGCTTACATTTCCTCCTTTCCTTCCTCCTCCTCTTCTTCTTCTTCTTCTTCTTCTTCTTCTTCTTCAGTAATTGGCAAGGGTGGTTCAGTGGGTCATTGCGCAGGTGAGCGTCTTGCTCGACATGGTCGAACCGACCCTTTTTTTGTTTCCGAGCTGGATCTCAGGGGTTTGTAGAGCTTTGTAGGAATAATCCATCAAGTTGTAACTACTTTTAAACGGAGCTGTGTAATTAAAACATAACATTGATGAAGAACTTGTCTGAGGTGGCCTATTGCTTGCGAAGAAGGCAAGGTAGCCAAGATTAGATTTGTTTAATGTCCTTATTACCGAAATGATAAGATTAGATTACATTTAAGAAATGTGCACTTTACTTTTTTTTTCACCCTTATGTTTTTGTGATATAATTTTCGAGTTCTTGTCTGTTTTCACTTAGAAGGCTTGAATAGGAAACCGCAATATTATGAAGAACGAAAAAAACAAAAACAAATAAAAACCAAAACAATGGCAGAAGGTGATCGCCAGGTTAGCGGCTTTCATAACTACATAAGGGGGCGGCTTGATAGCTCAGTTGATGGTGAGCTAGTTTTCTATGCCGAAGGTCTCGGGGGACGAACTTATGTGGCTTTAGGCACGAAACATATAGCGACTTGCCTTTAACACCACATGTTTGAGTGATGAATGTGTGTTTGTACGAGTGTCTGTATAAAGGGAGCGTGTATGTTACAGATCGCCGCGTTTGAGTGTGATTTATGCATCCAATATTTTTTTAAAAATTATTATTATTTTAAATTGTTGTTGTTGTTGTTAATATTATTATTATTGTTGTAAGGTTTCATCAAACACTCCTCCACTACCACCACCTTTGCCGCTTTTCCCCCACACCCGCCACACCTCTCTCTCTCTCTCTCTCTCTCTCTCTCTCTCTCTCTGTGTGTGTGTGTGTGTGTGTCACCATCCCACCCACCCACCCACCCTCGCCTTATGTGCTGATTAATACCTCTGTTTTTGTGTTTGACAATTGTCAACAGAGACCATAATTTATTGAACCTTTTATTTCACGAGGACGGGGAACGTCATATTTTATATTGTATCGCTTTTTTTCAGTGGAGGCGGGCGAATCGGGATGAACATATTTATGGACGCTAGATTATTCTTTTTCCTGTTCCTTTTTGCGAATAATAAACTTCACTTTAGTTGACTTCTCTAAAGAAAAACAGTAAAAACAACACTACAGCATAAAAAGTAAAATTCCTGAGGTTTCGTTTTTGAACGAACCTACGTTCAACAACACGCACTCCGGCTATACTCAGATGCCACGTTACCTTCGCCCTCTTGTGGTGCAGATGCTCATATCTTTCCGAACGAAACTTCCTCAGTATCTCCACTTCGTCCTTGTACTCGGTGCCTTTTGAGCACTCGCCTTATTAATGTTTTCTTTTGTTTCTATAAACAATTCCGTTTTCCCCAGTTCGGAGTGCCGGGTGTTCGTGCATGCGTGTTGTTAGGTTTGCTTCTCTTTTTAGTGTTGCTATTTATGGGTATTGGGTAATTTTGTCTAAAATCACATTTTGGGTAAAACAACGTACAATTATCCTATCCTATCCTATCCCATAACTCGGAGGTCGTTGGGGCACCGCAAATAATCGTTTAACCAGTGTACTCCACCGTTCTCTGTACTCAGCAGCCCTGATGCCTTCGCTCAGTTTTATGCCAGTCCATTCTCGAATGTTATCCTCCCATCTCGTTTTCGGTCTCCCTCTGCTTCTACCTCCTTGAACGGTGCTTTGCAGGATGGTCTTTGCAAGGCCTGATGATCTGGTCAAGTGGCCATACCATCGGAGTTTCCGTTTCTTCACCACTTTGAGCAGGTCATCGTGATGTCCAATGGTTTGTTTGATGGTCTGTCGGATTTCGTCGTTTGTGATGTGCTGGATATAGGAAATGCCCTGAAGTCTTCTGTAGCACCTCATCTCCATGCTTTGTATTCTTCGTTGTAGATCTGTTGTGAGGGTCCATGTTTCACAAGCGTATAGGAAGATGGAGTTGGCAAGGGAGCGCAGCAGTCTTACCTTGGAATGTAGACTGATGGTCTTGTCTTTTCAAATGTTCTTCAACCTTTCCAGGGCAGCAGTTGTTTGTGCGAACCTGGAGAGGACTTCTTGTCTGGACCCATTGTCTGATAAAATGGCTCCTAAATATTTGAAGCTATGCACTGTGTTGAGGGATTGGCCTTGGACTTTGATGTCCGTGTTGATGCCGTTGGTGTTGTTAGTCATCATTTTTGGTCTTCTCTGCACTTATTTCCATTTCATAGGCTCATGAGGTGGTGTGAAGCCTTTGTACCAGCTGTTCAAGTTCTTGCTCCTCTCTAGCCAATCCATCAATGTCATCCGCAAAGCGAAAGTTGGAGATTAGTCTACCCCCTATGCTGACTGTGCCTTTGTGATCTGCAAGGACATATTGGAAGACGTTGAAGAGTGTTGGAGAGAGTAGGCATCCTTGACGCACACCAATTGTTGTTCTGAACCAGTTTCCGATGGCGTTGTTATGGAGGACTGCACTGGTAGCCTTGTCATACAGGCTTTTGATGACTGCAATAATTTTAGGGTTGATGTTGTGTAGTCTTATGGTTGTCCACAGAGCTGCATGCCAGTCTCGGTCAAACGCTTTCTTGAAGTCTACAAACACATGATTATGATATAGATATTGTTAGTGCTGTAGATATTTCTAGCAGATTATTCTTTAAAATGAAATAAATAAATAAATAAATAAATAAATAAAAGTCATTTTGTCAGTGTTTATAGTTGATGTTTAGAAAGACGTGTGTGGGAAGAGTAGAGAGATGGGGGGAGGGATGGGTGAGAGTGAGGACATATGGATTGTTTTGTTTTCTTATTTATGGGTATTGAGCTATGTTATCAATGTTTATACAGACAGACAGACAGACAGACAGACAGAGTATAGGCCTACTAAAACGAAATGATCTGGAGGAGACCCATTTCTTCTGACAGCAGCATCCGTTTTCTAGCGCTTTGGGCAGTAGTGCATGTGTGCTATGCACGTGGACATGGGATCTGATCGGATCAAAGAGTAATTCGCCGCCCTGGGAATATTGCTACATGCCATATCTCACTATTATTTAAGAGCGAAAGCACGGCAGTACTAGTATTTCCGTGCGGCGACTGGGGTGGATATCATACTACATATACGTAGCTGAGGCCATGTGGGGACTGCAGTGGGGATTGATAGTGAATACAGAATCGAGCGCAAGCCTCACTTAGTGGAGGTGTATTATTTGTTAGCTGTCGTCGTTGTCATCAACGGACACGAATACGAGATTAATTGCTAGATTTGATCAATTATATGTTTGCTGTAGAAATTTGCTAACCTTTTTTACGAAATACTTGTCGTCAGAGGTTGGGAAAATGAATGAATGAATGAATTAATAATTTATAAAGCGCGTAAATATCTCCACGCCGACGGGCATGATCGCAGCGCTGGTGGGAAGGAGGTGGATAAACACACACACACACACACACACACACACACCACACCACACACACACACACACACAGTGGCGGGAAGGGTGCATAGATCATAACTTAACATTTTAACTTCTTCACTATCGCTCAACACATTTTAGCAGGCAGACCAGTCCATTAACATTTATGCAATACTTACACGCAGTGACTTATGAAATTGAGATGAGATCAGATAATTATACATCCAGATTAGCAAGAAGAGAAGAAATGTGTTTTCAAGTTTCTGCGAAATTCATTGACAGAGTCTGCTCTCTTTATGCCTTCTGGAAGAGCATTCCACCAGACCGGTGCAGTGTATCTGAAAGACCTTTGGCCATACCTCTTAGTCCTACACTGCTTGTGCCCAGGAACAACAAATAAAGACTTGGAAGTTGAGCGGAGGCTGCGAGATGGTTCGTACACATTCAGAAGTTCGAACAGGTATTCAGGAGTGTGCTCTTTAACTGCGCGATAGGCAACTGAAAGCAGTTTGTGTTTAATGCGTTTGTGGACAGGAAGCCAATGGAGTTGCTCAAGAATGGGGGTGATATGGACTGATATACGACTTTTTGTGACCAATCGAGCTGCAGAATTCTGCGCGGATTGGCGGCGTTTGATCTGTGTTTGAAGCAGATTGGCAAGAAGGCTGTTGCAATAGTCTAGTCTTGACAAGACCAAAGAGACAGCAACAGTGTTTGCTGCACTACGGGTCAGAGAAGATCGGATTTTACCAAGAGCTCTTAAATGAAAGAAACAGGATCTCACTACTGCCGAAACATGCTGTTCAAGTGAAAGGTCACAGTCAAGCACAAGGCCAAGAGTCTTTACAAAAGGAGAGAACTGAATGTCAGCATCACCGACCCGCAGGGACTGGAAGGGACAAGATTGTCTTCTAATTCGCGGCCCACATAGCAAAGCTTCTGTCTTCTGTTCATTCAGTTTCAACTTGTTCGCATTCATCCACCTCTTGATCTCAAGACTGCACTGCTCAACATTTCTGACGGCTGCAACAGCGGCATCACAATCAACTGGAATTTTGGAATATAGTTCCGAATCATCAGCGAAGAAGTGATAATCAATGGAGAAACTGCTTAAGAGGTTAGACAACTGGCGAACATACAGAGAGAACAGAAGGGGTCCAAGGACAGAACCCTGTGGAACTCCACAGGAAAGAAGAGTTTCAGTGGAAGTGTACCCCTTGACATGAACACATTGATATCTGTCCGACAGATAGGAGGAAAACCATTTCAGTACAGTGCTGCAAACGCCAATCTCAGAATGGAGCCTATCCAAGAGGAGTGCATGATCTATGGTGTCGAATGCGGCACTGAGATCGAGAAGAACAAGCAGTGCGTTACTACCCCCATCAACCATCCCCAGGAGATCGCCTACAACTCGCAAAAGTGCAGTCTCAGTGCTATGTCCACTTCTGTATGCCGACAGAAACTTGACATGCAAGCTGTTTCTATCTAGATGAGACAGTAGCTGATCAGCAACAGCTCGTTCAAGAAGCTTGGATGCAAAGGGCAAGTTGGATACTGGGCGATAGTTACCCAGGACCTCTCGATCCAAACTCGACTTCTTCAAAAGAGGAATTACGGCAGCAGAGTTGAACGCACGTGGAACAGTGCCAGGGCGCATGCTTGAATTTAGGATCTTCTGAAAGACCGGCAGTAAAGTCTCAAGAAACTCCAAGACAAACCTAGTGGGTACAGGATCTAAAGCTGAAGTTGTGGGTTTAGCTCTATCAACAAGTTTTCTAACATGTTCAAGGTTCAGAGGCTCAAAGACTGACAGTGTGTTGACAGCGGATTCACATGCAGCTGGGTAATGCTGAGCTGAATCAGATAGGTCTTCAGAAAACCCAAGTCTGATTTTGGTGATTTATCCTGAAAATACTGAGAAAATGAATTTGCAATCGTCTGGTTGTCTATGTCAGGCAGAGCGTCTGAGCAGTCTGGCCTGTTAAGCAGAGACTGAATGAGAGAAAACATCTTTCTAGGGTCAGGTGAGGCATTTTCTAGCTGGGACTGGAAATATGCAGCCTTGGCCTTTTGTATAGTCCTGGTAGCCCTCAGCCTAGCCCGCTTATAACTCTCTACGTCCACAGTCAGACCTGTCTTACGCATCTTTCTTTCAGCGCACCTTCTGGCTCGCCGAACAGAGATTATGTCCCGACTGAACCAGGGGCTATGGGGACGATTCGGGATTGATCGCGCTTTTTCGGGAGCATGTCTGTCCAACAGCTCACACAGGACAGTATTGTATAGACTTACAAGGCTGTCCACGTCAGCGGGAGGACAAGTCAACAGGGGCGATTCTTCGAGATCGCGCCGAAACTGCGACCGATCAATGGCCTTCATATTTCTACTTTTGACAATAACTCTCTCCGCACGAGGCCTCGAGAAATCAGTCTGAATCATGACACAATAATGATCTGATGTGTAAATTATTGGCAACAACAGATCTAACAAGACAAACAGGGCGAGTCAAAACAATGTCCAAAGTATGGCCTGCCTCATGTGTAGGCCCAGTCACCATCTGGGAAAATCCAGACTGCATGACCAGCTGAGTGAAACGCCTTGCATTCGAAGCAGACGGACAGTCAAGGTGAAAGTTGAGATCGCCAACAATGAGTACATCATCAGCAGAAAGTTCTGAGATATACCTTTCAAACTCAATATGTGTTCGCGCACTTTATGAAGTACGAATACTGAAACCTTCGAGATATATGGAAGTGGATAATTTAATTAAGTGATATGCATATTATATATGCTTCTGTCTTCGAAATGTAAAAAAAAAAAAGTTGACTGGTATAACATATTGCTTTCTTTGATATGTATGCCAATGATTTTACACTTTATTAGGTCACCGTATGCAAATAATTTTATACTTGATTTAGGAAGCTTTTTTTTGCTGTTCCGGAAATAAAGTTACACATGATTTATTAAGAATATTGCTATCTGCGAAAATATATTCTCGCTTGATTTGTGAAGTACATTATAGTTGCGAGATGGGTGGAAATAAAGTTAACGCTTGAACCGTATTTCTGTATAGATCTGGTACACATTTTTGACACCCACTGCCAAAACAGATACATTTGGTTATGAATAATCAGTGAGGAAAAAAGAAAGAGATTACTTTTATATAGCGCACTTACAAGCTCAGAAAGCTTCTCAAAGCGCTGGCCACTACTATCCAGCAATCACAAAATAGTTTGCTGAAGTCAGGATTCGAACCCACGTCGTCCGAGACGCACGTACACAAGTCGTGCGCTCTGACGACTGAGCTATCCCTCCGATCGAACATGCTTGATCCTGAAATGTCGTAACTTCGCAAGCGCATCCAACATCGTCGTTATCATCATGATCATCATCACCATGACCAGCGCCATTGTCATCTTCGTAGTAGTTGTCTGCAGCATCTTCATTATTATTATTACCAGTGAAGCACACTACTGTATTAACATTGGTATCTTCGTTATTTTCATCGTCAGTCATAATTGTACATATCGTAACTTCGTAAGAAGGTAGCAAAGATGTTGAAGATTTTGAATGATGTGCTCGTAGTCTGCATTATATAGTTTCGACGGCTCTGAAAGAGTAAATGGTAGTTATGGAACGACTGCTCTTGATTAAATTACACTAATCTAGCTATACTTTCATCTTTGTATTTTGAAGAAATGAAACCCTTTACGGTGTTTTGTACAAGTAAATCATTATGCTTTAGTGAGTGCAAACGTATAGCTTTTGTCTCTGTGCTAATGTCTAGTTTGCAGTTTTAAATCTACACCCACTTTCTCTGCAGCATTTGGTGGAATCACACGGTAAACCAGGACAGGGTTCGCTAGAATTAACCATTTTAGCCATTTAGTTTTTTTTGTTTTTTTTTTTTTTAAAAGGGACGGTGAATGTTTATTATGTCTAAAATGCGTCTTCACATGTGCAAGGCTTTCTGATTTACAGAGAAGCTGTACCAGAGAGGAAAGCTGTAAGCTAAACTAATTTCTTGGTAACATTATCTAATATTAGAAACTCTCGGTTTATCATCAGTTTTTGGGTGGTTCGCCCCTTCCCTTCCTCGCTTCCTTCTTCCACTCCCCGATGGTCGATTTGTGACGTCTTCAGAAGTTGTTTCTGAAAGTGTAAGTTACAGCAATTGTTTTGTGTACCGTATCTATAATGTGCGATAGGATTCTCTGTCTTTTTCAGTTAGTTGTTTTAACGTCATTCAGTTTTATGAGGGTCGATTTGTTTCCTGCATCTTGACAGATCTATGTAAAGCGTTATTATTTACACAAAAGTTGGCTCTGAAAGATGTAGGTTTGTTTTGTGTGTGTTTGTGTGTATGTGTATATGCGTGTGGGGGTGGGGTGGGGATAAACCGCACCTTTTAAGTCATCTGATACTGGATTTTCTGTGGCTGACTGCGCCAGTTAATTCAATTCTGTTTTCTAGGATTAGTCGATGTGTTCGTTGTTGGGTCTTGAGGATGTTTTAAGTATAATGGTTTACGCAAAAGCTGTTTCTGGAAGATGGAGGGCTAGAGTGCTTGTGTGGTAAACCTGACCTTTTAGTGATCTTTTATGGAATTTCTAAAATAGTAGGAAAGGAGAACAAATGGTGTTTAAATGTCACCCAATAGACCCTGAGCTGTTTATGAAAGATGTACTAATGTAGGTTATTCGTTTTGTGGTGAACAGCACCTTTAAATAATCTAAAATTGGATTATCAGGTTTTGCTGAACTTGACGAATTAGTTTTGATCATTTAAAGTTTCCATGCTTAAAATAACTGACAAAGAATGAAAACAAAGGCTGTCTTTAATCTTTTATGTTCCTCCACTGGATAAAATTTATGTTTGAAATTTGCATTTGCTTGCACCTGACCGCGAGATTTATCTTCAAAATATCATTAGGTAATTTAAATAAAAAATAAAAGAAATTAAGCGAATATTGCCTTTGGCTGTTTTATTCAATTAATTTATGTATGTATTATTGTCTGTTCACATATATAGGTGTGATAACAGACAGTATGTCCTCTGAAAATATTCTGTTCTGTTCTGTTCTGTTCTGTTGTTGTTTTTCTCTGATATATGCCGTTTTGTTTGCTGGTTCGTCTTCTGCATCAATGCTAGCGTACCTGACCACCCCCAAATTATTATTATTATTTTAAAATTCCACAATTCATTCAGCAAGTTTTGTTTCGGAAGTGTTTTGTTGTGGTTTTTCTCGGTTGTCCTTAGAAGACAATTCTAACAAAGTTTCTTCAAGTTTGTATTTTTTCAAGCAACTTCAGCTAGTGGATGACCGCGACATCTTTAAAACGTTGCTGGGTCATGAAAAACACCAAGTGCCTACTACGGCTGTTCTCCAGAAGTGTTCTGCTTATTTATTCATCCATAAAATTGAAAATTCACTAAAATGTAGTCCATCTAATGAATCGCAGGTTCGTTCCGTTGATGTGCTTATTAGCGGTATGTTTTGAAGAAATGTTCTGGTGGTTAGTCTTATCTTCATCCACGATCGCTATGTAAACCCCCGCCATAGTAAGCGTCAGGAAAATTGGCATGATTATATCCTGGAGTCTTGTGTTTACTATTCTCACGTGCTAACCTTCAATGTGTTGTTTTACATTATGGAAATTACCTAGGGGTATAATGCCAGTACGCTTGTTCTTTGATCGATGGAAAGTAAACTGTCCACTTTCACCCATTAGCGCTAAAACCTCGATCTCTGTCTCCGTCTGTCTGTCTGTCTCTCTCACTCTCTCTCTACCTGTCTCTCTATCCACCCCCTCTCCCCCACCCCTATCTCTTTCTCTTTCCCATCTCTCTCTTTCTCTTCCACTTCCCCTCTCTCTTTACCCCTCCCCTCTCTCTCTCTTCCACCTCTCTCTCTTTCTTCCACCTCTCTCTTTCTCTCTTCCCCCTCTCTCTCTTTCCCATACTCTTTCCCTCTCCACTCTTCTCCTCTTTCTCTCTCTCTCTCTCTCTCTCTCTCTCTCTCTCTCTCTCTCTCTCTCTCTCTTCACCCCTTCCTGCTCTCTTTCTCTCACAGAAAGATGAGGAAGCGAGGGGAGGCTGTGAATCGTTTTGTGGTCAAGGCAATCCCAATCCCTCTGTTAACCTCTCTAGGACTTTTGATAACACTCATATATTTCAGTAATGAAGTTTATGGTTCTACTTCTTACTGTGTATTTATTTTCAGTAATGAAGTTTATGGTTCTACTTCGTACTGTGTGCTTTTTTTCTACGCATATTTGGCATAATAACAAAGTATTATCCCTTTTTTCTTTTGCTTAGTTTTGAAAATCAATTTTAAATCCACTTAACCTTCTTGCACTTTCCAGTCGTCATGTATGTGTGCATGCGTGTACGCGCATGCGTGCATTTATGAGCGTGCGTCTATTATTCATGTTTGAGTTGGTGAGAGAAATGTTTATGTATCCCGTCGTGAAATTTATGACAAGTTTAAGGTCTACGGTTTAGTAGTGTTTTGTCGTTGTGCAGTGAATGGAGAAATAATTTGTTTTCTCGTCGTCTGTGTTGTTTCCCAAACTATAAAGAGCGTTTAAACCTGTCGTCGCAGGCAAGACTGTAGTCTTTTTTGATGGCTGAATTCTCCTTCTCATTCGCCTCTGGGTCATGCTTTCCCTTTTCTTTTTCTTATTTATTGTTTTCTCCTTCCTTCTTTCCTTCGTTCCTTTCTTTCTTCTTCTTCCTTGTTCTCTCTTCCTTCTTTCTTCTTCTTCTTCTTCTTCTTCTTCTTCTTCTTCTTCTTCTTCTTCTTCTTCTTCTTCTTCTTCTTCTTCTTCTTCTTCTTCTTCTCGTCCTCCTCTCCATGTCGTCGTTGATTCATTACTCTCTCTTTCCCTTCCTTCCCCCCCTCCCCCTCCCGCTCCCTCTTTTCTCGTAATGTACAACCCAGCCAGCTCAATTCTACCCCGCCGACCCTTGTCGTTTTCTCTTCTAAAATAAAATGCTACAAATTTTTCTCCCCTCCGCCGTCGATTTCTTTAAATAGCATTTCATTATTAATAACGAGACAAGCAATCAAAACATGGAAAATATAAAGGTTACACAACAGCAAATCTTAAATAAGTGTTACACTTTGGCAAATTATAACAATGAAATGTCTCTAGCGAACAGGAATAAGTACACAATTCTCAAAAGATTACATACAACTACATGTGTATTATGAGAGACAAGAAATACAATAAAAATCGTCCTATTGTTGCTACACTGCTTCATTCATCTTTAAACTAAAAGTACAATGTTGCAAAACTTTTTTTCCCCGTCTCCTCTACATTGTCAATATACTTTATTGGTTCAATAAGTCACTCAACAGTAATGAAACCAGTTCGGGAGTGCTAGTTTTTTGTTGTTGTTGGTTATTTGTTGTTGTTGTTGTCAGTTTGATATATAGTGGTTGTGCCTTGTTTGTATTCTTTTCTTGATTTACGCCTGTAAAGAATGTATAAGTATCTGAATTACTGTGAAAGCTATAATCTGATTTAAAGCATACATGTGCCGGTTATTGTTTTAGGAAAGAGATGAAAGTTTCGTAGTGGTATCGGTGAACACACTTTTAACTAGAAATTATAAAGGTACTGGTATAGACAAAGAAAGAAGCGTACTTGTGTGGGTGTGTGTGTGTTTGTGTGTTTTGTTTGTTGTTGTTGTTGGTTTTTTGTTTAATATAAATACCGCTAATATCAACAGTAATAGTCTTAAGCGTGTTCAATGAGGTGGGGGTGATGGGGCGAAGGCTGGTGTAATTCTCATAATGTTGTCAGTTGTAACCAACCGAGTTCCACCGACTACGCACCAGTATAGGATGTATATTTTGCAACGTTGAAGAAAAGGACGCACAAGCGTATTATATGGTTTCTCACAGCGATTCAGTTTTTATTTCAGCTTAGTTCCTCTGAATTGATCAAAACTTAATGGAACGTATTAGGCTGTAGAAAACCACTCAAGTTAATTCCTATGCATTGAAATGTCAGTGCGCAGTTTACCCAAAAATGAATTAAACTTTTCAAATTGCACAATGCTGTGAAAATCGAGAGAATAGAGAATATAAAACTAAGCGAATTAAAATATGAAGATCACGTTGTTGCTCAATTAGGTAAAATTGTGCAGAAATGAAAAGACGAGGGCTATCTGAAAACGTAAATAAATGTTCGAGTGCGTGTGATTTCCGTGCTTGTGGGGGATCATGCGATGACAATAACAGTGAATAAACAGTGAAAGTAGATTAGAATCATGAAGCGTTTAATCGTAAAATAAAGACATCTTTTTATCGCAGGTGTTGACGATGACTGAGATAAAACACACACACAACAATTTTCTTCCTATTATAACTAGACAGCGGAGGATTTCAAATGCCTCATATGCAAAACTCCAAAAGGAAGCTAGGCCTACTTCATTTTCCCCTTTCTGTTACCAGCTGTGTCCAGTGGTTGAAGTGATAGTTGTTAATTAACTGCCGTGACAGTCGCCTTTAGGTTCTTCCAGACTCTAGTCTTTTTGAAGTTACATAGTTTATTGTGTTTGAAAATACTTTTAATTTTCGTTTATAGTCTGGACAGACTTCGTTATCTTCAGATATATATTATTATAGTGGTGATTTCTTTCGAAGGCAGGACTTTTTTTTTTTTTTTAATTGGCGGAAAATCCTATTCTTTTTACCAATTCCTCGGTTTTTACATTTTTTCCCACCGATTTAAAGAAAATATATTATTATTATTATTATTATTATTATTATTATTATTATTATTATTATTAAAAAGTGAAAAAGAAAAGATTTGTTGTTTTACCCGGTACAAGGGGGAAAAAAAACAAAAACACTGGATACAATGCGTCACAAACTTACGTCACTTCTAAAGCACTTTTAGGACGTCACATCATAGAGCGAGCACTCATTCTGAATCCCCACGGAATTTCATACTATGGCTCCCATACGATCCTATAATCTGTGACTACCGAAGTTCTCTGCTCGTCGGGTTTGTGTCTCTTATTTCCGTGAATTTAATCTTTCTGCTAATCAGCTGAAGTAAATACCAAACAAGCTGCGTTTATCGAGTTCAGATCTCTAAAATGGCGACATGTTTCATCGCCACTGCCCACTATTCAAGGGTGAAAATCCGGTTTTTTTTTTTTAATGTCCAATGATAGGTCCACTTCAACTGATTTCAGTGACTTCAACTGATTTCAGTGACTTCTCCCTGCTAGCTTTCTTATGATGCATCACATGGAGAAGTACGTCCACCGACTTTTTTAACGTCATTTGTGATTTCGGAAATCCCGTAGATTGCTCATTGTTTGTGAACACGCCAGTGAAAATAAAAGGACAAAGTTCCAAAGAATAAAATAGCGATTGGAGCTTGAAATAAATTGTTTTCGGCTGTAATTTGTGTTCCTACACACTACATGGGGGGAGGGGGGGGGGGGCTGATCACCCTAAGAGAACAATCTCTCTCTCTCTTTCTCCCTCTCTCTCTCTCTCTCTCTTGCTATCACTTACAGATATTTACAACAGTGATCTATATATGTCGATGTGAATGAAAGCATTTGTGCTTTGAGCAAGTCTTTTGAGCTGGTAAGCACGCAAAATAAGAGCAGCTTCTTTTGTTAGTGCTCAAAGACTTTTATTCTTGTTCAAAGAAAAGAAGGTTCAGCTAAGACTAATTTGTTGTCTTGTGTTTCATTCTTGCGCAAAGAGTGGAATATTTGCTCAAAAACTATTGTTGTCGTGTGTTTTAGTGAGTCACCACTTGAGCCATGACAACATGGAGTACGCCCTCCAGATGGAGCTATGGAAGGGCAACATCTGTGGAGCCATCCAACTGGCCCGGGAGCACCAGCAGCTTTCAGATTGGATCGTTTCTCTGGCACCACTAGGTAAATAGTTTGCATTTTTATGTAATAAATTCCATTTAATACATGTACCTGCCCCCAAGCAAACATACATGCAACCATTTCGCAGCTCTAGAAATGGGGATACTCTGATGTTCACGTACAGACGTGGACACACGAAACACGAGGACAACAAACACAAGCACGCTCTGTCACGTGTATGCGCATACTCATGCATGTACATATTAACACCCATACACCCCAAACGCACATATATGTCTTGCAGATGAAGAATTAGGGACAGAGGAAGAGTTTGAAAGACTAAATGTAATCAGAAGTGCACTCGATTTTTCATAAGTGTATAAAATTGTATAACACTGTTGGGGCTTAATAAAAGCCCATCCAATCAGCGATAATTGGTTGTTATTAACATTGGAGTTTTGCCAATGGCAGTGTCAACGTTTTTTGAGTATTTCCTGTACAAAGAAGTCCGCGTAAAATTGAATTATTAATATATAAAAAGCTTACAAAACATAAAATGACCTTCGATTTGCATAGCAAAGTCTCTTGAATAAAAGTTTTAAATTATTTGGTATTAAAAACAACGAACTCTAATAATGAGCTGATTAACGCCATTTGCGCGCCTCTGAGATCAATCTGATCTGTTTGCATAGTGTTTGGTCGAGTTGAATGTTTGCACAGTGCTTAGTCTCCGTGCTGTTACGTGATAAAGAAGCTAGGCAACACAGCCATCACTTCTCTGAGCTATCTATGCATTACACCGATGACTCTGTTGACAGGGCAAACATCTCAAAAGAATTGAACCCCAGGCACGAAGTTAAAATCAGATAATAAGAGGTCAAAAGGAGGGAGCGTGATCGACTAAATAAAGAGAAACCAATTTCTTGTAGTTTTTAGCGTATATTAGCAAAACTGGATCATATGATTATGACGGTAAGGATTTCAATAATGCCAGCCCGTTTTTCCATGGAATTTCAAAATAATAGACTGCGATGTCTCATCATACTGCTTCATTCTCTCTACAGTATTTTGCTTAGAGTTTTGTGAATCTAAATGCTTAGATATAATGCTAAACATTGTATCGCAAAGGATTTTAATGTGAGTTTAGTGGCATAGGATGACTTGGTGTGTTTTTCTTTTTTTGTGGGAGTGGGAGTTGTTTTTTTTTTGTTTGTTTGGTTTTTTTTTAGGAAGGAGGTAAGGGGGGATAGAGGTGGGTGTGGAGTGGGGGGTGGCATGCATGTATATATTTTGCATAGCAGTTTATCAATCTTAATCCTGATTGTCATGTTTTACAATATTTAACATTTAGACTTGCCACTTTTCCCCACTGTTTGAAAAAATTAAAAATTGTTTTCAGACAGATTTGTTGATGATATTTTAAACTTGAACTATAAACTTATTTAAAACAATAAATGAGAGAGATAGTGACCTTTACTTGGCCGGTTTTTGTATTATTCACCAATACCCCCTAATTTCCAGGTTATCGTGCTACGACACAATAATAAACAACTGGCGTGCTACTCTCAAGATGTGTTCTGCAAGTTACTGACAAACTTAATAAAAATGACAAAGCCAACAAAACTGGCTCAAAGCTTGCATTGCATATAATATTTACAACATTACATCCAAACAGGGCAAATCACTTCATTGTGAAAGAAACAGAACACAATTTGGTTATTTTTATCACTTTTATGTCAAAGCTCATTTTCTCGGACACAAGTAAGACCCATTACAATGCGTACAATGGAAGTAAACCCAGGGTTCGTACGGTTTTTGAAGGTCTTTGAAAGTTTGGTAAAACCCGTGTTCCATTTTCCAGGTCCTGGAAAGTCTTTGAAAACTTAACGTCTGTGGTTTGTGAAAGTTTGTGAATTTTGACTGAATCCTTGTGAGTGTGATTAAAATAATTTAATAGGCATGCATTCGCAAATACTAAGCCTAATAATATTAAAAAATGAGCAGCAAACCATTTTGTTTTTTAAAAAAAAAGCTCTTCTAAGCAAGGCCCTTATCTCAAAAGCATAGCCATAGGGAGAAGAAGAAAAAAAAAGCAATAAAAACTGAGATCCCAATAACCACGATTTCCCATTCAAATTTATTTCAAATGACCGGAAAAGCTGCTGTTTGACTCCAAAACTAATGTTTGCAATTACCACCCGATTAATTTGATCTTAACACCAAATGAGAACAAAGAAATGGACAGACTACACACACTGTTGAAACATTCACCTTTATACGCTGAAAAATATGTAAATGCTCAAAATAACTTTAAGTATCAGCAACAAACATTTCAGTCGTTAGGTTTTGGACGTTGAGGTCGGACAACGAATTACTCTAATGTAGCCAAAAACTAGGCCAAAAAACCTGCACAAGACACTCAGGAGCCAAGCACACCAGGACCATAACGACGATGAAAGACGACTGTGATAACGAAGAGGAAGAAAACTGATGTCCGTGGAAGACGATGATCATGACGGTATGGATGGATTCATTCAATGTCTGTGTATTGTGCAGCATCAGTAGAGACGTGGTTATCGGTGTGTGAGGAATATGCAGAACAGTTGGAAGATGAGGGTCAGTACCACAAGGCCGTGTCCTACCTGCTGGCCTGCCATAAACTCTACCCTGCCATTGACCTATTTAGAAGACATAAGCTCTTCAGGTATGTCTTCTTTGTCTGTGTCTATTGCATATTATATGCGATATTTAAGCCTACATGTTCATCATGTTTCCAAGAGCAAGTCTCGAAATGTGTATGTATTGTCGTGTGTTATTTTGTTCTCGTCCTCTCTCTCTCTCTCTCTCTCCCTCTCCCCCCCCCCTCTCTCTCTCTCTCTCTCTCTCTCGACCAAGACCACGCTTAGACATATTTAAAACATCTCTGTCCTATTCTGGTCCAAGCGTGTGGAATCCTCTACCAGAAGAGGTCAAGAAAAGTGAATCATTACCATCTTTTAAAACAAGGCTCCATAAATATTTAAGCTCCCTTTGCTCTTAATATTTAAGATGATTGTATACCTCTTTGTTCTTCCCTACCCTGCCACAATTTAAGTTACTAAGAAGATGTGAATTTACATGTTTGTGCGTGTGCGTGTGTGGTTGTGCTTGTGTGTGCGGAGAGAGGAGGAGATGGTTGGGGAGGGGAAGAAGGGTAAGAGTATGTGTATTAAAATGCATTAATTTGCTTATTGATTTGTTACCGTAGTTAAGGAATATGTTTCAAATTCTTTTATGTTAATTATTTTGTTTGTTTTGCATTGTTTATTAAGGACTAGCTGTAAGACAGGTCCAAAGGACCTAATGCTATTATCCTATTAAAGGTTTTGACTTCGACTTCGACTTCTCTCTCTCTCTCTCTGTGTCTCTCTGTCCCCCTCCCCCTCCCCCTTCCTGTGCCCACCTATGTGGGGGTGCCGGGGGTTTCTGTATAAATAGTATCCCCACTTTCTGGACATTTAGTGCTTTAAATTCCCACTGTCGCTGACTTTCTCCTTTGTTCTTTCACATTCCTACTCTGTTCTATCAATCTATATACGATCTTCTTCACTAGACCAGTCACCTACCTTTTTTTCTTGAAAACTCTCCCAAAACTCCTCATTTGTGTATGTCCTGTTGGATCAGCTTGGGAATATTGGACCCTTTCTGCCAAATGGTCACTAGGTCTTCCTATGATATTATTATTTAGTAATGTAGACATTTTATATGTGTTTTGTTGATATTTTATAATGATGTTTATATTCTATTTTGGTTTTGTAAATGCGGGTTCAATAAATTTGAGTATAGCCCATGCGTCCCCTGTGTGGGATGCCTTTGTTGTAAAGTGACCAGCACGTGGGATGCCTTCAGTGTTACCACTAGGGTTGTTTCTGCAACTCTTTTATACGGATCAGGGGTGAGTCCTCTTTCAACTAAGATATGGTCCTGATTTTGTGGTCCTGATTTGGCTTTTTGCAATCCGCTGGACACTGTAGGCAATGGATAACTAACTTAATAACTAGCTAACTCTCTCTCTGTCTCTCTCTCTGTCTCTGTCTCTCTCTCGCTCTCTCTCTTCTTCTTCTTCTTCTTCTTCTTCTTCTTCTTCTTCTTCTTCTTCTTCTTCTTCCTCTCTCTCTGTCTCTTTGTACTTTTTCTGACAGCAACAGCTTGTGTTTTTTCATTGCCTGCATGACTGCCTAGGCATTGAAAGGAAAGCAGTAAAATTCTGTCTCTAGGCAAATAACATTAACGGTCGTTTCATTATTATTATCACTTTTATATATCGAGAGAGATACATCTTGTCACTTTTCCTCAGCATTTTGTCAATGACAGCTAGAGGGGTTGCCTTAGGGTTGCAATTGTGTTTCGGGTGTTTTTTTGGAGGTGATGAAACAGTCTTTCTTCTTCTTTTTTTTAAAGAGTGAGGGAGGGGGAGGCAGAGGGTGGTTGTTTAATATTGTTTAAAGATGACGAGAATGATGGTGTGTTTGTGTTGATTTGGTATGATTTCCATTTTAATTTTACTGGTTTATGAAGGACATATTGGTAGACTAGACTTTCTGATATCGTAAATCTTTATACCTATATTTTTTTTAACGTTTCAGAGTCTCTCTCTCTCTCTCTCTCTCTCTCTCTCTCTCTCTCTCTCTCTCCCTCCCTCCCTCCCTCCCTCCCCACCATCTAGCAATTTAGATCCTTTTTGAGTGCTCAATGTATTTGATTTTGAACATCTTTTTTCACATTAATACATTAATTATAGTGCCCCAGGCAATTTTCTACCTTCACATTTTATCTTTTTGTAGAATCATCATTAATTTGTTGACAAAATTCGTTTTAGGTATTTTTTGTTTGTATGTAAAACTGTTCTTTATTCACTTGCTTGCATTTTAAGTGAATTTCGTGCATTTGTTTGTTTACTTCTCACTTTTCCAACCCCACCCCACTCACCCCACTATCCCCCTCCCCCCCTCCTCCTTCTCTCAAGCTTATTTCTGTGATTTTAATCTTCTTCTTTAATGAGCAATGGGCTCAATGGGCTGTATGTTTGTTGTGGTGCCCCCCGTGACCTTTGAGTTACATGATAGGATAGGATAGGAATATACAGAAAACAAAATCCTTTATTGTTCTCATAACTATTCACAAGGAGAATTGTGTGTAGTGTCCAACAAAATTGTTTACAAAAAATGAAAATATGTTAAAAAATACAAAACAATCAAATTGAATCGAAATACATTTAAAATTGAATATTAATAAAATATTCATTAACATTTGTTGACAGTGACCCACTTTCATATATGGGGAAGAATAAAATCACATATTTGATATAATATGAAAGTGTGTATGAATATAGTCATAATAAAGTGTTGTTGATTTATTAACAGAAAACAATAATTGTAGTGGCTATTTATACAGTGACATACATTTTAAAGTTTGTTTTTTTTGTTTTTAAAAAGAAAAAAAAAGGGTTTGCAAGATGTACAGTGAATTTCTGAACCATTATTAACTCATTCGGGATAGGGCTCATCAATGTAATGGAGCTCAATCTATCAGTACTTCTTCCTCACTAATCTGAAGGGAGCATGTTTGTTTGTTTGTTTTTGCTGGTGTTTTTTTTTTTTAAAGAAAACACTGTAAAATAATTGAATTTTCACAATATCATCATATTTTTCTGTCAGGGAAAAAATGTTTTCCCATATCATGGGGCATTCCTGTGGTTTCAGGGAGGCTGTGGCGCTTGCAAGAGTGAGGCTATCCCCGCTGGACCCTGTGCTTGAGGACCTTTATAATGATTGGTCGGAACAGCTGATGAGGGATGGAGCATATGAGCAGGCTGCAAAATGGTCAGTAAAATTGAAAGTCCTAGGTAAACTATAGGTCTTGTGACTTTTGTGTGCACTATTGTCAGCTCCAGCTTTTTTATGTGGTGTATGGGCAGGCCTGCATTAAAATCAAACTTTAAAAAATAATCATTTTCTGTTTGTTTTAGTTGCTACGGTTTTTTTTGTCCTTTCTGTTTTGTGACACAATCATTTCTTTGCAGATAAAAAGAAGTTGGAATCCCTAGCTTTTTAGCTGTTAATGCGTTGTTTTAACTTTGATCACCAGATGCTAATTCACATATGTACAGTGTATCAGTTGGGCTTTGGGAGTAGAAGGCTTATGAATAAAACATAAAATTAAAATTAAACTATTGTTTTAGTTGCACATGCTTATGAAAGTCTCTTATCTTCTAGTTATCTGGCAATGAAGCACATCCAGGATGCTGCCCAGGTCATTGCCCGAAGAAGTGACCAACCGTCTTTGCAGACAGCATGTCACATGACCCTGATAGCCAATGAAAAGCAACAGGGCCAGCTATACGCCCAGCAGATTGTGACGCGATATCTACAACAACACCAGTGGTCTCAGTGTCTGGCTTTTCTTCGCCAGCACCACCCGCTAAAGGTAGAGATTGGAAGATTTTATTAAATGTGCATGTTTTGTGTTCTGTGAGACTACACTTGCTTTAAAAAATAATACCTTCATAACTTCGTAAATGTTTGATTCCGTAGTTAGTATTATTAGTGTAATTGTACTGATGTCATCTCGCATCTTCCATTTTATTGGAATGAAGAATTGATGAGTTGACTTGACTATGCACAATTAAATAATCGCTGTCTGAGAAGATATACAGGACAAGTATAAGGATGTGTTACGTTGAGATTCGCGCGGCGGTCCGAATGGAACGCGCGCGATAGATCTGTTCGTTTTATTTTGCAACGCATGCAATAATAGAGTGTATTTATCTTTGATTTGATTTTGCGTTGTTATTAGAAGAAGCTTTGTATAACGTTGATGGTTTGAGTTGGTCGATATTATTTGAGAATTTTCTAGTGCTGGTTGTTTACTATCGATCGAAGCGTATGGATAATTCTAGTGGTAACTATAGAAGCTTCCATTCCAAATAAGGTTGTATGACGTGAGACAGTGATGATGAAATTACTTCTGATTGGTTGTGGTGTGCTATGCGGGGGTATTCTCGCCTGTTCTGGAGTATGTAGAGACTATATATTGTGCCGCACTGTTTGAGTAGAGAGAGCTGTTGTGTTAGAGTTGAGAAAGTTGTAAAAAGTAGAAAGTTGATAGTCGAGAATTGTAAAGAGAAAAGCGATTGAACGATTGTATGCAGTTGTTGATGTATGCTGAATAAAAGTGGAAAACTTCAAACGACGACTCCTGCCTTATTGATGATTGAACGGGTTGAGTGGACGGTGGATAAATGAATCTGAGTTACACCTATCAGGATTTCAAGCATCGGGGCTGAATCAACTACTGATAGAGAAAAAACAACATCGAGTGTAACAGGATGATTATCCCTGCCTGCCATATTGCCAGTGGTGGGTATAGACGTTAAACTTCAACGTTCATTCATTTCATGCAGTACAAAGTTTATCCGGATAGTTTTGCAGTTTTGTTTACAGTTTTATCGCTTATCAGTTCCTTTTGAAACATTTCAGGTGTTTCTACCATATGTGAGCGTGCACGAGTTGTTGCTGAGAGAGCTGATGACGCTTCTGCCGGATGTAGTACCTGTGGAGGAATGTACTGCTGCTGTCACCTGGGACACCACACCTGCGGACAAAATGGGTATCCCAGGTATGTGTTTTAATTCAGATCTGTGCTCTCTATAAGACCCCAATCATCATTATTTCCATTATCGTCATCTTTGATTTTAATTTTATTTTATTTTTTGGGGGGGAACACTTTATTGTCCCTTTTCATTGGGAAATTCTGGGCTGCCTCCCCTTGGGAAGGCATAGTTGCAGTCGGTGGTGCGCCCAAATCCAACCTAACCAATATCAGTTGTGTTTTTGAAATTTTACTGGAGGGAGCAAACCAGAGTACCCGGAGAAAACCTCGGAGGCATTGCCCCAGTCAAAGTAAATTATATTCGGAGAAACATAACGTCAAGAGATGAAATCGTTCCTACACCTGTGAGGCAACAATGTTTTCTAGCCTGTGGACAAGGCAAGTTAGTCCCACCTTAGGCCATTTGGCCATAACGCTCGCTCTTAAACAACTTGACCACCATCATCATCACAATAATTTAATGTCAGTTTGTCTTATCTTCATATTCCACTACTATTTTGCTCTTTTAGCATAATCAGTGTTGTAGTAATCAGTGCTGTTGTAATTCATTTTGGGATAATAAATATGTGTTGTGTTGTTTTGTATTGTATTGTAGTACAGTGGAAGGTTAGTTAGTAAAGAACCAAAGTCATAACGGAGCACTGTTCGTTTAACAGATTCAATAATATATTGATAGTTTTAATACTTAGTGGGTTTAGGTACAGGAAGGTTCAAGTTTACCGAGTTGTTTGTTTTTTTAACTTGATTTTTTCAATGTTTTACTACCCCTTGCTTTTCTCATCCCAACTTTCAGCAATCATAAAATGTACCCTATAAAGTATTATTAATTTTGTTATTACATTGAAAAGTGTAAAAGAAAAAAAAAGTGATTCCAAAAAATATGCTTTTTACTGTTGCAGAGTTTATACTTGATCCCAAGGAGGCAGACCCAGTGTTGCCATGGGAACCATACCTGATTGCTGGTCACACCTTTCCTCATCACGTGCTGAGGGTGTGGCATCTGCACCTGGGTGTTACCATGGAAACGGAGCAGCTGCACCTGGTATACCATGCTCTGCAGCAACTGCAGTCCGGGCGCCAGGCTCACCTTGATACACAGCAGGTGTGCATAAGATTGTAAATTATTTCCGTATATAAAATCGCAAAAAGTGGGCGTCTTTGTGTGTTGTGATTACAGATCCACATTTCCACTCTGTTCATGACCAAATTTGACATGAACATGCATAGGTCACGTCCATAGGCATCGACAGGCGGTATTGCTTTGTCTTTCAACTGTTCACACTTTTTTTTTCATTTTTCAAGTAAAATTTTAAATCCACGCATTCTTAACAGCAGCTGTTTGGGTCAACCGTGTGGGCTGAGTTATGCTTCCTGTAACTATCAACACATAGAGGACATGTCATAGAAGAATTAGAAGATAAAAAAAAACCAAACAGGTCGTATTAAACGTTCCAAAATGTTCGCCTGTATTAGATTAAAGGTTTCCTCAGGGTAAAACATGCCAGCATAAAATCCATGGCGAACATGTCATCTGCGGTGAGAAGGTGTACAGGATTGGATGGATGTTAAGGGTAGTATTGAGGGAAGGGGTATGTAGCATCAGTACGTAGTAAGGGAAGGGTGTGTGTGCCATGAGTAGTATGGAAGGAAGAGGGTGCTTTCCACAGGCAGTCAACCAGCAATATATAAATTGTACGCTGTTTGTGTTTGGGGAATTTCCTTCTGCACATTTTAATTCAGGGGTTTTTGAGACAGATTTTGTATATTGGTGAATATATGTTGCAGTAAATGTACAAAAGTATAAAAAAAATTCCTGAAATTTGTGGTACATTTGCAAAAGTACTGTTCCACTTGGGATTTACAAATTTCCTTTCAAAACATTCTCAGGAAATGTGTAAATTTATTAAGCTTTGTTCCTTATTTTTTGACATTTTTACTAAAACATGGATGAGCTTTTAGTAAAATTGTCAAATCGCTGTACACAACCTTTGTTCATTTCCTAAGCTTCGCACCTTGTTTTAGTGCCTTTAGTTGACCGTGGCAGGGGAGATCCAAGAAATATTTTTGGAGTTATACTGCGCAGAGATTTACATACAAACATATACACTATTGCAGTGACAACAGAGATTTTGAAAGACGGTTATATAAGAAAACGTTCAACGTGTGTCCGCAAAAGATCCTCAGAGAACAAGATGTTTGCCTTGACAAGACTTTATCTTTGCGGTCAGCAGATGGTCAAGGATTACAAAGGATTTGTAAAATGCAGTTATGGGTTGGTAATGGAGAGATGCTTTAAGCTGCTGTGCAATTCTAGGTGCCACAATCAGCAATCTTGTAAAAATAAGTAACCTAACTTAAGTTTTAAATAGGCAGAGAGAGAGAGAGAGAGAGAGAGAGAGAGAGAGAGAGAAGATAAGATAAGAAAAGATAACCATTTTATTTTCCAAGGGTGAAAGAGTAAGTCCACTTTTTTACATCCTGCCTTTGTAACAACAACAATGAATTAATTAGAGAGGGAGACAGAGACAGAGCATCCATGCCATAGGCGCTTGTATCCACCGATGCCTGTGATGCCTCTCCCTCCCGGTATCTATAGATAACCAGAAGGGAAACGCCTCACAGGCATAGGTGCTCGCTTCTAAATACCCAGAGGGAGACGCGTCACAAGCATAGGTGCTTGGGTTTCCAGATACAAACGCCTGTGGTCCATGCTTATGTTTTCTTTTAATAATATTTTAATTATGTTTAATTTTAATCACGTTATAAAGTTATTTATTTATTTAATCACTTTAATATAGCGCTTTTCCACTTCAGGAGCCGTTCAAGGGGCCAATACAGGATCTATCTCAAGGTGCCCACTTGCAGCTTTTGGGTGCTTTGTATGACGCCCAGACATCTAAGCACAATCCTTGGTGACCAGGGATGCAAAGGAGGGACGTAGTGCGTGTTGGGCGTAGTTGTGTAGCCCGCACTCACCTGTCTAGTACATGAGCGTCAGGATCTTTAAAGTCCATGCTATGGAATGTGTGTGTGCACAGACTAGACCTCGGTTTATACTCTCATCAAAAAGAATAGGAGCACAGTGTCTCGGCTTTAAAAAAAAAAAAAATTTAACCCGGTCCGTTAAAACGGAGTTTGAACCACTGCCAGTACAGGCTGCAATGTTATCGCCTGACAACCGAGTACACTAACTGCGCTCCCTAAATAATAAAGAGAAAGGTAATACAAATCTCTCATCGAAATTTGTTGTACAATCAATCTATAGCATTGACTTTAAAGGTCCTGACGCTCATGTTCTAGATCTGTGAGTGCCAGCAACACAAATACACCCAATATGCACTAGGTCCATTTTCCCCATCCTCAGTCGCCCAGGATTGTGCTCAGTCGTCTTGGCATCAGACTATGCACCCAATGGTTGCAGGTGGGCGCCTTGAGATTTTGAATTAGATCCTGTATCAACCAGCGCCTTGAGCAGCTCTTGAGCTGTAAAAGTGCTATATATTTATTAAATAAAAGTTTTAAAAAATCTATTTGTTTGACTTTGCAAAACGCCTTTACAAAATTTACAAATTTCCTGGTCAAATACTTAAGTAAATTTATAAATTTCCTGAGATTTTTAGGAAATTTGTAAATCTCCCAAATGGAACAGCAATTTTGCAAATTTACCACAAATTTTATTAAATTTGTAAATTTCCTAGTTTAGTTTATTTAGTTTATTTTTTAGTTTAGTTTATTTACTGTAACATATATATGTATTGTAATTCATTCATGAGGGTTGCTGTGAATAGAGAAAGATGGAGTACGCTGGTTAAACAATCATCTGTGGTGCCCCAACGACTTTTGAGTTACGGCATAGGATAGGATTCATTTCCAGCAGCTACCGTTGGTTATTGAAGAGCTCTCAGCAGATGCATTCCTTGTTATTGCTTATGAGGAAAGGCCTAATTTGTACCTATTAGAGAATAAGCTAAGAAGTCCAGTTACCAAGTTCCCTGGACGAAAACTGTGGATTATTATTAGAGAGGCTTTTATTGATAATTGCGATGGAAGTCTAGTCTGCAAAAGGGTATTTGAGGCTGTTTATTGTTGTTGCTGTCTGTAGATTGACCACAAAAGAAATAAAAGAAATTTTGTATTGTTTGTTTGTGGTGTTGGTGGCTCTCAGTGTACATCATTACATAGAAAAAAAGTAGATCTATGCAAATTAAATGGATGAAGTAGTTCTATGCAGACAATTTCTTTCATTATATAGATCAGCAAACAGTGACAGAAGTGTTGCATTATAAAAGAGTCTTACTTCATTAGAAAGATTTGCTGGTGGTATGTTATTGTGTGTTGGTAAAAGCAGCGCCAGAATTAAAAGGTTAAAAGTTTAGTCTTTGCATCATTATCATCATCAAGAAAAATAGTTTGTATGTAGTGGATCTTTATGTAAATGTAAAGGCGAAGCAAGCAAGTATTATTAAGAGGTCAACAGTTTTAAGTCTTTGGAAGGCTTTGTACATGTATTACTATATTTCTGTAGTTGTCCATCCAGTCCTTATTGAAAATCATGCTGCTAAGGCCTTGTGTGTTATTTACTTCCATTGCCTGGGATTTACAAGATTCATAGTGAAGACAGTAATTAGTGTATGTGGTGGACTGTTGTTATCATTACCTCCTTATGAATAAATCTCAATTCTTGCACCATAATGCAATAGAAAACAGGATTGAAAGTTACATTGTTCAAGGCCTGTTTGACTCACATGCGCTCTGCAGGCTTTTACCTTTAGTTAGTATTATTTTCCACCCTATTTGACTTACAAAACAGTGAGATAAGAAGACAGTAATGAATGTGAGTGGTATATTATTACTATGATTACCTCCTTTATATTGGACATTTGTTCATTTTAACCCTAAGACTGCAATGAAAAGTAGAATTGCAAGACACATTGTCCCTACATTTTTCTTTTGTTTTCCACCTTACATGACTTGCAGGATCGATAAAGAAGACAGTATTTAGTGTGTGACAACCTTTTAGTATAATTCCCTCTTTAAATCCTGTATAAATGTCGCTTGTTTTTTTTAATAAACTTTCCATAGAACTATTGAGAATTAGCTTTTGTGTGTTTATTATAAAGTGACTGAAAATGTTGTGCTGTAGGTGCTTTTGCAAGTCTGTGCTGACATCACCCTGTGGCTGCTAGCCTTATTGACCAATCAGACCTCCCTGGCAATCTCCCACCTGCTGGCTGCTCTTGCCACATTACATGATGCAGGTCACTATCGGCTCCTCACCGCAATATGTCGCCTTATACTGCCTCAAGGTGAGCACATCCTGCCTTCTCCCAAATCATCCCAGTAGTTAAATATAGGGGTCTATGACAGAGCATGCAAGGTTTAAACCATTCTGTCCACGGTACATTACTGGGTTTGCTTTCCTGTACAATGATGTGTAGAGAGATTATACAAGGCTGTTACTGTTAGCTTCATTAAATCATTTGATCTGTAATTGATTGTATCCAAGTATAACATTACCAGATTTAGAGCTGATACTTGACAAAATGAATTCTGAAATCTTAACTGATGTATGATCAGTGAATTGAATGAAAATTACTTTCAGCTTCACCATTCTTTAGCTGGTATCAGTCTAATGGTTGTTGACAGAGCCGAGTGGGTGAAGTGATGTTAAGGAAGAGTGGAAATACACTTAGATTTAAACTATGTTTAAAATAATGACGTGTTGCATTTGCAGGACCAAAGTACACCCTAAAACTGCAGCAGGAGGCCACAGCCTTACGAGTGCTGATCAACATGGACAGCAGGCAGCAAGGGCAGTTGGGAGAAGGAGGAACTGGGAGCAGGCACCTTTCCCTGCGACGCTACCTGTCCCAACTAAAGGAAGAGAACAGTGTGTCTACTGGAGCTCTACGCTGCAAGCAGCTGGACAGTGTACGTGCCTACTACTACCTCTCTGTGCTGCAGCACTTGCAGGAGACATACGAAGCTCGCAGCAGTGACGCCAGTCGGCCCACCACCAACCCCACAGCCAGTGACAGTGGCGCTAGCAAGCCTGTAGCCTCTGTAGCACCCATGAATATACCAGCCTGTGATGGCGGCAAGATGCAAAGCTGTAATGGCGGGATGGTAGCTGCTGACGCTGGTGACAGTCTTGCCGAAACGCTCGTCAAGTCGCCCTCTTCGCCGAAATCCGTGCCAACGTCGCCCACCAAAACTGACAACCACAGTGACTGTGCTGATGTTGTCAGTGATAGAGAAGGGCCCAAGAGAAGCAGCTTGGCTTCTGCTGAAGATGGAGATAGGGGTGCTAAATCTAGTGGTGAAAGAGTTATGGATTTTGAACAGGAAGGATCTGCCCAAGACGGCGATGGAGGCAGCAGTGTAGATTCACCTCATCTCAGTGAGAAGCAAGGGGGCGGTGGATCAAAGCATGCTAGCCTAGCAGCAAAATCCAGCAATGGAGTGGAAAGTGGGAGTTCGGGCAGTGGGAAATCCTCTGGTAAAACTAAAGCGGTGTCAAAGACAGCGGAGGTGTTCAGCTCAGGAGAAGGAGGGACCAGAGACAATGAAGTAAGGTCTGCCACTGTCGCCAAGACACAAACACACTCAGAACCAGAGAGTGAAACAAGCATTGATGGCAGTAGTGGCGAGGTATATGTGAGCAAAGATGATGCTACTTGGTGGTTGTCGTTGAGTAATCTACTTCAGCTGTCTAAAGGGCTATTATGGGATGTGCAAGCCAAAAGGCTGGCATTGACTGACACACTAGGCTATATCCACCGCGCCATCTCCCAACTCCTGCTTACTGACCCATCTCGCGAGGTAGCCAAAACCATCAGCAGGCACCCCAGCGGCAGCCACAGCCACAGCACGAGCACCAACCCTCACCCTAGCCATCACCACCACCATCACCACCACCGTCATCACCATCACCAACATTCAGCTGATGATGCTACACCTTCCTCTTTTGCGCCAGTGCTTGCAGACACTGTGGCTGCCTATCTGCCTGCTGACTCCCTGCTGAACATCGATGATGTGGGCATGAGTTCACCCTCCAAGTCTGACGCCACTTCCTCACCTACTGCTCTGCAAGGGGAGGCAGACAGTGGGAGGGCAGCAGCAGCAGGGGGCAGTAGTGCCTGTGACATCGGACTGTCTGCAGTCAGTGGTGCCACTAGTGCAGTATTATCTCCACCCCCTTTGCCCGCTTTGTCACTGTCCTCGTCATCACCACCACCCTCTTCCTCAAAATCTTCATCGTCATCTCCTGCTGGGAAAAAAGTAAAAGACACTGTGCCAGCCTCCATGCCCAACCTGGACGATACTCTGGGCACCGAGTCCAACTTTGACCTTGACCTCTTGTCTTTGGGTCAAACTTTGGATGGGTCACGGCGAGTCCTGTGGCAGGACAACCACATGACATCTGGGTCAGGAGGTCAGAGTCTAGAGTCGGGTCGTAGCCACACGGACAGTAGCCTGCACAAGCCCACATCACTGCTGTCGCCTGGGAAGTACATCAATGTTCCCGATGAGTGGTACTCGCTGCCAGTGGATGAGAAGTATGCCAGGTCCTACGTGACCATGGCCATTCTCAAAGATGAACAGGACTTTGTCATGGGTGAGCTCAAGCGCATCTCTGACAGTGCTCAGGTCAGTAACTGAATGTTTCTCAAAGAAGTAGTAGGAACATCCATTTTATGATTAGAGGAGTAGTTTTAGTTTTATTCAGTACTTCAGAGGCCAGTGTTCTTGCAGGTTTACTTTATTTACGCTAAAAATAAAAGATGAAGTTCTGTAGCAACTCCTGCTGGTGCATTCTTGTTGCGCTCATGTAGTACATAGGGACGAGCCTCACTAACAATAACAATAATAAAGTGATAATAAGAAATTACTTAACCCCTTGACCGCTTATGATGAGATAACAATGATGAGCCAGAGATAATAGTAATAATAATACTGGATGCTATATACGTGCCTTTCCCCAAATCAGTCAGGCTCAAAGCGCGGCGATCTGTACCAGCTCACCTGTCTCATCCACACACACAACAAATACACATCCATCACTCGAACAGGCTGTGTAAAGGTAGGGAGATCGCTATTGGAAGACGGAAAGAAATCGATTTTTTTTTTCGTTGAAGTTTTTATATTGGCTGCGGCCAGTACCCTAATTGAAGGGAGGGAGGAAACCGGAGTGCCCGGAGAAAACCCTCGGTGACCTCAGTAGTCTTGTACCTAAGTCACATACGTTCGCCCCTTGCGGGAATCGAACCCGCTACTTTCGGCATGGGAAACCGGCGACTAATCCTTTGCGCCACGAGGCCATACCATACAGTAGTATGATGTATTATCTCGTCCTCATCATTCTGATGCTTTTTTCTCGGTACAGTTAAAACGTCAGCAAAACAAATATGCAACATTGGAAAGCTCAGAATATTAGCTTTTTAACATTTTGTGAGTTAGATATGATAACCCTTTTCATTGGCAGGTGCCGCCACCGCCCACTTCCCACCCTCCATCCCTCCCACTTCTCTTGCCCCATCCCACACACATGCCCGTAAAAGCTGATCTATGCTATAATGCACCAAGTAGAGACATAAGTGAAACTGACGCAAAACTGCTCAACATACATTAAAAAATATAACAAATATGATGTGATTACCTCCCTGTCTCCTCACTTTTATTTGGATAAAAAATAAATACATGAATTAGGTACTCCAACCTTTTTTGTGATTTTCTTTAACTCAGTTTGGACACTAAAGTATTTACATAGATCTTTTTATTCTGAACACAGTGGTATATTTTTTTCCCCCATAGGACAAATAGGTAAAAAGTTATTAATGTTTGAAAATGCCGAATGTTGGTGTTTTTTTGGCAACGTTTTGGACTTGAAGAAATTGACAACTTTGGAGTCTCAAAGTGAAGCCAATATTGATACCAGAAAGCTGATTTTTGAAAGGTAACCCCTTCATATGTTATACTCCAAGCCCAATTTTCTTCAGGCCTATCCCATGTAATGTTCAGGATGGGAAATCATCAAATTCGCAGTGCGTGCCGGCAAATTATAGGCCTACTAGTGTGCTACTACGCTCAGCACTCGTGTCGCTGAATAGGCCTACGAGTTCGCCATGGCCGCAAGAAAACCCGAACACCGTTTGGGTACACTTTTCTATGGCAAAGCACTCCGCGATAGAGTAATGCACAAATTAATAAATACCCTAGTTTTATAAAGGAAAGTGCTCTTTATTTCTTGCTAATTTTTAAACTTCTAGTTAAAATCAAACTTACATCAAAACCGCTTTATCCATTTTGTTCGGCTCGTAACAACACTTTTATACATCAGAGCCCACCATATTTGATATGTAAATGAAGCTAAGTATCTCATTGGTTTTTATTTTTAGGCCATCCAATGAAATATCTTAAAGCACTTTGAGTTTGAAACGAGCAACCTCGCAGCAGACGCGCTGACATTTTTTTTCGGAGCGGCATTCAGCGCTCGGATAGAAGCGTATTCAAAAGCTGTTTTCTCGGAATCTTTCGCATAAACATGCATTAAAAACAACACAGATGTAAAGATAAAGCTTTCAATTTTTATTTGAATACAGCCACTGTTCGTTTTGATGCAGTTTTACATTAATAATAAGTGTTGAAAGTGAAGTCAAAACTGAGTCAAAACTGCCGAGCGGACAAGAGCCAATGAAGGGCTTGCAGTACCTACATGAATACTTCTTTTTTTTAATATAGTAAAGAAAAATAATTTTAATAATGTTAATGCTACAGTTTTTTTTGTAATTTTCACAATCATGAGCCAGATTTGCCTGGCGAATGGTTGTAACTCAGTGCAATTATCCCTTGGCAGCAAAAAGGTTAAAGACGCTTTCCTAATTTTTCTGTCAAGTTATGGGAAAGATTGAGCTCTTCATTCTCCTTTCCACCCTCTCCTCCCCCTTCTCAAAATAAAAAGATGTAATGTTATTTGGAGGAGATTAGAACTTGATTAGAAGAAACCTAATTAGTGGATTTACTAAAGTGGAAATAACATATTTTTTCAGTATAGCCTTTTCAAGCAATCTGGCTGGTTTTCTATATGCTATGTTGTACTGAGTGACTATAGCATTAAAGCATACAATGTTGTATTGTGTGTTTTTTTTTTTTTACCCACATACCTAGCAATGTGCGAGTCTATCTATTCCTTCTCCCCCCCCCCTACCCTCTCTTCTCAACCCCCCCCCCCCATCCCAACCCCCCACCCCCTCCAAAAAAAGTCCAGATTTTTGCAAATCTGTGCGCAATGAGTCCTAAATAGTCCAAAAATGACATTTAAACAACTTTTTTTTGTTGTTTATCTGCCCGTCTTTATGTCTATGAGGTCACATGAAGGTCCAGGTATTCCCAAGGTTAAGGTCACTGAAGGTCAAGGTCACTGGTTGTTTTTTTTTGGCATAATACAACTTTTGCTGTAATTTTTTTTATATGAAATGAGTGTATTTGGAGCCGGAGGTCAGTATCATCAGATTTATTACCAAAAATTATGTGAACCAAAATGGACTGTAGTCAAAGCCTGATAAATACAGAAATAGTCTGTGTAAAAGGCAAATAATATTATTATAGATCTAGTGAAAATAACAAAGTTTTTTTTCACCTACCGTCGTCTGCTAAAGATTGTAGGCGGCGATCTTCTTCTTCGTCCGAAACGTAATCACTCCCTCCAGCCTCCGTCAAATAAACATCATCACCCACATCAAAATCTTCATCCCCACTTTCATCATCAAAGTTTTCTGCCTGAAACATTTGCGCCATCTCTTCTGCCGTGTATGTTCTGCGTGCCATGATGGCGACGAACGAGGCGGAAAATTTCGCCAGCAACAAGTGCTTCGACACGTGCCTTTTGTTTGAAAATTACCGCTAAACCAAAAGATTTTTCTTTCCGAAACATTACAGTTGAAGGAAAACAACTTTAGTTTCATAATCATGACCAAGGATTTATTATAATAAACGCTTTTACCTCCCTTATACTATCGCCGTACAACGTATGTATACATCGCATTAGGCTTGCGTTAAACGCCCCGTGCTACGTACGTTGACAGCGCAGCCTAAAGGTTAAGGTCAAGAGCATAGAAAGATCAAAGTCGGTATTAAAATCAAAGAATATTCAGTTAACACAAATAAGGATCATTCCTAAAGACTGCTATATAAGTAATGATGACACACCGCATGAAGCGCCCCAAGCGATCATTGTGATAGAAAACTCAGGGGAGGCAATCTGATGCATAGCAACAATTAAACAAACCTCAAGTGTCAAATGCCGCTAAATCTAATCTGTCGCTTTTTTAATTAAATGACCCAGAATGTGCAATAAAATTAAATACGCACAGATGCTTGCAAAACAATAAGTAAATGATCCTTTGGGGTAATAAAATAGTGTACAAGAATATAAGTGCAAAAAAATGGTTTGTATGTAGATCAGATGTATGTAGATGTGTTTAGTAATAATAATAATAACAGGCAATTTATACAGCGCTTTCCAAAATCACAAAGCGCTTTACTTAAACAAATGTAAACACAACATGCGTACATTGGTCAATAACACGCAACCACATCAGAATGATGAAGCATGAGACCAAACTTGATGACCAAAAACCAATAGTCTTACACACCAAAAAGTTCATCCAGATGTCAAAAAAATCCAGCATGAAAATAGATCTGCTTGAACAAGAAAGAACACAATGGTTTTGATCTTTTGTCTAGTAAACAGATTGATAACAAACACCAAGTGTTTTAGAATGACAAAGCATGAGACCAAATTTGGTGACCAAAAACCAATAGTCTAGAACTCCCAAAAGTTCATCCCTAGGGCAAAAATTACCAGCGTAAAAATGCTTGCTATACTGCAATGCTAACTGATAACCAAAATCATGCCAAATTCATCTATGGGCAGTCTGCATATCCAGATATGCACTGAACGCCGTTTTTTATCAATGGCGGCAATGACAGCATGCTGCATAGGCATAGATCTTGCACGCCGTTTGTACTCATTTCCTATACCTAATAGCCTTAGCTTAAGCCTGATATAAGAAAAACTTCCGATGAACATGCTATTATTTGTTATTTGAGAAAGGCTGTACAAGACAAAATTTGACCTGACCAGAGTTTAACAAGATGCGAAGCAGCAGTGCAGTACATGTAGGCCTATTTCAGTGATCGTCCTAGGGATTTGCAAAACCGGTACGACGTCACAGTAAACAAACCCACTCGAACGCAAACCGGTAGGCCAGTCACGGAAACCGGTATGACCCATAGCAAAGCTTAATAATGCGTCACTATTTTTGCCACCGAAAATCTGCCGACGAATGCAGTGATTAATTTATTGCTCACCATAAAGCCTACTAACTATAACTGAAACGATGTTTGCCAAAAATAAAAGTAAATAACATGCCTTTCTTACCTATTTCTGTCGCGTTTTGCTTTACTCGAACACCTCCCTCGCTCTGTCGACGTCGAAGTTTTCTAAAGACGTAGGCTATTACAAGTAGATGGCGACTCTGTTAATGCACTTTCTGTTTCATTAGAAACATCTTCGTCTTCACATAAACTTCTTTTATCACCCCTCTCTGGTCACCCGTTGGGGTGCCGGGGTTTCAGTATAAATAGTATCCCCACTTTCTGGAAATTTAGTGCTTTAAATTCCCACTGTCGCTGTCTTTCTCATTTGCTCTTTCTCATTCCTGCTCTGTTCTATCAATCTTGCTAGACCAGTCACCTACCTTTTTCTTGAAAACTCTTCCGGGACAAGACTCCTTATTTGGTATGAGGTCTGTTGGATCAGCTTGGGAATATTGGATGCTTTCTGCCAGGTGGTCACTAGGGCTTCCTATGATGTTATTATTTAGCAATGTAGGCATTTTATATGGATGTGTTTTGTTGATAATTTGAAATGTTTGTATTCTATTTTGTTTTTGTAAACGGGGGTTCGATAAATTAGAGTACAGCCTCAGCGTCCCTTGCGTGGGATGTCTTTATTGTAAAGTGACTGGCTGGTGGAAAGCTTTCAGTTTTACCACTAGGGTTGTTTCAGCAGATTTTTTATGCGGATCAGGGGTTGTCCGGTCCTGATTTGGCTCGGAAGAGTCAGCTGGACCTAAAGCAGTAATTATGTAATGTAATGTAATCGCCCCTCTCCCCCCTAACAAAAAATGAAAAAAGAGATTTTTGCTTCTTCATTATTACTAGCCTATCTGCCACTGTCGCAATACATACTGACAAGCACGAGGAAAGAAAAAATCGAAAAGTGCGCGAGTTTAATTTATCCGTATTCACGATAGCCTTGTGCCCGCCAATGTTATATCATTCTGTATTAATTAACTCAAAGACTATGGCAAGGCTACTGAACGCATTCGCAGGCCTCTCGTCTACACTCCCTAAACACATATTCAGCGTGGCTGGCTGGCTGGTTGGCTGGCTATCTCTCTCTCTCTCTCTCTCTCTCTCTCTCTCTCTCTCTCTCTCTCTCTCTCTCTCTCTCTCTCTCTCTCTCTCTCTCTCTCTCTCTCTCTCTCTCTCTCTCTCTCTCTCTCTCTCTCTCTCTCTCTCTCTCTCTCTCTCTCTCTCTCTCCTCTCTCTCTCTCTCTCTCTCTCTCTCTCTCTCTCTCTCTCTCTCTCTCTCTCTCTCTCTCTCTCTCTCTCTCTCTCTCTCTCTCTCTCTCTCTCTCTCTCTCTCTCTCTCTCTCTCTCTCTCTCTCTCTCTCTCTCTCTCTCTCTCTCTCTCTCTCTCTCTCTCTCTCTCTCTCTCTCTCTCTCTCTCTCTCTCTCTCTCTCTCTTCATTTCTCTTTTTCTTTCTCTTTTCCTTTATTTTTGAAACCAGTCAAACAAAATAAGAACCGGTAAGCTCTACCGGCTACTGATTTTTCAACCAATATTTTTATTATCAAACCGGTAAAATACCGGTAATTTCCGGTTAAATCCATCCCTGCTATTTTATGGTTGTGTTCAAAAACAGTATAGATCTAGCTTTAATGTTATCGACACTACAATGTACATTGGTTCCCAGACAACAAAAAGCGAATACAAACACAGTATTGTTTTTAGTAGTAGTAGTATTACTATTAGTATTTGTATTGTTTTTCCGAACATTATAATCATTATTGAGGAAGATTTATGTCACATTATAGTCTATACACTTTGATGGCAAATTGGACAGTTCATCTACAAATAAGCATAGTTTTCAATCATTTGTGATACTCAACTTGTTTCATCCTTCGGGAATCTGAAGAATGAAATCCATGGCACTTATAACGACCATTTGTGCAGTTAATAGCACTGCAGTGATCACTCCCACATGTCTTTTCGTAGAATTTCCGCTAAGTACAGTGTCTCATTCCATGCCGTAGGCCATTTTCTATCATGATGACTTCTTGTTGGTGCTGGCAAGTTTCGGTTTCACGTTTCTGGGAGTTATGCTCCTTCTTTGTGAAATTAAACTTTCTTTGTTATAATGCAACTGCTTCATTTTGTTTTGCTTTTTCTGGGCAGTCATTTTCATGTTAAATATTGCAAGTTCCCTAAGGAGCATGTGAGTCATATGGGCTTTACCCTTCTAGTTTAATTATTAAATAGTGTGTGTGTGTTTTTTTTCTTTTCTTAGTTGCCTGTCCTTTTCTTTCCAAGCAGTAAACATTTTATTATTAGGGTAAGTGTGCATTATCAGTTGTGTTTTCTGTGTGCAGGTGCCATTCCCCAACCCCTTTGAGAGCGTGGAGCAGCTGTTGTCAGTGTGTCTGTCAGCACCCAGCCTGTGTCCCGTGGATAAGCACAACTACGTCAAAGGGCTGCAGTCTTGGGACATGCATTTTGCTGTCACCTCGCAGCAGCGATCCAATGCTGAGGCCCTCTTTGACCGAGCTGAGAAGGATATAAAACTGTAGCCCAGAGAGTTGTTTATCCAAATATTGACAAAACAATGTCTTCAAACAATGTAGAGGAAATAAGCTAAGTCACAGCGCGAGTGCTTCATATTGGTGCAACAACAGAAAAAAAGGTCTTTAGACAAAGCAGAAAGAATGTTAAAAAAAATAAAATAAATAAGCAACTGGACTTTTGGCGCAACAGATGCTCACTGAAGTTTAGCATGAAGCAAGGACAGAAGTGTATACAACTTTAACCAGATACAGGTATAGAATATACTTAGTAGAACAATTTTACATTGCAGATCTCTGCAGTCATAAAGAATGTAGTAGCAACAAGAGTAGGCCTACTTCTCAAAGTGTACACACTAGCACAATCCTATATGGCCAGAGAAAACAGCTCATTGGAAAGTGTTGTTCCATCTGACAGCTCCTTTTAAGAAAGAGGACAAAAACACTTCTTCAGTTATAGATTTGACGTCACCAGATCATCAGGCCTTGCAAAGACCATCCTGCAAGGCACAGTGCAAGGAGGTAGAAGAAGAGGGAGATCGAAAAAGAGGTGGGAGGACAACATTCGAGAATGGACTGGCTTGACACTGAGCGAAGCCATCAGGATTGCAGAGGACAGAGAAAGATTGAGTACACTGGTTAAACGATCATCTGAGGAGCCCCAACGACCTCCGAGTTACGGGATAGGATAGATAATTGGGTTTGAAATTTCTACAGGTATATTTTTTAAGGTTTGGTTAATGACACTTAAAGGGCATTGTTGCAAATGAAGTTTAATAGTTAGTTGTGTTATTTGTAATTGTTCCATTTTACAAATTGTATTGCGTTTTCAGGGCCAGTTTGTTACTTGCACAATATACAGGTATCAAATGGAGCGGAAATAAATATTGGACAAGCTCTGGCATAAAATGTTGAATTTACTTCGCTATGTTGTGAGATGACCGCACAGTGTATTGTGTAAGGTGACAATAACTAGCTTCATCATGTGTTCTCATAAGGATGTCTGAATACGATTGCTTTATCCATTGTTAGCGTGTATAAAACTGAATGAGATTAAGTTGATGAAACATTAGTGTGTGTGTGTGTGTTATTGTCTTATTTGAATAAATACTAAAGCACCCTGAACATGTTCACATAGGTCAGGGTTGTGTGTTATATATAGAAGTGCAATTTAGATTACTTTGGATTTGGGGAAGTTGTCACTAGTGTTGGATTTAATTTGTAATAGTTATGGACATCATTCAAAGCTAATTATAAACTTTTCTTCTGAATAATAATTTGGCGCTTGTTTTAAATGGGGTGAGAAGGGAAATCTTGTATAACAGGACATACGCAATTGACAGATCCCCTCCCTCACCCCCTCCTACACACACACACGGTGAATGGAGTCGTTTGCTAGCACAAGGTTTTGATTTCATTTTGTAACGAGGACTACTTTCTGTTTGTTATGTCAGCACTTCACATGGCTTATTAGTAAGCAGAGGTCAAAAGCCATGAAGTTTGTGAAAAACATGACCTATGGTTTCATAGAAAAAAAGGGATAGACGAGTTCGTGGATATATTTTGTTTATTACATCAGTCATCACACAGCATCAGACTTATGTTTGTCTCTCACTCCTCTCTGCAGCTGTTCAGCTGCATGGTAAGGAGTAATGATTCAACCATGCTATCTTCTGCAACCCATCGTTACTGCGCGTCTGGGGCTGATTCGGGCTTGCACTTACCTCTCTTACACTTGCGATGAGGTGATTTGGCATCTGCACTGTCAGCTGTGAAAATGACCTCTTTTAGACAAATCAGGCTGTCTTTTCTAGTGTACTGTGCTTCCAACCACACAGTTGCTAACATTATGTGGAAACAACTGGTAGTTTTTCAGTTAACAACTATTCATGACAGTTAAAAAACTTCACTGCCAAAGATCCTGAAGTATCTATCACAAGTGCACAAACTGACACATGTATACATGTGCATGCCTAGAAACAGGCGAAGGAATGCCCACATATAATCATACACAGCCCAACTGAAAGGCCTGGAAAAAAACTGAGGGAAGAACATAGGGATTCACCTAAACCGTAAAACACAATTTGTTGATTACATTACAATAACTTGTTTTTTTAGTTAGATCTCAAAATCTACCCACCATTATTGAGCTTGTGAAATATGCACTCAATTTCCCATAGAGGCCTTTCTATAACAAAGTATTTATTGAAGTCAATGTGACTGTCTTCAGATGCCTAGATGACATTTTTTGTTATGTCTTTTGTGTAATATTATAAAGTGAAGTGTTTAATTAGCTGTATTCTTTTATGGA
Source organism: Oncomelania hupensis (assembly GCA_036898135.1). Taxonomy (NCBI): domain Eukaryota; kingdom Metazoa; phylum Mollusca; class Gastropoda; order Littorinimorpha; family Pomatiopsidae; genus Oncomelania; species Oncomelania hupensis. The sequence goes on from CM072518.1 coordinate 24,675,159, forward strand.
GGAGTATTTTGGGGAAAGTTGTTTTTAAGTTGATTTGCATGAACTTAACACTGTCCGTGCCGTACCATGTTAATACATATTTGCAGATTTTCACTTTTACAAAGATTGCATCCCTTGATTCAGTTGTCATCTTGTTTCAAAACCACATAGTTCTTGTGCTTTTAGAAGTTGCTCAGATTTTAATTTGTCATAAACTAATATTTTCCATTTTCTGCAAAAGTGATCTAAAAAAAAAAAAAAGTAATTTCATTTGGAAAAATATTAAAACTTAGTAGATTTTAAAGATTTTAGCGAATTTATAGTTTGATTGGAAATTGAAGTTTAACGTTTACACCCACCTTTGGCGATATGACAGACGAGGATAACCATCCCAGGGAAGAGGTGTAGGGACATAAATCAAAACTGAAGTACCAGAGCAACCTCTATAATGCTAAGATGGACAGTAAAACTACAAGGGCAAGCCCATGTGGCTCGCATGCTCATCTTGCAATATTTAACATGAAAATGAGTGCCCAGGAAAAAAATAAATAAAACAGTGGCATTAAAATGCCAAGTAATACCAACTTTGATTTTTCTGTGCTTTTGACCTTAAGATGAATTGACTTCAGGCTCCAAATATGCTCATGTAATATCAAATAAACTACTAAAAAAATGTTATATGAAGCCACCAAAAAAATATCTTTGGATGACCTTGTCCTTCATGTGGCGTCTCATGTATGTCTGGTCAAATAACCAAATGTTGTTGCATGCTATGGATTAAATAAAACCATTCCACTGTACGATTATCTTTTTAAATTTTTTTTTTAAAATGACCTTGACTTTCAAGACCAACATAAAAACGGAACATGTATGAAAGATCAATCTATCATGTCTATAAACAAATTTAAAATTATATCTCTTCACTTCACTTCAAAGTACCTGTACTAACTGACTTCGGACAGCTCCAATGACTTTGACCTTGGAGTGAGGTTGACCAAATGTGCATTGGGTTTGTGCCTCATTAATATCTATAATGCATCAAAGAACCATAAGTTCAATATTAATAACTTTATAAAAAAATTGATTTTTTTTAAAATTGTAATTTTTTTAACTAACATTTGTTGACCCTGTGACCTTGACCTTGAAGTGAAGTCATTCATTTACTGATCATTTATGAGGTTTAATGGATGTACACCATCTTACTTAGTTTGGTTGTGATAGTTTAAATAGGTTCTGAGATATTAGTCCACTTGCAAGTTTTGCACGTCCAGATGGTGGACAGATGGTCTGACTTATATTTTTTTGGTCATTGATGTACAAAGCAAACGTTCTAACACTGGGCTATGGTAGTGTGTCATTTTTTTCAGTTTTCTCAGAATAAGAGGTATGGCACGGACAGTGACAACATGTTTATTGATAGTTATGAACGGTATGTCATGTGGCTGTTAGTTGACAATCAAATGATGGGATCTGATGAGATTGGGTTAGTTGTATGTTATACTTTTTATAGGCTAGCAAGTGAAAGGCGCATCTTAGACCAATGTCAAAGTAGTCTCGTGCCTTTTTCCATTAATATGTTGTCTATTTAATTAGTTAAACATCATAGTTTACTAACCAACCGGTGTTTATGTCTTTCATTTGAGTGCATTTTGTTTATGGCATTCTTCGAGTGCATTTTTTAAATGTCATTCATTGAAACAGTTGTACATAACAACAAAACAAAGGAACGTGTGACCCTTCTTCGTTTTTTTTTTATTTGTAAGAACTCAGTTTGTTTCGTATCTTGTAGGTTGCAAATTTAGCTTTGTTTCTTGATAGCGTGATTGTGTTTTTCATTATGTGTAGTTCTGATGTGACTCTTAGTAGTCAGCTGGACTCCAATCACAGAGAAGAAGAAAATTGTGTGTATTTAAGAGTCATGTCATAATCCCTAACACCAGCGACCCCCAAGGTTACAGAAAAATCTTACCTCTATGTTACAATTATATAGATGTTCATGATGTTTTGGAAGCATGATCACGATCCGTCATAGTGGAAGGGAAGATGCTTCAAATATATTTGTGAAAACTTTGTGAGGATAAAGCAAAGTGTACAGAAAATGCCAAGCAGATTCTTTTCATCATGATGTTCTGATAGAGATCCAGTTTCAATATAGATGCCTGTGATGATAATTTTAAAATTGTTTTCACATTGCACATGCCTAAACTGAAAAATTTTAAATGTATCAGATCAGCACGGATTGAAACAAATTATTAGCTTAAACTTTATTTGCCTGATATTGCCCATGCACGTGTGCTTTCTGATGAGGTAATTGTTTGCTGTACTGTATTGTCCATGCATCGATAGGTTGCTTTACTCAACAGATGAAAAGTACAAAAAAGCAGTAATACCGATCTCTTCAGATTGCCATGCTTTGAGTTTGATTGAAGAAAAGGGGCGTGATAGCATCCTGTATTATTATTATTATTATTATTATTATTATTATTATTATTATTAAAGCATATGGGTTCACTGCCATGAAGAGATCATTTGCCAAATATAGTTCAGTACTTTTATTTTGATTACATAATGAACGGTTTATAAGTAGATGACGTTTGGTCATATAGACTTTTTTGGTTGATATTATTAATTATTTGTATTTGATTGTTTTCACATCTTTTATAATATAATTCTTACATTCAAGTACTTGTGCGCACTATCAAAGGTCGCTTACTGTATTAGTTTACTGTATTGCTTCATCTGTTGTCTGAAAATGTTGTGAATAGTTTTGAATCTATCATAAATCCATTCATGTTGACTGACAAGAAAATGTCTGTGCTTTTTTTTTTTTTTTTTTGGCTGGACTGATGTAATAACATTGTGTCATGACTTGAAACATGCTTGTCTTCTTGGATTGAAAGTGCCTGGGATGCATGCATCATTCATTTTCTTGTGAGCGAGTATGTGTGTGTAAGAGAGAGGCTATTTCAATAAATTATCCAGCAGTCTAGGAAATTGTTTAGTTAATATTGATTCTCTCATCCAGTGTCTGAGGCTTCTGAAGCATCTCCATTCTTCTGAGGACTCTTCCATTCACTTGGGACCATATACATGCCTAACTTCACTTAGTTACTTGCTAAATCTATGGACTTCTTTACACTGATTACTTATTAAATAATATTCTGGCAGTACTATACTTTTACAGTACTCCCCCCATGGGGGAGCCGGGGGTTTCAGTATAAATAAAATATTATCCCCACTTTTTGCAAATTTAGTGCTTTAAATTCCCATTGTCGTTGTCTTTCTCCTTTGTTCTTTCTCATTCCTGCTCTGTCCTATCAATCTACTATACTATCTTCTTCTTCGCTAGACCAGTAACCTACCATTTTTTTAAAAAACTCTTCTGGGACAAAACTCCTCATTTGTGTGTGAGGTCTGTTGGATCAGCTTGGGAATTTTGGACGCTTTCTGCCAGGTGGTGACTGGGGCTTCCTAGGATGTTACTATTTGGCAATGTAGGCATTTTATATGTATGTGTTTTGTTGATATTTTATAATGATGCTTGTATTCTATTTTATTTTTGTAAATGGGGGTTCGATAAATTAGAGTATTGCCTCAGCGTCCCCTGTGTGGGATGTCTTTATTGTAAAGTGACCGGCTGGTGGAGTGCCCTCAGTGTTATCACTAAGGTTGTTTCGGCAGATCTTTTATGAGGATCAGGGGTGAGTCCTCTTTCAGCGAAGTTGTGGTCTTGATTTTGTGGACCTGATTTGGGTCTTAAGAGTCCGCTGGACCTTGTAAGCAATGAATTACTAACTTTTACAGTACTGCAAAACTTAACTGGACAATAAAACTATCCCGGTCTTGCTAACTAATTTCAAGAAAAATAGGCTTTGCTGGATTATTTTGTGAGCGAGTTAAGTTCGTTTATGGTTTAACATCTGAATATGCATTCAGTAAAGTATTAGCTCTTGCATACTGGCCCTATTCCAATGAAAATGCAGTGTAGTCAAAATTTATGACTCAGCAGGATCAGATATCCTGTATGACCTCCCATGGGGGTACTGGGGTTTTCTGTATAAATAGTATCCCCACTTTCTGGAAATTTAGTGCTTTAAATTCTCGCTGTCGCTGTCTTTCTACTTTCTACTCTGTTCTATCTACCATACTATCTTCTTTGCTAGACGTCACCTACCTTTTTTTTGTTGAAAACTCTTCCAAAACTCTTCATTTGTGTACGAGGTCTGTTGGGTCAGCCTGGGAATGTTGGACGCCTTCTGCCAAATTGTCATTAGGGCTTCCTATGATATTATTTAGCAATGTAGGCATTTTGTATGTATGGGTTTTGTTGATATTTTGTAGTAATAATAATAATAATGTTCGTCATTTGTAAGGCGCCTTAGCCTAAGGATCAAGGCGCGCAAGGGGTTGGGGGAATGGGAAGACAAGACAGACAAAACTGGACAAAAGATACATAATATACATATGTACAAAATACAGTTAAACTATGAAAAACACAAGCAAGCAACACCTGCTTACACTTTCTTGTAAATGATTAATTGAAGTATTCCATAAAAAGGTATGTTTTTAACTGTGATTTAAAAGAGGAAATGGAGGAAGAATGTCTAATCTTGTATGGAAGGGAATTCCAGAGTTGAGGACCAAAGACAGGTAGAGAGCGGTAACCATGCGATCGTCTGTTGAAGCGGTTCTGTCTAAGAAGACGTGTGTCAGCAGACGATCGCAGAGCTCGAGAAGGTGTGTATATGGATAACATTTCAGAAGTATAAGCAGGAGCTGTGCCTGTAAAAACAGAGAAACAAAGGCAAGCTATCTTGTATTTTATGCGTTCAGCAACTGGTAGCCAATGGAGTCTGTGTAGCAAAGGAGTAATGTGCTCACGGAGGTTTGAACGGAAAATGATGCGTGCAGCAAAGTTTTGAACTTTCTGTAGGGGATCAAGTGCAGATTGGGGTAAGCCAGCCAAGAGTGAATTGCAGTAATCCAATCTAGATAGGATGCATGATGTAACTAAGGTTTTAGTTGCTTCAACAGTAAGATAGCGACGGATGGAACTTATTCTCTTTAGTTCAAAGAAACACTGTCTACAAACTTTACTAATGTGTTCTTTCATGTCAAGAGAAGAATCAAAAATGACTCCAAGATTCCTGGCACTCTCAGAAAAAGGTATGCTACTGGAGCAAACAGTGACAGCTGATGGCAGATCAGAGGAGGAACATGAGCCAGAGAACAGAAGAGCTTCGGTCTTGTCGTCATTTAACTTAAGTCTGTTGTCTGTCATCCACTGTTTGATGTCAGTCGTGCAGTCTTGAAATGATTGAGTCAAGGTGTCGATGTCAGCAGGATCGCAAGTACCTTCAAGTTGTGTGTCATCTGCAAAAAGAAAATGGTCGACGGGATGTTGTTGAATGACAGAAGACAATGGAGAAGTATAGAGAACAAACAAGACAGGCCCCAGTACTGAGCCTTGCGGGACACCATACAGTAAGGGAGTTTTGCTAGACTGGAAGCCATTTACAGAAACATATTGTGAACGGTCATTCAGGTATGATGTGAACCACTGAAGAGCAGTGGAGAAGATGCCAAACTGAGACCCAAGCCGAGAGATGAGAACATCATGGTCTATGGTATCAAATGCAGCAGAGTTATCGAGCAAAAGAAGAACCGAAAGCTTATTTTGGTCTAGAGATGAAAGAATGTCACTGGCGACACGTAACAGAACAGTTTCGGTGCTGTGTCCAGCTCTGTATGCTGACTGAAGTGGGTTAAAGAGATTGTTGTGTTCTAAGTGCCTCAGAAGTTGTTTTAGCACTACCTTCTCTAGAATTTTGGACACAAATGGCAAATTTGACACCGGTCTAAAGTTCTTGAAATCATTCTTGTCAAGTGATGGCTTTTTCAAAAGTGGTTTCACTACTGCTAGTTTAAGGTCGGTGGGAACAATGCCTGTGGTCAAAGAGGAGTTGATCAGATTTGTGAGGGCAGGGAGAAGGACATCAAGGTTTTCGTACAGGAGCTTGGTAGGTATAGGGTCCAACTCGCACGATTTAGGCACAGTGGCTTTGAGAATCTTAAGAACCGACTGCTCCGAGACCAACGTGAAAGAATCCAGCTTAGTACCAGAGTACTGACCTAAAGCAACAATAAATCAATCAATCAATCAGTACCAGAGTACTCAGATCCTAGAGGAGTAGGGACAGCAACAGGAAAGTTATGTCATAGTGATGTTTATATTCTATTTTGTTTTGGTAAGCAGAGGTTCGATAGATTAGAGTATAGCCTCAGCGTCCCCTGCGTGGGATGCCTTTATTGTAAGGTAACTGGCTGGTGGAGTGCCTTCATTGTTACCACTGAGGTTGTTTCTGCAGATCTTTTATACGGATCAGGAGTGAGTCCTCTTTCAACCAAGTTGTGGTCTTGATTTTGTGGTTCTGATTTCTCTCTTTGCAGTCCGCTGGACCCTGTAAACAATGAATAACTAACTAATTATCCTGTATGAGATTCTCTCTCTCTCTCTCTCTCTCTCTCTCTCTCTCTCTGAACCTCTCAACGCACTAAAACACAAACGTATACACACACACTCTTTCTTTTTGTAGGTTTCCCCCTTTCGTTGATTTTCTTATTTGCTTGCTTGCTTTCTTTTTCACCAGTACGAGTTGCAGAAAGCCTTTGCGCTATTTTGCGCGCTTGTGCGCTTTATTTAGTAAATTATGAAAGGAAGTAAAGTCACTGATCTAAAAGTTTATTTAGTTCAGTGAAGTAAAGTGCACTTGTTATCAAATAATTATGGCGCGGATAACGAATGCTGGAGAAAACGCTCTGGAGTCTTTGTAAATTCGTAGGCCTCCTACATAATATCCCAATATGCAATTTAAAAACGAGACTTTACAGTCTGTGGCTGGAGCAGAAGTGGAAAACGACGTTTGAACAGCCTACGAAGGCTGCAAGGACGTTTTGATACATGTACAACATTTAGCATAGCATGCATAGCATAGCATAGCATAGCATAGCAAATACGGCATGTAGGCTAAAAAGCCTTTGGCCCTCATAATATATCTTAATGAGGGTCCCAAGACCCACCCCCTGGCATCAGTGCCTACCAATTTAGATTTTTTTTAGCCTCCAAATTGGTGGAGTAGATGCTATCTCTAAATAATTTATCCAAACTATTCTTGAACACATTAAGTGATCCAGCATCCACAGCCTCGGCAGTCAGGTTATTCCAAGGGGTTACCACTCTATTAGTAAAATACTTGTTAAATTTGCGAGTATTATTAAAAGTTTTAGTAAGTTTAAATTTGTGACCTCGTGTTAAACCAACATCATTAAAATTTAAAAGAGAACAAGTGGTTAAAGGATCATACAATTTGTGCACAATTTTAAAAATTTCGATTAAATCACCACGCTCTCTCCTATATTCTAAACTGGGTAACCTCAGTGACTTCAGTCTCTCCTCGTAGGAGAGTCCTGACATTCCACAGATCTTCCTGGTGAATCTGCGCTGGACACCCTCGATCAAGTCAACATGCCTCCTTAAAAATGGGCACCAGACGGGGTTAGCATACTCCAAGATGGGACGTATAAGGGCCTTAAAGAGGGGGGACCATTATATCCTTGGATTTGTTACTTATGGTTCTTACAAGCAGGGCTGATATTTTGTTGGCTTTCTTAACAGTACTCTCAATGTGATTCTCAAAGCTGAGCTCTGTATCCACTATCACTCCAAGATCCCTCTCGGCATCAGTCGTCTCAATCTTACACCTTTCTTTCCCATCATTCATAAAGTACTCATGCTGAGGATTATTTTTGCCCAAATGCAACACCTTACATTTTTCACTGTTAAATTTAAGTAACCATGTTTCCGTCCATTCAACCAATTTGTCAATGCATTGTTGCAGTCTCTCCTTAGACTCCTCACTTTCATCAACTTCTGCATATGCCTTTGTGTCATCAGCAAATATCTTTATATCACACTCTACATTCTCTGGCATGTCATTTATAAAATATATAAATAATGTCGGCCCCAACACGCTTCCCTGAGGGACACTGCTTGTAACACTTATTTTGTCAGAGCTGTTACCGTTAACAGTCACGTACTGGGTCCTGTCAGTCAGGAAACTCCTTATCCAGCAGCACTCTTCACAGAACATGCGTCTGCCCCGGGCAGGATTCTGCTTAGTTAAGCCCATCAGCCAAGACAAGCTGTTATGGCAATATCCAGATATAGCCCCCTCATCATTGTAACAGCTCCAAAATCATTTGGCTTTTTTTCTTGTTTTCAGTTTTTTACATTCTATTAACACAACGAATGCCATAATATACATAACACCCACATTCAGACATTGCAGACTTGTAATATAAATACCTTCTTTCCGTCGGAAATATGTAACTAATATTGTATAGGGGGCTATATCTGGATATTGCGCTGTTATGGACAAACAGTTGAAGGTAAGTTAGCACAATCAATTTGTAACCAAGTGGAGATCGACAGGTATGGCACAAATACACTTGGTCACTATAAGCAATAAGGTGGAGGAGGGTGAGAGATACAGAAACTGAGAAAGGTATGGACTATGGAGGAGTGTATGACGATTCGCCTTACGACGATTCCCCTCACTTCGTTTTCAGTCAATTCGCAACATCTCAAGTCAATTCCCCTACATGTGTGAGAGCAAACTCAACCAACGGTTTTGATTGCACAACTTAATCGTTGTGTTGTATTGTGTTAGCGGGTATTATATCGCCATATTGTCTCGCGTAACTGAAAGCAGTGAATGGATTATGGAGCGAGTAACGTGGGTATTGCCTAACGCCATGGGTGTAGCATGGGGGGTGTAGCGTGGGTATTGCATAACGCCATTACAGTGATCCGCTGAAAGAACGTTAACCTATCAGCAATCGCCGGCATTGTAGTAAACCTGATATGGCGTTGCCGTTTCTGCTTTCGTTCGCATTTAGCACCACTGAGCTCTTATATAAGGAACACTGAGCTCCTATATATATAACGATTTTTATCGAAGTGGTGGTTTACCCGTCCCCTATACGCTTAATGTGTCCGGGGACGTAAATATTACCAAAAAAAAATATATATATAAGAGCTCAGTGTTTAGCACCATATGGCAGGGGCCGGGTAGCTCAGTTGGTAAGAGCGTCTTGCTAGTAACCGAAAGGTCGCTGGTTTGAATCCTGGATTGGTCAATGTGTGATCATATTATTTTCCTCTTTACCAACAACTGGCCCGCTGGTGTCAGTATAAATCGGTCCAGTAGTCACCTATATGCGAAAGTGTCGTGTGACTATAATCTACAAACAACAACAACAACACCACCAAATTTCATTGCTTCGTCAAACGTCCTGCAGGCAAGATCGATGGAGAAGTGTGTGATTTGCAAGTTTGAGGTGACCCGGAGGCAGCATGCACTGGCATGTGACAGGTGTAATCAGTGGCAGCACCGCTTGTGTGAAACGGGTAAGTTGATTATCTTCTGAGAACTACATTCTGTAGACGTTAGAAATTACCGATTTTTTTTCTTTCTTCCGTACTTCAGTGCTATTATTTTCATATATTTGTGGTTTAGAAGGATCAGGAATATGGTACAAACAGTGTTTTTTCCCTCCAAATTATGAAGGTGACAACAAGAGTCATAATAATAATAGATAAACAGATATAAGATGATTTATAGTTACACACAAATGTATAATATATTTTACATGTAAATATATAAAAAGATAAACCTAAAAGTAAAAAAATATTATTACACAGACAGACATATAAAGAGGATAATGTCATCAAACTTTCTTTAGTAGACACAGTACAGCAACTTCATAGATAGCTCCTGCCATGATTATGCAGTCTACACAAAATTTGTTTTATAATCATTGTAAGGTAACACAAAGAAATTAAGTATATAATTATACAGTTATGTTTTTCGATAATTGTTTTTTTTTAATATATAGTTGGTACTTATTCCCTAACTTTTTATTTTCAGGAATCAGCCTGATTCAGTACAGGCAGATGTGTAGGGGAGATTTGTGCCGTGAATTCACCTGTCGGATCTGCACTGACAGGCATGTATAAGTTTATCATTAAAGAGATGCTTTGTTAATCATAAAGCAAAGCTGTGAATATCTACCAAAAATTTGATCAAATGAATACAAGTATAAAATAGATTACTGTACAGTTGTCTGCATAATTAAAATAACAATACATGACAGATCGGACCACCCTGAGGCTGGCCACCAAAATGGGCTGATTGAGACGGCTACTGCTTTGAATCCTGCCGATTCATCAGATTCTCTCAGGCCTGTTTCTTTAAAACTTTCTGTTTCTTCCTCTGACTCTTCTTCTTCCTCTGATTCTGAATCTTTGACCTCTTCTCCCAATTTCCATCTGTCTTTGTCTGGATCTCTTCCAACTCCTCAGTCTTCTCCTAGGTCTCACCTGTCATCTCTTTCTCTTCCTCCTTATCCAGCTGTTTATTTCCTCATCTCCTTTTCCTCCACCTCCTGTTTTTTCTTCTCCATCTGCTTCTGTTTCCGTTTCCTCTCCAATTTTTTCTACTCCTGCTACTCAGAGCTCTAACTTCCCTTCCCCCTCCCCCCCCCCCCCCCCTTCACTTTCTTTTCACTTGCCGTTTGCATCTTCCCCCTTTCCAGTTTTTTCTCTGTCGCAGGTGTCTTTTGCTGCTGGTGCTGCTGACTTTCCTCCTTCGCCTGCTGCCGACCTTCCTCCTTCGCTTCCTCCTTCACCTGCTGTCGACCTTCCTCCTTCGCCTGCTGTCGACCTTTGTCCTTCACCTGCTGTCGACCTTCGCCTGCTGTTGACCTTCCTCCTTCACCTGCTGTCGACCTTCCTCCTTCGCCTGCTGTCGACCTTCCTCTTTCGCCTGCTGTCGACCTTCCTCCTTCGCCTGCTGTCGACCTTCCTCCTTCACCTGCTGCCATCCTTCCTCCTTTTCCTGCTGCCGACCTCACCTTGTGCCTAATGCCTGGGGGGGTCAGACAGGGGCAAGGACATAGTACTCGATTCTTACGGGTACTCCTACAATTTACAGGTTGGTACAACTTAAGATGGTGTACATAATTTATTTACATTAACAACTTAAAATAATTTGAATAAATCACAAAATTATCTCATTTTCTGTCACTTGTTTGTGGTCTTTAATTTTTTAAATTATTTTTTTCCTATCCAGTTTTTCTTTGCTATATGATTTCATTATCTGCTTGCAGCGCAAGGGCAAAGTCATCTCCTCCTGGCAATGCAGCGTCAGGAGGGCCACCCGCCCTTGCTCAGCCCGTCTCCGGCAGGTGGGCGCAACATTCGCTATGATAGGCATGCACAGCCATGAGCCCATCCCTGGACAAGCCACCAGGCGGGTGTTACACTCGGTTTGATGTTGGTGTTTTTCTATCAGTATTTGATTCAGCCCCGATGCTTGAATTCCTGATAGTTGTGTAACTCAGATTCGTTTATCCACGCAGCCTGCTCACTCATCAACAAGTCAGGAGTCGACGTATGAAGTTTTCCACTTTTATTCAGCACACATCAACAACTGCATACAATCGCTTTTCCACTCTCAACTTTTTACTTTCCAACTCACTATCAACAACAACACTCTCAACCCTATTTTGAAACAGTGCGGCGCTTAAATAGTCTCTTGATACTCCAGAACAATTCAGAACATGGTAGATGACGCACTACCACCAATCAAAATAAAGATCGTCATCACTGACTTACGTCATACATCTCTCTAAACCTTCCCGGAACGTTCCAAAACTTCGATATTTATCGGGAAGTTTCCATCGATAGTAAATACTCAAATCTAGAGAATTCTCCAATAATATCGACTAACGAAAATTATCAACGTTATACAAAACTTCCTCTAACCACAACGCAAACTCAAATCAAAGGTAAATACACTCTATTATTGAATACTTTGGAAAACGAAACGATTAGATCTATCGTTGCACGAGCGTTTCAGACACACCACCATTCGCGTTTCAACGTAACAGCGGGCAATAAAGAAGAAGGTAGTTTTTATGTTATTTTTTACCTATTCACTGGCTATTGGCTTATTAGTCCCATTGGAGCATAAGCATTTTTTAGATTTATTGAACCCGCCTGAATACTGATATGAATAACACATTTTTGCCTATTAAACACAAAATTAAAACGGATTCCACTGTATACATGGCAAAAATATTGTAAAATGTGTACTGTTTTGCTTCAGGTGAAGCAGGTCAGCGTGGCAGATGTTTATAAACCTGCTGGCAGGATTGCCGAGGAGGCCCTGAGGGAGCATGCAGACCTCGCCCTTCCTCCTGCCAGACGCCCAGCCTTGGTGAATCTGCAGCGGTTGGCCAACCGGGCCAGAGAGAGGAGTCGGCCCACAGAGCCAGCCGGTCTCCACTTTGATGTAAGCAAAATAATACTTTCAATTAACAATATCCTAAAGAGTGATTCTTTATACTCACTGACTTTTTCTGAACCATACATTTTAATAACTGCCACACTTGAATGAAATACATTGTTGACTAAATAGAGTTTGACATATTGTAGCTAATTTTTTTTTTTAATATTGTATTATTTTCATTATTTATTTGATAGTCACCTCAATTTTACCGCTTATTTTTCAGTTGCTGCATGAGGAAATACCGGAAAGTTTCCTTCTGGCAGACATACACAATGATGAGGTCAGACACCTTATCTTTGCCACGCCAGGCCAACTGGAACACCTCGCAGAGGTCAGAACATGGAATCTGGACGGTACCTTCAAGGTGAGCGTAATCATCGGACCTCTTTACTTACCCCTAATTCTCGTTCCTACGTCCTTTTCAAAATCCTGTTTTGGTTATTCACTTCTCTTTAAAAATTGCTCCTTTATTTAGTTACACTGACAGCTAACAATACAACTTCTACTAGTTCTTTAATATCTATACTCTACCAAGATTTTTTATATCACTAGTTTACTTTTTTTTCCAATGCTACATGACTAAGTGCGTATAGATATGCAAAAAAAATGGGGACCTAAAAATAATTTTTTTAAATAAATATTTTAATAGTTAAATGGTCCACTGTAAAAGTTGCTCTGATTGTTTTTGATACATTTTTGTTTTGATTTTTACTATTAGTGAAACTGATTTTAAATTTTGAAATTTACTAAATACTTGTAATGCAAAACTGACAGTGCAGTGGCGCAAGACATGTGTTTAGAAGAAGCTAAAGTGTTGATTTTGTAAATAGTCCTTTTAATGCTGTGTTACATGATTCAATTGAGATTGTAAGAAAATGTTTCCCCAACTCAATATACCATTTTTTTCAGGTGGTGAGGCAGCATCCATTTGTGCAGCTGCTCTCCATCCACGCTTTTGTCGGAGATGGAGAAAAGCAGCTGCCTATGGTGTTTGCACTGATGTCCAGACGGCAGATGGAGGACTATGCCTCCGTCTTGAGAGCCGTTCTGGCCAACATCCCTGGCAGAGCAGCAGTGAGGGAGGTGATGGCGGACTTTGAGTGGGCCGTCTGGGGGGCAGTGCAGCAGGTGTTGCCTGGAGTCATCTTGAAAGGCTGCTTTTTCCATTGGTCCCAGGCACTGTGGAGGAGGCTCCAGGACCTTGGGCTCAAAGTAAGTACATTCACAAGGTTTACTTTGACATTTAAGGGTTTACTTTTACAACAATAAGTGTGAAGAAATAATTTGAAATGCTGTCAACATTGTTTCATGCTTTGCTCCTTGTTTCTTCTGCTCAACACATGGGGCCGGTTAAGTTAAGCAATGTTGAACTTTGGTTCAGTGAAACAGTGTTTTTAGAGTCACGTTTTCAAGCATTTTAATTAAGGGTCACGGACTCACTGAGCATACGCAACGGAAATGCTGTAAAGTAAACAACATTCCAATACAGCACTATTGTTGTCTGTCTCCTTTTCTGTCTATTCTTGCTCATCACTTGCTTGTTGAGTTTGCTAACATGATTTTCTTCATTTTGTTTCAGGTGTTGTTTAGCACTTCCAAGGATTTTTATTTTCTTGTGAAAAGGGTGCTGGCACTGTCCTTTCTCCCCAGTGCTGCAATACAGGCCGCCTTCTCTGCTCTCCGAGAAGAGGTTGGTGAAGATGATGAGGAAGTGGGGGAGTTCTTTGCCTATGTGCAGTCTGCATGGCTCTCATCGCAGACCTTCCCAGTCTCATCATGGTGCATGTACCGGTGCCACATCGGACCAACAACGATGTTGAGGGTTGGCATCGGCGCCTCAACATCACCGTGCATGAGAGGAAACCCCCCTTCTATCGTCTTGTCACCATCCTCTTTGAGGAAGCAAGTGGCCTGGACCTTGCTTTGGCAATGGTGGGAGAGGGCACCCTAAGGAGGAATGTGAGGAGGAAAGTGAGAGAGTGAGAGAGAGAGAGAGAGAGAAAGAGAGAGAGAGAGAGAGAGAGAGAGAAAGTATGTGGAGTTGTGGGATGCCCTAGACTGGGGAGAAATGACGGTGCCAGAGTTTCTCATGGCTGTTGCCAAGACTAGGGCATAATGAGAGAGAGAGAGAGTGAGTCTAGGGCGCATTTGTTTGCATTTTGCTGTTTTTTCACAACTATTTTTCACACTGTCTTTTAAAAAAAACATTTTAAAGTAATCTGTTTTATGTTTTGTATGTCACTTTTTATGCATGCTATTAGGTAGTCAAAAGCCATTTTTAAAAAATGATTTCCTCATCACAAAACTGACATAGATTTAAAGAGCTTTTCATTCTGAACACAGTGGTATATCTTTTTTCCCCATAGGACAAATAGGTAAAAAGGTATTAATGTTTGAAAATGCCGAATGTTGGTGTTTTTTTGGCAACGTTTTGGAATTGAAGAAATTGACAACTTTGGAGTCTCAAAGTGAAGCCAATATTGATACCAGAAAGCTGATTTTTGACAGGTAACTCCTTCATATGTTATACTCCAAGCCCAATTTTCTTCAGGCCTATCCCATGTAATGTTCAGCCGTTTTGGTGCTTCAAAGTTGGGAAATCATCAAATTCGCAGTGCGTGCCGGCAAAGTATAGGCCTACTGGTGTGCTACTACGCTCAGCACTCGTGTCGCTGAATAGGCCTACGAGTTGGTCTTGGCCGGAAGAAAACCCGAACACCGTTTGGGTAGACTTTTCTACGGCAAAGCGCTCCGCGATACAGTAATGCACAAATTAATAAATACCATAGTTTTATAAAGGAAAGTCTGCTCTTTATTTCTTGCTAAGTTTTAAACTTCTAGTTAAAATCAAACTTACATCAAAACCGCTTTATCCACTTTGTTCGGCTCGTAACAAAACGTTTACACACGAGAGCCCACCATACTTATATGTAAATGAAGCTAAGTATCCGAACTTCTCATTGGTTCTTATTTTTAGGCCATCCAATGAAGTATCGCAAAGCGCTAAGACTTTGAAACGAGTCACCTCTCAGCAAACGACGGTGACAATTTTTTCGCAGCGGCATTCAGCGTTCGGATAGGGGCGTATTCAAAAGCTGTTTTCTCGGAATCTTTCGCATAAACATGCATTAAAAACAACACAGATGTAAAGATAAAGCTTTCAATTTTTATTTGAATACAGCCACTGTTCGTTTTGATGCAGTTTTACATTAATAATAAGTGTTGAAAGTGAAGTCAAAACTGAGTCAAAACTGCTGAGCGGACAAGAGCCAATGAAGGGCTTGGAGTACCTAATGCTATTTTGTTTAGAACAAAAATCCAGTGATGTTTGTTACTGTGATAATTGTATATTCTTTGGACTTTGGTACGCATTAGTGTACTCATGTAGACTTTTAGTTTGTATTTTGTGGACTTGAAGACACACTAGTGGACACACATCCAGTGATTTCAGTTGCTGTGATAATTGTATATCTTTTATCTAGCTTTTATTCTTTGGACTTTGGTACACATTAGTGTACTCATTTATACATCTGTTACCCCTTGGGGTCATGAGCAATCTTGCCACTGTAGATTGTTCTAACCTATAAAGGGAAAAGTGAAAGCCCCAGTTGAAAACCTGTCTTGACTTTGTAGGCATGACCGATTCACTGCGGCAACAGTACCCCTGTTGGCTTGCTGAGGGTTTCAGTATAAATAGTATCCCCACTTTCTGAAAAATTTAGTGCTTTAAATTCCCACTGTCGCTGTCTTTCTCATTTGCTCTTTCTCATTCCTGCTCTGTTCTATTAATCTGCTATACTATCGTCTTCTTCGCTATACCAGTCATCTACCCTTTTTCGTGAAAACTCTTCCGGGACAAGACTCCTTGTTCGTGTATGAGGTCTGTTGGATCAGCTTGGGAATGTTGGACGCTTTCTGCCAGGTGGTCACTAGGGCTTCCTATGATGTTATTATTTAGCAGTGTAGGCATTTTATATATATGTGTTTTGTTGATAATTTATAATGATGTTTGTATTCTATTTTGTTTTTGTAAACGGGGGTTCGAATAGTTGGGGTAAAGCCTCAGCCGTCCCCTGCGTGGGATGTCTTTATTGTAAAGTGACTGGCTGGTGGAGGGCATTCAGTTTTCCCACTAGGGTTGTTTCAGCAGATCTTTTATGCGGATTGGGGGTTGTCCGGTCCTGATTTGGCTCGGAAGAGTCCGCTGGACCTAAAGCAACAATTATGTAATGTAATGTTATACATCTGTTTGTTATTTTGTGGAATAGAATACACACTAGTGTACTCATGTACTAATCTATTCTTCATTGTTATGACTTAACTACACACTACTGTTATGACTTAACTACACACTCCTTCGGATGAGAGTATAAACCGAGGTCTAGTCTGTGTCGCATACATTCCATCATAACGGACTTTAAAGATCCTGACGCTCATGTTCTAGACGGGTGAGTGCCGGTGACAAGAAAACACCCAGCATGCACCTAGGTCCTTCTCCCCCATCCCTGGCTGCCCAGGATTGTGCTCAGTTGTCCGTGCGTCATACCATGCGCCCAAAGGCTGCGGGTGGGCGTCTCGGGCGGCTTGTGTTAGATCCTGTATCGGCCAGCGCCTTGAGCAGCTCTTGAGCTGGAAAAGCGCTATATAAGAACGATTAAATAAATAAAATACTGTATGTAGTTTGTATTTTGTGGACCTTATAGCTATTTTTTTTTAGAAAACGAATCCAGTGATATAAGTTGCTGTGATAATTGTATATATCTAGTTTTTATTCTTTGGACACACTAGTGTACTAATGTAAACAATTTGTGGTCTTTGGTACACACTAGTACTGTCTACCTATGTATACATAGTTTTTATTTTGTGGACTTTGGTGCACAGTATTGCATGCTTTTTAATTATGCTTTGTATGAATGGGATATATTTTGAATCATTTTCAACTATGAATGTTGTGTTTTGAACTTCCTACACTAGTGTTGTATAATCTTTATTACTCCATGTGTTTGTTATGCTTTGTAAGAATGGGATAAGCAAGTGTGATCATTTTTTCAGAATTAACTTATTTTATTACCTTTTTATGTGAAATAATAAAATGTCTGGATTACCTTTTTATGTGAAATAATAAAATGTCTGGGCTTTTAACAATTGTGTTGAAAATTAGTCTGTTAGTGTGAATGTGATGTTTCATTTCATTTTAATTTATTGTTGAAACAGAAGGATATACTTGTTCTAAAAGCACGTAAAAAAAAAAAAAAAAAAGTTCATTCATTTTCAGCTCACCAAGAATTCCATGTTGCAATTAAATTGTTCTGTATCCAGTAATGTTTATCCTTAACCTTATCATGGTCTTTCTTTTCTTAGTGTATTTGTATCATGTTGCAAAGAACATCATCAACATGTGTTGTTTAGTTACATGTTTGATTTTAAAAAAATGCCTATCAATGTTAACACATAATTATTACTTAAGTTCAAGTTCAACAAGTTTATTGCCATTACCATAAAATACAATAAGAATTACACAGTTAGGAATCATTTTGGACAACGTTAAAAACGGATTACAAGAACATGTGCACATCATTCACCATGCATTCGTACTTGAAGCTAAAATATTATCTTTTATATTTATATTAGCTTAATTCATTAAAAGATATATTTATTTTAGAACAAGTTTTTATTGCACATGAATGAAGAGAGGAAATTAAACAAAAGTACCACTCTATTCCTCTTATATATTAGTTAAAATAGGTAGGTAAAGGAAAATGGCAGAACTTTATCTTTCTTTGCATATTAATTTTGCCTCTAAAACCTGTATTCTTTCTGTTATAGATAGATTGATAGATAAATTTATTTTTAGACATGTGAAGAGAGGAAATAAAACAAAAGTAAAATAGGTAGAATTCCCCTAAGGACAAAGAAACAATAAGGGAATTTAAAAAAATAAGTTTTTCTTTGCAGTTTAATTTGGTTCTAAAATCTTTATTCCTTCTTTCTGTTACTTGAATTTAAAGCAATAATCATGTAATGTAATCTCTCTCTCTCTCTCTCTCTCTCTCTCTCTCTCTCTCTCTCTCTCTCTCTCTCTCTCTCTCTCTTTTTCAAGAAAGAAAACGTCCAGACAATCAACAACGATCACACCGCAGCTGCAGTCCGGCTTCCACAAAACAACATGAAGCCCTCAACATACATAATTATAGTATATCATTACCTCTTTCCCTGCCAGGCATGTTTCCACGTTTGTGCCAGACATTTCTCTGGCACCGGAAAGAAAGTTCAGTACCTTAGGCATTTAAGCTACTGTTCTTTCAATAATAGTTGTTAAATAGACATATTTCATATCAAATTAAAGGTAAAAGATTGAAGAATAAGAAAAAAAAACAACAAAAATGTTAATTTGATTATGTTATTGAAATATGTGTTTTGAAAGCATGTTGATCTTTTTGAAATGATAAAATAAAATAAAAATATTTCTACATACCACAGTGATAAAAAAATGGAGGAATAATTCCAATCACTGAATCAGCTTCACACACCAGAAATAAAATTTATTTAGGATCAAAATACACTTTACAGTTTGAAATTATATTGATTATTAGCAGAGTTTGACACACTATCGATTGTGCCCATCACAATGCTTAGTAAAATGCACAAAAAACACTCTAAAAACGAATCAATTTGAAGAAACCACGCGCGTGTCGATCGAGAACGAAAGTAGAAAGAGTTATCTCTCTTTGGTTAAAATAAAACTTGGATTGGACTGCGCAAAAAACCGGAACGAAACGGAATACTGAAATCGACGATATATCGTCGATTGGCACCAGAGATGTACAGGTCTCTGTAGCTCTTTGATTGGCACAAACAGCAGCAGTCATTCTGCAATAAAGTAAAAGTATCCCAGATCGAGAGACGTGCACCCTTTGACTAAATCGAGATAGTACAGCGTTATCGCATTCTCTCCCTTTGACAAGGGTGGTCCACACACACAGCGAAGCTCGAAGCCATCTTTATTATCATCCACAGTTACTAAAGTTTAATTTAGGCAGGAGTAATACTATGGAAGGATAAGATGGGTAAATTAAATTAAAGGAATAATACAATGGAAATTAAAAGAATATCTTTTATAAAAGCGTATGGATGAGGTATTGCAGATAATAAACCTTTCCTACGCCTACTAGCGAAGAATACTCCTATGTGGTTAAGATGTTGACGGGTTCGTGCTTTGCATGCAACACTTTATTCTGTAAGCTAAAAGATTTATAGTTGTAATACTAATACTCCATTTGTAGTTAGCGCTAATAATCTCTATAAATCAACGAGCAACAGATGCTGAAATAATTCACGACTGTAGCTATGACGATTACAGTACTGTGAGTCGATCTGTTTCTACTTTCATTGTTATTTATTGAATCTTGTTTCTTACAGGTGCCGATGTGTTAGAGTAAATAATTGCGTGTGTGTGTGTGTGTGGAGAGAGAGAGAGAGAGAGAAAGAGAGAAACTTTCGCTGGCGAAGGTAGGTTGAAAATTTGATCGTTTTAATACTTTCAGGAAGACAATTATTTAATTAATTTATTTAATTTCCCCGCTCCCTATTTTCACTCAGCCACCCCTTTGCCACTGTAGATTGTTCTAACCTATACAGGGAAAAGTGAAAGCCCCAGTTGAAAACCTGTCTTGACTTTGTAGGCATGACCAATTCACTGCGGCAACAGTACCCCCGTTGGGGTGCCGGGGTTTCAGTATAAATAGTATCCCCACTTTCTGGAAATTTAGTGCTTTAAATTCCCACTGTCGCTGTCTTCCTCATTTACTCTTTCCCATTCCTGCTCTGTCCTATCACTCTGCTATACTATCTTCTTCTTCGCTAGATCAATGACCTACCTTTTTTTCTTGAAAACTCTTCCTGGACAAGACTCCTTGTTTGCGTATGAGGTCTGTTGGATCAGCTTGGGAGTGTTGGACGCTTTCTGCCGGGTGGTCACTAGGGCTTCCTATGATGTTATTATTTAGCAATATAGGCATTTTATATGTATATGTTTTGTTGATAATTTATAATTGTCACGTGGGGTTTATGGGCTCTGCACAATGGAATTATGGACCCTCACGTTTATTCGGTGGGAACTGCTAGTAAGTCACCCTATGAATTACTTTAATAAATTTATTTGTTTAGCTCGTTCTGTGTTAAGGTTGGGGTACAGATATAGATAGAAAAATGGTAAAAGATTACTGTCACACTAGCTTTCACACGGCTATGAATCATATGTAGTCCAGCCACTTGATAACAGTTAAAATCACACATTTATTTCTTCTACTCTATACAAAATTCTCTAAGTACTAATCTAACTTAAAAAGTCTCAGTCACTGCTAATAGTTCGATCGCTGATAGTCTAGGCAGCTGTTATATCTTCCTCGGGCACTTGCTTTTATATTTCATGTAGATTTGGACTACTGTGGTCCGTTTTACAGTTTCTGAAGAGTTGGACTACTGTGGTCCTGTTATGATCAGTTTAAGTGCACCTTTGTCGATTACACTTAACTTTCTGATGGAGCGGTCGAAGTCCTTCTGTGAGGTA
This sequence comes from Oncomelania hupensis, assembly GCA_036898135.1. NCBI lineage: Eukaryota > Metazoa > Mollusca > Gastropoda > Littorinimorpha > Pomatiopsidae > Oncomelania > Oncomelania hupensis. The sequence continues at coordinate 24,696,120 of CM072518.1, forward strand.
GCTTCTGGTACACCTTTGTCGTTGTGTAGTTGGGTTCCCTTGCCACGCTGTGGGGTCTGACAGGGTGTTTTTCAAGGTAGCTCTTTCCGACTTGTGCGGTAGAGTCTCCTCAACCAACTTGTCGTTTCTGTGGAGTGGGGCACACAGGATAGCTCGCCTGCTCGTCTGTTTGACAAGTTCAGGCCCGTGATGACTTGAGAGAATTCTAAGATTCTAAAGTCCTGCTTCCTGGTCTATGAGTGAAGAGAGTTCTCTAGCTATCTATGTAGATGTTCACTCTTCCTCGTCTCACACACGACTGATTCAAACTGTGCGTAGGTTCTGACCCATTCAAACTGCTCTACCCGCTTAGCCTGCTTCTGATTGGTACAAACGGTCAGATTCAAAGCTCAAGTGCTGACTCACTGCGCAGCGTGGGTCGGGCTCGCGGTGTGTACTTTAATTGCTACTGTGTACTATACTGACTCTCTACTGTTACAAAGATTACACCAGGCTAAATAGTCCATGGGCAGAGTTAAAACTAGCCAGTTCATGACAATAATGATGTTTGTATTCTATTTTGTTTTTGTAACCGGGGGTTCGAGTAGTTGGGGTAAAGCCTCAGCCGTCCCCTGCGTGGGATGTCTTTATTGTAAAGTGACTGGCCGGTGGAGGGCATTAAATTTTCCCACTGGGGTTGTTTCAGCAGATCTTTTATGCGGATCGGGGGTTGTCCGGTCCTGATTTGGCTCGGAAGAGTCCGCTGGACCTAAAGCAACAATCAATCAATCAATTTTCACTCAGCCTCTATCCCTGTGTTTCTTCCTAAGACTCAAACCATTCACAAAACATTTCGTTCGTCTCAAAAAGCAGAAACTGTGTGCGTGCATGCGTGCTTGTGTGTGTGAGAGAGAGTAATAGTGTGATTGCACGGCTGTTTCTGTATGTAGGTGTGTGAGAGAGTGATTGTGCGTGTGCGCTCGTCTGGTTTGTATAATATTATATCAGTGAATGTGCGTGTGTGCGCGCTGTGTATGTGTATATGAGAGTGAATGCGTGTGTGTGAGTGCGCGCGCGCGGTATGTGTATGAGTGTTTGTGTGTGTGTGAAGTGGACACTTTGTTTTTTATGGATTTTCTCTGGACGTGAGAGGACTATCGGTGTGGTTATGCTGTGCAGTGTTACTTCTTCCTGCGTGTCTTTGTTCAGATATGATCATGTATTAAAGGTGTAATGACAACTCGGCGTATTTGTGTCTGTCTGCATACTGGGTGTCTGAGATTATGGAAGGTGTGACGTGGCGAGTTTGGTCCCGTGGTCGTTCTCCCTCCCAACTACTCTAATGGAGCTTATTTGCTACCCGTTAGTTATATATTGAGCGTTGGAACTGGAACAAACTCCTCTCGAAGGGGTATAGGAGATGTGAGCAATCTACGATTAACTTTACTTAGTTAATTACACACCACCCACTTGATACATTTATTTGTTTCTTGGGAAACTAGGTGGGCGAAGTCCGACAACCATCACACTAGCCGTTGGACAACACGATGACAAGTCATTCAGTGGTGGAACGGAAACTCCGATGGTATGGCCACGTCACCAGAGCAACAGGCCTGGCAAAGACCATCCTGCAAGGAACGGTGAAAGGAGGCGGAAGAAGAGGGAGACCGAAAAAGATGTGGGAGGACAACATTCGAGAATGGACTGGCTTGGCACTGAGCGAAGCTATGAGGATTGCTGAGGACGGCGAAAGATGGAGTACGCTTGTTAAACGATCATCTCTGGTGCCCCAACGACCAATGAGTTTCGTTAGGATAGGATAAATAGATTATGCTTTGCTGACTCGAGCAATAACAGTGTAGAATAATTATAAATTATATTAATGGTAACAACATAAGAGAAGCAACAAAAGTAGATTTGAAGGGTTTTCTCACATTTATATTTCCAAATTTAACACATTACCTGTACAACACTATAATCACACACGAAATGTAAGTACTTTAGCTATATAAATTGCGTGACAGTTTGTCATCATTGACTTCTGGGGTGTGCAAGTATGTGTGTGTGTGTGTGTGTGTGTGTGTGTACGCGTATACGAGCGCACGCTCGCTTACGTGTTTGTCTGTGATTCAAATACGTCACATGTCTTGAAAGGCCATTATTACTGTATAGACCAAGGACTACTAGCCCTTAGTAACCCGCAAAGATGCGATACAATTGGTTCTTTGTGCTCGGCACGTGCAAAGCGTATATATGGCATGAGAGTCGCAAGTGTTCATCTACAGATACTAGGCCTGTTTCATTCTCTTCTTGGCGGTGGGACAAGTAAAGATCTCTATGATCTCTCTAGGCCTACATATTGCTCAGTAAGAGCAGGGAAACGAGGAGAAATCTTCCATTTTTGTGACCCGGTCTATAACTGCATGACGCTGCTGCTGTATTACTACTCACGGCCAGCTTTCTGAGGGCTGTGCCGAGTCTTATCAACTGAAATATTTCACAAGCCTAATTCTCGGCACAGCCCTCAGAAAGCTGGCCGTGAGAGAAGGGTTTAAGTCGGGAACACAGTTCTCTGTGTTAGATGTACGTATTTTCTTCATCAACGTTCGGCTTTGCTTTAAGGTAATATTATGACCGGACATTGCCCTCATAAAGCTGGACCAGAGATAAAGGAGATCGCTAATACTTCACTAAATTAGATTAAATTACATTATATTGAAATGTTTTTCGAATTTATCTATTCAACGTTCGATGCATAGTAGTGTCATGAGCTGTTTTTGAGGAGGATGCGTGCGCTGGATTAAAAAAAAAAAAAACCACCTCTCTTCCTCTCAAACCTTCACTCATGTTCACTCTCTTCCAACACCCCCTCCCCCCTCTCCCCCAACCCTTTAACCTTTCTGCTGGACTCTATAAGCATTGATTATCTATACCCTTTCCCTCAAAACTCAGAAAGTCCCGAAAGCAGACAGCGCATTCAATTTCAGTTTGCTAAGGATGGACTAGTGGGGATGGGGTGACTGGGAGGAAGGAGGAATGTGGGGAGGAAGGTATATATAAAAAAAATCAGTTCAGGAAGGGGGGTGGGTGGTGAGGAGAAAGAGGGAATAAAAATATAATATAAATAATGAGCAAAAGCACGAGAAATGTGCTAATTCTATTTCAAATAATAAGTGAGCTCTTTTCAAGGTCCTTTGACGGTCAAATCCGTGACCTTGTCCCAGCTACCGGACAAATGAGTGCAAAAGGAAAAAATTTCAATTTTGCAGGCAACTTTTGTGAATAGTCCATAGCCTTTTTCCAACCTGACACCCCTAATTTTGGATTGACCCGCTCACCCCTGAGACTGGATTAGTCTAAAACTGTTACTATATTTAGTAAATTACATCATTTTGAAAATTGAATAACCCAACCCACTATCCATTTGTAAAATTAAGCTTTCTCAGTGCACTTATCTCGTGCTTTTCGTACGACTTACCTTTTTGATGCATGTAAGATTTGTTTTTAAGAGTAAGTTTATAGTTTGTTTTTAATAAGGTGCATATGTTATTTCCATTCACTATTATTATTATTAAAAAGATTGTATCTATGTGAATTTGCATAATTTACTCGATATTTGCACACATACTTTTACCCTCCTTGGTAAAATCACAAACATTATTATCATCAGCAGCAGCAGCAGCAATCACCATTGTAACAACCAATTAATCATCATCACCTTCACCCTCACTGTAAAAATCAACTCCAACACCACTCTTTCAACAACAAAAAATCTTTTTTTTTAAAGCATGACACATTTTTTTATATTATATTTTTATTTCCTTTTCTTCAAACAGCATTTCATATATAAATTTTATTATCAAGAAAAAAAAAGAAGAAAAAGGTGAAACAGCAACATGATCTTAGATATTACTACAATGAAAACCACATTATCATTAACATTTAAATTAACAGCATTCATTCTTACATTTGAACAAGGGATTCTAATTTTTCTGAATTTGTCAAGAATTTTCGACATTTCAAAATAAGCTGAACATTGTGATGTATTATCAGGATATCTAAACCTGTACAGTATAGATTATGTTACTCTATTACATCATTATTGTACTTCTGAAAAATATGTGATGTACAACAAAAGACAGTTGCATAACGTTCTTGAGTAAATGAAAATCCAAACCATCTTCCTGGCTCTGGTTCATCTTCTTCTTATGTCTTCTACATATCATACTCTCGGAATGGTGCAAGCGGTCAGCAGTACCAGCCTGTGAACATGAAATTTGTGAGGAAAAAAAAAGTGCTAGAAGTCTAGATGGAAACTGAAAAATGTCCTTCAAGCATCCAACTGACTTCAACTTTTTTAAACCCGAACTGTGTAATATCTCCATTTGATCCAAAAGTAAATCTCACTCTGAAAACAAAAATACAATTAAAATAACATTCATAATATGCATGAAACCACCTTATATGATAAGAAAAATAAAATCTATTTAAGCTAAAAACAGGCATGCAAATAGAATAAAATTAAGTTTATGCTAGGATATGTATACAAGATTTTTTTCAATTAGGTTCATAAAAATCCGCGTACAATTCAAATAAAACTTGTTTTCCAACATGGACATGTGTCCCTCTGCGTTGCATAGCAGAAGTATTTAATATTCACACAGCATGTATCAACAGTGTTGAAGAGCCTTATTGTTGTTCTTTTTTTAACACCCGATCATTGTAAACAGGTATTTCAACCCTACACAAAACTTCTTTTAACAATATATAGCAAGAATATGTGCAGAGAGTTAATTTTAAAAATTCATACACAAAAGTGTTGATATTTCTACAAAATGCATAGATCATCTCTGCACACAGAAACACCTTTAGCTTGGAGGTAGCTTCGAAATGCGCTACATAAAATATTCAAACCATTCTTAAATGATTGATTGATTGTTGCTTTAGGTCCAGCGGACTCTTCCGAGCCAAATCAGGACCGGACAACCCCCGATCCGCATAAAAGATCTGCTGAAACAACCCTAGTGGGAAAATTGAATGCCCTCCACCGGCCAGGCACTTTACAATAAAGACATCCCACGCAGGGGACGGCTGAGGCTTTACCCCAAATACTCGAACCCCCGGTTACAAAAACAAAATAGAATACAAACATCATTATAAATTATCAACAAAACATATACATATAAAATGCCTATATTGCTAAATAATAACATCATAGGAAGCCCTAGTGACCACCCGGCAGAAAGCGTCCAACACTCCCAAGCTGATCCAACAGACCTCATACACAAACAAGGAGTCTTGTCCAGGAAGAGTTTTCAAGAAAAAAGGTAGGTCATTGATCTAGCAAAGAAGAAGATAGTATAGCAGAGTGATTGATTGATTGATTTATTGTTGCTTTAGGTCCAGCGGACTCCTCCGAGCCAAATCAGGACCGGACAACCCCCGATCCGCATAAAAGATCTGCTGAAACAACCCTAGTGGGAAATTTGAACGCCCTCCACCGGCCAGTCACTTTACAATAAAGACATCCCACGCGGGGGACGGCTGAGGGTTTACCTCAACTACGCGAACCCCCGGTTACAAAAACAAAATAGAATACAACCATCATTACAAATCATCAACGAAACATATACATATAAAATGCCTATATTGCTAAATACTAACATCATAGGAAGCCCTAGTGACCACCCAGCAGAAAGCGTCCAACACTCCCAAGCTGATCCAACAGACCTCATACACAAACAAGGAGTCTTGTCCAGGAAGAGTTTTCAAGAAAAAAGGTAGGTCATTGATCTAGCGAAGAAGAAGATAGTATAGCAGAGTGATAGGACAGAGCAGGAATGGGAAAGAGTATATGAGGAAGATAGCAACAGTGGGAATTTAAAGCACTAAATTTCCATAAAGTGGGGATACTATTTATACTGAAACCCCCGGGCACTCCAACGGGGGTACTGTTGCCGCAGTGAATCTGTCATGCCTACAAAGGCAAGACAGATTTTCAACTGGGGCTTTCACTGTTCCCTTTATAGGTTAGAACAATCTACAGTGGCAAGATTGCTCATGACCCCAAGGGGTTAGCAGAGTGATAGGACAGAGCAGGAATGGGAAAGAGTAAATGAGGAAGACAGCAACAGTGGGAATTTAAAGCACTAAATTTCCAGAAAGTGGGGACACTATTTATACTGAAACCCCCGGTACTCCAACGGGGGTACTGTTGCTGCAGTGAATTGGTCATTCCTATAAAGGACAAAGCTCAGATCTCACGCATTTATAATTAACGTTAACATCGAAATACAAAAAGAAGTGAACAAAAACAAGACACTAATAAATTATGCAAAGACATAACACAAACATAAAAAAGAATACTTACAAGTAAACTATAAAAGACGATGGAGGGAGGGGTAAGACAAGAGCAGCTAAGGAATGAGGGTGCATGGGGTGTGACGGCGGTGGTCTGAATCAAAAAAGAAGAAATGATGATGGTGATGAGAGACCTGATCAAACATTTTTAAGGAAGAGATGAGTTTTCAAGTTGGGCTTGAAAGTGCCTATGTTCAGAGAGCTGCGAAGAGAGAGAGGAAGAGAGTTCCAAGTTGAAGGACCAAGCACTGAGAAGAATCGACAGCCTGTAGAGGAGAGTTTGTAGCGGGGTATTTGTAGCATGAGGATGTCAGAAGAAGAACGAAGATTTCTAGATGGCTTGTAGAATTGAATGTTCTTGGAGAGGAGGAAGGAAGGGGTTAATCCTTGCAAATGTGTAACACAGCATCTTCAGTGAAAAGGGTTCAAACCTGCAAACTCTCTCTTGTACAATACTTGCCTAGATCTCAATTACATTTCAATATCGTAGACCCCTTTCAAATTCGCAATGAGTGTTGCCCCAACATAAGTGATAGGATTAAGCGAAAAAATAGCATATTTTAAAAGTACGGTTTTGATATAAATCAATACATTCATTTGTATTCATTTCATTCATCAATAGCATCAAGGTAGATTTTAAAAATTACACTGCAGCGAAAGTGTGTACAGACCTGCCTACCCCCCTCAGAGTAAAAGCGGAAGACAGGGGATCAAAAAGCATCGACATCATCGACAAAATGCATGATTTAACACTAACAGTCATAAAAGTGATTTACAGTCGTGCAGGAGATGCATGTCAAAAGCGTGAGTCTCCCACCAAAAGCGGGAGAGTCTGTGTGTACAGCAGTTACTGTTGTTTGTTTACATAGCAAGGAAGAGATGTTGACAACTGAAAGTTTAGCGTTGGGGTTGAGCAAGGAGCGTTGTGGCCGCATGGTCTAAGGCGGGACTAACTTGTTTGTCCACAGGCTAGAAACCAATGGCGCCTGACATGTGTGGGATCAATCCCGCCTTTGGGCGTTAAATTTTTCTGAATATTATTTACTTTTGACTCGGGCAAAGTTTCAAGGGTTTTCTCCAGGAACTTTGGTTTGCTCCTCCAGCAAAATTTCAAAAAACACAACTATTATTAGGTAGGATGGGTTTGGGCGCGCCACAGGCTGCGACTACATCTTCCCCAGGGGAGGCGCTTCAGAATTTCCTGATAAAAATGGACAATAAAGTTTAAAAAATAATTATATTACTTTTTAAGGTGACAACAATGCAATTTCCCAAATATTATATTACTTTTTAAGGTAACAACAATGCAATTTCCCAAATAAACTCCTTGTCGTAAAAAACAGATAAACAGCCTTGACAGCCTGGTCTTTAGTAGCTCTTCAGTCTCATAATCAATTGATTAGGGTGTGGAAAATACCTAGAACATCTACTTGAGCTGTAAAAATTCATGAGGGCAAAACAGCTGTCCAGGTTATACTTGGGACCCTCCAAACTGTGACTCAAAGAGTGTCAATGAAAATCTATCAAGGCCTATTTCACTTTAAATTGGCATAAGTTCACTGGGCTAAGATACTCTGAATGAATGAGATCCTGCTTTGGACAGTCTTGTTCTGAGAAAGTCTTTCATGGCTAACGTCGGGCATTCTTCTGGGCAGCTGTGAACTGTCCCAGATAGACATCAATGTTGAGAGTTGTTTGGCAGTGGCAGCAGCTGGGTGGCTCATCAACACTGCCGGATGCCCGGATGGCGACAGTGACAGAATGGTTGAGTTCGGATCCTAGCACTATTCAGCACTAGTGGAATATGAAACAAGAAATCAAAATATAATACCCTCACGATCATGTCCACATTAAGTTACTTCCTTCTTTAAAAATAATGTCACAGGCAATTATTTTAATTTTGTTCAGCTCACTTTAGTTTATCTTTAGTTTAGTTTAGTTTAGCTTAATACTACAAGAACTTTTGCTTGTCAATGATTCAGCTTTGGGCTAATATGCACATTATTTTGAACCCTCCTTCAAACCCCAATGTCCTCGAGCATACATATAAAACAATAAGTTTCAAGAATTAATAATTAAAAACATTGGTCTGCAAATGGCTAATCCCATTCCTAATTTTTAATGGTTCCAAATCAATCAACCACCCACGAAAATTGACGCACAATGTGGAAGACTTTAGAGAAACCGCTGTATATTCACAGAGCTTATTCTAGGATTTTGAAGAAGTGGGGGCAGGCCCCCCTTCCTTGAAAAAAACAGGGGGATTAGGCCCCCCTCTGACCAAAACAGTGGGGGCATCTTCTCGGCATATATAGGGTGTACACACAAACAAATATCCATATCTGTTTTCTCCCGTGATGTTCCCGGATAAACTGTCCTGTATCGGCCAGCGCCTTGAGCAGCTCTTGAGCTGGAAAAGCGCTATATAAGAACGATTAAATAAATAAAGAAATAAATAAACTGTGAAACAGTCAAGTGTCACATTCTCTCCAAACAGTAAGTACATGCAAAATCGCAGACAAAATATATCACAAACTGGTATCTGTAACCTTGCTTTCACAACTGTTTCATAAAAGCTCTGCTATTTTAGAAGATCAGTCATGGGAAAACAGTGTGACTGTTTTCTTCACAGTTCCTCCACTGAATTCGAAGTCGCAAAGCGTGCGCTTTTTCGAAGTCATTCTGATTCTGATTGTAAACCAGTTCCAACCGGTCAGGTTCATCGATGCCACACTCAGAAGAAAGGTGATTGGTCAAAAAGAATAGCATCGGCCAATGAAAATTTGAGACACATCGCATATACAAGAGCAACTTCCGTTTAACTCCAGTTTCCGGAGTGTATGACGATTCGCCTTACGACGATTCCCCTCACTTCGTTTTCAGTCAATTCGCAACATCTCTTGGGCTTTAAAATCTACCTTGATGCTATTGATGAATGAAATAAATACAAATGAATGTATTGATTTATATCAAAACCGTACTTTTAAACGTTCGGCAACGTTAGGCGACTTGACTTAATGTTCAGGCGAGTTGACTGAGGCGAATTGACAGTGAGGCGTGTCGTCGTGCACCCGAAATGAGTAAGGGGAGGGGTGGCTGACAGAAGGGAGAATCGACAAAAGGGAGATATGCAAAATGGAGAAGACAAATTGGGGAATAGACATATGGGAGAATGGACAAAATGGAGAACTGACAACAGGGAGAATGCGACAAAGGGGAGAACGGATAAAAGGGAGAATGGACAGAAGGGAGAAATGATAAAAGGGAGAATAGGGAAAAGGGAAACCTGGTAAATACTATAGGGAGAATGACGATTTGAGTTGTTCAAAGGGATAATAATACTTGTATTCAAAGTAATTGTTGAAACTCTTTATCGAATTAAAAACACTACTGAGTTGTTGTTCAAAGTAGCTGGTTTCAGTTTCTTTCGTTTTTTCTTTTATTGTGTTTACCACTGTGATTATGGAGGTATTACAAACGCAAAAAACAAGCCACTTCTTTGCGACGTCACAGAGGTTACACTTATACACAAGACAAAAACAAAGACTTGAAAATATACTGGAGATGTGCCAACAGAGATTGCACAGGTCGTGCAATTTCTTTAAAACATCTGAATGGCAGTACTGCAGATGTGGTGCACACGGGTCGTCATAACCACTTACTGAATGAATCTAGCATTGAGGTATTTGAAATAATTTTTTCCAGTCTTATTTTCTTAATATCGGTAAAGTGAACCTTGAAAAAGGCATTTGTGATGGTCTGGGGACTTTAAAAAAATTAAAATAAAAAATAAAAATAACTCCGTTTTTCTTTTTTTTTGGGGGGGGGGGGAGGGGGGAGGGGGGTCCGGTTTTTTTTTTCAAGGATGCAAAATGGTGCAATCTGGTGCTATCTGAACCTTGAAAAAGCCAGTTGCTTTTTTGGTGGGGTTGGGGTGGGGGGAGGAGGGGAGGGGGGGGGGGGGGTCCGGAACCTTGGTCCGGCCCTGCAAGAAGTTTTAATCTAAGGTGGCAGTTTAGGTACGTTAATTAAAGGAAATTCTCAACAAACATGTTGTGGATGATGTTAGTCAGTCTGTATGTGTGTTTTTTTTTATGTGTATGTGATGTTTATTTCCAAAATATGTGTAGGTAAGAAAACTTCAATTGAGACTAAAAGAGGCGGCTGTTACAGACCATGGAATATCAGCAATCATTAACAAGAAGTCGCTCGCGGAATCCACAAGGATACTGTTGCCGCTCTTCCCAAAGAGGACTCTTTGAAGAGGATAATTCAGAGAGAACGACGCAAACATCTGCCCCCAGTGGCAGCCTCCCAAGCGGAAATTGTCCTTGAAGGTCGCTGGGCATCGTCCGAAGCAGGTGACGAGTGGGTCATCTTTAATGGAGACGTCTCAGGTGAACGAGTCATCATCCTCAGAACAGAAGTAACCTTGACAAACTCAGCAGGAGGTTTACATGGTACGGGGACGGCACGTTTTCGGTAACACCACCAATGTTCTTACAACTTTACACAAATATTCTAAAATCTTAAAAATAAAAATAAAATAATTAGAACTGATTCATTGTAATGATGCTCTTTACCTAATAATAACAACAAAGTTATATGTAGAGTAACACCAATACAATTAGAAATTATATAATACATCGCTTGTTATCGTTTTAGTTTTAGAATCAATAGATCATCACTGAATAAATTTACATTTTACAAAAATATGAAAGAACTTTTGTCAAAGTGAAACTATCAACTTCACTGAAAACATCAAGCAAGGGCAGTTATTCCTGCGTACATGTGATTGCCAGTAAGTCTGTACATGAAAAAATACTAGATCAAGTATTGCGCTTAATTGTTATCTCCCTCCTTCATTTGCAAAGCAAACAACCCAAAAAGGAAATCTCTTTTTTCTTTTCCAAACCATGAAACGAGTGTGTTAAGTCTTTTTTCAATAACTAGGAAATGAATTAGTCATAACAATGAGTTAGTTACAAAAAACTTTCAAACAAAAGCTCACCAAGTCAGGTTAGCAGTTGAATGTATTGCTAAAACAAGATATTGAAATATTATATATATGAGCAAAATACAGGAAAGATATATTATCAGAATTTTTGAAAATTGTTCATACTAAACTACAATGAAAAACACTATACTCTAAAATTGTGTACTATAATTTACTGAACACAAAAGACAAGATGCATACATGGTAACTATTATGACAAAGAATTAAGCTAAAAACAAATCCTACAGGATCAATAGTCTCCTCCTCACCTTGGACTTTTGTTGAACAGAGTTGGCAGTGGGCGTTGTGCTGGGTTGTGTTGCATGCTTCTGTCTTCTTCACCTTCTTCTCTGCCTTTAGTCTCCTCTACAGCTAACTGAAACACAAAACCAAAACCATGGGGGATGAAACCATTTTAAGGTCTAATTATCAGAAAATTATAAATATGATAATTACAAGTTTTATAGACCAGCAAGTATGTCCTTGTTAGTTTGAGCTTAACAAGTATAGTTTCGGGTTTTTTTGTGTTTTTTTTTCAAATGAGCCACTAGCATGTCTGTAGGTGTAGATATTTTTATGCACTAAAGTATAATAGTTGGCATTCATTCGTCCTTGCAATCGTCTATCTACCCTATTCAGTTGATTAAAATGTTATGCACTAAAGTATAAAAGTTGGCATTCATTCTCTTCGCAATTCTCTACCTGTCCTATTCAGTTGATTAAAAAATGCAACAAGTAAATCCATAATTTCAAGCATAACAGCGTCTTAACTGCCGGAAACTAAGGAAGAGGTCTCCCTGATAAAAGAAAATGCAAAAAATTTACAGTGTGTGTCATAGAGCGTGTAGATGTCACAGCGTTGCCACTTGCTTACAAGAACATTGGAACTTTGGTGACAAACATGGTGACCTATAGTATCAGGACTTGAAACTTCTAAATGGCATATGCTCAAACACAAAGCAGCCTTGTCATCAATCTTCACACCTACCAACACACACACAGTCTTAACTGAGCCATGACAGTAACTGTCTGTACGGTGGGGTCTTATCAAATAGCAGAGCAACCAGAACCATGTGTATAGTCTTCTTAGAAAGAAAGTTTACGATGAACTTCCTCTTAGTCATACGGAATTTATCTATGCAACTTGTAAGTTAATAGTTATACCACCACTAGCGGTACTAGGCAAGAATTTATGTAACTGGCACTCACCTGCCTCCCCAATAATAATAATAAGGGATAATTTCTCCATAATAAATAAACCTTCTTCTTTATTGTCCAGACCTGATAGTGATCTAAGAGAGGTTTCCGCGGAACGTGCGACTATGTCACGCCTTGTGACAGACATTTTGAAGTCCAATGACTGAATGAGTCTGATGACGTCCACAAATCCACAACTTGAACGGCGAAAATATATATACAGAAACAGTCAACGCTGCACCACTATTCACAGGCTGTGAAGTCCGTAGGCCTTGCCTCAATTACATACTATACATACTATGTATAGTATGTAATTGAGGCTTATACATACTATGTATAGTATGTAATTGAGGCAAGGCCTACGGACTTCACAGCCTGTGCACTATTCCAAAACAAAGTATGGCGCCGCAAAACCGGAAGCGAGTAAAGCAACTTTCTTCCGATACAAAACAAAAAAAAAAACAAAAAAAATCAGTCCGCAGATTGTTTCGCATTTCCTTTTTTTTTTGTTTTTGTTTTTGTTTTGTTTTCGCGGATTTTTGCGATTTCGCGGAGAACTATCAGGTCCGTTGTCTAAAATACAGTGTGTATGCGTGTCTTGTGTGTGTGCGTGCGCATGCATGCAAAGGAACCTCCACCCATTATGGTCCAGCACTTGTTTAAATTTTAGAAATGAAAATGAAATGAACTGTCTTTTATTTTTATTTTACATTTTGTTGTTGTATTGATAACATACCATCACTCCAAAGCCACAGTCAGCACGCTTGAAACATTCCAACAGTGTAGAGCGTCCAGTATCCCCAAACTGATCCAACAGACTTTATACACAAATGAGGAGTTTTTGGGACAGTTTTAAAGAAAAAAGGTAGGTGGCTCGTCTAGCCAAAAGAAGATAGATTGCCAAAAGAAGATAGTAGATTGATAGAACAGATTAGGAACGAGGAAGAACAAATGAGAATTACAGAAACAGTGGTAAATTAAAGCCATAAATATCCACAAAATGGGGACACTGTTTATACAGAAACCCCCGGCACCCTAACTGGAGTAGCATTTTGTTGTGTTGTTGATCATGATTAATTAGGACTTGTACACACTATTATATTATGTACTAATTTGTTGACCATTTTTAATTAGGACTTGTACAAACTAATATATTATGTACTAATTAATTTTATTATTGTTAGTTAGTCATTGTTTATAGGGTCCAGCGGATTTCAAAGAGACGAATCAGGACCACAACTTGGTTGAAAGAGGGTTCACTCCTGATCCGTATAAAAGATCTGCTGAAACAACCCTAATGGTAATACTGAAGGCATTCCACCAGTCGGTCAATTAAAATAAAAGCATCTTATGCAGGGGATGCCGAGACTGTATTTAAATTTATCGAACCCCCTTTACAAAAACAAAATAGAATATAAACATCATTATAAAATATTAACAAAGCACATATATATAAAATGCATACATTGCTAAATAATACTACTACGCAAAGCCCTAGTGACCATTTGGAAGAAATCATCCAATATCCCCAAGCTGACCTCATACATAAATTAGGAGTGTAGGGAGAGTTTTAAAGAAAAAAGCTAGGTATTCATATGTATTTATTAATGTTTTCAAAAATAAAATGTATAAATCATTTGTGCATGAATCGTGCATGCTTGAAATCATTGTGTTTATACTTTTAGTTTTGATTTGCTCATTAAAATATTGAAATAATGAAATACTGGTTGGTCCTTTCATTTGTTGGTGGTGTGTTACTTTGTCAGTTTGCAACATCATGTGCATATTGTTGCTCAACATGCATACAGACAGTCAAAAAGTGATACTGCAATTCTTTTCATTATTTCTTTAACATACAACAAAACAAAAGCGAGCAAGGATTTAAAAAAATAATTACATCAGACTTATAAAATTAAGAATTATTTGTAGCAATTTTCTTGCTCTCGTGTTCGAAGGGCAAATTTCTATGTAATTGCCAGAGAATTTATCTCTCGCACTCATTCCATCTCCTATTATATTGCACAAATGTATCTCTGTGTACAATGCTACCTTTCTATTTAGCCTTTTAGTATAACATAGTTATTCTGAGGAATAGACTGCAACACAGACTATCTACAAACTATCAACTATATATAGAAAACATTTATGGGTTAGTTAGTTAGTTAGCTATGCATTGCTTACAGGGTCCAGCGGACTACAAAGAGCCCAATCAGGACCACAAAATCAAGACCACAACTTGGCTGAAACTCGCCCCTAATCCGCATAAAAGATCTGCTGAAACAACCCTAGTGGTAACACTGAAGGCACTCCACCAGCCGGTCACTTTACAATAAAGACATCCCACGCAGGGGACGCTGAGGCTATGCTCTAATTTATCAAACCCCCGTTTACAAAAACAAAATAGAATTACATTACATTACATAATTGTTGCTTTAGGTCCAGCGGACTCTTCCGAGCCAAATCAGGACCGGACAACCCCCAATCCGCATACAAGATCTGCTGAAACAACCCTAGTGGGAAAACTGAATGCCCTCCACCAGCCAGTCACTTTACAATAAAGACATCCCACGCAGGGGACGGCTGAGGCTTCACCCCAACTTATCGGACCCCCGTTTACAAAAACAAAATAGAATACAAACATCATTATAAATTATCAACAAAACACATAAATATAAAATGCCCACATTGCCAGATCATAACATCATAGGAAGCCCCAGCAACCACCTGGCAGAAAGTGTCCAATATTCCCAAGCTGATCCAGCAGACCTCACACACAAATGAGGAGTTTTGTCCCGGAAGAGTTTTCAAGAAAAAAGGTAGTCGTCTAGCAAAGAAGATAGTATAGTAGATTGATAGAACAGAGTAGGAATAAGAAAGAACAAAGGAGAGAGACAGCGACAGTGGGAATTTAAAACATTAAATTTCCAGAAAGTGGGGATACTATTTATACTGGAACCGCCGGCACCCCCACGGGAGTAACATTTATGGGGGATCTGGGCAAATCATGCAATACTTCCATAGCTTTGAATTAATTTTTTGCCAACAAAATAAGACAAGGGCCACAACCAAAACAATTAAATATCAATTAAACATTTTGTTGTTCAGCTTTCCAGAAATGAAAGCAAAATACATCTTCACAGATGTCAGGCAATAATACTAATCTTCCATAACATAAAGAATATTACAAGAACAAATTATAAATCATCTTTTGTTCAGTTGTAGCAAACACAATACACCTTCACAAAAGTCAAAACAAAACCTAATTCGTATGTTTTAAACAGTGGCCTATCGCGCTCTCATTAGCTCAAAGAGGTGTACAATGCATTGGCTACCATGTATAAACCAATTTGAGGAAGTCAGGATCGACCCCAGATCTTCTGAGATGCACACTTGCAACAAGCAGGCACACCATGAACAACTGGTCATCCCCAATCGGCAGGGTAAAAAACAACAATAGGAAAGTTGATTATTTTACACTAAAGTACAATGACACAGTGTAGAAATACAGCACATAAATTAATAATACAGGTTTTGCAGAAGCATTAGTAGTGTTTTTTGTTTTTTCCGTAACAAAATAAATCACAGGTAAAATTTTGAATTACACAAATCATAACCAACATGTATTAGCAACAATCACAATTACTTCCCTTTTTTGTTGTTGTTGTTGCTTAAAGAAACCATAATTCAACCAACTTGGTCACACAACAATCTCAAACACAATCACGTGTGTATAAAACCTTTCTTTGGAGATGGTAACATGAAAAAATCTGCAACAAAATACTTTTATTTTTTTACTAGATAAAGAGGGTAGAAATAAATAGGTAAAGAGAGTAAAAATTGCTATCATTTGATATGAGAGAGGTTGTGAGGAATAATATGCTGTACTGCAGCCCTGTGTTCTTCCAGACGCTGTCGGTCACAGAGAAGAACAAGCCGCTAAAAGTAGTGCAAACTGCCTCAAAGATCATAGGCCTCCCGTCCCCCCTCTGCCCGATCTTTGTGAGAAAGACCTCCTTCGCACAGCGCGTGGGGTCTTGGCCGACACTTCGCACCCTCTGAACAGTGAGTTTGAGATCTTGCCATCGCAGTGCAGGTACAGAGTACCCAAATGCAACAAAGTCAAACTCAGGAACAGCTTTGTTCCTAACGCAGTCAAATGCTTTAATACGTTAGTCTGGCGGCGCATAGTACAGCGCTAGGACAGAATCACCCCAGATGGACTATTGTCTGTATGTGTTAAAACCCACCCCCTTCCGCGCACTGTTTTGCTACCACCGACCCATTTCCACCACTTACCCCTTCCAAGAGTGCTCATTCGCGTAACCTCTTCCACCTGCTATGAACTTATTTGTTGTAATGGATCCTTCATGTAATGTAACCTATGTAATATTGTGTGTGTGTTTGGGTGTGTGTGTGTGTGTGTGTGTGTGTGTATGTGATTACATGCATATGCACGCAAGGGTACAAATGTTATGTATCTGCTATGTTTGAGCTGAATATTATATTGTAATAACGTACTTGAGTGTGTGTGTGTGTGTGTGTGTCTGTGGGTGTGTGTGTGTGTTTAGTGGTGTGTTTTTTTCCCCTCAATATTATGTTACTATTCCATTTCTGTCACTGTGTTTATTGCCATTATAAAATCTTGTCTTGTCTTGCAAAGCGACAACCCACATTTTTCTTTCTGAGAAATAAAGAATGCATTGACTTGACTTGGTGCAAAAGGATTTGTTAGTTATTCATTGCTTGCATGGTCAAGCGGACTGCAAAGAGCTAAATCAGGACCAAAAATCAAGACCACAACTTGGCTAAAAGAGGAGTCACCCCTGATCTGCATAAAAGATCTGCCAAAACAACCCTAGTGGTAACATTGAAGGCACTCCACCAGCCGGTCACTATAAAATAAAGGCATCCCACGCAGGGGACGCTGAGGCTATATTCTAATTTATTGAACCCTCATTTACACACAAAAAAAGAATACAAACATCATTATAAAATATCGACAAAACACATACATAGAAAATGCCTACATTGCCAAATAATAATATTATAGGAAGATAGGAAGCCACAGTGACCATTTGGCAGAAAGCGTCCAATATTCCCAAGCTGATCCAACAGACCTCACATACAAATGATGAGTTTTGTCCTGGAAGAGTTTTCAAGAAAAGGAGGTGACATGACTAGTCTAGCGAAAAAGATAGTATAGTAGATTGATAGAACAAAATAGGAATGAGAAAGAACAAATGAGACAGTGACAGTGTAAATTTAAAGCACTAAATTTCTAGAAAGTGGGCATACTATTTATACAGAAACCCCTGGCAAAAGGGGGGTGCAAATGGGGTAGGAGATGGTGAAAATAGGTGAGGGAATTGATAAACCCTGCAATAGCAGATCAGTCAAATAAAATCACTTTTCAAAACAGCACCTACAAAATACAAAACTCAATTTTCAGATTGTAACACTTCCACTGCTGAACCATACTGTATATGGTAAAATACTACTTCAATGTTGAGACAGTCTAAAAAAAAATTGATCAATGCGTGAAAGTGAATGAACAAATAAGTGAATGAACAAATAAGCATAAACAATATAAAAATGAACATATTAAACTTATTTAGTACATGTCTAATTATTGTTAATTAGCATATAATTTAAAGAATAATAACATGAACATAATTATTTCACTATAGGCAGTGATTGTGAAAAATTATTAAAAAAAAAAAAATATCTGCAACAATGTTCATTCTAACACTATGTATAAATATGAATGCAAATACTTATTATCTCAAAATTAAACACTTTCACAACTCATTTGATCCACCTTGCATAACCAGCACTACAAGAAAAATAAAGTAGCTACTATTACTGATTTTTCCTACATCATGAAACAATACATTTGCAAGTACTTTGTGCAAATTCAAGTTGTGAATTTGCTTCACCAATAAATAAGCGTGTGATGTTTCTTTAGCTAAATACATGCATCAAAGAAAAAATGGTTGGAAATTTCTCTAACAAACTAAGATTGATTGATTGATTGATTGTTGCTTTAGGTCCAGCGGACTCTTCCGAGCCAAATCAGGACCGGACAACCCCCAATCCGCATAAAAGATCTGCCGAAACAACCCTAGTGGGAAAATTGAATGCCCTCCACTGGCCAGTCACTTTACAATAAAGACATCCCACGCATGGGACGGCTGAGGCTTTACCCCAACTACTCGAACCCCCGGTTACAAAAACAAAATAGAATACAAACATCATTATAAATCATCAACAAAACACATACATATAAAATGCCTATAGTGCTAAATAATACAATCATAGGAAGCCCTAGTGACCACCCGGCAGAAAGCGTCCAACACTCCCAAGCTGATCCAACAGACCTCATACACAAACAAGGAGTCTTGTCCAGGAAGAGTTTTCAAGAAAAAAGGTAGGTCATTGATCTAGCGAAGAAGAAGATAGTATAGCAGAGTGATAGGACAGATCAGGAATGGGAAAGAGCAAATGAGGAAGACAGCGACAGTGGGAATTTAAAGCACTAAATTTCCAGAAAGTGGGGATACTATTTATACTGAAACCCCCGGCACTCCAACGGGGGAGGGGGGGGGGGAGGGGGGGGAACTGTTGCCGCAGTGAGTCAGTCATGCCTACAAAGGCAAGACAGGTTTTCAACTGGGGCTTTCACTTTTCCCTTTATAGGTTAGAACAATCTACAGTGGCAAGATTGCTCATGACCCCAAGGGGTTAACAAACTAAGAAAGAAAAAAACTAGAAGGACAAAACCCATATGGCACATGCTCCTTATGGAATTTGCAATATTTAACATAAAAATGAGTGCCAGAAAAAAACTAAATGAAAAGGTGGCATTAAAATGCAAAGTAATACCGACTTTGATCTTACAATGCTCTTGACCTTGACATCAGGCTCCAAATACATTAATTTACGATCAAATAAACTATAGCAAAAGCTATATTATGCCAAAAAAATGGACCTTGTCTTGACCTTGTGATAACCTTGACCTTCATGCGACCTCTCATGCTCATATATGATCAACAATCTATCTTATCCTATCCCGTAACTCAAAAGTCATTTGGGCACCACAGATGATCGTTTAACCAGCGTACTCCATCTTTCTCTGTCCTCAGCAGCCTTTACAGTTTCACTCTGGGTCAAGCCAGTCAGTCCATTCTTGAATGTTGTCTTCCCACCTCTTTTTCTGTCTCCCTGCACTGTGCCTGATGACGAGGTGCACCATTGGAATTTCCGTTTCTTTACCCCTGTGAGCATGTCATTGTGTTGGCCCATGGCTTGTGTGATGGTTTGTCGAACTTCGTCGTTGATGATATGCTGCAAATAGGAAATGCCCAGAAGTCTTCTGTTGCACCTAATCTCCAAGCTTTGATTTCTTCATTGTAGGTCTGCTGTTAGGGTCCATGTTTCGCAAGAGTATAAGAAGACGGAGATGACTAGGGAGCGCAGCAACCTTGATGGTCCTGTCTTTCCAAATGGGCTTCAACCTTGTCAAGCCAGAAGTTGTTTGTATTATCCTGGAGAGGACTTCCTGTCGAGACCCATTGTCCGATACAATGGCTCCAAAATATTTTAAGCTGTGCACCGTGTTGAGTTTGGACTTTATATGTCTTAAAGTTTAAGGTAAAGGTCACTTCAAATAACCTCATGGGTAAAATATAGAGCCATTCCACTAAAATATGATCCAATTTTTAAACATTTCTGCAAGGCCTAAAATGACCTTGACCTTCAAGATCAACGCAAAACTATAACAGATATAAACAATCAATCTATCATCTCTCAATACAACAAGTTTAGACTTCATATCTCTCATTGTTTAGGGTCCAGTTCACTTTGAAGTACCTGTACTGACTTTGGACAGCTCCAGTGACCTTGACATTAGAGAGAGGTTGACCAAATTTGCATATTAAGAATCTAAGAATTATAAATTCAATATTAATATTAAATCCCTTTAAAATAATAAAATTAAAGTACATCTCATAGTTGCCCTTATACACATGTATGCCATTCAAAAAGCAGCTGCTACAATGCTGCTAACACATCACAATAAATAACAAGTATGGTCTGCTTAGCTACTAATATTTATTGAGTTGTGATTGTTCTTAATATTATATTTTACACACACACACACATTATACAGCTGACATCATATTGCTGGCTCACTCAATCACACATTCTGTAGACAGGCATCCATAGAAAGTCCAGAGCAATCAGCAGAGTGTGGTTATGTAATCATCACGGCAGTCTGTGCACTCTCCAATACAAAAGAGCTGCTTAAGGTTTTTAGACACTTTCCATTTCAAGGTATATTGTCCCATATAAGGCAATGCAAAAACAAAATGCAGCAACTAAGAATCTACTAACCCCAAACATCCATAGCTGTGTGTTTCTCACAACTTCAACCATACTGCCCCGACTCTGAAGCAATAATATAAAAGACAAAAGAGAGAAGCTGCTGTTTTTTTGTTTTTATGTTATTTTTTTCTTTTATTTATAAAAAATTTTTTTAATAGCTTTTATTTTTATTTTTATTTTTTTTTTAATGTTTGTTCCTTTCAATTAGCAAAAAAGTAAAAACAGTACTTATATAGTGCATTTAAAGCTAAAAGAATAGATCAAGATTCTGAGTGATGTTAAGATTTAACCCCAGTCGCCCAAGCCACCCTCTATCTGCCAGCATGTACACTGTTTTTCTAAGGATATAAATCCACAAGTGTTCAAGGTGCTGGCAGCAATCAGGATCAAACCCTGTCTACATACCCATGCACCATCATTCCAAAAAAAAACATCATGACACCCTGATCATGCAACCCTATTGTGGACATCAATAATGGATCAGCCATCAATGTTAAACATTGACAGGGGATGACATGCGGGGAGGAGAAGGGGGGTGCAGCATGGTACGAGCGTTCTTGCTGGACAGCTCTTTCTGAAGCTCCTCCACTCTTCGCTGCAGCTGAGCCCTCAGCACCTGCAGCTCCCGATTCCTAAAGTGGATCGGCTCCTGTGCATTAAAACAAAATCTGTTGCTATATTTGTAAGATAACAAAAAATCAGAGTAAGGAGTGACAGGAAGAGAGGGAGAAGAAGATGAAAAATATGAAAAAGAAGATGAAAAAAAGGTGAAGAAGAAGAAGTGACAAGCACAGCTCCTACCATACGGATGCTATGTTTTAGTTTATTGAAACTATCATCAATAAAACCATGCACACTGGAATATATTTTTAAAATATTTAATTATTTTATTTTATTTTATTGTTCTTATATAGTTAAGAGGTGTTAAGGCGCTTTAAGAATATTGGAAATACATTAAAATACTTGGAAATCAGAACGAGCAAACTCTCAGTCAGTTGGTTGTTCTGTCGGTCGGTACATTTCTTGCCATATTTCAAGAATCACTGAGCAGATTTTGACCAAATGTTATATAGGAAACTAGTGGATAGCCTCTAGCGCTCTCAAATTTGCTCTACCATCAATAGGGTCAATTGTTTGCAAAACACGTTTAATAACTCAAAACTGCAGAACCAATTTTGACGATATTTTCGTACAAAGGTTCTTGAACTCATGGCCAATCATCCTGCAGCAGTCCATTGGTCAAGTGAGGTTTGCTTTGGCGATCCATTGGTCAGAATTTTCGTTTTATATTTGAAACATCTGTTTTGCATTATCTCAAAAAAGACTTGACTAATTTTGATTATTTTTAATAGATACTTTAATTATTTCAGGTTAATTATTTCAGTCCCAAAAGTGTATTCAGGCACATGCATATTTTTGTTTTGCTTCTCAACACTTACAAGTTAGTTTAGTTGGTGGCATGTGGGACAACAGAGAGAATTTTAATTTTTATTTTATTATATTTATTTATGTATTGGCTATGATTTTGGTTTGTTGGAAGCAAAACAGAACATAACACAATATAAATTTATTTTACAGATTTCCAAAGGTGTGTGGGTTTCTGGAAATATACCTGGGGCCTCATGCGAGGGTTCCAGCGGCAGTAGTAGCCAGTCCACAAGTGAATGCGGCGCAAGCTGGCAACAGGAAACAGCACGTGGGTGTGCACATAGGCTGCATATAGAGGGTTGGTGAACTCCTCCACTTGACAGTTCACAAACGACCACAGCGACTGAGTTTTCTCTGATGCTTTCTGCAAATTTCATTACACGAATCACTTATTAACAGAATCATTTTTATAAACACTGCCTTAACAAGGTTTTTTTTTTTTTTTTTTTTTTTTTTTTTTCTCTGTGTGTCATTCAAAATGTTCAAAGTCTTATGTGTGTTTTACCACCATGCCAGACATGTCTAATCAAAATAGTCCCAAGTAAAATTTGTGATTTTCCAGCTTGTGAATATGTTTGAAGCATTTTTATTTTATTTTTTAAACTCCAAATCATGAGACAGGTGTACACATTCCCTAAGCTAAAGAGCAAAAGCACAAATGAAACATGAACAAACTGGTCAAGTGAAATACATACATACTTCAGCACAAAAGCAGAAATACAACTTGCAGAAAAAAACACCTGTATACATACATCTTTGATGGACTGCATCTGACAGTTGTAGAGGAAGGTGCCAAATAGGCAGCTGTACACGTGATCCAAAATTGAGATCAAGAAGTGCTCATTGAACTCAAAGGCATTTGGAAACTGTAATAACAAACAAATGCACAAAATGTTATAACATGTGCATTATTTCTCAGCCTCAGAACTTCTACTCATTAAAGAAAGACCATGCCTGAAATGTCTGAGAGCATTCTGTTACCAAGGATCTTCATACACCACCACAAAAAGTTTGCTTCTAACAATTTTACATGTCAACTGCTTCTAAGATCATGAAGTAAACTTTTATGTCCTACTTATCTAACTCAACCTAAGTCTTGTGGTAAGCATTAGTTTAATTCTCCCCTCAAGTCATCAAAGAATATCTTGCAACCAACAAAATTTCTTTAATGCTGGGGTATTAGCCTCAAGGTAAGTAATTTTCTCATGTGCAGAAGAACTGTAAGTAGCAGGAAAACTGCCTACTTGCACATTTTCTGAAATGGTTGTAGTTGGTTTCCTTACAGCATTTGTGAACATAAAAGATTCATGAGTGAGTGAGTGATTATGCGCTCAATAGGCAGCACTTCATTGCTCTAGTATCTTTTTGTGTTTTGTGTTGTTTTATCAAACATTTCTTTGGTTAATTTGGTGCAAAGGGCATCTTTACAGAACTCAAATTCGGGTGAAAAAATTGAAGACATTCTTGAAAAGATGGGAGTTTTGGTGGAATTTCTTGGGTGTCTGACTTTGGTCATTATGACTCTTAGACTTATTTAGGGAGCCTATGATTATTGCTGGCCCACTGAACTCACCTTGGTGAAAATAAATTTGTTGAAGTACAGTGCAAGTAATTGTGTATTGAATAGTGATGTGCTCTCTGGTCAGTAGAGGCAGAGAATTAGGATTAATAAAGAAAAGAACAGTGAGGGGCGGAAGAAAAAGAGGTTGCTACAAGGGACTGTGGAATGTACGGTCAGCAGGAAACAAGGCTGATGATATTTGTGACTGCTTATTGGAGAAGAAGTTGGATATTTTGGTGCTAACAGAAACTTGATTAATGGAAAAGGGGATGAGGTGACCATTGCGTCAATGACCCCAGTTGGCTATTCATTCACCAACCACCCACGTAATGTTAGAGATGGAGGGGGTATAGCTATAATTTATAGAAGTGATGTACTTTGAGTTTGTGCTCTACGATAAGTTTCAATACGTTTGAAAGTGTTGACTTAAAGATGTAGAAGGTGTACGCCATAATGGCATTGAAGGTTTGAGAAAAGGGGGTAAGAGGAAAACATGTGCTTGTGTCGCTTGTTGTATTTTTTTTTGTCTTTTTCCCTGAACAAAAATTTTGTTTGTTTGTTTATGCGCCTTGAGCATGCTGCCATCATTATCATCGTCATCGTCATGCTTGTTGCAAAATTTTGTATATATTCCTTTGCTTGCAGGCACAAATTTTCATCAACAGATGAGATTTTCTCATATCTCTGGGTACAGAGAGGCAAAACAAAAAAGTGTAGAGAAACCATGATTAAGCCGTTGTTTAAACACACATGATTATATCCAATACTACAATAAACAAATTTCTATCTACCACAGGGAGCACACTATTCAAGCTTGGGTTATTATTAACGGTACATGAGGCCCAATTAATAAGAAAAATGCTAATACCTGTTGAGTCATCTGCCAAACGCAATCGATGAACTGCAGAAAGACGGGTGAGCGGTTATCATCCGAGTGCTTGTCTTCTCCATGTCCCACTCTCTGTCGGAACTTGTGTCCAAAGCTGATCCACTCTTTCTCAATCAGCACCTCAAAGCCTCGTAAGGTGCGGTAGTAAGGGTCCAGCATCAGCATTGCTAGTGAAGTCAGCTGAGAGAAAACAAAATGCTTGAATATAATGTCTTAAGTCAACTTTCTCATTGTCATAAAAGCTAGCAATGTCATTTTATGTGGATCATCTAAACCAAGATTGAAAATCCGCAGATCATACAGCTCTCGCTCATCTTACTTTAAAAAGAAAAGATGAAAACCTTTTCATCAAATTTCTTTTTCCAAACATTCAGGCACACAAATAACAAAACAAACAAAAATTTCCATACAGATCATCCTTCTTACAACTTTAACAACTTTCATTTACGCAACAATGCCAAAAATACATAAATTAATCAGAATCAGAATTTTTATTGTCCTTACAAACAACTAGGAAAATTATAAATTTAAAAATAAATTAGCATTTTATTTTAATTTTAAGTCTATGACATTTGCTTTGTCTTGTGTGAAGTGCTATTATCTGTAGTGAGGGTGACAACATTTTGTTAATCAATTTTTTTTCATCAGATTAACATAAGTTGTACTGATTAATTATTATTATTTGGTGACAACAACAATGATGATAATGATGTATCACCTGAGCTGTCCGGTCCCAGCCGTCACTGCAGTGGACAAGAACAGATGTCTTGTTGCTCTCCACTTTGTCAGCTATCCTCACTGCCCCTGCCAGGATCACCTGCAAACAAACACAGGCTAGTGGCGCAAAGCCCATTTGACTCACAAGTCTCTTAAGGAACTTATTCACAATGATCTACATGAAAATGAGTGAAGCCCAGTTTGGATTTTTTTTTTTCACTTTAACAACATTTTCCATTAAATTAACAGTGATTTAAACACACAGAAATATTGCCATTTTGAGATTACCTTGACCCTCAACATAACGCTCATGTCATAGTGACCTTGCAATAACCTTGACCTTGGTATTACCTTAAACTGTACAGGACTTCAGAGGCTTATGTATGATTAAATAAACCAAACCACTCTATTGTATGATGACAAATATTGACATTTTTAATAAGGCCTTTCAAGATCAATGCAAAAAGGAAAATACATAACAGATTATTCTAAGATCTCTACATACAACAAGTTTGGACTTGTATCTGTTATAGTTTAAGTTAAAGTTTGGAAAGCTCTAGTTCAACTTTGAGTGAGGATGACCAAACTTGCAGGGTTAGTGTGTTTCATTGAAATGTGTCAATCTTTTTTTTTTTTATATTCTTTATTTGCTGTATGAATTTTCTATTGTTTGTGTGAGTGAGAGGGGGAAGTGGGATGGTGGAGGGTGGGGAGAATGGGGGAGGAAGTACATAGACTCACACTGTTTTTAACAAGTGAAATTGTGAATGATTGGCCATGAGTGTATGAGTACCTGTATGCCAACAATAAAAAAAATTGGTTCAGCTGTTTTTGAGGTATAGAGCAAAACCTTTTTAGCAAGTGACTCCAATAACATTGACCTTTGTGGTAGAGCTAATATAAGGAATGGCACGGGAGTCTGGCCACTAACCTAGTTAATGTTCCTATGAAGTTTGATCAAAACCCATTCAGCCATTCTTGAAATATGGTGTGCAACCATTGTTTCGTCATTTTTCTATGTACAATTTTCTATTATATGTATGAATGCGGGAGAATGCGCCTTGAATCACTCTTGTTTGTGTGAGATATGTGCGCTATATAAATTCATGTATTATTATTATTAACTAATAGACCAACAGACTGATATTTGGCTCGTTCTGATTCCCAGCTATTTCAAGGTAATATTATAAATACAAAAACACTTTCATAAACACAAAAAATTTTAAGCAAAAGCCAAAACCAAATTTCTCAATTGGGACCACCTACGACTCCCTCATGGACCTCTTTTTCACAATCACCACTGACGCACATTCAAGTACCAGGGACGTCCCCACAACATTCCTCAGACTTGGAGTGTTGCAGACGACCACAGCACTGGGATGCGAGTCCAGGGAAAATTGGGATATCTGATGAGGGAGTAATAAGATGTCACAGAAACAAGAAATCTGGAGTGAGTTTCACTGAACAAAACTGCCTCAGCCCAGTCCTGGCCAAGAATGATAGAAGCCTTTTACAAAAGAAGTATCCGCAAAACACGCAGTGCATCTTTATCATAATCCTATCCTATCCCGTAACTCTGAGGTCGTTGGGGCACCACAGATGATCGTTTAACCAGCATACTCCATCTTTCTGTGTAACATCTTGCACCTTGCAACATCTTCCAGTAATTACTGAGTCAAAAGGGGGGCTGCTGCTTGTACACGCTGAATTGTTATCGCCTGACATTCGAGTAAACCACTGAGGTAACTGTAGAAGGGCAAAGCCTATATGACTCGCATGCTCCGTTTGGAACTCGCAATATTTAACTCTTTCCCTGCCAATCGACGATATATCGTCGATCTGAGCCGCCATGTTTGTGCCAATCGACGATATATCGTCGATTTCAGTATTCCGTTTCGTTCCGATTTTTTGCGCAGTCCAATCCAAGTTTTATTTTAACCAAAGAGAGATAACTCTTTCTACTTTCGTTCCCGATCGACACGCACGTGGTTTCTTCAAATTGATTCGTTTTTAGAGTGTTTTTTGTGCATTTTACTAAGTATATGTGATGGGCACAATCGACAGTGTGTCAAACTCTGCTAATAATCAATATAATTTCAAACTGTAAAGTGTATTTTGATCCTAAATAAATTTTCTTTCTGGTGTGTGAAGCTGATTCAGTGATTGGAATTATTCCTCCAGATTTTTTTTATCACTGTGGTATGTAGAAATATTTTTTATTTATTTTATAATTTCAAAAAGATCAACATGCTTTCAAAACACATATTTTAATAACATAATCAAATTAACATTTGTGTGGTTTTTTTTCTTATTCTTCACTCTTTTACCTTTAATTTGATATGAAATATGTCTATTTAACAACTATTATTGAAAGAACAGTAGCTTAAATGCCTAAGGTACTGAACTTTCTTTCCGGTGCCAGAGAAATGTCTGGCACAAACGTGGAAACATGCCTGGCAGGGAAAGAGTTAACATGAAAATGAGTGCCCCAAAAAAACCAAAATGGAACTGTGGCATTAAAATGCTAAGTAATACCGCCTTTGATCTTTCTATGCTCTTGACCTTGAGATGACCTTGACCTCCAGCTCCAAATATTCTCATGTACTATCAAATAAAGTACAGCAAAAGTTGTATTATGCCAAACAAAAAAAAAAGTCAGTGACAGGATGACCTTGACCTTTAGTGATCTTGATCTTGGGATGAACTTGACCCTCATGTGACCTCTAATGCATGTCTGATCATACTAGCATTGTAGCATACTATGGGTTAAATAAACAGCCTTTCCACTGTACCATGTCCTATGTTTTTGTTTGTTTTTGCAAGGCCTAACCTTGACCTTTAAGATCAATGCAAAAACAGAACACATATGAAAGATCAATCTATCATCTCTAAATACAAATTTGTACTTTAGGTCTCTCAAAGTTTAGTGTCAAGGTCACTTTAAAGTACCTATACTAACCTACTTTGAACAGCTCCAGTAACTTTGACCTTGGAGTGAGGCTGACCAAATTTGTATATTATGTGTATCTCATTTGATATCCATCATGCATCAAGGAATCATAAATTCAATATTAATAACCTATTGTTAAAAAATTTAAAAAAGTGAAATTTTGTGAAAATTTTTTATTTTTTGGACTAAAATTTCTTGATTTTGTGACCTTGACCTTGAAGTGAAGCCATTCATTCACTGATCATGATTATGAGGCATAATCTTACCAAGTTTGGCTATGATAGTTATAACAGGTTCTGAGATATTAATCCACTTGCAAGTTTTGCATAGACAGATAGCTCAAATCATTGGAGCACACTCTTTCAACCAATGCCTACAAGGAGTTGATGGAGCCAAAACTTCATGGGGAAAAAACAAGCACTACCCTCAAAATGTACATGATAGGTATAGTCCTAACGACATAATGTGTGTGATACAATGCCTTAGATAGTACTGACCTTGATATGTTCAAGCCAGTGTGTGGATTCGATCTTGGACAGCCAGTGGTTCTCATCTGTGGTCTGTGGGAAACACTCCTCTTTTAGCTTACGGGAACTGCAAACATAATATCACTGTTGTTGTCATCCTCCTCCTCCTAATCCCCATCACCAACCCTAATAAATCATCATCATCATCATCATCATCATCATCATCATCATCATCATCATCATCATCATCATCATCATCATCATCATCATCATCATCAAGAACTCTAATAAATAATTTGTATTTTTAACAGCTGCAGAAAAGTTGCCTTTCACTGTATTTCATACACAGCCTTCTCATCCCTTCACTGTGGTAAACACTCCTCCGTTAGCTTATGGCAGCTGCATACACAAGACCACAGATCATTATCGATGTCTTTGTCATCCTCCTCCTAATCATCGTCATCCTCCTCCTAATCATCCTCCTCCTCCTAATCATCATCATCATCAACCCTAATAAATAAAGTCTTCCAGCACTGGATCTCATACACGGTCTTCCTCCTCCTTACCACAAGATGAGATTTTCACTTCGGAACCAGCAGAACAACGATCAATCTTAAAAAATACCATTATAAAACAAATAGAAACTACTGCACAGTTTAGCTTACCTTTCTCTCATGACGTGGATATTATGGATGTCCAGAAAGACAAGGTCGGCATTCTGATACAACTCTTCATTTTCATAACCTCCACCCCTGGCCTGTAAAATAAAAAATCACAACAAAAACAACCATCTGATAAGTCTGATTGACATGTTGAAGAGTACAATACACGAGAATGCAACAGAATCAAATTCATATCTATAATGAATTTGATTCTGTTGCATTCGTTTTTACCTCACTCATCATCAATCATCATCATCATCATCATCATCATCATCATCATCATCATCATCATCATCATCATCATCATCATCATCATCATCATCATAATCACCACCATCATCATCATGGAGACTCACCCTATTGGCCACAGCATTGACCAAAGGCCTGGCATCCATGATGAAAAGTTTGTGAGACTGAGCGTTGGCTTCCATGATCATCTGGATATACTGCTCATCATGAGAGTTTCTTTTCTTTGTCACGCCCACCATCGGCTGGGACGACCGGGTGATTGTGGCTTGTGAATCAGGGTGGATCCAGGACAAAACCTACAGTCAAACAACGGTAAATGTTTTGCATGAAATGAAACAGAAGACTGCCAAAAGGTAAAGTTAACTTAGTTACAGGTAAAAGTTAAATTAAAGGTAAATTGATTGATTGATTGATTGTTGCTTTAGGTCCAGCGGACTCACCCGAGCCAAATCAGGACCGGACAACCCCCAATCCGCATAAAAGATCTGCCGAAACAACCCTAGTGGGAAAATTGAATGCCTTCCACCGGCCAGTCACTTTACAATAAAGACATCCCACGCAGGGGACGGCTGAGGCTTTACCCCAACTACTCGAACCCCCGGTTACAAAAACAAAATAGAATACAAACATCATTATAAATCATCAACAAAACACATACATATAAAATGCCTATAGTGCTAAATAATACAATCATAGGAAGCCCTAGTGACCACCCAGCAGAAAGCGTCCAACACTCCCAAGCTGATCCAACAGACCTCATACACAAACAAGGAGTCTTGTCCAGGAAGAGTTTTCAAGAAAAATGGTAGGTCATTGATCTAGCGAAGAAGAAGATAGTATAGCAGAGTGATAGGACAGAGCAGGAATGGGAAAGAGTAAATGAGGAAGACAGCGACAGTGGGAATTTAAAGCACTAAATTTCCATAAAGTGGGGATACTATTTATACTGAAAACCCCTGGCACTCCAAGGGGGTACTGTTGCCGCAGTGAATCTGTCTTGCCTACAAAGGAAAGACAGGTTTTCAACTGGGGCTTTCACTTTTCCCTTTATAGGTTTGAACAATCTACAGTGGCAAGATTGCTCATGACCCCAAGCGGTAAAATTAAAGGTAAAGTTTTCCCATAAAATTGGTTATAATGTAGAGAGACATTCAAGAAAGAGCTTAGGACATAATCCTTCATCAAAAAGTGAATCCAACCATAGTTTCAAACTTGTATGCTAGGTAGTATCATCATAAAAGAGTTCATTAGTCTACAACAAAGAATCAAAATCTTGTCAAAGAGCATTTTTTAAAAAGAAAAATTATTTCTGACCATCACTGAAGTTTGACAAAAATCAACCAGGAAATGCCTGAGTGCTGTGACGCCACTGTGGAATGGTTAATGGTAGTATAGGCCTGTGCTGTGTTGGGAGGACTTACTACACTTGTGCCAATGAGCTAGCTTATGCAGTCATAGTGGTATAATATTCTACACTAGTATGGCTGCATTTAAATGTGAGTGCCATCATATTACTCTCAATGTAATAACAATACAACTGCTTACTGGAAATCTCCCTCTTGTCCTGAACTCTGCAATGCGACCAAGACTGTCATCTTCTGCTGCCTTGGGAACCACCAACTGTAAAGATAAATGAAACACCTACTACTACCAGTAGTAGTATTCTTAATAATAATAATAATAATAATAATAATAATAATAATAATAATAATAATAATAATAATAATAATAATAATAATAAATTGACAAAAACATTTACTGCTATACAAGGACAAACATTAGGCTTTGTAGTGAGATGGGTTTCCCAATAGCTCAGGTTGATGTTCAAAGCATCATCAACTACAACAACCAGCCAACAAACTATACAATCTAACAACAAACCAACTACACAACTTACAATAGATGGATAGGAGTCTGAAATTTCGTAGTTCTGATTGACGTACGTAATGCGCCAGCTGTCATTTGGAACATTCTGGAACCATAAATAATCAATTAAGTAAACACTTTATGATTATTAACAAATGCCAATAAAAAGGGTTGTCATACCAAACTTACGAATGTTAAACAACTAAAGTTCTGAGTTTCCCATTCAGCGTGTATATTTGTTGCTGACCTATAGCGAGAAAAAAAATGTCAAAATGATGATGGCGAGATAACATATCACTGGCATATTTTGTAACACTATTGTATGACGAGATTATCCATCATAAGCAGTCGAGGGGTTAAATAGCTGTGTTTCAAGATGATTCAATTAAACCAAATTCAAATGCAACACTTATATCAATTTCCAGAAATTACATTAAGAACTATTCCATCCTCTTTTCTTTACCACCCCAATTCCCACCCCCTCCACCACTCTCTTTCTTTCCATATCTCTTTACTTTCTGATACGGCTTGGTCAAATAGCTGCCCGGAAATACTACTGTCGACATTCAATAATATTACATAATAATGAGTAACACCACAACTAGCCAGTCATTACCTGACGTTTATATTCTGCGATAGGGTCATACACTTTCCACCCATCTTCTCCATCATAAGACCCCTTGAACTCGTAGGCGAAAAAATTCTGAAGCAAAAACACATTGAAACCTATAGTAACAAATTATAAATTATAAACTGTTCAATTTACAAACGACCAGATTCAACAGGAAAGATAGTTGCTGAGGAAAGAAGTATAATTATTTCCATGCAAGCTTGAAAGTATTAAAAAGGAAATCTTAAAACACCAGCAAATATACACAATATGCACACATGAATGTATATGTTCACTCCCTCTCTCTCTCTCATCACAGACATAGATGCACAAACAGTAAACATGCAGGCCCCAAAAGACATGCATATGCACACAAACCCAAACACACACACTGTCATGCCCACAGATGCTGTTCGTAAAAGTATATTGTAATAGAAGACTCTTTGAGACTCACCATTTTATTGGTGATTGGAAAAGCGAACTGTTGGATCCTCTCAAAGATCTCTCGTCTAGAGTGGTTCTCTTGCTTGTGGGCAAACCTCAGATTTCTAAAATCCTGTTAAATCAGAACATCATTGTAACTTAAACGTGTTCATTAAGCAGTGATGTTTTTCAAAGTTTTCTTTTCCATCTCTGTTGTTGCAAGCCCCTAATCAAAACATCAACATTAAGGTAAATATATAAAAGATTTCCAAGAATATCCAAAAACTCTGATCCAACAGTCTGCCACATTACATGTTTTCTTAATAGATGCATCCTCAAAACAGGACTTTCCATTCACTATTCTTATGGATTGCTCTTAAACTAATATAGCATGCTTACAAGTTCATACAGCTTCTCAAGATTCAGGCCACGGAGATTCTGCAGGCACGTTTGATTCATTA
Source organism: Oncomelania hupensis (assembly GCA_036898135.1). NCBI lineage: Eukaryota > Metazoa > Mollusca > Gastropoda > Littorinimorpha > Pomatiopsidae > Oncomelania > Oncomelania hupensis. The sequence goes on from CM072518.1 coordinate 24,729,317, forward strand.
CTAAGATTAGTAAAAATTGCAAATCTAATACAGTAATATTCTAAAAATAAGTTTATCTGACCCTCCACAACCAAATTCAATGGTTTTTTACCAGATGGGTGACAGAGGATAGGGAGAAGTAGGTTGATGGGAAGAGAGTGGGTGTCGCGATACAAGCTCCATTTAGATACGTTTATACCTTGTTGAATTACTGTATAATGTTATTGAAAAAATGATGTTATTAAAAGAAAAATAGAAATATTTTGTTTGGTAAAAGTCATTAAGACAAACATGTGGAAAATCGAATGACATAGCATGTACATCATCTCCAGGGCTTTTGTTCACTTGTTTTTAGTAAATAATATTCGGGGCGTTATGTTTCTCCGAATATTATTTACTTTCGACTCGGGCAACGTCTCGGGGGTTTTCTCCGGGTACTCCGGTTTGCTCCCCCAGCTAAATTTCAAAAAAATTTCAAAAATTTAAAGAATTTCTAAATTTCAAAAATCACAACTAATGTTAGGTAGGTTGGGTTTGGGCGCGCCACAGGCTGCGACTACGCCTTCCACAGGGGAGGCGGCCCAGAATTTCCCGATAAAAAGGGACAATAAAGCATTAAAATCTAAAAAAAAAATCTATTATTTCTTCCTTTGCTCTGGGGATCAATCAATTGCAGAAAAAAGCATTGTCCATTGTCACATAGATACAGAATTGCTAGGGGATTTTAACTGTTTAGTCAGTCTGCGAAAAGCTCTTCACTCAGGTTCAATAAGCACTGGCCTAGCTAACGGGTTTCTTCAAATCTTTTTTACCAGCAGCTAAAAAGCTTGTGTTCCGAATGTAGTTCATAACCTATTCTGAGTCAGTCAGTACTGTGAAGCATTTGGACACGTTTGGAAGAAATGGTATGCTGTGGAAGCTTCATTTCCATTTTGAAGAATTTGCCCAACAGTTGGTTAAATGTCTGGCAGTGAAAGCAACATTTTAAAGTTACAGATTCCTGTGTGAGGGCATACTGCATCCATAATAGCAGGAGTGTGATAGAACATATTCTCAGGCACCGCTGGGTATGTGCTTTAGCTTTAGCTTCAGCCTTAGTTCCAGTTTTATTTTTTATTTTTATATAATCACCATTCCATTATGGATCACCTGAATGAACATTATTCGAGGACATCCTTCTGAATGTTGAACTTATCTTCGATGAAATTACATGTATGATGACAATGATTTGGCTAACATTACAAAGGATCACTGAGAACGAATAATATAATCTGTGTTACATAAAAGACTATCTACCACTGCAGTTATCTCCAAAAACAATTTTGAGAATCATATGTCTGATAACAGAAGATAACATTCAACTATAAGGAAATTCCACAGGCTTTGGTTTCTACACATAATAACATTTACAAACGAGTGAGAGCTGTGCAACAGACATGGTTATCATACTGACAGTATAGAGGATGCCATATAAAGGACTATTCCACGACTGATAAAGACATAAAGACCTGTCTGAAGGCAAGAATTCATGTTATCTTCATGTATGAAACTGGGGTTATAAACTAAGTAGAGTTATACTGTTATTTGTGTCTTGAATGGATGTTAAGAAAAATAAGTAATGTTTTATTTTTATATTGAGATAAAGAAGTAACCGATAACATTTTGTACCATCAAATATATATATGTGCACGTATTATGTCACTGACATCATTCATTCGATCTCATTGATGTGCACGTTTTATAAGTTGTGTGTGGAAGAACAGAAATAGCAAAACATCAAAAACTGAGCAAAGCGGCATGTTGTCATAAAATTTATGAGTAGATGTATAATTTAAGGTCTGTGTTGATAAGGTTTCACGTAAATTTCACGGCTCATGTGACAGTGGGAAATCACATATTTAATAACAACACTGTCTCAAATTAGGGATTATCAACAATTAGGCAACTTAAGGTATGAAGGTGGGTCAGATTAATGATGGCAGTGCCTACCTCCTCTCCATCTTTAGGCCAGAAAGACTGGGATATAAAATAAAATGCAATAAAGAAAAAAAATGTAAAGAAGATAATGAAAGGCCAAGAAGAACGAAGAAGAACAATTCCAAAACGAACGAAAATGACAGCTTTTTACCTTGCACAGAATATCAATGCCATAGGAGTTTTCTCCCTTGCTTGTTGCTCCACCAATCTTCTCCACACGACTGCACACACCTAGCGGCACATCAAGAACCAGAGGGGGATCCTGAAATTACAAGTATTAGTCTCTAAACAAAAAAGATCAAAACTTTTCGTTTGTAACCTACATACTCACATAGGTTGTAATAATAATAAAAAAATATAATACAGGATGCTATAACATGCCTTTTCTTCAATAGAATGGAAAGTGCTGCAATTTGAAGAGACTGCTATTATACTACACTATACTACTGCCTGAGGAGCCTTTTTTTCCTGTTTGGGCACTCCGATCTTAGTTGACAGTGTGCCTGACAGGCGCGTGTAAAACCCTAAAAGAAAGTTAACTCATTGAAGCCCCCTTTGAATAGTCAACATTGTAATTAAAGATCGGAAGAAAACTTCAGAGTGACAGCTACAGAAATATTCCGTTGTACTTCGCATTCTTATTTTTTTCCCTCGCTTTTGGTTGTGATGGGTCGGGAGTAGACTATGCATAAAAGAAGAGCTTTCTGATTGGCCAGTAATTTATTCAATGACCAATCGTGGAGTCAGCTGCTATCTCGCATGTTACTCTCATATTTTTAAACACTTTTTGTTTCGAGTGTCAAAAATAATTTTAAAAACTTTGTACAACCAAAAAACACATTTTTGGTTTGTTTTTAAATTTCTGTCATTTTTTAACTGTTTCGTTAGTTTTAATTGGAAGGAATCTCCTAGAAGGTCACTAGTGTATTTCAAATTATTTATCTTTGGGAACTCAAACATTTTTTGGAGCGTCCAAAAGTTTCTAGTATGGCACCCAAAGGACACCTTTGTAAAAAAACAAATTTCTAACCCTTCTATAGAAGTTGAAATATAAATCAAATTTAATTTTCAAATTTTAGATCGACTGCATCCAATATCCTTACTGATGGGAGAGAAGAAACCAGAGTACCCAGAGAAAACCCTCTATGTCCTGAAAAGTCTCATACCTAAGACACGTAAGTTAGTTCCATGTGGGGTTAGAATCTGCGACCTTCAGCAAAGGAAATCAGTTCACTATCAACTGAGCTACCAGGCCACCCCGATACAGGTTCCAGGATAAAATAAGGATTCAGAAGTCTGCAGACACATTGGTGTTTTAGGGGGTTATAAAACTCATGTTCATTAATTATTGTTAACTTTATACATCTAACTTTATTCTATCACACCTGACATTTACTCTCATTCACATATTTGACTATATATATCCAATATATACACGTATTATCTCTCCACAGATTTGCCTACAGCAATATACGATTAGTGATCATTAAATATATTATACAGTATACATTACAATGCATGAAGTTTCACAGGTTGGCATCACTTTCCATAGATGATTATATCTGGCCTTTGAAAATACTAGAGTTTAATATCAAAGTCAAAATACAACTGCAGGAAAATTAACAAACATGGTGATGAACAAGAAGCTGTTGCTGAGCACTGCTGCTAACAATCAATGTCAATGATGATGATGATAAACATAATAATAATAATAATAATAATAATAATAATAATAATAATAATAATAATAATAATAATAATAATAATCATCCTAAACAATGTATTTACCCTGTCTTGGCTACAAAAGTAGAGCTTATAATTGGTAACTGACAGGATTCCTCTTCTGGGTCCACTGTATGGGCACAAGTATGTCACATTGAGTCCTGCAATGAAATCACTTTATTTTAAAATCACTATCTAGAGGCAGTACTAGAGGAGTTTTAACTCTATAGTTAAGATTTTTAATCACTTCCACATCATTTTATCACCCTAGTGCGATCAATACAAGGCTGAGAAACAAGGGTCCAAATATAAAATCATGATTTAAAAATCCTGATGAATGGTTCAGGGTTTTCACATCATAATATTAACATTTTTATTATCATTATGATATATATATAATTGGACCCTCATAACTCTCATTTCTCAGTCTTGTATTCAGGGACAACACCAAAATGATTAAATTATGTGGGCTTCAGTAAATGAGGCATATTAGAAGAAGGAAGCTTAAAATAAGATGTAAAAATGTAAAATAAAAGTATTATCACCAACCTTTCCCCTTGACAGTTTCTCCTTCCAAAAGTGGAGGTTCATCTGAAGGTGTTGCCTTGCTGCCCTCCTGCATTGCCTGCAGAAAAAATTCAACAAGTGAAGTCATACGTGTATACTAAATGTATACTATTACTATTAGTAATGTAAACTATTACTTTTAGTATTAGTACTTAGTGATTTAATGTCAGTAGTTTTGCCACTTTGTGACTGTCTCTTACAAGATGTGATCTGATTATATGAATGGTTACAGTCTCAGTATTTGCAAAACCTGACGAAAGTGGATTTGGTCTTGCCTACTCAGCACTTAGTACCAAGCCTAACTATGACCGGATGATACGCCTAATTTTAATGCATAACCGACCTGTAGGCTGTAAACTAGCATAGTCATAGAGTAGTAGCATGTATTCAGAAAGTAGTTTCACGCAGGTATGGCATATCACAAACCTTCATTTGGTTTAAACAAATGTTTTATTCAAGGAAAAAACATATCATTACAAACAATGATTTACAGGATAGGCAACAAGCAAGCTTATAATATAAGCCCACCCTGTATGACAAAATTCTACATAATAATTAGGTGACAGACAACTGATAGTTGCATATAAATAAAAAATAATACAACAATTTAAAATAAAATATAATTAATTAATTAACGATAATAAGGTTTAGTAAATAATTACACTGACATAAACATATATAAATAAATAAATAAAAATAACAAATAATAACGATGAATCAAATATTTAGCTAGAAATTAAATGTGTATATGAATAATAGACATTTTTAAACCACTGAAGAAGGAGACGTGTGTATGTGTTTGTATGTGTTTGTTTGTTTGTGTGTGTGTGTGTGTGTGTGTGTGTGTGTGCGAGAGAGAGAGAGAGAGAGAGAGAGAGAGAGAGAGAGAGAGAGAGAGAGAGAGAGAGAGAGAGAGAGAGATAAAGTGGAGAATTTCACTTAACAAAAACGCTTTGACAAGCTCTTGAGTGGTGCTGAAAAGAAGTTGATTATCATGTAAAGAAAAGGTTTGGTTTCCGTGCAATAAGTTATTCAACGTTACTTGTTCTTGCTTGAGGGTAGTGAAAGTAGTTATTCTGATGTTAGTATAGACCTTCATTTCAAAGTTTTCCACATTCTCTGATGATGAGGAAGCAGAAGAACATATTGATTTAGGCCCTGAGCCGTCGCTGCCTTTGGAACTCAAACTGGGAGATTCCATAGTGATAGTCCCACTACTAGCACCTTGCCTCTCGGGAGCTGCCAGAGCATCGTGCTGAGAGCCCTTTCGCCTAGAAGTAAAGTCACTGTCTTGAAAGTTCGATGCTTTGCGATCCATGTGCGCCATTTCAACTCTAGAAATACTGATATAGCTGAGAAATTTCACAAATCTATCTTCTTCAACTCAAGTGACACTCCTTCCTTCCGAAATAGACGGCCATCTTGCATACAATTGGAATTCAGTACTGACTCAGAGTGAATACCCCTGTCCTACTTTCGCTTTTCAATCTTCTATCACCACGGAGCTACAAATTTACGCAGGCACGAGGCATAATCGATCATATCAGTAAAATTGTAAAATTACGAAATGTCATTATACTACTAAGCCTAAAATACAATTATGCTCTCTCTCTCTCTCTCTCTCTCTCTCTCTCTCTCTCTCTCTCTCTCTCTCTCTCTCTCTGATCTGATCTGATCTGACCCTCCAGTAAAAAAAACAAAAACAAAAAACGTTCTAAAACCAAAAAAACAGAGGTAAAAAGGTAAAATCAAGATGGCGAGCCTATGCGATATTCAAATGTACTTCCAGACACTCACTGAAAAAAATGCATCTTCAAAAGAGCTAATTTTCATGGGCCTGTTAAATCTGTCTTATTCTAAAGACGCAAAAAGAACATAATGTTGAACGGCTTACCACTCGTTCTGCATGCAAGCTAAAATTTATCTAAATGGTGCAGATCTTAAAGCATATATGTTCTTAGCGGACCGATGGACGGATGGACAGAACGACATTTGGCATGATCGTTCTGATTCCCGACTTTTTCAAAATATTTCTAAAGAAGTCTGCAAATGCACAAACGATAACACATCGTTACAGTTTGCGTTTTGTGTGACATACTGATATTCCGCTGCACATGGCCTGGGTAACTATACCGATTTTTCTGTTGGTATCGTATAGTATGTAATTGAGGCGCGGACTTCACAGCCTGTGTTAAAACTGCGTAATTGTGCCTCATTTCTGTCAAAACCGGGTGTGCGGATTTAGGGGACTGTGCAGATATTGAAACATTTCCCCTTTTGGGTTCGGGTGTAACATTAGCCTACAGTCCGTCCTACCATTAGGTTGCCACCCACGCCAAAGTCGCCGCGGTAACCAAGCAAACCCTAACCCTAACCCTAAGTACCCTAGTGGAAGTAAAGGCATTAGCTGTTATTCTAGCAAAGCACAAACGAAAAGTGACAGTTTTTTTTTGGTTCTTTTTTTTTTTTGTGGGTAGATTATAGTCACACGACACTTTCGCATATAGGTGACTACTGGACCGATTTATACTGACACCAGCGGGCCAGTTGTTGGTAAAGGGGAAAATAATATGATCACACGTTGACCAATCCGGGATTCGAACCAGCGACCTTTCGGTTACTAGCAAGACGCTCTTACCAACTGACCCGGCCCCACGACAGTTTACCGTGCGGGCAGAGTGTTATAAACAAAGCCAGACATTAACGATAACTCCTAAGGTAGTACTTTTATTACTTCCCTTGCGCGCGCGGACGGATTATAATGCGATCCAATCCGTAATGTCACAGGTAGAATAGACCAAACGTTTCCCGGCGTGTCGTAAGAGGCGACTAACAGGGGTGATGTCAGCACGGCATCACTGGGCGAAAGTCTTCCATACAGAAGTCACCTGCCAGGAAGAAGAGGAACTCACGTTACTACAGGTTCAACGACCACTTGCTCGGGGCCACTGCATTCGTGGATATCGGCTGCGGATTGAGTCCTGCCAGGTCTTTCTTGCCCAAGTATAATGAAAAGAACCACTTGATCACTCCATACCGGATCGGTCGTCGCCCGGGTCACCACGGATCGCGCCTTCCGTTGGCCACCAGGACGGAGGTGATAAGTGTGCTACTGATGGACAACTATAGCAAGATCCGCACGAGAAACAACATCGTCATATGAACCTGGAATGTCAGGACTATAACTGCGGATTGAAAATTAGAAGAACTGGCCCACGAGCTGGACCACTATCGATGGAACACTATCGATGGAACATTTTAGGTATCAGTGAACTGAGCTGGAAAGGCCTAGGTGAAACAACGACCGACAAAGGTCACAAGCTTTATTTCAGCGGGAGATGTTGACAGCCACGAACACGGCGTTGGATTCTTGGTCCACGAAAACATTCTAGCCACTGTCATGGGTTGCGGCCCAGTCTCCAGTAGATTCATTGCCATCCGTCTGAGAGCAGCCCCTTTCAACATCACCATCATCCAGGCTTATGCCCCAACACCAGACTATGACGACAGCGAAGTGGATGATTTCTATGAAACTCTACAGGCTGTCCTTGACCAAGTGCCGAAGAAGTACATAGTCATAGTGCAAGGCGACTGGAATGCCAAGGTTGGCCAAGATGCGCACCACAACTAAGGAGACACATGTGGACCCAACTGCAACAACGAGACATATGACAAGGGTCTGAGACTGTTGGAGTTTGCCAGATACAATATGATACTGGCAAACACGCTTGGTCTCCACAAAAAATCCGGATGATGCTGATGATGATGATGATGATGATGATGATGATGATGATGATGATGATGATATAGACTTGTATAGCGCAGGTATCAACGACAACAAGGTTCATGCTCATTGCGCTTGTGGAGGGGAAACAAGAGATAAAGATGTGGCCATCAGACAAAAACTATGTACAGCTGATTTCATTTAAAAAAAAAAAACCAACGTCTATCTGGTAGATGTGAAAAAGAGCGTTTTCAAGGCTCTCTTAAAATCCGCCACAGACTTGGATTATTTCAGGTCATGGGAAGATCATTCCATAGCATTGGAACTGTGTTGGAGAAGGCCCGATAGCCAAATGTTTTCTTATTGGTGTTGCCAGACTTCACACTTGGAAGTGTGACGGTGGGTCTATTGTTGCTGGGCTCTGCACAATGGAATGCTGTTACCCACTCGTCTTTCGTCTGCAGGGATCGGCTAGTTTAATCACCCTATGACTAATCTTAATACATTTATATGTTTAGCCCGGTCCGTGTGCGGATAGAGTTATAGAGATAGGGAGAAAATGGTAAAAGATTCACTGAGACACTAGCTCTTGCACAGCTATGAAACATATGTAGTCCATCCACTTCTTAACAGTAAATATCACACATTTATTTCCTCTACTCTATACATAATTCTCTAAACACTATATTAACTTAAATGCCCAAAACGTAATATAGCTAGAATTAGCTTAACAGTCCAAATTCACTTCGAGTAGTTCGCTCCTTGATGGGTCTATGCTGCTACTGTTCTCGATATTTGCTACTGTCTCATCATTGGGTATTTGTTCTGGTGGGCCTAATGTTCGTTTTCAGGAGAGTGGACTACCGCACAGTCCTTCTAGATCAGTGTGTGTGCACGTTTTCTGTGTCACTTAACAGAATCGTTGAGGTGTGGTGATTGTTTCTCCTCCTTGTTTGCTGACTATTGGGCTATCGGAGCTCAGTGCTCCACTGCAGGCCGAATGTCAGGGTTGACTCTCAGTGGTTAATCTCCTGCATGAGTGCATCGGACCAAGCCTGCTCGTCTGCAAAACATAAGACGAGTTTCTGCAACGCCTTGTTTACTAAGGGTGTGCAGAGCATCTCACTGACGGGCGTTTCTTTTAAAATTATTTTTATAGGTTAATTTTTTTTCTCTTATAATTCCGTAAGTCATTAAACGTCACCCGATATAACAGGCCCAAAACTAGTGGCAACAAGGCCTGCAGCACACGTTGGCAGCGTGGGTTCACTTCCCGGTTACTCTATGCCTCAGTCTCGGTATTGTAAAGAAGATAAGTCCCCTGGCAGAAACAGCCCTTAGTGATTGCGTCCACTTATATAAATAAGTGACGAACAATCTTCTACGTCCCGGGTCCACTGGAATCTCCAACATAATTCCTATACCTATACATATCATGGCTAACATAAACACAAGGAGAAGTAATTAATAATATACACGTTCTCTGATCCAGCCACTGGTCTGCAATAATACACATAGGAGAAACAACAGTTGGTCAGTGGGGGCTACCTCGTAGTTTCGAAAACCGGTCGCGGGTCAGCCACGTGGTCAAGCAAAGTTTTACAAACATTCACAATTATAAAACATGGCAAGACTTCACACTCATATCAATAATCGCGATGAAACAAAAGATTGATCATTTACCTTTTTGACAATGTCAAGCTATGGCCAAAATGCAATGAATGAATTTCACCCATCACCTGCGTAGTCTGCTAAAAAGAGATCTTTCAATGTGAGCGTCCTTCTCGTGTGAGGGTTAGACAAAGACTGACTACCTTAACCCTGTGGTCAGCCAAAGCCCGCGAAACCACATGAGACATTAGCCACCTTTTGCGGGGGTTCTGGGTTTAGGTCAGCTGGATGAGATCACTGCCTACCTTAGCGAGAAACTAGCCAACACATGCTTAGACCAAACCTTAACTTCTGTCGTCTGCTAGACCTCGACTTTAAGTTACAAAGGCTACAGCAGGATGAAATATTAAGACGAGAAGCCTTCGTGCAGGGTCTAACTAGCCTATTGTGACAGGAAGTCTTAACCGTTGTTGTGAGGAAGAACGAAGATAACGTTGGGGTTCGTGAGTGGAGACGAGTTCTTTGAGATATTGGGGAGCGGAGTTGTTCGTACACAATTGATGGACATGGCACAATCAAAGCGGGAAACATCACAACCAGATCGACTGCATCATGATCAACAAACGCTTCAGATCAAGTATCAACATTGGCAGGACACGCACTTTTCCAGAAGTAGACATCGGAAATGACCACGATCTCGTGATGATGTCTTTCCTGCTACATTTGAAGAGAGTAAACACAGCAAAATGCACTAGACTGAAGTTCGACCTGGAAAAACTGCAAGACCCATAGGTCGCAGAAATATTCCAAGCCACAAATGGAGGGAAATTTGCACCACTGCTCATTCTTGGAGCTGGCGAAGTAGATGTCAACACCATGACTACCACCTTTAACTCAGCTGTGACAGATGCCGCCACTGAGATCCTTGGAAAGCACCTCCCAAAGAAGAAACCGTGGATCACACCTGAACTTTTGGACCTGTGTGACAAACGAAGAGAGATGAAAATGAAAAAGAACACCGCACATGTAGCTGATGCCTACCGGGAAAATCAACAATGCCGAAAAGGCATGCGCACAGCATAGGAGAACTGGATAGAAGATCAATGCTAGGAAATAGAGAACAGCCTGAACAAGAACAACAGCAAGAAGACCTATCAGACTATGAAGCGGCTGACAAGTGTTAAACAGCCCAAGGTCTCCACGATGCAAAGCAAGTCTGGCATATGCCTTACAGAAGAACAAGGAGTTTTGGATAGATGGACAGAGTACTGCTCTGACCTTTACAACCAAACATCAAACGGAGACCCATCAGTTCTAGCATTTCCCGAGAACAGAGAAGAAGAAGAAGAAATCCTCCCAATTCTCGGAGATGAATTTGAGGCAGCAGTGCAATCGCTGAAGAAAGGGAAGTCAGCGGGAGTGGACAACATACCCGCGGAATTGATTCAAGCAGGAGGACAAGCGATGATTGGCGCCATCACCATTATTTGTAACAAGATCAGAGCAGAGTGATGAGTGGCCTACACCATGGACCCAGTCGCTTGTCATCACTCTTTCAAAAAAAAAGGTAACCTTCAGGAGTTTGAAAATTACCGCACCATCAACCTCATCAGCCATCCCAGCAATGTCCTCCTGAAAAGAATACTTTACAGGTTGAAACCCCAAGCTGAACAAATCATAGCTGAAGAACAAGCAGGATTCAGGGCAGGGCGAAGTAACACAGATGATCGTTTAACCAGCATACTCCATCTTTCTCTGTACTCAGCAACCCTCATAGCTTCGCTCAGTGTCAAGCCAGTCCATTATCGAATTTTGTCCTCCCACCTCTTTTTCTGTCTCCTTCTTCTTCTGCCTCCTTGCACCGTGCCTTGCAGGATGGTGTTTGCAAGGCCTGATGATCTGGTGATGTGGCCATACCATCAAAGTTTCCTTTTCTTCACCACTGTGAGCATGTCATCGTGTTGTCTAATGGCTTGTGTGATGGTCAGTCGGACTTCGTTGTTGGTGATGTACTGGGTATAGGAAATGCCCAGAAGTCTTCTATAGCGCCTCATCTCCATGCTTTGTTTTCTTTGTTGTGGATCTTCTGCGAGGGTCCATGTTTCGTAAGCGTATAGGAAGATGGAGATGACAAGGGAGCGCAGCAACCTTACCTTGGACTGTATACTAATGGTCCTGTTTTTCCAAATGGGTTTCAACCTTGTCAGGGCAGCAGTTGTTTGCGCGATCCTGGAGAGGACTTCATGTGGGAACCATTGTCTGATACAATGGCTCCTAAATATTTGAAGCTATGCTCTGTGTTGAGGTATTGGCCTTGGACTTTGATGTCCATGTTGATGCCATTGGTGTTGTTGGTCATCATTTTGGTCTTCTCTGCGCTTATTTTTATTCCATGAGGTGGTGTTTAAGTATATAATTGTATTCAATTTGTTGGGCTTCGAAATGGCGGGCTGAATGATAAGAGACTAGGTTTAGCTTACTGCCTTGACTTAGATCTAGAAGAAGCGCTAGTAATGCAGTTTAACGAAACAACAACAACAAAACCTGCTATTTTATATCGGTGTAGGCACATTTACCTGAGAATTGACCAGTGAAATGCTATCTGCTAATTGGCAATAATAATTATTATTTGCTGGGGAGCTCTACTACCTACTGAAGGTTTCTTTCTTCAAGCGTAAGCCTACCACTAAGCTATATGTTTATTATAGCTCAGTGAAGCCTACTTATTGCTTAACATTGCCTTAACTCTTGTGCCAAAAGATGCTGGTAATACCTATACGGTTTAATTTGTCCACAAGGTTTTCTTCCTTATACTAGTTTCTGACAGCCAGTGAACAGGGTCATTAATTATTTGGCAACAACGTAGGCCTACTACTCGTTCAGGAAAATAGGAAATGATACATTTCTACTTTCGGAAATTCGAAATCGAAAATGACCATTACAGTAGCCTAATGGAAACTAACTCCATAAAGTCTCTTTATACACTAATTAAAGGAGTGGAATCAAAGTTAAAGGTCATATCCGGTTTACAGACTTGACCGTCCGGAACCGTGAGATTGGACCACACAGACTTAAGATAGTAAGCCCTAAACATTTACAACTTCGCTTCTGTTTATTCTGGATTCGTTCCATGCCTTCTTGTTGATATGTTTTACAATAACCAACGGAGATGGTTTCTTTGTATAACGCTTTCAAATATGGTGTTATATTTGTTCTGCTTACACATTTTGGTAAGTATAGGCCTGCTTAAATCCTCTTAGTCTTACCAAAAAGAACTTTCTGATGCGATTAATAAGCGTTCTGTAGAGTGCAACGATTAAGCTGATAAAACAAAGCTGCTTTCATTGTTAATCGCTGCATTGATTGTTGTTGTCGTCGTCGCCCTTGTTGTTGTTGTTGTAGTTGTTGTTGATGATAATGATGATGATGATGATGATGATGATGATGATGATGATGATGATGATGATGATGATGATTTCTTTTGTTTACCATGAAATTGTTCAACGTTTTTAGACAGAAGATTACCGAGCCAAGTTAACTTCAGCGCTTTATGATAAAAGTAAAAATGAATACGCGAGCATTCGAACGTTTAAGAAAATGACGTACGTAACCCTATGGTTATGGATATATTAACATGTTTTCGTATAAGAGATATATTTATTTCATTTTTACGTCTGTACACAATTAAAATTATAATCGTATAAGCGAATTCAATCCAAAATCACTTACACTGATGGAAAGACGTTCAATAAACAACAAGAACGAACACAAAATAGTCAGCAGCCGCCCATAAACAACAGCAGTGGGAGCATCAACAACAACAGCAGTATCATCATCATCATCATCATCATCATCATCATCATCATCATCATCATCATCATCATCATCATCATCATCATCATCATCATTAACATCAACAACAACAACATCATTTAAGAGCTACAAATGGACAGTGAACTGGTTTGGCCTGGGCAAACCGGTGTGATGTATGGCCCAAAAAACACAAGAACAACAACAACAGCAGCAACAACAACAAAATTAAGACAGTATTAATACAATATTAGCTTAAGATCTGGAAGGTTTGTGAAGGTTCACGAACCTTTTTTGCGAGATTCTCGTATCCCAAACCTAGGTTCCTGAACCCTTGTTTGTCCATAAGGATCATGAACCTTGTTTCGGGATCTGAGAACGTCCACGAACCTTGCAATTTAAGACAAGCTATCAGGCAATTATTATGATCATCGCCCAAAGAGCGTTAGAAAATAAAGAGACAAACTGTTTTTCTTACCGGAGTTCTGATAAATTTTGTTAAGAACATTGGTATGTAGTCGGAGCTGTCCATTATATGTACTTAAAGAAGGCCTGAAGGGATGATATGTGATTTAATTTAAACACCAACGGGCAGCTTTAGCTAAACGTTTCGTTTCAACAAGTTCACAATCACTGACAAAACGTCACCATATTTTCACTGTCTCTTTGTGAATAAAGATTTACTGACTTGACTTAACTTGAATCGACTTGAAACAACTTTAATTTCCTCAGTTTTGCGTTGTTATTACCATCGTTGTTTAATATCGAAGGAGCAGTGTACATGTACAACTTAACTGTCATTCACTATTCAGGAAATATCAGTAACTTATTGAGTAAAGTTTTATATAGACCTAAATATAGGCTGCACTTTCAAAGTCACTATATGAAATTGGAAGAAGGAAACCTTAATCTGTTTGCATTTTCAACAAGTTCTGCATCTCGCAATTTCAATCCACTTCTGCATTCTTTATACTGTCATTGCCTGTAAAACTGATACACAGCACATTTGCAATTAACTTTTCAGCAAAAGCAATTTTCCAGTAAGTTTACTTATTATAATAATTGATAGTCAACGCTTTTGTAGACGGCCCCTATTGAGAAAAAGATAACATATTCTCTTCAGATCCGTGTATTTAGAACAAGAAGAGTATTCACCATTTCAGTGTTCTTCTGCAGGTCACAGTCAAACTGTCATTGTCTAATTACTGAAGTCAAAGTTACAGCTAGATAGGAAAACCTCATTTTCAGTTGTTGTTGTTTTGTTTTATTTAACAATGAAGTAAATTGCAGCCGTGGTGATAGACACTACACATAACAGCTTTAGGGACCTTGACGCACTGTCGCAAACACTTGACTTGATGTGCGAAAAACAATTTAGTATAGGAACTTGTTTAACCAAAGTTGTGTTGCAAATAGGCCTATGTGTGTGTGACTCAGTGACTCATCTTTCGCGCCATGATTGAAGGTCCAAAATCCGAGCGGGAAGTGGGGAGGGGGGGAGAAGGAGGAGGGGGAATGAAGGTGGGGAGAGGTGGATGGAGGCGGAGGGGGGAGGTTGAATATTGGCGAGTAGTGGCTACCCGAGTTTCAAATTCTTATTTAAAATAAGCCTGAGGTTTTGTTTGTGTTTTTTTTTTAACTTTTACACAATTAATCCACTTTTTTTTTGGGGGGGGGGGGGTAAAAGGAGAGAGCTTTCACGTACGCATGTAAGCAGCTTAAGAAGTCATTCTTAAGCAGCTTAAGAAGTCATTCTGTTCCGCCACAAATGTCAAAAAGTGTCCTTGAGACAGTCATCAAGGGTCACCCTATACTACGGGCACATAGTCTTTTACCGTTGATAATATCAATCCACTGCCAAAAGCCTAGTGGTCATTCTCCGATGATTTTTTTAAAATATTTTTTTTATTGTTGTGCCTACGTACACAGATCTTATAAGGGAGATACACTTTCGATACAACTTAGCAAGATCCGCACGAGAGACAACATCGTCATAGGAACTTGGAATGTCAGGACCATAACTGCGGATGGAAAATGAAAAAAATCTGGCCCACGAGCCGGGCCACTATCGATGGAAAATTTTAGGTATCAGCGAAGTGCGCAGGAAAGGTCTATGTGAAACAACGACCGACAATGACAAAGTAAAGCAACGTATATTGGCGTTAACGCGTTATATGTTTTTTAAACCCTCTTTGAAAACACCATTATAAACGCATCTTCAGTGTGAATTTTGAAAATCATATATTCTTGGACTGCGAGACAGAAAAGTCAATAGAAAACATAAAGGAAAAAATACGCTCCGCCAGCTAAACAAAATTTTCATTTTCTAAAAACTAACACCACTGGCATCAACACGGACATCAGTCCAAGGCCAAACCCTCAAAACAGTGCATAGCTTCAAATATTTAGGAGCCATTGTATCAGACAATGGGTCCCGACAGGAAGTCCTCTCCAGGATCGCACAAACAACTGCTGCCCTGACAAGGTTGAAGCTTATTTGGAAAGACAGGACTACATTCCAAGGTAAGACTGCTGCGCTCCCTTGTCATCTCCATCTTCCCATACGCTTGCGAAACATGGACCTTACAGCAGATCTACAACGAAGAAAACAAAGCTTGGAGATGAGGTGCTACCGAAGACTTCTGGGCATTTCCTATACCCAGCACATCACCAAGACGAAGTCCGACTGACCATCACACAAGCCTTTGGACAACACGATGACATGCTCACAGTGGTGAAGAAACGGAAACTCCGATGGTATGGCCACGTTGCCAGATCATCAGCTCTTGCAAAGACCATCCTGCAAGGCACGGTGCAAGGAGGCAGAAGAAGAGGGAGACAGAAGAAGAGGGAGACAGAAAAAGAGGTGGGAGGACAACATTTGAGAATGGACTGGCTTGACACTGAGCGAAGCCATGAGGGTTACTGAGGACAAGGAAAGATGGAGTACGCTGATTAAACGATCATCTGTGGTGCCCCAACGACCTTCGAATTACGGGATAGGATAGGATAGGATATGAAAAACTAAGTCACTGGACTAGCTTCCATTGAAAAAAAAAAAAGAAGAAAATAAAACAATTTTTTAATAGCTTTTAGACTTAACTTTGACTTTATCATCATTATGGCAGAGTGAGTGCAACAGTCAATGCTGGCCGAATAATATATATGCACCTATTGTGCAAGTATATAAACATCAGCTACCATCATCCTCTGTTATGATAATTCAGAAAATATAACCTTTTATTACTGTCAATGACAAGTAAAGGCTTCAGTTGTAATAATGATCTAGTTTCTCTTCCTTGTACAGCTACTGTAAATCATAGAGTTGTCAAAAATAGCACTGTCGCTGTAATGCTCTTTAAATTGTGGATCCTCTTCCTTCCGTCAGTTGTTAGTTTTCGCCATTCTTTAACGGTTATCTGTTCTTGTGCATGCCTCTCTCTGTATATTCAAATCCATTGATACCAATAGTAATATCTATTATAGGTTTATTGACTGGCACCTCAACTCACTCCCCACTCCAACCCCCAACCCCACCCCATCCATCCCCAAGCGAGCGCGCGTTTGCGTGTGTCTCTTCCCCTCCCCCTTCTCCTCCCTCTCTATTTCTCTCTACTCGCTGACAGCCTTGTTGATTTAAAAAAAATGTATTAGAGTAGTCTAATGATCAATTAAATTAATTGTCTGAATCACTGACAAAATTCTTGTTCTCGGTGGAATTGGGGCGGTAGTTTATTCTTTCTTTATTATTCTTTTTGTTTCAATTATTTTTTTGTTTCACTGCAGGGACTTCCGAGGCTACACCTTGCCCATCCTCAACGTTATCATTCTCAGTCAACGGCACCCGCTTTTCTCTGACCACTCCAAACTTCCCTAACAACTATCCCAGGTAGTATCGTACTGACCATGATCCATAGATATTAACGGTATATAAGACCCACAATCAATCAAGCCATCAACATCCATCAATGAAAATGTACAAAAATTGCTTATAATGTCTAATGCCTTCAATAGAATCTTTACTAGTTTGTTGAAAGAGATGACGATCCGGACGGGTTGTGGAAGTGGTGGTAGGGTGGTGATGGTGGTGGTGGAGGTGGAGGTGGAGGTGGAGGTGGCGGTGGTGATGATGAGGAGGAGGAGGAGGAAAAGGAGAAGGAGGAGGGCGATGGATGGCAGCGTGGACTTGGCCGTTTTTATTCAAGCTTCAAGAAGCAATAAGTATTTGTACATTGGACCAAACTGACACTTTAAGACAGCAAACCAAAATAACAGCAAATGGAAAAAGTGAACTTGGTTTCAGACCTCTGCAATGCACATGGAATCTGACGGCGGGGTCAGGGCAGGTTATCAAGTTCCAGGTTATGACCTTTGACGTCGTCCCTTCCATCTTCTGTTGTAGGGATGTCTTTGATATCTACGATGGTACGTCGCAATAATATTCTGGTAAATGGAAGGGGGGAAAAAAACCAACTACTGAAGTAAATATAAATGCCCCCCACCCCCCTCCCACCCCCAAATAAAATAATTAAAATTAAACAAAATAAATAAATATATAAATAAATAAAATAAAATAAAATTGTAAATATAAATACAACAACAAAACAAACAAACAAATATACACATAGTTCTTTTCTGCTTTTCTTAGCTTCTTTGTTTCTTACCTTTTTCTCCCCACATTTCTTTATTGACTCACTCTCTCGCACCACTGTCATGTCTACATAATGTAACTATTTGTAGGAAATAAAGAACAGTCACTTGTCAATACATGCAGATAGCTACAATGCTGATTATGCGCACTGAGCACGACTTTGTGTCATGGAGTTTTCTGAACCGTAATCATCATCATAATCATCTTTATCATCATCATCATCATCATCATCATCATCATCATCATCATCATCATCATCATCATCATCATCATCATCATCATCATCATCATCATCATCCCCACCGCCATCTTCATCATCATTATCATCATCAGTAGCAGCATCATACAACCATTACTACTCTTCCTTTTCCTCCTCCTCCTCCTCCTCATTATAATCATATTTTTCTTCCTTGATCTTTTACTCCTTTTATTGTTTTTAGTTATCCCTGTGGGTTCGGGCACTGAATAGAATAGACCCAACGTTTCCCGGCGTGTCGTAAGAGGCGACTAACAGGGGTGATGTCAGCACGGCATCACTAAACGAAAGTCTTCTACACATAAGTCACCGGCCAGGACGGAGGAACCTCATGTTAATACAGGTTCAACGACCACGTGCTCGGGGCCAAGGCAAGCCACACTGTATTCGTGGATATCGGCAGTGGCCAACAGCATGGAGAGGATTGGGCCCTGCCAGATATTTCTTGCCCAAGACACACTGCATGATGAATAAAACCATTTACTCCATACCGGATCGGTTGTCGCCCGACTCACCAAGGACCGCGCCTTTCTTTGGCCACCAGGACGGAGGTGATAAAGTGTGCTACTGATGGACAACTTAGCAAGATCCGCACCAGAAACAACATCGTCATAGGAACCTGTAATGTCAGGACCCTAAATGCGGAGGGAAAATTAGAAGAACTGGCCCACAAGCTGGACCACTATCGATGGAACGTTTTAGGGATCAGCGAACTGCGCTGAAAAGGCATAGGTGAAACAACGACCGACAAATGCCACGAGCTTTATTTTAGCTGTAGCAATGACAGGCACGAACATGGCGTTGGATTCTTAGTCCACAAGAACATTCTAGCCACTGTCATGGGTTGCCGCCCAGTCTCCAGTAGACTCATTACCATCCGTCTGGGAGCAGTCCCTTTCAACATCACCATCATCTAGGCCTGTGCCCCAACATCAGACTATGACGACAGCGAAGTGGAGGATTTCTATGATAATCTAGAGGCTGTCTTTGACCAAGTGCCGAAGAAGGACATAATCATAGTGCAAGGCGACTGGAATGCCAAGGTTGGCAAAGATGCGCAGCACAACTGGGGAGACACATATGGACCCCACTGCAACAACGAGACAAATCACAGGGGTCTGAGACTCTTGGAGTTGCCAGATACAACAATCTGTTACTGGCAAACACGCTTGTTTCCCACAAAAAATCCAGACGATGGACATGGCACAGCCCCGGCGGGGAGCATCACAAGCAGATCGACTACATCATGGTAAAGAAACGCTTCAAATCAATCATTAACATTGGCAGGACACGCACTTTTCCAGGAGCAGACATCGGAAGTGACCACGATCTCGTGATAATGTCTTTCCGGCTCCACTTGAAGAGAGTAAACACAGCAAAGTGCACGAGACTGAAGTTTGACCTGGACAAACTGCAAGTCCCGGAGGTGGCACAAATATTTCAGGCCGCAATTGGAGGGAAGTTTGCACCACTGCTCATTTTTGGAGCTAGTGAAATAGATGTCAACGCCATGACCACCACCTTCAACTCAGCTGTGACAGATGCCGCCACGGAGATCCTTGGAAAGCACCGGCCAAAGAAGAAGCTGTGGATCACATCTGATTTTTGGACCTGTGTGATAAACGAAGAGAGATGAAAAAAAAAAGTACACCTCAAAGGGAGATGGTGCCTACCGAAAAATCAACAATGACATCCGAAAAGGCATGCGCACAGCAATGGAGAACTGGATAGAAGATCAATGCCAGGAAATAGAGAACAGTCTGAACAAGAATAACAGCGAGAAGGCCTACCAGACTGAAGCGGCTGACAAGTGTTAAACAGCCCAAGGTTTCCACGATCTAAAGCAAGTCTGTCAAATGCCTTACAGAAGAACAAGAAGTCTTGGACAGATGGACAGAGTACTGCTCTGCCCTTTACAACCATACACCAAACGGAGACCCATCAGTTCAAGCATGTCCTGATAACAGAGATGAAGACGAAATCCTCCCAATTCTCCGAGAAGTTGAGGCAGCAGTGTAATCGCTGAAGAAGGGAAAGTCAGCGGAGTGGACAACATACCAGCGGAACTGCTTCAAGTAGGAGGACAAGCGATGATTAATGCACTCACTATTATCTGTAACAAGATCTGACAGAGAGGGGAGTGGCCTACACCATGGACCCAGTCGCTTGTCATCACTCTTCCAAAAAAAGGTAACCTTCAGGAATTTGAAAATTACCGCACCATCAGCCTCATCAGCCATCCCAGCAATGTCCTCCTGAAAATAATACTCAAAAGGTTGAAAGCCCAAGCTGAACAAATCATAGCTGAAGAACAAGCAGGATTCAGGGCAGGGCGAAGTACCACTGAACAGATTTTCAACCTCAGAATAATCTGCGAGAAATACCTACAGCACCAACAACATCTATATAATGTGTTCGTAGACTTCAAAAAGGTGTTTGACCAAGTCTTGCATGCAGCTTTATGGGTAACCATGAGAGTGTACAACATCAGCCCTAAAAGACCATCCTGCAAGGTACAATGCAAGGAGGTAGAAGAAGAGGGAGACCGAAAAAGAGGTGGGAGCACAACATTCGAGAATGGACTGGTTTGACACTGAGCGAAACCATCAGGGTTGCTGAGGACATGGAAAGAGAGAGTACGCTGGTTAAACGAGCATCTGTGGTTCCCCTGCGACCTTCGAGTTACGGGATAGGATAGGATAGGATAGTTATTCCGAAATGCTCAAAACAAATTCTTCTATGTTTAAGATTTGAAGGGAATTTTAAAAAAATCGTACGTCTTATGTCATTATAAAAATATTACTGCTGTGGTTGCAGGCAAAAATACCAATGCGGCCGTTTTGCAGTCGTGGTGTGGATTAGTGAGCAGAGGGCTGGTGTACTCAACATCAGATAGAAACGCCATCGTTACCTTCCAAGCAGTCAGCACTGCAAGAGCGCGCAAAGGATTTGAACTCCAAGTCTGGTCGGAAAAAAAGAGTAAGAATGATTTACTGATTGCCCTCCTTCTACCAACTTGCAGCAGCCATCCCAGCACGTTTTTACTTTCCATTCCTATGATCCATGATTCGCGTTCTAAGTCATTAGGCATGTGCAAGCTTTCCCCGTCCCAAGTTTTCCCTCTCTATTTCCACGAACTTGAACAAATCGCTATTAGCAGCGTTGTTGTAAGTACCGTAGGTCTGCTCAAACACAACAATCCAAAAAGCTCCTAGTAATACTCCACACTGCATAGCTGAGACTTGCCGAGGCTTCTAAGATCAGACTCTGTTGGGAGAGAGGCGAACGTTACAAGCCTCAGCCAGTTTCACACTGAAAGAGAGCGAGCGTTGAGCATCGGCCAGTCTCAGCTATTAAGTGTGATTATACTCTTGCTGTGAAAATCAGTGTTTTATGGCTGCCCCTTTTGTACTTCATAAAGCACGTGTCTCCATCCATTGTCGAATGCTCAGTGGATGGCATAAATGGACAATTCGAGGCGCATGGGACATGTTTAATTGTTTGATTAGATAGAATAGTGTGTTCAACGACAGACACATATATAATATTATATTTGGAATTTGCATGCACACTGAGCTTGCACATTAGTGGTATTATTTATATGACATTAAAAAATAAATAAATTAAAAAAAAACCCAAAAAAACAAGAAGGAAATCCATTGACATTTATTTTCAAATGTATTTTAAACATATATATTGTACTCGCACGCATACCTGAAAATCCGTATTTTAAAAAGAGTTAATAGGGCTATTCGCGGCAGTGTCTCCAGAGGTGAAAAAAAAAAAGCAATTAACCCATAAGCTATCTAATTCAATCAGAACTAGAATGCCAGGATTATTTCTTTCTTCGAAATGTATGTTTAATGTCATGCAGATTCTTCCAATGAAAGAGCAGTGTCATTCGACCTCGTGAGCATACTTCTCTTCGCTCTCTCGATTACGGTTGGAGTCGTCCTCGTCATGGGAATCATCGTTATCGTCATGAAAACTAAGCAAAATGGACACGGCTAATAGATATAATACATTATAATTGATGAATTGAGTATAATATAACACGATAAGAATGTTGGTAATTTTGAATCTATTTTGACAAGCAGCCAGGATCAGGAGATGAACAGTTATTTAAGCTTATATAGACGACAAGGAGATGGCATTATTATCGATAGATGTCTCAATTAAATCAAAAGAGCACAACATGTTATAACAATTACGATTATGTTAATATTTCCTTAGATTTAACAACGTGTAACATGTCATTCAGGGAATAGAACACATGATAATGATAATTAATGATAGACTAGGCCTATGTTATAATGATAGTAATATAGTAGAGTTTTTTTTTTCATCGAACATACCATTGAATTGCATAATATATTGTACTGTAACGTACTTTACTGAGATCAAATGAATTTATTATGCTATGGAAAAGTTTAAATGGCAATAATGTAAGCCTACGTTATATCAACAAGCTTAAAGGTCACTTAAAGGTCACTATCGTTTGTTAGTAATGAAACCCTCATTAAAAATTATGATGTTCTTAATGTCTTGATTATAATTTCTTATCGTTTCTTCTTCTTCTTGTTCTTGTTCTTCTTCTTGTTCTTCTTCTTGTTCTTCTTCTTCTTCTTCTTCTTCTTCTTCTTCTTCTTCTTCTTCTTCTTCTTCTTCTTCTTCTTCTTCTTCTTCTTTTTTGTTGTTCAAGTCTTGTAGCTTGTTAATAGCAATTGTGACCATGCACGCGCACATGTAGGCTATAGTACTACATCCAGTAGCTTCTTCTTCATCATCATCATCATCATCATCTTCTTCTTCTTCTTCTTCTTCTTCTTCTTCTTCTTCTTCTTCTTCTTCTTCTTCTTCTTCTTCTTCTTCTTCTTCTTCTTCTTTTTCTTCTTCTTCTTTATTTTTTTGTTCAAGTCTTGTAGCTTGTTAATAGCAATTGTGACCATGCACGCGCACATGTAGGCTATAGTACTACATCCATGAATAATTGTATGGCAAACTTCAGTCTACTTAATTTTAATTTTAATAGAAATTTCTTATTTTTACAGTAAAGTTGCACTGTTTAATTCAACTCTTTTTGTCTGTTGATCTGCCCTCTCATTCACACACACACACACACACACACACACACACACACACACACACACACACACTCTCTCTCTCTCTCTCTCTCTCTCTCTCTCTTTTTCTCTCCCTCTTTATTTTCTTGTGTTATATTAAAATATTCATTGTTATATAACGTTATTTTCCTAATATAATGTTATTGTTACAAAGGCTGGATGCAAACAAGTGCACCCAGCGCTTACTCTTTATACCCTTGGAAAATAAAATTATTTTATCTTTACTTATCTTATCTTTTATTTAGCTGTGTGTCCGTCTGTCTGCCTGTCTGTCTGTCTGTCTCTTCCTTAAATCAGATCGAGCACCACACATGTGCTAGTAGGGACCGGGCCTATAAAGCATTGTATTGTTGGGGTAAATTAGGTCTACGACATAATAAGCAACTGCTAACAAACCGAGTAGTACGGATAGAGAGACAACATTCATAAGGAACACGTACGACATTACTTTAACGAGAACAGTTCGCTGTTCCTGACCCATGCATAAATTTTTAATGTTTAATCTCCATAGTCCATGAATTTCCCCTTCTATCCGTTTCGGTTTCGTAGCAGTTGCATTTTGTTGAACTTTTCTCGCAGTATTTCTCCCGACGTTTAGGACTGATGGCGATAGCCTATAGAGTATAATAGTTCTTAACACACGACATTTTATAAATTCTATAACAAGCACGTACTACGTAGGTTTATACCTACATACCTTGACACCGACAGTGCAATGAAACTATTTATACAACAGATGGTCCTTCAACGTGTAACATAGAGCGACAACAATAGCCTAAATGTATACCATAGACCAGGAATCTGATGTATACTCATTCACATAATTATGACTAGTGTACTCTCGTACCAGCATGTCCATTCATGTCCACGTATAGTAGGGGATCCCAAGTCGCGGGGGTTTCCGTTTCTCTTTTTAGAAACACACCTCAGCTGTGACGTCAGCAAATTAGTAGTCGCCCGGATGTGAATACAGACAACCTAAATCGTAATTTGTCGACTATTACTACGAAAGGTTGCGTTTTGCGGGTGGTGAGGGGTACAGTTCAACACTCAAATTCTTCAGAATGACTACCCCAGCTCGTAGGCGTTTGATGAGGGACTTCAAGAGGTAAGACACAGCCTCTGAAGCTTTGAAATATCGTTTGACTGCTGAATGTTTCTATCAAGATGGCCGCCTCGTTACGTTGTTTATGTTCAAGTTCATTTAGGGCCACCTATATTACTGCTCTGTTTCAAAACACTCAGTACTAGTACAATATCAGCGTTGGTTATCAATAACACAGTTAAAAAATTCTGGTTTATGTAAATATTTTTGTCATGCAGAGAAATAATGAAATGAATGCTAGGCCTACTTTCCATTATTATTTTTGGCATGATTATGTGATAATCATAATCATAATGATTAGTCATTGTAGGTGAGCTTCTCAATGCAAGTTATCAGTTTTATGTAATTTCTTTTTGTGATCGAAACTATCAATCACACCGGTGCTAGTCTTTTTTTGGTGCATAGAACTGTTGAATAAGATTGTAGAACAAAGTATCCTAGGCTATGCTATGCAGCTGTGTGGGTTCTAGAAACTTTGAGAACAGAGGAGAGGGAGAGCTGGCCCTATAAAAAGGGAGGTCTTCATTCCAGTGCCTCCCTTTTCCCTTTTAAAGAAACTTTATTTGACTTGACTTGACTTGATCAGCGCTTGAGGTCATGAATGGCCTGTTCTTCATCTACAAACTTTAAACTAAATACTGAATGGCAAGAACTGTGTGACATCAAAGCTAGTATAATACAAGTAAACATTTACCTGTCCAATTGTTGGTGTCTCTAAAATAAAAATACAAAAAAAATAATAATAACAATGAGTTTTATAAACTCATTACATGCCCTTCCCCGAAAATCGGACTTCAGCTATTGTGGCGATCTGTAACCAGTGTTCTCTTCCCCCCAAAAAGAGTCCATGGGACTCTCAATTATCAAAATTTAAGAGTCCTTTTGCAAATTTTGTGAGTCCCCAGTGGGCGCTATGCACAAAGGCGTGGCGGTCACGTGCTGCGGGAATAACACAGCGTGATCGAGTTTGAAAATGGTGAAGTACTGTGCTGCGTTTGGATGCTCTAACTCCGACGTAAAACCTTTATGCAAAGAAAAGAACATTTCCTTTCATCGATTTCCACTTCGAGCGCAAATGATGAAGCACTGCATGTCGTCAACTCTAAACTGAATGTCAGTGACAAATCACTCTGTAATCATTATTGCACGAGTGTGCTATGTTCAAAACATCACAATATCCCCAAATGTCGGTAAATTTAAAATTTTTAAGCAGCATTGGAGTACACGCGAGCGAGCTAAAAGAAGCCATTACCGCTTTGTTATTCCCGCGCCACGTGACCATGCCGCCGACTTGTGCATTGAGCCCATTTGGTAAGCAACGACATGCTTACATAAAGGAAGTATTCAATGCATGCTCATGTGATTTTAAAGGACGACAACTCGAAACGCAACTTTGAATTGTCAGCTATAGAAGTCCATCTTCAGTGTGGAGAGGAGGAGGGAGTTGCTGTTAATTAGTTAGCCACTCACTAATCATACTTGCGACTTCAGTGATTTGGTACTTCCGCAGAATGCACACATACACTTTTTGTGTAATTTTTCATATTTTTTGCATAATTCATTTTTTAATTGACGCACAGCTGTGCGTAATTTGGAACACTGTGTAACCAGCATACATGCTGACATTGACAGTTGACTGTATCCTATACCATTATTAAGAAAGAAAGGTAGCTTGAGTACCTCGAGAAAACCCTTGACATCCAGATATACTGTCCGACCTAAGTAGTATGTTAAATATTTTGTCCCAGGCAGGGTTTGAAACCACACCCTTCTTTTCAGAATTGAAAACTTCATCATTGGATTTGGACTTGGAGACTAGTGACGAGTAGTGTCCTACAGGCCACCCCATCAAGGAGAGTTTTAACAGTATTGTTGCTAGGTGTCCAGAGTAAAGGAACAGGCGATTTACTTTAATTTACTTCTTTACAAGTATTCCAACCATAAATGTGACCCGATTTCACGAACGGGTACCAAAGCCGGCATCTGTGATTCTGTGCTAGGGCCCGATAAAGGTAGTTTGGGTCAATCTGGGTCAGTTTGACTTTTTTGCATTTTTGGTTAGCGTAGGCATTTATCTGTCTCCTTTCAAAATATTAAGCCATATTTTAAGCTGTAAGTATGAAAATAATGTCATTAATTGCATGTATTTAGCGGTAATTATTGCAAATAATGTCTAAAAAAATCCTGTTTACAACGATATTTTTTAATAAATATCATATTATCTTGACAAATCTCTTCTCTGTATTGACAGATCTGATGTTTTTAAAGTGTTTGTGTGATTTCTAATAAAAATATACTATGGTAACTAAGGAAAATGTTGCTTTATAGGGTGTCCGATTTTGGCGGCCATTTTCTCAAAACTAGCTTTCTTACACCTTGTGCCTTTAAAGTGGAATAACTTCTTGAGTTTTTAACCTAGATCTATGGGTCATATATTAAAATAAAGGTATTTTCTTTTAGTTTCAGAATAACTCTAAGTCTAAACCTAAAAATATCACCTTTGGTACCCCTTTGTTATGACGGGTCACAAATGTTCATGTAGAAAACTTGTTCATTCCTGTTTGCTGATGTTAATAGTAATTATCATTCAGTTAAGACAAAAAGGTGCACTTTGTTTGGGTAATAATAAATAATAATAATAATACAGAATGCTACATACGCGCCTTTCCCCAAATCAATCAGGCTCAAAGCGCGGCGATCTATACCAACATACACGCTCACCTGTCTCATCCACCCTCACACACACCAAATACAAATCCATCACTCAAACAGGTGGTGTAAAGGCAGGGAGATCGCTATTAGAAGACGGAAAAAAAATCGAATGTTTATTTTTGAAATTTTTATATTGACTGCGTCCTGTACCATTATTGAAGGGAGGGAGGAAACCGGAGTGCCCGGAGAAAACCCTCGGTGACCTCAATAGTCTCGTATCTAAGTCACATACGTTCGCCCCTTGCGGGAATCGAACCCGCGACCTTCGGCATAGGAAACCGGCGACTTATCCACTGCGCCTTGAGGCCACCCCAAATGGGTAAACACTTTGTTTTGTATTAATACTGTTTTTATGTGATGTGATTGTCAGTAAAATTGATGAAAATGTTGTCTTACAGACTTCAGGAAGACCCTCCAGCTGGCGTCAGTGGAGCTCCTTCAGACAACAACATCATGCTATGGAATGCTGTTATATTTGGGTATGTCATATGTATATATATTGTTATAAATCTTGCAAATTTTGATCAAAAACTGTTACACTCGTTGGTGGTTTTTATCAGTAGTTGATTCAGCCCCGATGCTTGAATCCTGATAACTCAGATTAGTTTATCCACGCAACCTGTTCACTCAGCAACAAGGCAGGAATCGTCGTATGAAGTTTTCCAACTTTATTCAGCGTACATCAACAACTGCATACAATCGCTCAATCGCTTTAACTTTCTCTTCCCTTACAGACACAGTGCGTCAATTATATAGTTTTTCTATACTCTAGAGAACGTTGGAACATTCCAGCAGGACGCAATTATAACCAATCACAATGAAATTCGTCATCACTGTCTTACGTCATACAACTTTCTTTAGGATCGGTGAAACTCTCAGTCACCAGCAGATCTCACACGTACTATCGTGCGCGTCGCAAATGTAACATAACCCCCTACACAAGAAGAAATTTATTTAATTTCTTTCAATAACGTTGAGACTCAATTCACAAACAAAGTCCAGAATTAAAACTAATTTCAGTCTGTCTGGATACTGTCAGTATTCTTTACTCACACTCTGCTGAGAAAGTCCGCACCAACATTGTCTGATCCTTTAATAGATTCTACTCGCATGTTAAAGTTCTGCAAGTACATAGCCCATCTCACAATGCGACTGTTCACAAACTTGGCAGAGTTCAAGTAGGTTAGCGGCTTGTGATCAGTCTGTAGCACGAACTTCACTCCTTGAAGGTACAGTTTGAACTTCCGGATTCCCCATATGATGGCGAGGCACTCTTTCTCCATGGTCGAATAATTTTTCTCAGCCCTCAACAGTTTCTTGCTGGCATAACTGACCGGAAATAGTTTTCCCTTCGTGTTCTTGCATCAGTATGGCGCCGATGCCTTCGTCCGCTGTGTCTGAGACAAATTCCTTGGAAGTGTCGGCAGTCATAGCACTGGATCCTTCGAAAGGAGGTCGCACACAGTCAGGTATGCCTTCTCCTGAGACAGTCCCCAATGCACTTGGTTTGGACAGCCTTTTCGCACCAGATCCGACAAAGGTGCTGTGATGGCTAAGTAGTTCGGTACGAACTCCCTATAATACCCAGCCAATCCCAGGAAAGGCCGCACTTGCTTCTTTGTTTGGGGACGTGGAGCGTTCAGAATCTTGGTGTCATTTTCTAGCAGAAGCCCCTTTTGTCCTTCTTTCAGCGAATGGCCAATAAAGTCGACGTTGTCAGTTCTCAGAATGCACTTACTAGGTCTCACGGTCAGGTTAGCTTCTGTTAGAAGGTGAAACAGCTCCCTCAAGGTCTGCAGATGCTCTTCCCAGGTGTGGGTGTAGACTAGCAGGTCATCCCAGTAACAAACAACGTTGTTCATCCCTTTGAGCATCTTCCTCATTCCTCTCTTCAGGGTAGCTCCATTGTTGACCATGGCACAGGGCATCCTTAGGCACTCGTACGTCCCATCAGGAGTTATAAAAGCAGTCTTTGGTATGTCCTGTTGACGCACAGGGACTTGCCCATAACCCTTGCTGAGGTCAATCTTTGAGAAGATTTTACTCCCGGATAATTGGCGGAAGAGGTCTACTGCAGTAGGCATCAGCTCTGGGTCGAAGATGGTGATTTTGTTAACCTTCCTGTAGTCGATGCATACTCTGTTGCTCCCGTCCTTCTTCTTCACGACCACGACAGGGAACGCGTAGGGGGAACTGGACTCCCTGATGAGGCCCATCTTCAGCATCTCATCGATGTCTTTCTTCAAGGATTCACGGGCCTTGAAAGGGATCGGGAAAGGTTATTGAACGGGAATATCTGAAGTAAGGTGGACTTCATGTTCGACCAAAGTTGTAGAGCCTGGGACATCATCGAAGCTATTGGGAAACTCGCCCATAAGGTCCTTGAGGTCTATCCTTTGACCCTCCGTCAGGCTTGGTCCTAGCTTAACATCATCGATGCCTTCTTTGCTGTGGAAGTCCCCAAGTTCCTCGCTGTCAAAGCTGTCGTCGATCTCAGCCGCCGTTGCTGCGTGTATAGTTTCTGATGGACTTCCCACATACAGCTAAATGAGGTTGGCGTGGTATGTCTTGGAATGTTGGCTGACCTTCACATTGTGGTTATTGATCCCCACCACGGTCTCCTCTTCGTACGGGCCTTTCTACTGCATCAGCAACTTATTGTGATCGGTAGGTAGCAGCACCAGCACTTTGTTGCCAGGTTTGAACTTCCTGTTCACAGCCCTACGGTGATAGTAGTGCTTTCCACAGTCCTGGGACTTCTTCCGTTTTTTTCTGGCTATCTCGAGAGTCTGCTCCAGTTTTTCCCGTAGGTCAAACACGTACTGGTAGCTGCTCTTCACCTCGGGTGTCTACTTCCTTCGTCCACAGTTCTTTCAGGATGTGCATCGGCCCTCGAATGGTTCTTCCGTACAACAGCTCGAACGGAGAAAAGCCGGTGGACTCCTGCTGCACTTCTCTGTATGCGAACAGTAAGGCATTGATGTAGCGATGCCATTGTCTGGGCTGCTCGCTGCACAGTTTCTTCAGGGTGGACTTCAGCGTAGCATTGAACTTTTTGACGAGCCCGTTGCACATTGGATGGTAAAGCGTCGTAGTCAAAAGCCGGATGCTCAGCAGTCTGTTGACCTCCTTCATGCAGTCAGAGACGAACTGCATCCCGAGGTCTGTCAGAATTTTTTCAGGCACCCTCAGCCACAGTTTCAGTGTCAATCTTCTTCAGATCACGGCTTCCGAGTACCGAGTCGCATAGTCCACTAAAGACAGTACCCACCGATGACCTTCTTCACTCGGAGGTTTTATTTCGCCGATTAAGTCTAAGGCCACCCTCTTGAAAGGTCAGTCGATCAAAGGCATCCTCTGCCTAGGCACTTTAGGGACCCTTCCTCGAGGTATGGTCTTCTGGCAAATGTCACATGATCGGCAGAAACTGCTGACGTCCGCATGAAGTCCTGGCCAGTAGAACACCACCTGGATTCTGTCCGACGTCTTCTTGATGCCCAGATGACCTCCCATGAAGGAGTCGTGAGCTACTTCCATCACTTGGTGCCTTAGGGGTAATGGTACCAAGACTTGACGTAGTGGTTTCCCTCTGTTGACCCTCGGATGCTGGAAGATTCTGTACAGGACCTTGGCCTTCTCCTCGAAATAGACAGTGCTACTGCCTTTGGTCACGTGGTCTCGGCGGTCCCTGTACTTGTTTAAAGTACTATCAGCTTCCTGGAGCTGGATCAGCTTATCTTTGTCCACGATGGCAGCTTTGGAGTTGTCGGTGACCTTCAGTAGCATAGACGTCTTGTCTCTCTTGGCCTGGGCCCTGGTAGTAACAGCACCGACGATCTCTGGTTGGCAGGGCTGAGCCGGAGTAGCCACATTGTCCCGTAGCAGCTCTGTAAGGTCTCCATCGGGAAACGGCAATGGATCCTCCCTCCACAACTTCGACACATTGGGTTGAGGCAGGACTCTATTTTGAATCAGGTTCGTCGGATCGTCTCGCGCCCTCAATATTCCTGATCATCAAATCATACAGCGGCTTCTTCAGGCAAACCGCTTCTATTTCACCTATGTAGAAAGGGGTGCTGACTTTAATCTTTGCAACTGGCGCTTTCACACACTTGCTGTTGGCCATAAGTGTCCATTTAGAATGGCCAGTGAACTGTTCTTTAGCAATTAGATCTTCTCTGACAATGACCTCACTGCTGCCTGAGTCTCTTAGGACAGTTACTTCATGATTTCCGACGCGTCCCTTGGAAACGCATGTTCTGGACGGTCACAGCTGCGCTGGCGACATCGGAGATGGATTTCCTGTTGGCAAGAAGTTGGCCATCGGTCATGCACTCTTGCACGTCCGCAGGAGTAGCTGTGCGCTCGGTCTCACTCGGAAGAATGATGCTCCCGCCGCACACTTGATGGTCAGAGCTACTAGTTTGTCGTCGATTGGAGAAACACCTCTGTCGGTTGCCCGCCTCTGCCTTGCACGCCTCTGCGTTGTCCGTATTGCTCTGTTGCCCGCTACTTTTGTTTTGAGGACAGTTGGCAGCTCTGTGGTCTGTAGCGTTGCAGATGAAACAGCCTCTTGTATGCCCTTCCCTGGAAGGTGGCGTGGAGTCCGTCTGTCTCTGGCTCGTCTGACCTCACTGGAACTGGTTCCCATGGTTTCCAGTCTTCTAAAAATGTTTCGTCGCCTTGGGTGGCCCCAGAGTCTTCCCGTGAGCGATGAGATATCTTTCTCATTTATGATAGCCCTTCTCTGTGAAGCTGTAGCAATGCAATAGGGCCTCTTTCAAGGCGTTGTAGTTTTTGGCGTCATCGTTCGACAGTCTGGTATAAACTTCGAGTGCTTGCCCCGTCAGAAGTGCATTTAATCGAATTGCCCAATCTTGAGGTTGCCAGTTAGAGCTTTCAGCAAACCTTTCAAATCTCGCCAGATAACTGTCAATCTGGTCTTTCCCGTCCACGAACGTTGGCAATTTTGGAGCCTTGTGGTTGCTGATGACTTGTGGCGCATGCTGATTGTTTTGGATACGAACCAACTCTAACTGCTACCGACGCTCAGCTTCTCATCGTCTCTCTTCCATCTCGTCATGCCGACGTTGTTTTTCTCTTTCTTCTCGGCGACGTTGTTCTTCTCTTTCTTGACGCCGCTCTTCTCATTCTCGTTCTTCTCGGTGACGCTGCTCTTCTCTTTCTTGACGCTGCTGTTCAATTTCTCTTTCTTCACTGTTCTTTTAATTCTCTTTCTTCATGTTGGCGTTGCTCTTCTAGTTCTCTTTCTTGTATTCTCTCCTGACACTTGACGTACTCCTTCAGCTGCTTGACTTTTAGATTCATTTCAATCCCTTTCTGCCAGAAGTCAGCCATCTTGATGCTTTTCTGGAAAGTTCTTGACTATGCTGAACCTTTCTAGATTGTTCTAGAACAGCACGCTTTGGGCAGTAGCGCTGATGCTTGTCACTAGTCGCCTTAGCTGACGCAGGCCCCTCTGTCCTCGTCGTATGCGATGATGCACCACGCTGGTGTTAAAGTATACGCTCCTTTGCTGAAGTAGACGCGACGTCAGCTCGTCGCTCTCTGTAATACTGGCGATGTAGCTCCGAGACTGTCCCTCGATGTAGTCTTGCAGCAGCCATGTAGTCCCGGTCTGTTGTTTGCTCACAAAGCAACTCTTCGGCGACTACATGACCTTGCAGTCAACCCAAATCTATCGGGGATGTAGTCCCAGTATGTTGGTACCTCCCGACGCAACTCGTTGGCGGCTACCCTCGATGACTGCCTCTCGTAACGTTGACTCGCTTGTTGTACCAGTTGAACCCTTGGCTATGGCTTGGCCCCTCAA
This sequence comes from Oncomelania hupensis, assembly GCA_036898135.1. Classification (NCBI taxonomy): domain Eukaryota; kingdom Metazoa; phylum Mollusca; class Gastropoda; order Littorinimorpha; family Pomatiopsidae; genus Oncomelania; species Oncomelania hupensis. The sequence goes on from CM072518.1 coordinate 24,762,387, forward strand.
AATGTTACACTCGTTGGTGGTTTTTATCAGTAGTTGATTCAGCCCCGATGCTTGAATCCTGATAAGTGTAACTCAGATTTGTTTATCCACGCAACCTGTTCTCTCAGCAACAAGGCAGGAGTCGTCATATGAAGTTTTCCAACTTTATTCAACGTACATCAACTGCATATAATTGCTCAATCGCTTTTCACTTTCTCTTCCCTTTCAGACACTGTGCATCTATTATATAGTTCTTCTATATTCTAAAGAACATTGGAACATTCCAGAGTGATGCAATTATAACCAAACCATTCACAATGAAATTCGTCATCACTGTCTTACGTCATACAACTTTCTTTATGATCGGCGAAGCTCTCAGTCACCAGCAGATCTATTTAGACGCTTTGATCGATAATAAACAAGCAACCCTAAAAAATTCTCCAATAATATCGACCAACGAAAATTAACAACAACTCAAAATCAAATCAAAGGTAAATTTATACACTTTGTTATTGAATGCTTTGCAAAACAAAACGATCGGATCTATCGTGCGCCTCTGTCTCACTCGTATCATCGTGCGCGTCGCAAACGAAACACTGTGTTTTAGTTAATGAAAAGATGTATGATTATTATTATGTGGATTTGGGTAGATAGTTGGATACAGTACATGTATATTAGTTTATAAAGAAATGTAACCTTTGTGAGGCAATGAGTTATGACTAAGGGATGTCATTTGAAAGTTATATGTGTGAGTATTTTAGAAAAATGTTGTCTTGAAGTCCTAGTTATAGAAGTACTTCTCATTTCTTCAGTTGAAATAAATATTATAATATGGTAAATTGTTTAACTTAATATTAAAAATTGTTTAACTTAATATTTAGAAATGTCAGAACTTTTGTTAGACTATGACTTTTCCAGGCCCCACGACACACCTTTCGAAGATGGCACTTTCAAACTAACAATAGAATTTACAGAAGAGTATCCCAACAAACCACCTTCAGTCCGCTTCATCTCCAAAATGTTCCATCCAAATGGTAAGTGTTCTTGGCTTGATGAGATACGTTACAATAATGGCTAAACAGAATTTGAGACATAATTTAAATAAAAAAAACAGATTGTACACTTTTAGGGGAGTGGCACTCGGCCAGTTGTGGTGTTGAATGCTGATGTCAGGCTGCAGAAATTTATTTTACCTGTGTTGGATACAAAGGGGCGAGGGCAAACCGATTGTTCTCCTGTCACACCTTACACAACAGCACCAGAGTTAAGTAGGAAGACTGGATTATTTTTAATGTAGAAGAAGCTGGCTGAAGTTTAAGGCTATCTTGAATTAGTTAGTCATTGTTTGTAGGGTCCAGCAGACTGCAAAGAGCCGATTCAGGACCACAACTTGGTTAAAAGAGGACTCGCCCCTGATCCATATAAAAGATCTGAACCAACCGTAATGGTAACACTGAAGGCAAGGCACAACAAAGGCATCCCATGCAGTGGATGCTGAGGCTTTACTCAAATTTATCGAACCCCCATTTACAAAAACAAAATAGAATGTAAACATCATTATAAAATATTAACAAAACACATACATATATACATTGCGAAATAATACCATAAAAAGCCCTAGTGACCATTTGGCAGAAAGCGTCCAATATCTCCAACCTGACTCAACAGACTAAATACACAAATAAGGAGTTTTGGGAGAGTTTTCAAGAAAAAAGGCAGGTGACTGGTCAAGCAAAGAAGATAGTAGATTGAAAGAACAGAGTAGGAACGAGAAATAACAAATTAGAATGGCAGAAACAGTGGTAATTTAAAGCACTACATTTGTACAAAGTGGGGAGTAGTCTTGAGTGCCGTTATAATGCATTACAAGTAAGGCAGTTGGTACAGATAATTGTGGTGTTTTCTAGAAGATCACTAGTTACTTCTTTCATTGTTGTCCAAAACTATCACTGTTTTAAACTAATTAAAGGCATTTTCAAGTGAATACAGAGAGTGCACAAGTTCACAACTAGTGTTTATATATAATTTATTTGCTGTACAGTGTATGCTGACGGTAGTATATGTCTGGACATCCTACAGAACAGATGGAGCCCCACATATGATGTATCAGCTATCTTAACCTCTATTCAGGTATGTGTTTGTTTTATTATTTTTATTAGGCTGATTCCCTTTTTGCTTTCAATAAAGGGTACTGTATAGAAAGATATACATAATTTTCATTATGATGAAGTCGACGGAAAGAAGAAGAGAGTGTATAAAGAGAGTGTATTCCTAGAACTATGACAGCAAGTAAGAGGGTGTATGGTCTTTATGTGTAGAGTACTAGCCTGTTTGAGGTACCAGTAAAAAGGCAGATGGATAAGTGGAACTTTTTATGAGCAACAATACTTCTTTTCCATGGGAAGTTGTTTTAACATACACCAGAAAACCTGGTTTAAGTATAAGGATTTTAACATTTCTTGTTTGAAATTTCTTGTGTAATCTTTTTTGTGTGTTAAAGGGTTAAAAAGATATTTTATGTTGTTTAATTTTTTTATTGTTATTTTTTTTAAGCTCTTTACATAACTTTAAAGGGGCTTTGTGAAGCAGCAAAATGGAAATGGAATGGTGTTATCAATAGGGCTGTAAAACGGGGCTGCATGTTTGCAGGTAGAATTAAGAGCTATGAACCCATGGCAAGACTAGATTAAGGCATGTTGCTCATAGCAGGTTTCACTATTACACAATTTATTGAGTAGTGACTGATACCTTGATAAATGCCTGATAAAGTGGTAAAATATAAATACTTAATTTGAAAAAAAAAAAATCTTGATTTTGAACTAGAACTGCGTGAATAAGACATAAATTCACTAACAACAGAAGACAGAATAAAATGTGACAGTGTGCAAACTGAGATATTTACTAAATGTGGAACATATCGGTATAAATTAGCCTGTAATAAAGTGTTAATTTGTTTCTTTTTATAGTCTTTGCTACACGACCCCAACCCAAACAGCCCTGCCAACAATGAGGCTGCACAATTGTATCGAGAAAACCGGAGAGAGTATGAGAAAAAAGTGGCGGCTATTGTACAAGAAAGCTGGAACGATGATGAGGATGATGAAGTGGAAGAAGAGGAAGGCGGGAAGTCAGCGTCTTAGCGTCTGTTTATAGCATAAAGGAGGACTTTTCTAGATAACTTTTTTTCTTCAAAATGATGAAAGATCAGAGGAATGTCAACACTACATCTGATGAGGACGTTTCTTTTTTGTTTACCAAAACATAAAATATTAGAAAACATAAAGCAAAGTGAAGGATGAAATAGACATTTTCATCAATCCCTTTTCTGAATGTAGCTTTTAAAGGTGATCCGTTGTTTTTTTCCCCTTTTGTGAGCTTTCTCTTTTGGTAGACTTATTACTTTTTTTGTTGACTACAGCTAAGCCCAGTGCCAGAAACAGCTTGCATGCTAAATAGTATTTATCTTCAAAATGATTTTGCATGAAAAAAGTAAAAAAGTTGTGAATTGAAAAATGATAGGAAGAATGAAGTGTCATAATTGTTAGTGAAGATGAACGATAAAAAATAACATCTTACAGATTACAGATTGCTTTGATTGATGGAAAACGTCGAGCTTCGTTGATTAGAAGAAAGGAAAAAAATATTTCCCTGTGAGAATTGCCTACCACATACTGGTCTGTTCTGTGTCATGTGTGGTTATTTATTTAATTTTTTTTTTTTTATCATTGTTTTTTTTTTTTATTTTTTTAACCCAATTGAGTTTTGAACAGTCGCCTCATTTCATGCATCATCCACTTGTCATTATGTTTCATTCTTTGTACATCCAGCTGCCCAGTAGGTGTGTTTACCCTGGAATTTTTATTTGAAGTGGACAAAAATCTCACTTAGCCTTAAAAATCACACATGAAAAAAGAGATGCGAATTGGTCGTCTGCACCGTTTCTGAATACACCGGTCATTACCCTAGTTTGTGTGTTATTTGTGAAACAAAATGAAGGAATATGTTGAATGTGGAATGGAGAGTTTTTACGTGTGCATCTTTACATTTGTTGGTGGTTTGGGGTGGGGTATGTTGTCCGCGCTTGTTAGGTTTTACACAAAACACAACTTGCTGTTTTTGACATAAAGAACAAAACTGTTGGTGATAGTGCAAGTATTTGCAATGGAACCTTTCTAGGGCAACATCACACAACTACAGGGATAAACTGCACATCAGTAGAATTTGCATGCAAATTTCCAAATGTAGCAAACTTATAGACTAAACTTTATGCAACTTCATATCTTTTTGTAGGGTTACATAATTGATTTTTATGTAATTAATTTTTTCAAGTCATCACATTAAATGACTTTGTTGCAATTAACAGTGCTCATAAAATGTTCCACTGCGCTCTTTCAAACATCAAATCTTTTAATCTGTTTTGTACTTGATATTTATTACTGTTTATTTACCACAAAAAAGTGTTTGCTGCTGTGAACTACACAAGATATGCGCTTGCGGCTTTGATGTAAATGTTGTTTTCCAAAGTTGCATTGATTTCCTCAGTTGTTTTATCTTGCACAAGGCATAAAGGTCTCTAATGATATGTGAACATTCTGTCATATCATTCGGCTTGCTAAGTTGCTATAATAAATGTATACTTAGGTCTCCATTTTATGATCATAACACATTGTAGACTAGTTTTTTGTGTGTTGATATTGAACTTCTCAGTTTATAGAATAAGACATAAAAGGGCTAATGTATTTTCTAGGGACAATGAATGGTAGGATTTGATGATGAAAGTGTTTTTCCTTGTAGCTCTGTGTGTGTTGATTTTTTGTTCTAAAATGTTAAGTTTTGGTTTGTGATATGGAATATTTTATCATTTGTACATGGAAAAAAGTGGATTATAGTAAATAAAGTGAAGCAAAACTGATTTTTTATTATATTGTTCATTTTATTTCCATTAGAGAATGGTTGTGGTCCAGATATGACTGCCAAAGGTTCAATGGACCCTATGAACAAGGAATAAATAAATAATTTCTCTTAGAGGAATATGGGCTTGTTGTCAAAGGAGTTAAAACTTTTCTCTTGCCAGTGATATAATTGTTTGAATCCCCTGTAGCTCCATTGGTTATTGTCTTGTATGGTTTATGTTCCAGTCCTTGCTAGACGAGCCAAATCCAAACAGTCCCGCCAATAATTTGGCAGCAAAACTGTATCAGGAGAATCGGCGTGAATATGAAAAGAAGGTGAAAGTTGTGGTTGAAGAAAGTTGGGTCTACTGTGGTGAAACACCTTCTGACTGACTGACATGTTTTTGTTATTTAAAAAAAAAAAATTCCCCTCCCTTTCTGGTTATAAGGCAGTGTTGATCTGAGACTTTTGAATGTTTTCCTCCGTGGACAAGATTTACCAGTGAATATTTTGGTCAGCAGTCTTAAACTGTTTACTTGGAAGTGTGATGGGCAAAGTACACAATGTTGCAACCCCTAGGATTTTGTTATGTGTTTTGGTAATTGATAGTTCTTATATAAAGCGCTTACCAGCTCAGAAAAATGCTGACAGCACTGCTGTTGTCAAAATGGCCAAATTTGCATGCATTGGAAGTGAAAATATATTGAAAACGTTCAGTATTTCTTACTATATAAAGCAGTTGAGGCAATGAATGAGTTCAATAAGAACGCTGAAGATATAACTTTAGCTTAGCTTTAACATTCCACTGGAGCTGTTTGTTTGTTGTTCTTCTTCTTTTAAGAAGAAACTTTGAAAAGAGTCAACTTGTTGCCTTGCATTGATGAAATCTGATTACAACATTTCTAGCATCCAAATTTGCAAAATATTTCTTCCCTTTGTTCAGATATTGATTGCTACAGTAGTTTTTTAAGGTACCATATTTTAACCTTGTATGCAGTAAGCAACTATTGAAGGGTAATGACTACATCTTTTCAAATACTTTTAAGATTGCATTATACTATTTTATGTCAATATATTCAAATATTACTTAAGTCAACATGGGATAGTTTGGGAGACATAATTGCAAACAAAATAATACTCACTGGTAAAAACAAGTTTTACAAATCTTGGTAAACTAAAAATAGTTTTGGAGATTTGTTTGCAAACGAAATGGGAGCTCGCTGGTGGAAATCGGTATGAATAATTTTTGTAAGTGTTGGCACGAGGATTTCTGTCGGATGGTAGGCAGTGGATGGACCGCCGCGTGAAGTGAGCAGATGTGAGTGTGGAAAGTCAAGAGTAACAGATTGACCCGTTTTTGGTTTAAAATTCTTATTTTGTTATATAACACTTTGAACATGTTTTGTAAATTGTGTCCTTTGTTCTTTTTTCCAAGTCTCAGTATTTGATCACAACAATTGTTTTTATTAAGTTTACCACAGTATGTTCTCGTGACTAGTTTCAGTTGAAGGTGGCCAGGTGTAGAGAGAATGCACTTTCTCTCGTGCAAATGTTTTTCAAGGGCATGAGCCATGCAAGGCATGTACAAAATGTAACGTAATAAAGATTGTCAAAAATAAAATATGTGTCTGTTTAAAATATAAATCTGATGGTGTGATTGAACTATGCTGAATATGTTTGTGTGTGTGTGTTGATCTGCACATGTTAATCTCACTTGATAAAACTGTCATTTATGTACATGCACAAGCTAGTAAGCAAGAAATTAAACAGTTTGCATTTCTTACATGTATTCAGTAGAAAGTTAACAATCGGCATTTTGATTATTTAAAAAGAAACTTGCAGGACAAAGCCCATATGACTCACATGCTCCTTAAGGAACTTGCAATATTTAGCATGAAAATGAGTTATTTAACGAGTCATTGTTTATTGGGTCCAGCGGACTGCAAAGAGCCAAATCAGGACCACAACTTGGTTCAAAGAGTTAGTCATTCATTGCTTACAGGGTTCAGAAGACTGCAAAGAGCCGAATCAGGACCACAACGTGGTTAAAAGCAGACTTGCCCTTGAGCCGTATAAAAGATCTGCTGAAACAACCCTAGTGGTAACACTGAAGGCACTTCACCAGCTGGTCACTTTACAATAAAGGCATCCCACGCAGGGAATGGTGAGGCTATACTCTAATTTATCGAACCCCCGTTTACAAAAACAAAATAGGATATAAACATCATTATAAAATATTAACAAAACCTATACATATAAAATGCCTATATTACTAAATAATAATATAGGAAGCCCTAGTGACTATTTGGCAAAAAGCGTCCAATATTCCCAAGCTGACCTCTCATATACAAATGAGGAATTTTGAATTTTTTTTTTTAAAGACAAATGACTAGTTAGTTATTTATTGCTTACAGGGTCTAGCGGACTGTAAATAGCCGAATCAGGACCACAAAATCAAGACCACAACTTCGCTGAAAGAGGACTCACCCTGATCCGCATAAAAGATCCGCCGAAACAACCCTAGTGGTAACACTGAAGGCACTCCACCAGCCGGTCACTTTACAATAAAGACATCCCACGAAGGGTTGGTTAGTTAGTTATTCATTGCTTACATGGTCCAGCAGACTGCAAAGAGCCGAATCAGGACCACAAAATCAAGACCACAACTTCGCTGAAAGAGGACTCACCTCTGATCCACATAAAGATCCACCGAATCAACCTTAGTGGTAATACTGAAGGCACTCCACCAGCCGGTCACTTTACAATAAAGACATCCCACGCAGGGGATGCTGAGGCTATACTCTAATTTATCGAACCCCTGTTTACAAAAACAAAATAGAATCCAAACATCATAAAAAATCAACATAACACATACATATAAAATGCCTACATTGCCAAATAATAACATCATAAGAAGCCCCAGTGACCACCTGGCAGAAAGCGTCCAATATTCCCAAGCTGATCCAACACACCTCACATACAAATGAGGAGTTAGTACCAGAAGAGTTTTCAAGAAAAAAGGTAGGTGACTGGTCTAGCGAAGAAGACGATAGTATAATAGAGTGAAAGAACAGAGTAGGAATGAGAAAGAACAAAGGAGAAAGACAGCGACAGTGGGAATTTAAAGCACTAAATTTCCAGAACGTGGAGATATTATTTATACAGAAACCCCCGGCATCCCCACAGAGCTTTACCCTAATTTTCGAACCTCAGTTTACAAAAACAATAGAATATAAACATCATTATAAAATATTAACTAAACACATACATGTAAAATGCCCATGTTGCTAAATAATAAAACCATAGAAAGCCCAAGTGACCACTTGGCAGAAAGCATCCAATATTTCCAAGCTGACCCTACAGACCCCATACGCAAATGAGGAGTTTTTGGGAATTTTGAAGACAAAAGTTAGATGTTTGGTCTAGCAAAGAAGATTATAGAATGATAGAACAGAGTAGGAATGAGAAAGAATAAAGGAGAAAGACAGCAACAGCGGGAATTAGTTATTGTTGATAGGGTCCAGCGGACTGCAAAGAGCTGAATCAGGACTACAACCTGGTTGAGAGTAGGCTCACCCCCGATCTACAATAAAAGATCTACCGAAACAACCCTAATGGTAACACCAAAGGCACTCCACCACCCGGTCACTTTACAATGAAGGCATACCATGCAGAGCAGAGGACGCTGGATTTCTTTTCTTTTTTTTTTCCTTTTTTTTTGGGGAGGGGGGGGGGGGTTGGGGGGTGGGGGTGAGTACACAGACTCACATTGCTATGCATGTGAGTCAATAAAAAGTATGTTCATGCTTCGGGGGAAAAAATTGCACCACAATTGTCCTTTCTTGTCACCATAACCTATTTCACTTGTAAAACCCGAAAAATGTAATGCATATTATGCAATTTTTTGTTGTTGTTATAACGAAAGCAGTTTAGGCACAATGTTAAATACACAAAAATAAATAAATAAATAAAATTCCATCAGACACAAATGATGGGATTATAAACATTTTTAGGAATATATACCACAGAGAATCATAATACTTTTTCATTCTTATATAGCGCTCTTCCATCTCAAGAGCTGCTCAAGGCGCTAGCCGATACAGGATCTAACTCCAAAAGCCCGAGCCGCCCACTTGCAGCCTTTGGGCACATTGTCAAGTCAAGAAATCTGTATTCCACAAAACAAGGGAAAATTTGACGCCCAGATGACTGAGCACAACCTTGTGCGACCAGGGATGGAGAGAAAGGACCTAGTGCATGCTGGGTGTAGTTGTGTAGCCGGCACTAACCGGCCCATGACATGAGCATCAGGATCTTTAAAAGTCCCTGTGAATAAATGAATGTGTGCACCGCCTAGATCTAGGTTTACATTCATCCAAAGGAGTAGGGACGCAGTGTCACAAGGCAATTTTTATTTTTCAATATTTATTTATTTGTTTTTAAATTACTAATACTCCAGGCTGTCCAAGGGCTTTGAATCGCTGCCTGTACAGGCTGCAATGTTATTGCCTGACATTCCAGTACACTGCATACACCACCCAACAAAAAGCTCCCCAAACAAATCTTACTTTTATCAAAACGCTGCAGCAAGAATGACTAGACCAGATCGCAGACATCAATCATCAAATCAAAGAATTGTCACACAATGGAAAATAATCAACTAATCTTGACAAAATTCATAACGTATTATGAAAATGACCTATAAAGAAATTCATTGCACATCGAAATTCAAACATAATTTTCATTTTAAGGGAGTTGGGTACATTGAAATCAAAGTGGATAGAATTTCCTCAAATGAGGTTTATTTTAAAGCAAACATCCTGAGAATACATAAAATGCACAAAAGAGGTATATCACGCCACGCTATTTTTCAAGTTAGTGCATAATTTCTTAATTGAAGGGTGGCAAACTTGCGAGAAAAGTAGTATAATAGTAAACAGCTACACAGATGGAAAGAAAATGAAGATTTGAACATGACAACCACCAGCAAGGTTAGTTAGGAATTGTTTATAGGGTCCAGCGGATGGCAAAGAGCCAAATCAGGACCACAACTTAGTTCAAAGAGGACTCATACCCAATACCTATACAAGATCTGCTGAAACAACTCGAACGGTAACACTGAAGGCACTCCATCAGCCGGTCACTTTACAATAAAGGCATCCCATACAGGGTATGCTCAGGCTTTACTCTAATTTATTGAACCCCCATTTACAAAAACAAAATCGAATATAAACATCATTATAAAATATTAACAAAACACATACCTAGAAAATGCCTACATTGCTAAACAATAATACCATAGAAAGGCCTACTGCCCATTTGGCAGAAAGCGTCTAATAGCCCCAAGCTGACCAAAACAGACCCCATACACAAATGAGGAATTTGGGGAGTTTTCATGAAAAAAGGTAGGTAACTGGTCTAGCGAAGAAGATAGTAGATAGAACAGAGTAGGAATGAAAAAGAACAAATCAGAATGAAAGAAACAGAGGTAATTTAAAGCCCTAAATTTCCACAAAGTGAGGATATTATTTATACAGAAACCCAGAAAACCTGGGAATAACAGCAAGGTATAAGTATGCTTTTTAAGTAAATTTTGAACATTTTTGTGACTGAAAATTAAATTTCAGTGAGACAGTCACACTTTTTAAGACTAAAAGAAATTGCAATTTTGACTCTCATAAGAGACTAAAATTACAAAAAGTCATGAAATAATAGATAGAATTATCAAGTAAAAAATGAAGCAGGTTTTGCATTTTTATGTCATTTAAACTGATCGGGATGTCAATGAACACACAAGACAGGCACTTTTCACGCTTTGTTACTTCACAAACAAATGCCGTAACATCATCACAGAGCTGAACGATTTCATTTTCATATGTGCATTAAAAATAATTTGTAAAATAAAAAATAAAAGAAGAAAAAAGAAGTTGATGACTTTTTTCTACTAAGAATGTTTTTCTTCATTTCTTCTTGTTCACTACTAGCTTACCGATCACAACTCATTTTGGGAGAAGCTGAAGTCATTTTGTCATTAACATGACATCAGAATGTATCAGCGATGCTTTGCTTTATAATGTCGTGAAAGATTTAATCCACTGCATTTGTCTGAGCGGAGAATTTATATCTGAAAGTCCGACATCGTTTACGACTGCTTCACATAGGCCTATTCATAATCATGAATTCCAATTTTGGCGTGTCATAATCTCGGGTTTTCATATTGACATTTACACATATAAATATCTCCCAAAAGTATGCTTTGTGCACTAACTCAAGGTGTTTTAAAAGATTTAAATGTAATTTTTTTCAGACCTGGACATGATGGAAAAATCTTTTGCATAATAACTGCAACATGACGAACACTTGGATAATAATTATGAATGCACAAAATGAATCGACCAACCCAACTCCCTCAACATACTTACCTAGACCAAATTCAAAATTCATAACTCATCTAGATGATCTATACAGAAATTTATAAGTATAACATAAAAATTCAAGAACATAATATTTCGATTTAACAGAAAGCTTTAAATTAGGCGAGCATTTATGATCAGAGATGGTGACTCCAAACGCAATGCCTCACAGTGGTCTTGAAAACATGCAGTTTGGTAAAGAAAGTCTGATCTGCTAGAATGTACATTTTATTTTCAAGTTTGAATAACAAAAGAATCCATTCTCACCAAATGAAATTAGAATAAGAAACACCAACGGTTAAATACAATACATTATTTATTACAATAAAATGATCCCAACTACCATTTCTACAATTAAATTAATCATTTGCAAAAATTGTGCTTCTTATGCTAATGGAGGTGGTGGTGGTGGTGGTAATGATTATGATGAACAGTCTAAGACGTGACAATGATGATGACAGACATAACCTCAATCATCCCAGAAGCCTTGTAACCTGCAAATGAGTATTCACAGCTGACTCGGAATGCCATCGGAACTTTCTTTTCTGGGTAGAAGATTATTCTTCAGTCTGGCTACAGGTTGAGTTCTTATTCCACTAATATCCACACTACCATAGCCTACTAAAACATGTATTCCGAACCAAACAAAATATTCATCCATGGCTGTTCAAAGAGTGGAGTGGACTAATAGTAATGTAAGCAAAGAAAGACTAGCGGACAGTGACTCATTGTTGACATAGGTAGCAAGCGAATCAGAAGGCAATGGGTCGTTGTGGCATACAGAGGTTGTAGTGTGCTGTTGCATCCCAGAAATTTGGTCCCTTCCATCCACACCATCCCTGTACACAAAATACAGAGGAACTAGGACCACAAAGCCCATATGACTCACATGCTCATTATGAAACTCACGATAAAATGAGTGCCTCCCCCCTTCCTCCCCCTATCCTATCCTGTCCCATAACCCGAAGGTCGTAGGGGCACCACAGATGATCGTTTAACCAGCATACTCCATCTTTCTCTGTCCTCAGCAGCCCTCATGGCTTCGCTCAGTGTCAAACCAGTCCATTCTCGAATGTTGTCCTCCCACCTCTTTTTCGGTCTCCCCCTTCTTCTACCTCCTTGCACTGTGCCTTGCAGAATGGTCTTTGCAAGGCCTGATGATCTGGTGACTTGGCCATATCATCGGAGTTTCCGTTTCTTCACCACTGTGAGCAGGTCATCGTGTTGTCCAATGGCTTGTGTGATGGTCTGTCGGACTTCGTCGTTGGTGATGTGTTGGGTATAGGAAATGCACAGAAGTCTTCTGTAGCACCTCATCTCCATGCTTTGTATTCTTCATTGGAGATCTGCTGTGAGGGTCCATGCTTCGCAAGCATATAGGAAGATGGAGATGACCAGAGAGCGCAGCAGTCTTACTTTGGAATGTAGACTGATGGTTCTGTCTTTCCAAATGGGCTTCAACCTTGTCAGGGCAGCAGTTGTTTGTGCGATCCTGGAGAGGACTTCCTGTCGAGACCCATTGTCTGACACAATGGCTCCTAAATATTTGAAGCTGTGCACTGTGTTGAGTGATTGGCCTTGTACTTTGATGTCCAAGTTGATGCCATTGGTGTTGTTGGTCATCATTTTGGTCTTCTCTGCACTTATTTCCATTCCATAAGCTCTGGAGGTGGTGTCAAGCCTATGTACAAGCTGTTCAAGTTCTTGTTCCTCTCCAGCCAATCCATCAATATCATCCGCAAAACGAAGATTGGAGATTTTCCTCCCCCACCCACCAAAAAAAGAAAAAAGAAATGGTGGCATTAAAATGTAAAGCAATACAGATTTTGATCTTTCTATGCTCTTGACCTAGAGATGACATTGACCTCTGCCTCTGGCTCCAAATACACTCATGTACTATCAAAGTACAGCAAAGGTTGTATTATACACCTCCTCCTCCCCTCCCAAAAAAACAACAACAAAAACAACAAACAAAACGGTAACATTAAGATGATCTTGAATTTTAATGACCTTAACTTTAGGATGACATTGACCCTCATGTGAATTCTTATGCATATCTGATCAAATAACCCAATGTTGTTGCATACTATGGGTTAAATAAAGAGCCATTCCACTGTAAGATTACCAATTCTGTGTATGTTTCTACAAGGACTAAAATGACCTTGACCTTCAAAATCAACGCAAAAACAGACCACATATGAAAGATGTATCTATCAACTCTAACAAGTTTGGATTTTATATCTCTCATAGTATAGGGTCAAGGTCATGTCAAAGTACCTATAAAAACTGACTTTGGATAACTCCAGTGACCATGACCTTGAAGTGAGGTTGACCAAATTTGCACAGTATGTGTGTCTCATTGATATCTATCGTGCATCAAAGAATCACAAGTTCAATATTATTAACCTAGAAGAAAAGTGAAATTTTGTGAAAAATTGTAATTTTTTTACTAACATTCTTCTTTCTGCAAGGCACGGTGCAAGGCGGCAGAAGAGGGAAACAGAAAAAGAGGTGGGAGGGCAACATTCGAGAATGGACTGACTTGACACCAAGCAAAGCCATGAGGGTTGCTGAGGACAGAGAAAGATGGAGTACACGGGTTAAACGATCATCGCCCCAATGACTCTCGAGTTACAGGATAGGATAGTACAGGATAGGATTCTTCTGAGACAAGGTTCTGAGTACTTAGCCACTTTAAAGTTTTTGCACGGACAGACAGCAGATGGTGGACAGACAGACGGACTAACATTTTTAAAAAATATCAATTTGACTATTTAGGATTCATCTGTAATCGTGGATTTCGACTGTGGCCAATAGCCTGTTGAAAATATTGGGCCCTCCAGGTCTTTCCTGCCCAAGACACACCATGATATGAAAAAAAAACGTTGTGGCCAACAGCCTGGAGAGGATTGGGCCCTCCAGGTCTTTCCTGCCCAAGACACACCATGATATGAAAGAACCGTTCACTCCATACCGGATTGGTTGTCGCCCAAGTCACAAAGGACCGTGCCTTCCGTTGGACACCAAGACAGAGGCGATAAGTGGGTTACTGATGGACACAGCAAGATTCACACAAGAGACAACATCCTCATAGGAACCTGGAATATCAGGACCATAACTGCAGAGTGAAAACTAAAAGAGCTGGCTTATGAGCTGGACCACTATCAATGGAACATTTTAGGTATCAGCAAACTGCAGTGAAAAGGCCTAGGTGAAACAACTACTGACAAATGCCCCAAGCTTTATTTCAGGGAGAGAGATGACAGGCACAAACACGGCATTGGATTCTTGGTCCACAAAAACATTCTAGCCACTGATGGATGTCACCAAATCTCCAGTAGGCTCATTCCATCTGTCTGAGAGCAGCCCCTTTCAACATCACCATCATCCAGGCTTATGCCCCAACATCAGGCTATGATGACAGAGAGGTCAAGGACTTCTATGAACAACTGCAGGCTGTCCTTGAACAAGTGCCAAGGAAGCACAATCATAGTGCAAGGTGAATGGAATACCAAAGTTGACCAAGATGCGTACCGCAATTGGAAAGATACTGATTTGGACCCTATTGCAACAATAGTACAGGCGATGACTGTGTGCGAGCCTTTGGGTATGTTTGTGCGAGTGTGTGTGGTTGTGCATGCATGTGTGTATTTGTGTATGTAGGTATGTGTGTATGCGTGCGTGGGTGTAAGAGATAAAGAGAGAAAGAGAGAAAGAGAGAGAGAGAGAGAGAGATTTTAAATATAAAACAATCTGCCATTATTCAACACCAAATAATATTCCGATTGTTTATCTATTATATGTCAATTGGCGAAATAAATTCCTGTTATCCTGTTGTCCAATGACACAAATGACAGAGGTCTAAGACTTTTGGGGTTTGCCAGATACAACGATCTGATACTGGCAAACAGGCTTGATTCACACACAAAAACCAGACGTTGGACTATACCCATAGATTAGAACTGCTTCAAGCAGCAGGAGAAACGATGAATGACATTATCTCTAATAAGATCTGGCAGAATGATAAGTGGCCTTCACCATGGACCCAGTCGATTGTCATCGCTCTTCCTAAAAAGAGTAACCTTCAGGAGTTTCAAAGACCATCTTGCATGGTGCAAAGAGGCAGAAGAAGAGGGAGACAGAAAAAGAGGTGGGAAGACAATATTCAAGAATGGACTGGCTTGACACTGGGTGAAGCCCTGAGGACCGCTGAGGACATAGAAAGGTGGAGTACGTTGGTTAAACGATCATCTGTGGAGCCCCAACGACTTTCCAGTTACTGGATAGGATAGGATGGGATAGGATAAAAGAGGACTCATCCTGCACAAATTTGCAAAAATCTGGAAATTTTTTTAAAATTTTTGTTGGGTGAGTTCATAGATTTATATTGCTATGCATACAAGTAAAAAATGACCCGCTTTAAAACTTCTATTAGTATTAGTTTTATTCAAAATATACTTGTATGGGCTATAGCAATTAACTGCAAGAGTTAACTGACATAGCTTTATGTCAATAAAATATAAAACAATCTCTTTTTTTAAACAATAAAATCATATACCACTTTTCATTATTTGTTAAGTTTATGATATTGCCACCACATTTCTAAAAAGAATAAAAAGAAACAAACTGATCCTGTCTACATACAGAACAGAAACATCATAAACTGCTAAATATATTTTTTTAAAAATCTATTCAGGAAAAAGCAAAGATAAAAATGTTTATGGCGACAATATGGATTTTATGAAGCCATACCCAATCCAGCATAAACTGAAAGGTTTTAAGAATATGCCTTTGGCTCAAATGTGAACACTGTGTACCTCTTTCTGTATGGTGTACAGGTCCTCCCCACCAGTATAATGGGGATCCAAGATCAAGAATTTGATGTCTCCACTCATTTCACTGTAATCCACACCCAAGATTGTGTGAGCCAGCACACCTCCCCCTATTAGCAAGGTAAAGGAAATAATTGAGTAACACTAGAAGGGCTAAGCCAATATGACTCACATGCCCCATAGAGAACTTATTCAAAATAGTCTACATAAAAATTATTGCCCAGTATGGATTAATATTTATCAAACTGAAACTAAACGTCTGCATTAAAACACAAGGTAAAATATTGACTTTGATTGTGGGATGGACTTAACCCTCCGGTTTCACATGAACACTCATTTAGGATCAAATAAACTACAGCAGAAGTCCTGTTATGACAAATCAACAGTGGCCTTACAATGACCTTGACCTTTGCATGACCTCTAAAGCGCATGCATGATCAAATAACCCAATGTTGATGCATAATGTGGGTAAGATAAACTTACTTTCCACAGCAAAATGACAAATTTTGACAGTTTTAATAAGGCCTAAAATGACCTTACCTTCAAGATAAACAAAAAAAGAACATATACTAAAGATCAATCTAATAATACTTCAGCATTACCAATCATGATGGGCGTTCCTTGTGTGTCAAAATGCTGAGCCAGCTCCTGTCCTTTGCTGGCGAGTTCTGATCCGGCGGACACACTCAGAAACTTGGAGGTCACCTACAAAACAAAGAAAATTTGATTAATATTGACTATAAACAAAACGAAAATGAGAATGAAAATAACTGAATAATAAATGCTAACTGGCCAAACTTCATGAAATATAACACAAGATGGCTTGCCATTCAAATATATTTCCAGACACATCGCCTAAAAAATAAGCATTTTAAAAAGTGTTCCTTTTCTTGGTGGTGTTGTGAGTGGGTTTTATCCAAACAATGCAAAAGGGAAACATGGAATAGTAAGCCTCTATCTGAACTATCTGTGTTACATGATTATCAATGGCCGATTCATCCCCAATGCTTGTGAAACGTATGCAACTCTTAATTAGGTACTCCAAGCCCTTCATTGGCTCTTGTCCGCTCGGCAGTTTTGACTCAGTTTTCACTTCACTTTCAACACTTATTATTAATGTAAAACTGCATCAAAACGAACAGTGGCTGTATTCAAATAAAAATTGAAAGCTTTATCTTTACATCTGTGTTGTTTTTAATGCATGTTTATGCGAAAGATTCCGAGAAAACAGCTTTTGAATACGCCCCTATCCGAACGCTGAATGCCGCTGCGAAAAAGTTGTCACCGTCGTTTGCTGAGAGGTGACTCGTTTCAAAGTCTAAGCGCTTTGCGATACTTCATTGGATGGCCTAAAAATAAGAACCAATGAGAAGTTCGGATACTCAGCTTCATTTACATATAAATATGGTGGGCTCTCGTGTGTAAAAGTTTTGTTACGAGCCGAACAAAGTGGATAAAGCGGTTTTGATGTAAGTTTGATTTTAACTAGAAGTTTAAAAATTAGCAAGAAATAAAGAGCAGACTTTCCTTTATAAAACTAGGGTATTTATTAATTTGTGCATTACTGTATCGCGGAGCGCTTTGCCGTAGAAAAGTGTACCCAAACGGTGTTCGGGTTTTCTTCCGGCCATGGCCAACTCGTAGGCCTATTCAGCGAAACGAGTGCTGAGCATAGTAGCACACCAGTAGGCCTATAATTTGCCGGCACGCACTGCGAATTTGATGATTTCCCAACTTTGAAGCACCAAAACGGCTACATGATAGGCCTGAAAAAAGGCTTATAAAAAAAAAGCTTTTATCTAAAAGCTTCACTTTGAGACTCAAAGTTGTCAATTTCTTCAATTAAAAAAAAAACAATAAAAAACATCAAAACATTATGGGGATATCATGATCAAAAAATAAAAGCCTGCATTCAAATCAAAAATGTATTTACTAACATGAGAAAAATTATTATTTTATAAAATATTCAAAAATACTTTAATCAATATTGCTTCACTTGAGACTATTTTCAACTTAATCCAAATTGCAAAAAAACAACAAATGCATTTTTCAATAAAATTTTTTACATGGCAAAAAAAAAATATACACTGTTTAGAATTGAAAAGCTCTAAATCTATCTGAATAGATCAAATGCGTTTGAAATATGCAACTTAAATCACACAGATTCACTCAGTTCTCAATCTTTGTATAAAAATTATCGACAATGACTATATTTGATCAATAATAAACAAGTAATTCCAGAAAGTTCTCAATGTTACTACAACAATATCGATCAATGAAAACTATAAACTTCTCTAGCAACAACGCAGAATTAAATCAAAGGTAAATACACGCTATTATTGCACACTTTGTAAAACAAATATGGTGCGCGTCTCAATCATAACAATCTGCAAGCCAAAAACTATCACCAAATTATAGTTACAGCACAAAGTGTGTTTAGAAAATGGTGAAGCACAATGACTTTGACCTTGAATTTCAGTGCAGTTATTCTTGAGATAAGGCAAAAAGTGTGTTTTGAACAAAAAAAGGTCATTGGGAGCGACAGGCAGACCAACTCACTGACAACTAGATAGCTAATGAAGGATGGGAAGTACATATATTCCAAAACTCAACAAAACCACCTCAACTAATTTTTGATATACTGAGCAAAACGGGTTTAGCAACAAAATGCCTCCAGTAACCTTGATCTTTGCGGTAGAGCAAATATGATGGCATGGGAAGCAGGTCACTAACCTTGGTAATGTTTCTATGAAGATTGGTCGAAATCCATTAACTTGTTCTTGAGATTTGGCGTCCAATGGACAGACGCATTGACATTTGTCTGGAAATACAATAATAAACTCCGCGAAAAATGAACATGAAATCTGCAAAATACAAAGATAAAATAAAATAAACTCTTACTCCTAACAGGTGCTCCAAGCAGAATGAGACTTCAAAGGATCCAATCCATTTCTTGCTGCCCACAAAACTGGCTTGTTTGTCACCAACTGCCACAAGTGCCTGCATACAAGCAAACACATTTATATTGTAACAAAGGTACAAATGAACCCTAGTGAATCAAGTCATCTACTCAATTGGGAAATATAAAATATCGGTTTTAGTATTTTGCATTATCATTAATCCTGATTCAGACTCAAACGGTTTTAGTATTTTGCATTATCATTAATCCTGATTCAGACTCAAAAGTTTCATTTTACAATGAGACCTGCTCCAATGAAACACTAACCTGCTGTATCTCCTTATGAGAGGGCACCGGCTTGTCAGAGTAGCCTTGAAGACGAAACCAAGAGACCAGGGTTTGCAGAGAACGGTAGGCACAGCCCCACTTATCATCATCAAACTTGTCCTGCATGTAGTGATGGTAGGTGTAGTTCCCTTGTACCAAATGTGCTGTTCCACCTTGAACTGGGAAGGAAAAGAAATGCAACAAAAATGTGAATATGTTTGATCCTCAGCTCTCGCAAGACTCACCTAATACAATGGAGAGTATCCATACATGTCAAGTCTTACGCTTTTTCCGTAATTCTTACGTATTTTTCAAGGTTTTTTTCACCTTACGGCGTAAGATGAAAATCTTACGTATTTTTTCTTTTTCCCGACCCTTTTTTTTTAATCCGAAATTTTTATTTTATTTTAATCCGAAACACAGTCTAGAGAACAATTCTGAGTCACGATCGCAAGCGATCGTGATCTCGGAGGAAGTACGGGCCTTGTGCATGCCCATAGCATTTCTATACACTGTTTCCGTCTTGGAGGAAAGGTTTCCGTTCTTTCAGCTTATTGAAAATGGCGAAATAACCAGCAAAAAAAGCGCGTATTCATTTCGGCATCGCATTTTATTTTAGATTCTTTTTTCTATTAAGTAATTTGGATTGTTTTTTGTTTTGTTGTTGTTGTTGTTTTTGAGGGGGGGGGGGGGGGGTAGGGGGGGGGGAGGGGTGTTTTTTTAATTTTCTGCAGTGAATAAAGCACAGTTATAAAATTATTATTATTGTTTTATTTTATTTTTATTTGTATGTGCGTGTTTACCATTTTACGCATTTCTTATGGTTTTCGATAGAAAATTATGGTCTCTCGGGCCAAAAATTATGGTCAGAAGCTCCAAAAGCTTGACATGTATGAGTATCCATTAAGTAAAAAAACAAAAAAAACACCAAAACCACAGACTGTGAATGTCAAATAGCCACTCTTGCCAATCTCCTTAAAATGTTTACATGCGCTAATTTTCTTGTTTTGCTTCCATACTTGCTATTTTAAAATTATTTTTTGGTATTAGTTTGATAATTCATACAGACGCCCGCACATACACGTGCACACACACATACACACACCCCAATGCTGTTGGAAGTTTCTGCCAGGACCAGCCCATAAAGTGAGGTTAATGACTGTCAGGCAATAGCAGTTATAACTTATATTCTACAGAAGGTACCCAACAAAGTATTGTTGAAACAACATGGAGGAGAAGTGGGCATTTATGGACCAGCGGACAATATGGACCACTGGCCAGTAGCTCAAGGGACATCCCAGTCACTCTGTTTGACTATACTGCACTGATTTGTACAGTATTCTCCCTAGCACAATTGGTGTCAACATGGCTGCCATCAAAACCAAACCCATCAACAGTAAACAACTTTCAAATAATGCTATGAGCACTCAAAGAATTGCATCCAATACATTTTGTTGTAGTTGTGGAGGAGAACTGGAGCTGAATAAATCCACAGTTGCTAACTGGTGAAGCAGTCATTTGTGGTCTACATGCAAGATGTTATTTTAGTGGTTTGTGTGGAGAATGATGATAGCATTCAAACATGATGGTCAGTACCTGTCCTCTAATAAAGACCACTAAGGATGACTTACATGGACCAGTCAAAAGTGTCCTCAATTGTCTGGTCAATACCACTTTATGTCTGCAAGCTTAGTTGAGATCCGAATTGTGGTAGTCAATTTTTGTTTTTCCAAAAAATGTAGATCTAAAATTGTGTAATGTCGGTAACAAGTTTCCGGTCTATGATATACTTCAACAAGACTGCTCAGCCAACTTACCTATTCGTATCCCCTTCACCATTTTTCCTGCTTCATTCATACTTTGTCTACAGTGAACCTTTTTTTTCCCATCCTGTTGACAACGGTCAGAGGAACAACTGAGCACGGCGATGCAAACATATCTCAACGGTGAAATGGGTCAGAATTAGTGCATGAAATTGTATGGTGTCCCAAAGGCGACACTAAAGCGACCCCCTTGATAGCTCAAACAAGTACACTATCGGTGATACAAAGTGCCTTGGAAGAACTCAAGCTTTGATTCCAGAAGTGGAGGAAGTTCAGTTCAGTTCAAGACAACCTCTCAGCGCTTGAGAATGTCCACACACACGCTCTGCCCCGTCATTTAGGATTGTTTTCAGGAGAGAAGTAATTTTATACTTCAAATTATTGTCAAAAGAATAGCAACACAGGCAATATTAATGACAAATTGCATCATTATCAATTCATCTTTCACAAAGAAGTAACTGTATACAATTATATAATTATCTACTATTGCATCAGTAATGGGAGTCTTCATGGAGAAAAACAAAGCAGCAGAAACAGGTAATTAAAATCTGTCAAAATACATTGAGAAATAATGTTTTGCTACCCTTAGTTTATCATATACATAAGCAGTTTTGCGAGTTCATTTAGAGGTTTTGGAAATGATTATAATTGTGAGGCTTTAGCACAACTTCTAGCTTAGCAGTCAAGAGGTAGCACATATAACATATACGTACCCAAATCAAAGTAGCAGTTCATCATCTTGTGCATAGTTTAGCACAGGGTATACATTGACAGTGATTAATTATTCCAGTTATGATGGACTTTGTAACAGTCAGTTATCTTTGTGCTATTATGTGGCCTACATCACACTGATGTCTTTCTGTTTTACCTTTTCCGCATTATTACAGGTTCAAACCCTCACCACCGCCTTGCATTCCTTGGTGACTGAAAGACAACCCCTTGAGTGACTGTGTTTCTTTTCTTTCCACATCACCCACACTCTCCAACACATCTCTGATATAAGTCTAAGCTTAAAATGACAAACATTCTAACAAAAACAGGCAGGGTAGATCCAATTCCTCATCACAAAACCTTCTCTAGCTTAAAGTTAAAGAAGCGCCTTTATACTGCAACTAATTTTCAAAGGAACAGCAACAGCAATAGGCTATATTTATGACATTAATTCATGAAAGAGTGTTGTCTTGCATAACTTGCGTTCTTGATCAACGTGAAACAAACAGGAAGAAATGCGTCACATGCAGAATCACCATAAAGAATTCAAAGTGAAAAAACGTCGCAAATAAGGTAACATCGCTCAAATTACATCATCGTAAGTAGCACTTCTTGGGCTCATTTGTAATTCCCATTCAGATCTGTGGGTGTGTGCATGCATGCGTTTGTATTATTTGCAGGTTATTCATGTGTTTCTTTAAATTATTTTGGTTTTGAAAGACAAGAAATAAAAGTGTTAACTATTTTCAATTTGTAAATTAGTATAAACTCATGATGTCATACTGGAGATGGAATATTCAACTCTCTCTCTCTTTCTCTTCAAGGATCAAAATATCGTTGGACATTTTTAATTTTTTTGTTGCTAATTTCATTTATCCTTGGTTCAAACAAAATCTGTAAAGTGTGTTATAAATGTAAAAAAATTTGTGCAACTGATTTGATCTTGTACAGAGATTTCCACACTTTTTTAAAAAATCACTTTTACATCGACTTTGCCTCACTTCTCTACATCACTCCCTGTTCTAGGGAGGGGAAACTTTATTTTTTTCAGTTCATCTTTTAATTATCTCACCCCTTTTGATTATCTCACCCTCCTGTGATACTATCTACAAACATCATAATTAATATGCATGAAGCAATAAGCAACTACCTCGTCATGATCCGAGGAAGACCTGAATTGAGGAAAAAACCCACTAAAAACATCACACAGCTTGGGCTAATTTATAGGTGCAGATCATCTTCCATCTCATATAATCTGTAAGAAAATAATACCACATCAGTACTTTTTTTAAACCAGTTACTCTGCTCTCCAGTCCTACCTCCAGAAGGTGGAATCCCCACATGAGGGTTGACGAGATAGCCTCCAACTGCTGCTTGCCCGGGAGAGATCTGAGCATTAAGGCGACGAAACAAGGGACGGTCAAGACTGAGGCACAGTCTTTCATGCAGGTTACGTCTCCGATTTTCTGTTGGAAAAAGCAAATGATTTAATAAATAAATAAGTACACTGGTCAAATTCAACTAAACACATTCTCTAATCCAAGTTATGTAACCATATATTCTTTCATATATCTACATTATACATGTCACTGTACTGTTGGTTGCAAACAATAAATGAATAAATAAACATATAAATAAACTAAAACTAAATGAATATAAGAAACAAACAAAGAATGCATATTTTTGGTCCTTCCTGTAAATATAAAAATAAAAGTCAAACACTCAAACAAGAAGTTTGTTTTAAAAGTCAATATTAAAACCTTACTGAAGACAAAATTTAATGACCAGAATAAAATTCCATCACATTTTCAAACTAAACTATATATCTATATATCTCTCTCTCTCTCTCTCTCTCTCTCTCTCTCTCTCTCTCTCTCTCTCTCTCTCTCTCTCTCTCTCTCTCTCTATATATATATACACACACACACACACATCGCGCCGAGTGAGATACAAATCACACGCAAATATGATATCCAACAGGCTATGTTTCTAAGCTAAAGATAATGTACGTACCCAACTCTCCATCAGACAAGCCCTGAGGGTAAACAACAGTTACACAGGTATGGCGATGAGGTATACTGAAGTGAAATGCTTCTGGGGTATAGAACTCGTTCTCCTGCAAACACACACACGTACACATAAAACAATGTTGACAAACTTATCAAATTAAAATTAAGTCTAATATTTTGGTTTAAATTTTGCATTAATTTTACATGGACCTAAGTCTCGATTTTGGAAAGAGGGTGGTGGTCATTAACAACAAGATTCCTGTGTTCAATGAAGGCTGAACAAAGAGTGTAAAGAAGCAAATTCAGAAGTGCTAATCACAGATGTTGACATAAGCAAATTGTATACAAGAATGGAAAACTAAAATGCATTGAACCTAGTTTACTACATAAATTTATCAATTATTTAAATTACTGAATTCTTATTTAAATTTTTCAAATGATACAATTATTAAGATCATTTAGAACAATGACAGTATTGACACCCTACTTGTCACTAAATGTGCCCAAATCTGGCAATTGGACCAAGGGAGATAATCAACCATGTACCAGTGTTTCCCAAAACGCACATGTGTGCGTCAGAGATGCACAAAAACTGAAAAAGGACGCATGAAAAAAAAAAGGTGCGTCACAAGGGACGTAACGTTTTTGTTTTTTTACTGCCGTTATGTATCCTGGCACCATTAAGCTATCGTGCGCCCGAGCCGAGTAAGCGCGGTGATCTCCCCTACCCACTGACCGCGCTGACACGCATGCGCAGACTTTTTGTTTGCTTCCGAAAAGCTGAAACATGTCGCTCGACACATGGCTACAGAAAACGATAACCCGCAGAAATGCGGAAGACGATGCAATCGTTGAATGTTGAATCATCATTTTCAGTTCTCCCTAGACTAGGCAATGATAATCATGTCTGTAATACGCAGTTGAACAGATTTTTTGGTCTATTTTTTTTCTTCTTCTGGTCATCGACTTAGTCCCCTCTAACACTAACTGCTTTTACAGAGACAATTTGTCAGTACATGCAGATTGATGTGTGTAAATTGTCGTATGACCATTTCATGTTTGTTCTATGGTCATTTTATGTAATTTTAAGATTCCTCTAGTCAATGATGGATTCCTTTGTAACATTTATCAGAACAGTATTCCTTTTGTTGTGTTGCTTGTTTTATGGCTATTCATAATTTTCAATAAAGTTGCATTGAAAACTAAGCTTTGTTTGACTTTGAGGCGTATTTGTGTGTCCGTGATGTTGGTAATCAAAATCAAGGTAAAGGTAGGAATTGTAAGGGGACTCTTGAAATTTTGCACCAGAGAGTCCCAAGGACTCTCTGAAAAAAAAAAGCTGTGGGAAACACTGTGTACACAACCATGTATACAACCAATGCCACTGGGTACAGCAAAAGTAAATGACTATGTCTCGCGAGTCATGTTTAATGATCCACTTACCAGATCATTTTACTTTGATAAAGTTTGCGGATGATATGGCTCTAATAGGCAGGCTGAAAGATGAACAATCTCTCTCGCAATACTTCGATTTTACTTGTACGCTTCTTACCTGGTTTAGTGATAGTTATTTAAAGCAAAACGTAACTAAAACTAAAGAAATTTGCTTTGAAGAACACCGTGCGAGAGATCCTGCCCTGCTTCGCCCCCTGAAAATTGCATCTGAAAATGTAGAACAGGTTGAAACTTTTAAGTATTTAGGGACGGTTTTAGACAAGAACTTGAAGTTCAGTGATCATGTTGGTTTTATTTGCAAAAAGGCCAATCAAAGGATGTATCTAGTAAGAAAGTTGAAAAATTGTGGGGTCAATGTACATATCTTAGAAATAGTTTACAGATCTCTAGTAGAAAGTATTCTATGCTTTAACATTGTTACCTGGTTCGGAAATCTTGGCGTTAGAGACAGGAACAGACTCAACCGCATTGTAAACCTAGCTAGCAGAGTGATAGGAAAGACACAAAAGCCAATAACAGAAATATATAAAGATTTGGTAAAAAGTAAAGCTAGAAAGATCATGTCTGATAACAGTCATCCCATGTGTAGATCATTTGAACTGTTGCCCTCAGGTCGGAGGTTTAGAACCCCGGCCTGGAAAAGAAACTTGTATGGCCACTCTTATGTACCAAGTGCAATCCGCATCTTAAATTTAAGCAAACTGTAATACCCCCAGTTACCTACAATGGCTACATTTGTCTTCTGTGTACTGTGATGATGTAATGTAATATGATGTGAGTTGTGCAATGAAGTCAGCTATTTGTCATGCGTATGATTGTCTTAATTAATGTTTTATATAACAAAAACTGTTAATATTTCTTTTAGTTTTTAATCTTTCTGTCTTAGTCTTTGTGCTACTAAAGACAAATTTCCATGTTATTGTATTTTAACTATGGACAATAAAGATTCGTATTCGTATTCGATCAAACAGGTCATATCTGTTGTTTTTTTTAAGCAGCACTTGGATAAAACAGAAAATTGGAAATTGTCACTCCTTACCTTACAGCGATATTCTTGTAGACACTGCTTCATGGCGTGAAGCTGAGATCTCACTGATGCAGTGAAGAGTTCGGTCAAGTTATTTATTGTTTGATTTTTATCGGTCTCCACAATCACATCTAAAGGCAACAACAGTGGAAGAGTCCTGAAACTGCCTGTTGAAAAAGAAAACATACATTCAGAAATCTCAATACAATAACATTAGCTTTAGGTTTAGTATTTTGTATTGCATGGTTCTCACATCTGGACATGACCAGCGTACAAAAAATAGGGTTTTGATTTACCAGATCTGATGTGAATAGCAGGAGCGCAGGTGGGCTGTGCAAAACGGTCAGTGTTACCACTCACTTTCTGGTAGAGATCAACCATTAACACCACCTAAGCACAACCAGAAATAAAGCAGACATGAATTATTGCGGGTCAAGCGACTCCCCACGGCCACATGCTCACTCCACTCACATATAACATGAAAGAAAATAATCAGAAACGTTTACTGTAAGGCTCACTAACATGAGGCAGATATAATGGAGGATGATTAATCAAAAGAGCAACAGAATCATGTCTTCTCAGCATAGAGTAGTGCGCAATACAAATAGACAATGCAATGAGCTGGCAGGATTGATGGTCTGTGGTGGACGTATTTTACCTGCTCTGACTTGGACGGCTTCTTGCGTCCATTATCATCTTCGTTAACTGCATTTTGCAACTGCTTGACAGTGTTGATTTTGTTCTGTTTGACTCCCAGGACAGATTCCTCTGGTGACAAGAAGATGCTGGTGCCTCGAAGTCTGTATACATAGCCCGATGTCATGTTGATCTCTGCGTTGGCAAATGACTTCTCGACTTTTTCTTCCCATTCATCACCTTTACACAAACACACAAGCTTTCAATTAGAAACAAGTGTATACAATCAGTAAAGGGGTTGTAACAGATTTTCAGTTTTGCTTCCCTGTACATGCAAAAATATATTAAAATTATGTCCACTATCACAAAAACTAACATTCAATATAACAAAAACTAGCGTTCACTTTCAAAAAGAATGTGTATGCATTATACTTCATGTATAATTGAATGGTAGATGAATCATTCATAACAGTTGGGTTGTGTGATTGATAAGAATTAACTTTTGGGCAGCTGTGGAGTGACATTATCAAAATCTTGGATATTTTCTTCTTTATACCTTGTAATGAATCTTCCTCATGTTACAACATCTTTGAAATAATCTGTTTGCTGGAGTTCGACCACAATTGGTCTACAGACAAAAGATACCTTACCAAATCCTGAGTAAACTAAGATTTTCAGAGAACAGATCTTAACAAAAAAATAAGGTTGAAGTTGTGCTCTCAGGGAAACTGATGTGATTACCTGCTACTACAAGTCAAAAATTAATATGTGTCACAAACAACTCTGAGCATCAGTCAGCTGCAGCAACCTTTTAATTTTACATCGAAAGGTTCTACAATAAACTTTAGTATTTCAAACAGCTAACCACTTCATATTTTGACCTCAATTTGGATGTTCCTTTTTGTTGTGTTTTTTTAAATCCATTTTCAATAAATGATGATGATAATAATAATAATAATAATAATAATAATAATAATAATAATAATAATAATAATAATAATAATAATAATAATGAGGTCAGAGGATGATAATAATACCTAAATTTATACAGCTCACAAATCTCACACGTAAAAGAGTTTTTAAAGGAGCATTCTCATGCATTCACAAAAGTAACAGAAAATAGTACACAGAAAAATTGTGAAACAATTGATGTCCAATCATATGAGTAAAAAAAAAGCAACATGAATATATATACAGAGGTGCCAACTTCCTAATCTTCTTGTCAGTATTTCCGGACCCGTTTGTCAGTATTTTTTAACACTTGTCAGTATTTTTTTTCTCGCAAAACCCAGCCTACGACATTATAATGACTTACCTCTGAAATAGCAGGCTATTTTCAGTCCTCTAAAATCACCATGAAAATCAGCTTGTTGAACACTACACTTGTTTTACTTAAAATGAATGATACTGCTAGTCTTTCCAATAAAAGCAATGTCAGCAACAAAACAGTTCTATTGTTTCAAGGACTTAGCAGTTGCCTTTTTCAGAAGTGTTGGAGAGAGTTTTGTTTTATAGCAGTCAGTATTTGAATTTCTTGATTTCAACCGCAGCATTCCATTCAGTGTCTTACTTCCCATAGTTCCTCTAAAGTAAGTTTTATTTTTTCTAACCAGAGAAAAGACCCTTTCACATGAACAGTTGGACACAATTTTTAAAATGTTTTTTAAGGCATAAAATGAGGAGAATCCTCAGTATGACCTTGGACAGTAAGTAAGCTTTGTGTCTAGCAGATCTATGCAACATGCCTGGCCACATCGTCACAGCCACTCTGATTATAAAAAATCGAAGCCACAGACAGTAAAGCGTGCGTACTTTGTTGACAGTTTCGACGCAATGATGCATGGATGTGCTTCTGTGTATGAATGCAGATAATCTTGCAGACGTTTAGTTTTCTTTTTCTGGGTTCTGCCATTTTCGCGATTTTGAAACACTCTGAAAGGCGGTGAAGACCATTATGGAGGGAACTCGTACAGGTCTCTTTTTAGACTAGGGGTAGGGTACGGGTAGGGTAGGGTATGGTAGGGTTGGGTAGGGTTGGGTGTAGGGTACGGGTAGGGTAGGGTAGGGTAGGGTTGGGTAGGGTTGGGTAGGGTTGGGTAACCCTAACCCAACCCTACCCTCAGTTGACGTCAGTCTAAAAATAGGTCTGTACGAGCTCCCTCCATTTTAGTATTCACCCCGAAAGGCTAAGAACGAGTGTTTCATTGGACAAATGGATCACGTGTTTGATTCGGGTAGCGCGTGCTCGGAAAATACAGTAGGCACACAGCGACGTTCAGTGAGTGCACGAGTACTATTCTAAGACCAGAAACTGGTACAGAAGCACCGCTGGCAGAAATAAACGATCTGCAACTTCTCCTCTGTATTCTTATAAAAGCTACAGTATTTCCGTATTTAATTCACTTCGCCGGAATTAAATACGGTCAATCCGTACTGGTTGGCACCTCTGTATATATATTGTGGAGGACGAAATACCCTAACCTTACACACCACACAGACACATGCAACATACTGGAACTGGAAGGAAGGAATTACATAATTAGAAGGGCAAAGCCCATATGACTAACATGCTACTTATTGAACTTGCAATATTTACCATGAAAATTGGTGCCCAGAAAAAACCTAAATGAAACAGTGGAATTAAAAAAACAAAGTTATTAATAAAGACTTTGATTTTTCAATGTCCAAGAGTTTCATTTTTCAATGCTCTTAAAGGTCAACCACAGTGCTCGGTCAAAAAGTTTCTGTTGAAAGAATTTTACTAAATAATACCAGATGCAAAAAATTCGGTAAGCAAAGCTCTATCGTTTAATAGATATCGATCACTGAAAGTGGGATTTCCTACCTGTAATTAAGGGTAAGGGAAGTAATACTCTAAAACGCAGCTATCGCTGATCTCCCCTCGCAGTGACGTCAGCAGCTGTAGACAATGGCCGACTGCGAAGAAGTTACAAGCGAGACAAGCAGTGTTTCTTCACTCGATCTGTCGTGTTACAGCAGTGCTCTCTTCAGTTAGAAACGAATTCGACCCCCGAGTACTAATTGTAATAATAAACAAATAATTATACGAGCTAGACCCGTGAATACATAACCTCTTGCGTTCCCTATTCTGAAAAGCTCCTCTGACTTTCCTGACACCCGGCAAGTGATAGCAGACGATGGATGTGTAGTAGCCACTTTGACTGTAGTTGAAGTTGAAGCAGTACTAGTAGGCCTACAACTAGTAACTTTAATCACTGTTGCTGTTGTTGAGGCTTTGGATCGTTGGAACAGAGATAGGCTTTAATGTCTGTATTGTTTTCATCCCAAAGCTCCGCATAAAAGTGGCACTTGGGGGGTAGCAGTCTTCAGCGAAGTGTTTTGCGCAAATTGCTGACGACGCACAAATCTCACCCACTTATTTCGCACTTCTTCGTTTTTTGGAAACCTATGCAATGTTATCCCATCCGCTTGTTTGTTTGTACAACCTCCAACGGCACAATATAGGCCACTGCTCTTCGTTTTCCTGCGTTTTGGTAGAGAAGTGTTTTGTTTGTATGTAGATTATAGTCACACGACACTTTCGCATATAGGTGACTACTGGACCGATTTATACTGACACCAGCGGGCCAGTTGTTGGTAAAGGGGAAAATAATATGATCACACGTTGACCAATCCGGGATTCGAACCAGCGGCCTTTCGGTTACTAGCAAGACGCTCTTACCAACTGAGCTACCCGGCCCCTGGTAGAGAAAGGGCACTATCGGACTCTATATTGTCTACAGCAGTTGACGTCAAGAGCCATGTGGTCACGTGAGCGGGCTTTTTGAAGGTGCAAAAGTTTATTCGAAGTAGATTTTATTAAATATTAAAAAAAGGCAGTATTTTTCGGAAAAAAGTTGTTTGGCATGTGACTTCTTTTATTATGTAGATATTTTGTGCTCAATTTTATATTTCAATGATGTTGACCTTTAACCTTGAGATGAACTTAACCTCCAGCTCCAAATACACTCATGTACAAATTAGTACAATCAAATAAACTACAACAAAAGGTGTATTATGCACAAAACAATAA
This sequence comes from Oncomelania hupensis, assembly GCA_036898135.1. Taxonomy (NCBI): domain Eukaryota; kingdom Metazoa; phylum Mollusca; class Gastropoda; order Littorinimorpha; family Pomatiopsidae; genus Oncomelania; species Oncomelania hupensis. The sequence goes on from CM072518.1 coordinate 24,793,445, forward strand.
CAGTGACCTTGGGATGACCTTGATCTTAAGTGAACTTGACCTTGGGATGACCTTGACCATCATGTGATCTCTGATGCTCATGTATGATCAAATAACCTAATTTTGTTGTATACATTACCATGGGTTAAAACTTAAATATAGAGCCATTCTGTATGATGACCAATTTTTAAAATGTTTTTTAAGGCATAAAATGACCTTGACCTTCAAGAGCTGCTTTACCAACCTGACTGAATGCTGGGTGCAGCACCCTGGCTTCACAGATTGTGTATCAGCAACACTAACTGAAGGTTGAAAGATGCACACCGACTTCACAGATAGCGCATCAACAACACTGGCTGAAGGTTTAGTGCTGCACACTTGCCTCACAGTTGCATGAGACTGCTTAGCTTTTTTTAGCATCAGACACAGGCTGTGAAGTCTTTTTTTTGTAAGCCTCAATTACATACTATATATATAGCATGTAATTGAGGCCTACGAGTTTACAAAGACAAAAGAAGAGACGTCACAGCCTGTGCCTCAGACAGCAAGTTCTTCATTGCTCGTATTTGATTTCTGACCGGTACACTGTACAAAAGGCTGTTTTATTTCTTGAGATCTTCCTCAAATGTTATCCTAGTTGTTCTTCACCCACTTATTTTTCCATCACTTCCCACCTCCATGCGTTTTCCATGCCTTTATCATCAACTGCATCGCCACGCTGAACAATGTGTCGCATCCATTTTACCAGCTACAATTCAGATGCGCATGCATAGTTCCGTGTTTCCATTTGACTTGAGGAAGCGCACCAAACACTTTTTTAATTGGAGAAAAATTGTTGTAAAACTTTTTTGTTCCGCGGGAAATCCTGCTGTTCTCGGCACAAATATTTTTTACAACAGCGGAAATCCGCTAAACCGCGGAAAATTACAAGCCCTGTATAACAAACTGACTTTATACAGCTCCAGTGATCTTGCCCTTGGAGCGAGGTTGACCAAATCTGCCTAGTATGTGTGTATAATTGGTATCTATAATGCATCAAAGAATCGTAAATTCAATATTAATAACTTTTGAAAAAAGTGAAATTTTGTGAAAAATTGTCTTTTTTTAAAACTAACATTTGTTGACCCTGTGACCTTGACCTAGAAGTGAAGTCATTCATTCACTGATCATTTATTAGGTCTCATGGATACAAACCATCTTAGCAAGTTTGGTTGTGACAGTTGAAGTAAATTCTGAGATAGTAAGTTAAATTTTGCAAGTTTTGCAGACTGACAGCGAACACTGGATGGAGGACAGCCAGACAAACGGACAAAGGCCTTTATTAAAAAAACAAAAAGAAGCCATTTTTGGATTATTTAGGACTCATCTTGGACAGATTTGCAAAAATCTAATTTTTATTTTTTATTATTTTTTTAGTACATAAGACTCACATTGTTATGCATGTGAGTTCAAAAGTATGCTCACCGCTTCCAGGCTTGCTATTGTCAACATACATGAGCATGGGGATTTGAGCCTGCAATCTGAAGGTCACTTGCTCATCATCCAAATTATCAATGTTGGAATTGACTGTTAGAAGCTTCAGCTGGAAGTCCTCTTGGGATAAATAATAAAACTGACTGGAAGACTGTCCAGGCTGCACTATGCACACAACAAAATATGGTCCTGGAGCTGCCGTCTGTAAAACAAACATCTGCTTGTTAACAAGAAGTAATACACAAAGAACGGTGCGCAATTAGAAAATGAGTACATTCAAAATTTAAGAATACTTTATTATCTCAAACAGAGAAATTAAGACATGCTTTGTTGTACTACAACAAATTGCAATAAATGTTTAAGAAAATATAATTACAAACATTCACTCATTACAAGGTTGAAAAAATGCATAGACTGTAACAAAGCAACAGGCAACAATAAAGTAATAAAATACACAAAGTCCCCAATTGAAAATAGTTGGGAGAGGAAACAAAATTAAGACACTCCAACACACAAACCATAACACCCTTCTATTTGACCATTGTGAGAGACACATATTAACGTTTAATAGTTGGGTGGATTTTGGGACAAATCTAGATCTGGTTCATACATTGGAACACTTGGGTACACGGAAACGGCATCCAGATGGGAAAACGTCATACTGTTTTGTCAGAACATACGTAGTGTCTCCCGCAATAATCCTAGCCTTTTGCGCAAAACGACATTCATACAACTCATACAGACTCTTCTGCTGCTCATACACTACTTTTCCGCACACCTTCATCACCCTGTCAAACATATTCTTGTTCTTCACACTCAAGCCTCCATACCAGGATATAAAACCAAATGTAAGAACAGATTCAATAAAACACCTTTTTCACATTCAGAGATCGGAGTTTTTGGAGCCAGTAAATTCGTGGTTGACATTGTTGTGAATGGACACTGTATTGGTATCAAAATTAAGTTTGTTGTCGATAAGAATCCCAAGATATTTGTACTCATTCACAAGCTCCAATTTCACACCATCAAAGATTTTGCATTCACCAGAAGTGACAATTGCTTGCTGAAAAGAGACATTTGTATACTTTTTTCCTAGCAAATAAGTGTAATTCACATACCTGTCAAGCTCTTGTGGACCCTTACCATAAGATTTTGCTTCCCATACCATAAGTTTGAACAAAATACCACAAGAAATGTGTAAAAATTCATGGATTATCACGTTCACGAACTTTAGCGATTATATATATATAAAATGTTCCTACATAACCGGTTACAAAGTTTTCGTACGGTTATCTGTGGACACGGCACCTTGGATCTGGGTACCTTGCTTGGTTCCCGGATCCAAGGCGGATCCCAAAAAACGATCTGGGAACGACGGGTAGGGTAAGGCAGTGCCTCGACGGGTAGGGTAAGGCAGTGCTACACATATTCCGCTCGAAACGGGTTAGGGATAGTGGTCCGTCTACAAGTGATTAAATTACATGGAATTATAGAGGGGGTTCCCATAAGCAAGGGGGTATCTCTCTCTCTCTCTCTCTCTAATATATATATTCACCACAATTAAAAAAATAAAAATAAGATCTTCACCTTATGCGATAAGATTTGAAAATCAGCAAAATTCCATAAGAATTATGTCAAAAGCATAAAACTTGACAGGTATGAATTCGATTCAACAAAATATTTGGCTCTGGTCTGTATGTATACCTGAACTTCTGGAGGCAAGGATACAAGAAGATTTTCTGCTTCTGTCAAGTCAGTTGAGTTTGAAATGATGACACAACCTACAATACTTGTCCCTGAAACAAATAAAATATTAATGCTGTACAAATAGGAAAAGACAAAACCAAACAAAATAACAAAATAAAATGATTGTAATTGACAATTGTTTGATGTTTTCCTCAATCAGCAAATTTTGTTCTGAGCTTGCTGAAGAAAACTGAAAAATAGCTACAAAATACAAAGAAAACTGAAAAGAAGGTACAAAATACAAAGAGAACTTAAAAATAGCTACAAAATACAAAGATACAAAAATTAATGGAAAAAGTTTATTAGTACCTCCATTTAAGTGGGTCAGACAGGTACCCAGATCAGCTACTACCCCATTAACTGTCTTCTGTGAGGTTGTCCACACATTCAAAACATAGGTGTGGTTCTTCTGAACTTTTCCAACCAGGAAAGCGCCAACACCAATGTCAACCCATTTACTGCTGTCTATAGACTGTAAACAAGAAGAAATCTTTTAAAATTTTTAGCCTTTTAGGTCTTTATTCAATTAAACAAAACAAAGATATTCTCATCTGCAAATTTGTTTTTTAACAAAGATTAGATAATTCGCTGACTAAATAGTAATAATTTAAAATTTACAAATATGTATGCAAATTGCAATCCACATAAAATACTTTAAACAGGAAAGAGTGCTCAGACCTCAGCGTATTAACTTAAGGCTTAGCAGTCGGTTATTTACTAACTACTTTTACAGTCACCACTTTCACTTCTATATACTGCTGCTGCTACTACTGTAACTGAACTGGTACTAATACAACACACAAACACAAACACACAAAAAAAAACAACATTAGAAGCAGAAGCAAAGAACAGAAATGAAAGTGGAAACAGCTGGTACCGGTATTGCGAAGACCATTGTAATTTCATTACTTCGCTATCTGTACCATTACTAAGTAAAACAGTTTAGCGTCTAACTTATATGGTCTGCTATTACTACTAGTACCAGCAAATATACAACAGTATAAACCAAAACCCTTACCCTTTTTAGGTCGTTTACGACTATGATCTCCTCCGCCATGTCGCCACAACACGATTTCCTGTCGTCTGATCATGCCGCTTGAGTAGTTTCCCTTTGATTGAACTTTGGTTGCATACAGTCGCAGTAGACAAAATATAAATGCCACCAACAAAATTATTAATAGTAATAATTTAAGTAAATAAATAAATAAATCAGAATTATCCAGCGCTTTAGCACAGCATAAAACCATGTTCACCGAACCCACAAATAGAACAAAAAGAAAGAGAGAGAGAAAAAAAGGTCTAATTATTACAGAAGACGAGATAGATCTAAAGGAAGAAAAATAAATATAAAACGAAACAGATTAAAAATGCTTTCAGTGCAATCATGTATTTCGCTAAAATGCTTCGTCAGGAGTTAAAAGCCAGCTAACAAACAAAAAAACAAAAAAAGTAATAAACTGATAAAATGGCCACTTTTTTTTTTAACCTGCCCCCGTTGTTGCATGGACACCAGATTAAGTTTTAACAACATGGACGTCACACTAGCTGCTAGCAAAGATAGTTATACATAGGTTGTGTAGAATACGACGAACTGCTCGTTGCTGAACCAACTCCAGCGTGGTGACCAGGATGTGTGGTTGATGGGAACACGACTGATGCGTACAATCAACATATTTACGGGCAATATAGACCTTTGAAGCATCGAGTATCCTAGACAGGAACATCAACATCATCAGCAGCAGTGGAAGCAGTTGCATTGTTGATGCCATTGTCGTCGTCATCGTCCTTACAATCATCAATGAATCATCATCATCATCATCATCATCATCATCATCATCATCATCATCATCATCATCATCATCATCATCATCATCATCATCATCATCATCATCACCACCACCACCACAATCACCACCACTGGGCTTCACAGTAGTCGATATCGCTACCTTCTTTGATATCGTTGTCATGCCCGACAACGTGGAATTCTAAAACAAATGTCATCTTTATGTAATGTGAACCAAGAATGAAGATGTTCATCATTACATTGTAAAGGTAAAGGTAAAGGTAAAAAAAAAAAAAAAGGTAAAGGTAGTCCCATAGCCTTGTGGCCGTAGGGGAGCGTGATGTTGGAGATCACACTTTTCTTGGGCCAGCGAAATGAGGGTGATGCCCATCTCTCTCCCTCGCTGCTTTACCTTCCCCACCCTTAAGAGAGTAAGTACTCAGTCACAGATGAGTCAACTGGGGGCGTTGTTATTTGTCGCTTCACGTTTTGCGGTCACCCATCCAAGTGCTAAACTCACTGGACGGTGCTTAACTTGCGACACAGTAGCGAGTGCTCCAACCACTGCGCTATCCGACACCCCATTACATTGTAGATCTATTATATTATGTCTATTGTGGCATGCTATATGGCTGTCAACTTCATGATCATCAGCATGATCATCAACAACATCATAAGCACCCTTGCATTTATTTTTGTCCTCGCAATCATCGCCAATCATCGTACTCATCATCTGATAGCCTGTCCTCATCATCACCATTACCCTTATCGTCGCAATCTACCATCAACCTCACCCTCTCACTCCCCTCACCACCCTTTTCCCCAAACAATGTTTCACTTGTGAAATAATTAGCTAACGTTGAGCCTCAATGATCTTTCCTCTTCATCGGAACGTTTCTTTATTTCTAACGTTCTTTCCTTATTTATTTTATTTGCAACCTAGTTCTTCTTCTTCGTTATTTTTATTTCTTACTTTCTTGTTCTCTTTCTTCTTTTTTTTCCTCTTCCCTTCTTATTCTGACTTTGATTTTTTTTTCTTTTCGGATCTGTTGGTTTGTTTGTTTGTTTCTTTGTTTGTTTCTTTATTTCCTTTCTTTCTCTTTTTCTATCTTTCTTCTTTTACGAATTATTTGGAATTTGTCTAGTTTTCTCTATAACAATTTAATTTAATAACCACGTACAGAACTTGCTGCCTGCATAATTTTGGCACCCACTCAAACTGACCAGAAACAACTCAAACACGCTAAAAGCACATAAGCATGTTCGAGGGAGGAAAGTGTGGGGGTGAAGAAGAGAGTGGATCTGGGTGTGGGTGGTGGAGATATGTGTGGGCGATAATAACGCCATTATTTTGTTCACCTACCAACCTTATCGCCTTTATCGTTGTCGTCGTCAACGTGAGGTTTTATACTAGTGTCAACGACAGAGATAATTGTTTCAATAACTGATAAGGCATGAATGCTTTTGTGGGGGTTTGGTGGATGGGTTTGGGGGATATAATTTATAAATTAAGGTAAAGGTAAGAGTTTTATTTAATTTCAGTTTACTCTCTCTCTCTCTCTCTCTCTCTCTCTCTCTCTCTCTCTCTCTCTCTCTCTCTCTCTCTCTCTCTCTCTCCCCAATCATACCCCTTGGAGTCATGAGCAATCTTGCCACTGTAGATTGTTCAAACCTATAAAGGGAAAAGTGAAAGCCCCAGTTGAAAACCTGTCTTTCCTTTGTAGGCAAGACAGATTCACTGCGGCAACAGTACCCCCGCTGGAGTGCCGGGGGTTTTCAGTATAAATAGTATCCCCACTTTATGGAAATTTAGTGCTTTAAATTCCCACTGTCGCTGTCTTCCTCATTAACTCTTTCCCATTCCTGCTCTGTCCTATCACTCTGCTATACTATCTTCTTCTTCGCTGGATCAATGACCTACCTTTTTTTCTTGAAAACTCTTCCTGGACAAGACTCCTTGTTTGTGTATGAGGTCTGTTGGATCAGCTTGGGAGTGTTGGACGCTTTCTGTAGGGTGGTCACTGGGGCTTCCTATGATTGTATTATTTAGCAATGTAGGCATTTTATATGTATGTGTTTTGTTGGTAGTTTATAATGATGTTTGTATTCTATTTTGTTTTTGTAACCGGGGGTTCGAGTAGTTGGGGTAAAGCCTCAGCCGTCCCCTGCGTGGGATGTCTTTATTGTAAAGTGACTGGCCGGTGGAGGGCGTTCAATTTTCCCACTAGGGTTGTTTCAGCAGATCTTTTATGCGGATCGGGGGTTGTCCGGTCCTGATTTGGCTCGGAAGAGTCCGCTGGACCTAAAGCAACAATCAATCAATCAAAAAACTCCCCAATCATAACAGACCGGTTTAAGATAGGTTCTTGAAATGTCTCTTGACTCAAAGACAGTTTTGTGAGCGGGACGTCCATCATCAAGAGCCATTTTCCCATTCACATCCGGCTGGCCTATATGATGATTGTTGTGCGATGACACAAAAAATTATGGAAATAGGTCATAAATAATTCACACGCTGCTATGAAATAAAGTACTAATAAATGAAAGCCTGGGTGTTATTATTATTATTATTATTATTATTATTATTATTATTATTATTATTATTATTATTATTATTATTATTATTATTATTATTATTATTATTATTGGGTTAAGATGTTGTGCTGTATTGCTTTGCATTGTATTGTATTACATGTGATGATATTCTGGGGAAGATACGTTTATCTTACTAGGGGGTAAAACTTATTGATAGATGGGCGATGTGCTACCACTATCGATCGTTCTTTTACCAGAATTCCGAAAGTTGTGTGAGAGACAGATCACATTACACAGTCTTGAAGTGTATAGAGTAGCATGACAATAAAATGGCAGCCTGAAAGATGTAGGAACTGTAAGTCTAGGTATTGTATTGTATTGTATCAGAGAATGTAATAAGTTCCAGATTGTATTTCTCTGCATCACTTTGCGTATAGAATTGTATTGTAAGGAATGGGTTTTTTCTATAGTATAAGACAGTATAAGACAGCCATATAATTATAAAGTGCACTGACCGACACTGTAAGGTACTAGGTCGTCTTACCACAGACTTTACCAATGACATGACATGAATTGACCTCGAACCGCTTAAGTAAGCTGAGTAATCCACTGAAACATTATTACACAAACAGTCCGTTGGATTGCTCAATCATAACCTTACAAACAGCCTGCCTGATAGAACATATGAGAAGCATTGTGCCTTGAAGCCCACTTCGGAGACAGAAGTACCCCTCGGTATTAACTAAGGTTTTGAACATTTCTCTGCGACATTGAGTGGATTGGATTGGATTTTACCATTAATTCTTCAAATTTAACCGTGCTCTTTTCGTCAAACCAATATTATATTTTAAAAAAATAAAGAAGAGAGAGAGAGAACAAAAGAGAAAGAGAGAGAGAGAGAGAGAGAGAGAGAGAGAGAGAGAGAGAGAGAGAGAGAGAGAGAGAGAGAGATGTGGTGTGCCTACTTTCACACATAAAAGAAACTAAACTGACTTGTGAAACGCGGAAATAATTTGGGTTCAACTAGGTAAACTAATGACAACGTAACATGTCTGAGACTGGAAGAAGAAGAAGAAGAAGAAGAAGAAGAAGAAGAAGAAGAAGAAGAAGAAGAAGAAGTAATCAAAACATACTCTTAGCTTTATTTCCTGAGACAAACGAATATAATAAACTTCCCCAATGAGCACATCCGTTGGCGAACAAACACTCAATATAGCCAACACAGGTATACAATTAATATTAATCTGAACTTTGAATGCTGCAAATAAAGCCACAGATAATCTTTTCCAAATGTATTGTGTCATTTTTATTCATCAGATTAACATAAGTTGCACTGATAAACCCATGAACAGCTCCTCCAAACATCGCTGCTTGAGCTACTAGAATAATGTACGCTGAGCCGTTGGAAGTCAAGCTGGGTAGATATTTCAAACACATCAGCCGGAAATAGTGTAAATATTTCAAATAACCAATGTATTGTTTTGTGCTTTCAATGTTTACACATCTGAAATAGTGACTAATGTAACAGGAATTTAAAAAAAAACTTTTTTCTACAAGCCAAAGGGCTAGGCTAGCGAAATATAACATTTAGCTAAGTAAAATAGCCTGCTTGCATTTCAGAAGGAAGGGCTATCCTAATTCTATAGTTTACTTTCTATAGCCTTTCTATAGACTATAGTTTTGTGCGGAAACGAGAATGAGGGCAGTGAAATTGTAATTTCACCATACACAGCTTTGAAGGGTGGAGGCGTAAAATAAAAATGTATTGAATGGTTGCCTTCTCTTCATTTTTGTAAACTCTTTGATGTCTCACAAAGCATCAAAAACAAAAGCAAACCATAAAATATTTCTTGAAAACATGTTTTTAATGACCGAGGCTTAATATTATAAGAAAATTGATCCCACAACGTTGTAGATTTTCGAAAAACAAAGCAACTAATCCAAATGCATTCTATATCTATTGGCAGCCACACCTTCCCATTTTTACACCCCACAGTAATCTCAGTTGTATTATCACAGTCCCTCCTATGGAAGATGGTTAGGTAAGGTGGCTGTCTGGAAGATGTCAATATGGTTTGTCTGTTGGTCTGCTCTAGTTCTGAGACAGAAATAGCTAGGTGCTTTGGGCAGTACACAGCACGCCAGAAACACATAAATTAAAAATAAGTAAACATACATGAAGAGCAAAGGTTTATGGGGCATATTTATGTTTCCACGGCTATGTTCCATCGGCTCTTTCTATTATGTTCCCACAGCTGTGTTCTGAAAGAGAGCTATACGAACTTAGAGCTATGGGAAAATAGAGGTGTGAGACCAAGGAGCCCTAGGAATATAGCTGTGGGATTATAGAACCGTTGAAACTTAGAAATACTCCTATTTAAACAGCTCTATGTTCCCGCTGATCTATACAGTATGTTTGCACAGCTCCGTGACAACACATAAAGCTGTTGGTTATATATATATAGAGCCGCAGGAACACAGACCATGCTCCTGTCTAGTTCAAAGGGTATCAGAAACACGGACGACACCGGGAGGCTTGAGTTAGATGCTGCATAGGCCAACGCCTTGAGCAGGTCTATAGCTGAAAAAGCGCTATATAAGAACGATTAAAAAAATTATATAAATAAATGAATAGCGCTCTGAAGTGCTGTTTTTAATATAATGTCATGCTCACTGTGCCACCTCTTCCCACAGGGACACTCAGCGTGGTCTACTACTATTCTGGTACAATTCACGCATTCTTAGATCAGCATAAGCTTGAACAGGCATCAACGTCGAGGGCGCTTGAGAGCAAAGATATGGCGGTCTACTAGAGCCAAAACCTGATAATTACAATTATCATGTGATAATTACAAATATCATAAGATAATTACAATTATTAAGAGATAATTACAATTATAATTGACAATTTACAAATATGTTCACGTGATCGTGTTTCATTTTCAGTTTTGGCTCTGTAAATCCGCCTGGAAATGCGCCCAAACTGAAAAGTGTAATTATCACACACAGTTCTCTCCCTCTGCTAGGAATCTTGGCTATATTCTCTCCGATGACATGTCCCTCAACAATCACATCTCTCACATCTGTCGCTCTGCTTACACCGCCATTCGTCAGATCAGCTCCATCCGCCATTACCTCACTATTAGTGCTACAAAAACATTAGTCTATGCCATCGTTCTCTCTCGTTTAGACTATTGCAACTCTCTTTTGTCAGGTTCACCTAAACACTTTATCGATAAACTGCAAAGGGTCCAAAACTCTGCTGCTAGGTTAGTTCTTAAGGCAAAAAAAGCGCGATCACATCACCCCACTTCTCCACTCTCTTCACTGGCTCCCTGTTCAAGCCCGCATCGACTACAAACTGTCCACTCTCTGCCACAGCTTCTTCTCTGACTCCTGCCCTTACTATCTTACTGATCTTCTGTCTACTCACCCTCTCGACAGCTTCGCTCCTCTGCAGACGCGCGCATTCTTTCTGTTCCCAAGACACGCACTAAGGCATACGGTGAACGATCTTTCTCTTCCTGCGCTCCCAAGCAATGGAATTCTCTTCCACCACACATCCGCAACCTACCGACCACCCAGGCCTTCAAAAACGCACTCAAGACCCATCTCTTCAAACTGTATTATCCTGATTGACTAACCCTCCGACTGATGACGGATGCCGGTGGGGTGCCGTCCAGGGCTTGACACGTAAATAGTCTGTACATTTATATCTGAGAATCTAATTATTTTTATATAATTATTTTTGCATGAGTTTGTACATTATGTTTTTGATAATATTTCTTTCTGCAATAGTGAGGAGAGGCGGGTCTTATGTTGTTTATCCGATCATTGTATTAATTAACCATTGTTAGATGTAACAAATTTTTAGTTATATTTTAAATCTGTATGTTGAATCTTATTATTATTTAATATGCCATTGTATTAATATTTTTTGTTTGTTTATTATGCATGTGTAGTGTATTGCATATGTTGCTGTTCCCTTGTATGCCTTTGTGAGTACGGTTGGTGTGAATGCTTGCATACCTTGTTTTATTGTTTATGTTTGTTCTAAAGATATATCCTATGTTAAAAGCGGTGAGCCCAGCCCTGAGCTGGGGTATCGCGCTATATAAGCCTACTTTATTATCACATAATAATTATAATTTTCACGTGATCATGCTTAATTCTGGTAAGGCGGCTTACTAGCGTCAAAACCTGCAAAACTGACATGTATCAGTGATAATTGTAATTAACACGTGTTCTGTGTAATTCACAGAGATACCGGTAATTCACAGTGTTAATTACTACTTTTCAATTTTGGCCACGCTTTACTAGGGCCAAAACCCCAGGCATGCTGGGAACAGTGCCGCTGCCGCGCATACGCATCGCGTAACAGGGCCGCGCATGCTCATCAGTATTAAATTGATATTTATAATTTTCAGTGATAATTGTAATTATCGCTTGATAATTGTAATTATTTCTTGATAATTCAAATTGTAATTATCTCATGATATTTGTAATTATCAGGTTTTGGCGCTAGGAAAGTGTGGCGAATACTGATAATTATTAATTAACACTGCGGATTACCGATCTGTAAATTACACAGAACACGTGATAATTTCAATTATCTCGTGATAATGGTAACTCTCGGTTTTGGCGCTAGGAGGCCGTCATACAAAGAGGGTGAAAGCAGACGCTGAACTTGCTTGCTTTGAGGGTCTACAAAGCTTTTACGCCTTGTTGACTGTCATCAGGGTCGGGCCCACACTCAGGACATTTCCACACAATGGCAGGTCCGAACAAGGTCTAGAAGAGCATGGAAATACGTACAATGCTGCAAATCGCCTGGTACGAACACAAGACCAACGATCACATCCTGCTGGTCACAAACCTTCCAGAAACAACCCCTTGCCATTGAAAAGAGGAGAAAGTTGGCATGATTTGGTCACGTCACGCGGCTCGACACTCCCTTCATCCAGATCATTGACTGTTCACACTTGATTATTGCATCTCTTGGTTCGGCAACATGCAAAATGCCCTAATTTATGACAACGCTTCAAATATTTCCCTGATGCAGGTAGAAGAACAATAGTAGGCCCAATCTGGTCAACAGAATAAACCATCTTACTAGGCTACCTATAATGTAAACAATACATAGGAAATAACTCCTTCCGCCGACCGCCATCTTGACCTGTTTATTTATGCATCACAACAATTCATAATTCTTCTATAATTTATATACCTTCTTATGAACATGATTATTTATACAAATACAAATGCATATTATAATTCCATTTCTAGTACAATCCTGATTCATCCTCTCTCTCATATTCATCACCCCTCTCCATCACCCCTCTATCATGCTATAATACATCGTCACTCTTGACCTCATTCTTGCAACGATGTCAACAACATTATTCCATTTACATTTCCAATCAAGAAAATCATATAAAAATGCTATTTATCAAAATATATCCCTTTCCCCCTCATCCATCATCATTCATTCACGTACGAATGCTCAGAGTGTATAGCCACTAAAAGAATTGAAATATGGGCACCCACTCACCTTCAGTTCCTCTGGCCTGTAAAGCTACAGATAACCACACAACACCACACCACAACACAACACAACACAGTCTGTAGAGAGTAGATGGTTCGTTACTGTTGCGCTAAACTATGATCCCAGGTCATCCAAGCACCGTCGAGGTAACTGGGCTTTGGGCGGTGTGACGAGGGGTTTTATTGTTGCTGGGCTCTGCACAATGGAATGCTGTAACCCTCTGGTCGATTTTATGGGGACCGCTAGTGAATCACCCGGTGAATTACTTTAATACATTTATTTGTTTAGCCGGTCTGTGTTAAGGCTGGGGTACAGAGATAGATAGAAAAATGGTAAAAGATCACTGTCACACTAGCTTTCACACGGCTATGAATCATATGTAGTCCAGCCACTTGATAACAGTAAAAATCACACATTTATTTCTTCTACTCTATACACGATCTTCGATGTACGAATCTAACTTAAAAGTTCAATTGTCAATGCGAATGGTTCGCTCTCTGAGAGTCTAGGCAGCTACTTTCTCTTCATCGGGTGCACTGGATACTTTCTGCCCTAATGGTCAGATCTTGACGAGTGGACTACTGTGATCCTGTTTATACAGAGTTTGGTGCACTGAAGGCTGTGTACTTAGCTCAGTGTCCGAAGAGATGTGTTTCTGTTGATTCCTTGACACGCTGTGGTGTCGTGGCTTGTGTTCGACGGGTGGGCTATCTGCGCGCAATGCTGTAGATGCCTCGGCAGCCAACTCTAAGCTTAGATTAGGTTCTGTTCTATGCTGAGTTGGGCTCACGATATACCGCCTGCTCGTCTGTAACATATGAGACGAAATTCTGCACAACACTGAATAATAGGTATGTGCAGAGCGTCTCACTGAAAGCCAAAGTAGCCCTCAGTGATAGCTCCACATCTCTATACATAAGCAACGAACATTCTGCTAAGTCCGTGGTCCACTGGAATCTCCACTCTAATTTCCTATACATACATAAATATAAATCGTGGCTAACTATACACAGAGAGAAATACTAATATTATAAACATTCTCGGGTACAGCCACTGGTCTGCAAGCATACATATAGGTTAAACAACAGTGGTTCCGAACATCTTTCAACATGGCATCGGCCGGTCATGCTTGCCTCGTGGTCGGATTCGCCACGTGTTCAGGCAAAGCCGGACTAACAATTCATTCTGTGCATAGCAAATTTCACAAATATAATACAACAATAATATAAAATTAATACATCACGATGAAACAGAAGTATGTTCATTTACCTGTTCGACAATGTCAGGTTGTGGCTACTTGATTGAATTCAGATATTCAACAAGTACTGCTTCCCTGGTCTATCAGTGGAGAGATTTCTGCTCGGAAGTAGCTGTGTACTGCCCAAAGCTTTCAACACAAATGACCCACTACAGCCTTGGCCTACCCAGTCAGAACTGGTTCTACCTAACAGTGCTGTGTTCTGATAGGCTGAAGAAATCTGAGTGGTAGTAAAATTCAAAACTTTCTATCGTCAGCTGCGATGACGTCACTGCTATGCGGGCGTCCGGCTACAACTGTGTTACGCATGATCCCTTCTGTCGTCTGCTAGAGACTAACAGTAACCTTCTAATTCTAACTGACTAAACAAGCAAGTTTTTACTCCTTTAAGTCACGAGTGCCACAACTATAAATAGTTTTCCTTTTTTTTCCCTACGCAAACCCAGTTTAGTACGGCAGAGTAATCAACCTGATGATTGAGGCCGTCTAATGGATGAAGATGAAGAAGCAAAATCTCAAAGTGTGCAGGGTAAACAGGACCTCTTGTTACAGGTGGTCCCTAAGAAAAGAGTACAGACCATTAGGAAAAGACCCTACACCTATCAAAAAAAAAATTGTGGCAGTCATATTCCTCCTACTACTGCTATGACAATACTTCTTTATAGCAATACTGACAGTACTCTGGTCATTATTGACCTTATGAAGGAACAAGACGTCGGGTGGTTCTAACACAAAAACACAACCCTTGTAAAAGGACTCTACATCTATCCTATGTGGTAGTCACACTTTATCCAAAATAGCCGTTTGACCATAAGCACTACCAACTTGACTGTGTGGCCTCACCCTTTTTCCAGTCCACAACTCAAGGCGCAGAACCCAGTTCAGCTCCTAGCCGCTATCGAGCTATGCGTAAAGCACGTGAAAGTCCTAAATTCCTAACATACACTATGCAATACAAAATGCTGATTCAAACTTTGCACATCGCACTCTCAGAGGTTTTAATTTATACACTATATACACCATGACTCAACATTAATTTAGCGTGCGTCAAAACTCGTGTCGTCACAATGGAGAAGGGACAACAGACTGATGTCGTGATGATGGACTTGGCCAATGCGTCCGATAAGGTCAACCACTCGCTTTTACTACACAAGCTTCACCACTATGGCATCAAGGGAACCACTCATGCATGGATCAACAGTTTTCTCTCCGACCGTACCCACCCAGGCAGCTGCGGTCGACGGTGCCAAATCAGGCTGCACACAAGTTAGCTCCGGCGTACCCCAAAGATCAGAGTTAGGACCCGTACTATTCCTGTTCTATATTAACGACCTAGCAACTAGAGTCTGTTCTAACAGGAGCCTCTTTGCGGATAAACAACTGTGTACCGCTTGATCGCTGCGGCTAAAGACCAAGAAACCCTCCAAGCTGACCTCCAGAAGCTGGAGAAGTGGGAGGAGGAATGGGACATGAGCTTCCATACTGGAAAATGCAACTTTATCACGGTTAGTCGTAAGCAGTTCCCCAGTGCCTAGGATACAAGCTCCATGATCAAGGGCTGGAAAAGGTTACTTCAATAAAGTACCTAGACGTCACGCTGCAACACAATGCTAGGTTCAACCAGCACATCGACAATACCGTGGCCAAGGCAAACAGGAAGCTTAGATTCATAGGACGCAAACTGAGGATCGGTGCACCAAACATCAAAGCACAAGCTTACAAACCTCTCGTGCGCCCCATCCTGGAGTATGCCTCCACTTTCCTGGACCCTTCAAACCAAAAGGAGGCAGCCAAGCTGGAAGCTGTACAATGAAGAGCAGCTAGATTCTCCTTCAACAAATACAAGAAGACAGACAGCGTGCAGCAGATGCTCCAGGAACTGCAGTGGCAAACACTGGAAGATCGACGCAAGACAGCAAGAATCACCATGCTGTACAAAATCAACAGCAACCTAGTAGCATTTAGCTGTCCCCAACTAATACTACAAGTCCAGTGAGACAGGCGGACCCATGGCAGAACCTTCCAACAAATTACCTGCCAGACAGACTACCGCATGAACTCCTGCTTCCCTGGATCGATTCGGGATTGGAATGCCCTTCCTCAAAAGGTGGCCTTTGCTCCAAGCTTCAATGATCCACTGCAGCATCGCCCTCCCTCCACCATCCACCCCACCACCTTTACCTTCCCTCCATGACACCTAGCTCTGCATCACACCCTTCTTTCTTCCCCCATTCACCTCCCTCTCTTCTTCAACATTTATTCACACGCTTCTTGCATTTTTCGATCTTACCATTTCACGCACCCCACCTCCATCTCCCCCGTCACACATTTTAACCCGAAAGGGCACACGATGGCTAAGCCCCGGGGACCGCCAAGGTAGACGGATTGGCTCACCATGAAGCCTAAGGTTAAAATTTGTATAAATAAGTAAATTGCTCTTTTTTTCCCCAACAGCCACACCCAAGATCTCGACGAAATCCCCAGTATAATATCAGCAACAATCAACGAATTGATCCAGGATATTATTGGAGGAAGAAGAAGAAAAAGAATATAAGGAATTCATAAGCATAATACAGTGTGGTCGGGTGCTACATGTTAATGTGGCCGGGCCTTTACTGAGTTCTTCTCTTCACTTGTGAGAGCTACTCGGCGATTCTCGTCTACGCTGTGTGCATCAGTTCTACTCTTGCTCAGCGGTATAATTGACCCACACATAGGCTTACCTGTTTCTATTATCATCTAGAGCAAAATGGAGTGTTGTTTTTCTTCCCCCCAGACATTTTTACAAGTAAACGAGGGTGTGGGAACAACCGGCATATAATCTACCTTACGTTTAACAAAAACTGGCGGTGTTAAGTATAGTGCATTCGAACAATTGCAACGCTTTATCGAGCTCTGTTAAAAAAGATGTTATAGTTCGGTTATTGTTATTGTTGTTGTTATAGTTGTTGTTGATCTTTTCCTTCTTCTCCTTCATCTTCTTCTTCTGCTCCTCCCCCTTTTCTCCTCCTCCTTCCTCTTCTTCTTTCTCTTTCTTTTCTTCCTCTTTTTCCATGTCCTCCTCCACCTCCTCCTCCTCCTCCTCCTCCTCCTCCTCCTCCTCCTCCTTCTTCTTCTTCTTCTTCTTTCTTCAGCTGGGACTATTCGGTACTTGAGGTTGACCTGCAACAAGGAGGTATAACACTAAGTCTGCACTACTAAAGGTTTGCAATGCCGAAAAGGTATGGGTTAAATCCACGCCGGTGACAAAATATTTAACTTGGCACGAGACCTCGAGAGTTTTTTCTGGGTACTCCGGATTCCTCCCACCCATACTAATGGTATATTGGATGCAATCTAAATTTATTTTAAACAAATATATTAAACTAATTTCCTTTCCGTCTTCTCATGTGCACATGTCTGAGTGATGAAAGTATGTTTGTTGCGTATTTTAAGAGTAGATGCAACATGTTAGCGTGAATGCAACACTTTCAGTGAGCTGACTTTAAGAGAAAACGCGTATTTAGCATCCATTATTATTACTTAATGTTTATTGTTCATTGTTTATTGTTTATTATTATTATTGTTATTATTATTATTATTATTATTATTATTATTATTATTATTATTATTATTATTATTATTATTATTATTATTATTATTATTATTATTATTATTATTATTATTTTTTAATCATCATCATCATCTTCATTATCATCATCATCATCATCACCATCATCACCATCATCACCATCATCATTACTACTATTAATTGCTGCCACGGAATGACACACTACAAGTTCAGCACCCTTAGTTTCGAGACAATGTCTCGTGATCGATCAAGACTTTTGACATAGTGTGTGTCTTGTGACCTGCTCTTTCAGTTATCGCGACTTGTCTGATTTTACACGCTCTACTGTCAATAGTCTTTTTTGCCGCTATCGGGCTGCTAAGTAAGGTTATATAGGCAGCCGGCCCGAAAGTGACGCTGACCCCAATCTTGAGTGCCAGAGGCTGTTGACGGCCAATGCCTACACACAACCTATGCTTGGTAAATCTGACACTCCACCAGGGTCAAGGTCGCTTGTTTAGTGGAACCAGGCCTATATATTGTTTCTCATAGTTAGGAGGATGTATAAATGTATACTCACGGAAACCTAAGAAAATTATGTTTGGACACACAGAGACAGAGAATAGAAGCAGGGATAAGTTAGCGGGTGGGTTTGGTGAGTGAGTCTGCAGGGAAGATACAGTGAACTTCAATGTCGAAACGAACTTAAGAGAGAGAGCGAAAGAGAGAGAGACAGAGAGAGACACACAGACAGAGACGTAGACAGACGGAGAGACGGAGACAGATAATAGAAGCAAGGATAAGTTTGCGGGTGGGAGTGTGTGGGTTTCGGTGGATCTGCTGGGAAGGTGCAGTAGTGAACTTCACTGTCGAAACGAACTTAATTTGACTTGCAAATGTTTGTTTATTAGCGTGCGTCAGGTATGAATGCGCTGCGCCTAGTTGCACGTAAGTAAATATACATGTAAAAAAAGACATATTGCTAACACAACATGCTATTTACATTATTATTTTATGGCTAGCGGCGATGCTTTGACGTGCATCAGTATCGCGTCTGGTAGGCTTAATTTAATATACAAAAAATCTCCCGTGGAGCATTATGCAAAAGAAAAGGGGGGGGGGCGATAGAGAGAGAGGGAGAGAGAGAGAGAGAGAGAGAGAGAGAGAGAGAGAGAGAGAGAGAGAGAGAGAGAGAAGGAAAATCCAATAGAAAAGAAAATTTATGAGTGTAAATTGACACCTCGCAAAGGTATGCGTAATTATGCTATAACGTGTGGCAAGCAGGACCTAGGCTTGCCGCTTGCGAGTGGTAAGCTTAGTATTGTTTTTAATTTGTTACCTTTTTTTTTTTTAAAAGAGTCGACTTTCTGTAATTACTACTTGGATGGTGTTCAACTCACTCGCCGAAACAAACCACCTAGCCCTGTGTCGTCAAGGTCGTGGGCATCAAACTTTAGCTCCGCGAAGTACATGACTCAGTGGTTCACGGCCTTACACCCAATGCGCAGTTAGGCCAAAGAGCGTTCTTTGGTTAGGCAACGCCAATGCACAAGACATTATATCAGGGATGTTGCTAGGAAATGTTTTCTTCGGCGATTTGGCCGAAACAGCCGTGAAACTTTGGGCTTTTTACAGAAAGTTTCGGCTTTTTCTTCCAAGGCAGTCTCACATGTTTTTTGACTAGATTCACTACGTTAACGTGCACCCTCCACCTCCATTTATTAAAGGTGTTCTGTGGATGCATATCTTTTTTTTTTAATAAAACACGATTTTAAGAGTAGAATAAGAACATTGCAGCCCTGAAAATGAAAAAAAAAGGTCCCACTAGCCTTTGGCTAGTAACTTAAAAATTTTACTTGCCAAACTAAAAATTTTACTAGCCAAACTAAAAAAAAGTTCATTTTAGCGCACTCGCATTTGGCGACTAAAGTTTTTCTTTTAGTCGCCAATTATTTTTTCCACTAGCCATGGCGACTAAATTAGTCGCCATTTTCAGGCCTGCATTGTAAAGAAATTTTATTTTCTTAAATTTTAGACACACAAATATGTGACAAAAACAATAAAAAGTTTAGACTGTCCATTGACAGACCACAATACTGTCAGAGTTTCTGGGTTTAACCTTAGTATCTATCGAATCCTCACCTAAACTGCAAGCGTACAGCACAGGAATATCGCAAAAATGGACAAAACCGAGCCGATTCACCCGTGAAAACTTCGGCTCGG